>CM066576.1:29791504-30391504 GCA_033816785.1 Picus viridis
CTTTTAGGAGCATGGCTGGTCATGGTCTTTAAGCACATGAGCAATAACTTAATATGTAATAAAACACGAAAAATGATTCACAGCTACAATGGGAGCTAGCCTCCAAAACAACACCCATCCTCCCCACCACTGCTCCCCACAACACTGTGCAATGAAGAAATAGGTTACCAAATGAGCAAGATGTTTGCTAACAACAAATGACGTTATATTCATCTACTCTTCTTTAATGCTGGAAATATGAAGCATATCTGCTTTCAATAAGGCAAGTGCCCTCAACATCACAGTACTGCGCAGGTGGGCAAGTGTCTATTCAGAAGTTTCTGACCTTCCCATTAACTGGGAATTCAGTTTCCTAAAGGTAACTGTGAGACATCTTTTTGAGATCCATCAAAGCATTTCCCTTGGTCTCAAAGGGCTACTTTAAAAGCTGCTGAAAAACCTCAGCATGGTGTTGGAATGCCCAGATTGACAAGTCTGCTGTCCCATGTAGAGCACCCCAAGAACACAAGGGACCTCCAATTGGGTTCCAATTCTGGACCATTTTCATAACTGGCTATCAAAATTTTGTGGATAGCATGGCACCTTTGGTTTGCAGTACTGGACAACGATTCAAACACAGGAGCTGCTACAAGTGAAAGAGCTGTAAGTGAAAAAACTGGTCGTTCATGAGATTAGCCCTGATTTGAAGCTGCAAGACTAGGACCTGACTCCCCACATATGCCAGTGGTGTATTTTCTGTCTCTTGGAGACACAAAGGTGCCTGCATCAGCACACAGGCAGCACTGCTGCTCTAAAAAAAGCTTAAGGGAATTTTAGTTTTGAAAACCAGTGTCTGATCACTCCACAGCAAAGACTATTCTGAAGAAGCAAGAGGGATAGAGGAAGAGCCCAATTTATATTAAAAAATATTGATGAAATCCAGTGTTATGACCTGTTATGACTGATTTAAGACTTCTATTTTCTTTTACATTTTTCAGTTATTTCCCCCTAACACACACGCTATTCATCAGCTTAGAAAAATCTCACTGGCCAGCATGCAGATTTTCAGTCTCAATTGCTACAGTATATGAGTTCTAGATCTGAGAGGCCAAAAAACATCTATTTGACTAAAGAGCTATAAGGCAGTCATAAAAATTATGGATCACAGAAATAAGCAATTAGTGTTATCTTCAATTGCTTTATTGGCAGTATTCACTCGTTAGAATAGAGGCAGCAGTAAAACAGATTGCAACATACTGTATAACAGCATATGGGATTTTACATTATAATGCTATTCTCTGCCAAGAAGTCATATTTTCATTTGAATGCATGGAACAGATTATCACAGGGTTTCCAGCATTAGAAGTGGATGACCCTTTCTCTCTGCCTTTCCTCATCCCTTCCCCCAGCCTCTTGGCTATTAGGCAGCTTTTTAGGTTATGACTACATCAAAATAAGCATAGCAACAGAGCAGTAATAAGGAAGCTCTGACTATTGAATATTGACTTGTGCTCTGAGACCCCTGACTCACACAGACTGGGCATGTCACACAGCTATGAAGATAATAAACTCCACCGCAAAGGCAGTGGGTAGATGAGGAGTTGAGGGTTTGCCAGTCTTTTCACCCAGCTGGCTTCAGTTCTAGAGGAAGCTGCTTGCCCGCCCATCTAATCACAGCTGAAGTGCCACAAAGGCAGCCACTAGCAAGAGGGCTGGATATAAAACAATAGGAATAATAAGAGGGGGAAAAACAGATTCTTTATACTGTATTTAACATTAGGGATATTTTCTGCAATTGTTTGCCTGTGTCTGTAGCTTGTCTCTACAGAGCATTTTGGCACAGAGAATTGATTCCCCTGACGACTGACACACAAGGCCTGTGGTTCACCTGCATGTCAGCAACCAATGTGCAAGTATTAATATCTGGCTTCTTATGGAAATTAAAGTGAACATGCTGTATCATACCAAACCCCTTCTGTTCAAATGAATACATACTCTCAGCATGATACAAAAAATAAATGATGATGAGAGCATCAAACCCCCAAAAAGAGAACTTGCATAGGAGTTGAACTCAAAGCTGGTTTAATAAATACCTGTCTACAAATGTACATCCTTTGAAATGTCTATATATTGTCGAGGGGAGGGAAGAAGGGGAAGAGAGGGGTTAAATGCTTTAAAAAAATGCTCCAAGGGGAAAAAGCACTTCCACTCTAGGAACACAGGAACTGGAAAAGCTAGAGGCGTAGGTAGTAATTTACCAGAACAAAGAAATTGGATAGAATTAGGTTTCATGTGTTACTATTTATTCAGCTCTAATGAAAGCCAAATAATTTGATCAAGCCGCAATTCCCATCTGTATCTCTGAATTTCTGCACATATTCAAACCAGTTTCTATGGAGCGCATTTCAGATTTTAGAATTTCAGTTCAGTTTTAGATTTCATAAGTTTAGCTTCATTACCAGAACAACACTTTGCTGAATGAAATGATGAAAAACAAATTAATATCTTGAACTACATATCACACTTCAACATGCATACAATTCTTTTTGAGCGTAGCTTTCTTAAGGGGCAAGAACACAACTATAATATCTCCAATTATTCTTAAATGATAAGAAAAAAGTCCCTTCTCAGCAGTGATTGAAGTGATTAAAAACAGTCTGTTGACCTCTCCATTTCTGTACTAGAGACTACAGTAATAATCTCCATGTAGTTTGCCACAAACATCATCAGGAAATGTTTATTTCAGAAAGAGCTACAGAAATACTAGCCATACAGAAATTTGGGGTTTAACGGTTCTGAAGTTTTCTAGATAATTTACTGAGCAGATGAGTGTGAACCACGCAGTGAGAGGCAAAAAATTCAGGGAATATGAGAGGGATTTCTAAGCTGTTGAATGAGGAGACTCATCTCTCTCTATGTTCTGGTTCAGCATGCCTACCTTTTTGTCATTTTGTTTAAAGCTTATCAAATACTTTAAAAAAGCAATTTTAATATTTTTTTTAGGGAGGGGTGTGGCAGGAACTTTCAAAAAATGCTGGCAGAAGGAAGAAAATGATAGGATTGATGCTTCCTCCTTGCTCAAAAATGTTCAGATAAGGCATTAAGTTTTTTCTGAAAACTAAAACCCAAAGAGGAGAACAGTGGGGCTGGCTGTACACCTTTTGCACAGAATGTCACAAGCAGAACCGCAATCTGGTAAGAAACATCTAGTGAGCAGGTGTATATTGCTATGACCCTAGCTATCACTAATGTTATCAATATATATATATATATATCTATCTCACTAATGACACATGTTGATGTGTCACATGAACTTGGTTAGTTAAATCTCCTTTCCAGCACCATCCCTGGCATTAAAATCCAGGGAAACTGCTGTTATCCTCAGTGGTAGCAGCTCCCAGCACTTGTCAAAAAAAGCAGGCCACTCCATTCAGGTGCTAAGAAGTAAGCACTTCCACAAATCTGGCCCCATAAGAGGATGAATTTTATTAACACCGAGATTTGCTAGTTTTCCTCCCTTCTTTGAAAAGCTAAGGGCTTTTTGCAAGAAGCTCACTGACCCCAGCAGGATCTGATGGCATTAAGCATTACACAGGAGTTGTTTGAGAAACTGAGAAAAAGGGAAAGCAAATAAACTGGTGGCTGCTCATCACTATGCAAAATCGGTGAAGGTAGCATGAGCAGCTAGCCCAGGATACCTTGGAATACAGATTGCATTCACATACTAAATCCACAGAAAGCAGTTGCTTTTTGTAAAATGAAATTCTATATAATAGCTACCTTTCCCCCATCCCAACCCACCCCACTCCCACCACCCCCCTTCCACCCCGCTCCCTTTCTCTGTATTTAGCAGCTGTTGCAGCTCAGCTCTTGAAAAAGAGAGTGCACATCACAAAGCAGTGTTGGAATCAAGCTGAGCTTTCTTGTCTGTGTTAGGTTCCAGGCTCAAGGGACTACATGTTTTGAAAATGTCACTGTGCTATTTTTTTCACTGAAGGTGGGTTTACCTAGTCAGGTGACAAAAGCTACAAAAGGTTGCAGAAGAAAAACTCAAAGATTCTTCTCTCCTAGTTTTTGTGTCCAAACCATTAGCACTATTTAATTAAGCATTCTTTGAGATGATGCAAAAATTACTCCAGTTTTCTAAAACAATAACATGTTGCAACATGACTGTCAGGTCCTTGACATCCTCTTATGCAAATGAAAGATGAAGAGCAGCTCCCACAAAATAGACGTGGTCACTGTGTTCTGAAAGGGAGCACATAGAATCCATGTTGCTGCCTAATCTCAGAGCCAATAATCTGATACAAAACATCGCATCCACCCCGACCAAATGTTTGGCAGGATATAACAGTTACAATGCAAGGACAAGTTCAGGCAGAAACAGATTAATGTATTTTGTACAGTATCCAGTAGCTGAAATGCTATTTTAGAACTGCACAGTAGCTTGCTCCAGGGACAAGGACTGATCTCACATTAACATGCACATGTATTCAGATTAAGGGCATTACATTGAGAAAGGCTCGTTTCCACCACCACCACCTCTCCCGCCCCCCCCCCCCCCCCCCCCCCTTGCCTCCCATCTGCTCCTTTCCACAAAGTCTGAGGATCTCAGCTAACCAGAGGCTGCATCACTAAGGGTAGGGAAGGGGGGTGGTGTCTTCTTTCAGAGGGAGGGGGAAGGAGAGAGAAAGTTGTTTTGTTTTGGCTCGGTTCTGTAATGAATTTGTGGGTTGCAGAAATTGATCTGTCATAGTGCAACAGATTGTAGCTTGATCTGCCAACAAATTGCAAGCAACAGTAGGTAATGACTAATTGCAAGTGTCAGGGATTTTTTGTGAGGTTTTTGTTTGGGGTTTTGGTTGGTGGGTTTGGGGTTTGTTTGTTTGTTTGTTTTGGTGGGTTTTTTTCCTGCTGTTGGGATTTTTTTTTAAGGAAAGGTAATATTATCTGAAGGAATATAGGGACCACAGAAAGACTGGCACAGTTTGCACAAGGACATTTAACTGGCTCTTAATCAAGATGAATTTCCAATTAAATCTGCTGGGAACTGCAGGCCACAGACCAAAAGACATTTAGGTTCTTCTTCAAGTACAGCTAGGGTCTAAGCCCCAGTTTAGGGTAACCAAAGAAAAAGTAGTCATCTTCTGACACCAGTTCCCTCTGAAGACTGTTGTCAGTTGTGCTGTCTCCCTTGCTTTAGTGTAACAGATAAAGAAAAAGGAAAGTAGGATTTTATCTTATTTCTGATATTTTTGTTTTGTTTAAGGTTAAGTCAGAAACTCAGAATTTTCCCCAACAAGCACTGGGGAAGGCCAGTAACATCTGTATTGGACCAAAGAAGAGAAAAAAAAATTGAAATAGGTAGGCAAGAAACACCAGGGGAAAATCATCAAAATCAAGGCTTTTCTAGCACACAGCGGGAAACAAACAAACAATCAAACAAACAAAAATAACAAATCATAAAACAGATCTGAAAAAAAAAAAAGATGTGACAAAGAGCACCGCATTTTATTCGTTGTCATCTTTTCCTATATCACTAGAAGTTTAGACTCCTCTGCAGCATCTTGGTCTTGTAGCCTGTGGCAGGGTCACTGAAGACCCTTGGAGTTACAGTCTGTACAGACAGGAGGTAACAGAAGCAGAGTCATCCTCAGAAAGGGCACACAGATAAGCAGTACAGTGTCACCTAAATGCCACACTTGTGTTCTTGAAAGGCAGAACATTTCAGAGGGGAAAACACATCCATGCCTTGATAGCTATAAACTTGCTTAAACTGCTTACATTTATTGTAAAACTGTCTTAGCTTTTCAACTTCTGTGCTGCAGACAACTTAAAAATCCAGATTTTCAACACAAACCTCCAGCTTCACATTGTCACCTATATCTTTTGCATTTAAACAATGCATGACAGCAGAGCCATTTGACAACAGTAATATAGTGCAGCTAACACATACATAGCATAGTGTTGACAGGGGTATTGTGATGAGTGAACATTGGTCTAGACAAGAGCCATACACCAGTACTGTGAGCAATGGAGCATCCTTTGCAAGTCATAGGCAAGAAGTAGACAGGCTTTCAGGAAAAGGAAATATTTCACTTTGGTGTGGATTGTGTAGGTCATGTAGGGTGAAATAGATACAGCACAAACCTGCCGTATAATTGCAGGATAGGTCTAGCAAGTGTACTAGGTGATACCTAAATGCTGCCAGCCCTCAGCATCATGAATTTCATTCATTATGAATATTCAAAAATACAATTGTGAAATTCAGTATTTGCAGGTATCTGTGCTAATGTGATTTGATCTCTCATTGTTCAGGAAAAGCAAACATGACAAGGTCACTGCATACTTCAGTTGCAGTTCTTTTTAGGTTGTATTTTTTCTGTTCTTTGTTCAAACTTCTTCAACTCAAGTTCACTTAGTAGGAAAGTGCTTATACTACTTTTAAGCAGAAGCTAAGTTTGTGTTCTTTAATATCCTTAAAGGCAGTTGTGTTTTACAAATCTGAGATACACTAGCAGCAAAGACATTCTACCTTTCCTCTTGGCACAGGGGAAGTCGGAAAAATTACAAGTAGCTGTCAGTTACCCAAATAAGAAATAATTTAAGAGCAAAGCAAGCACTGAATTCAACTAGATGTTTGTATTCAGAGCAAGGTAGCCTGGTAAATTTTTGCATTATTTACAAACAAAAAGGGTTGAACAAGAACCCCAGTGACTAACTAGGAAGCTAAGGTGCCACCGAGTGTCTATCTTCCAGAGTGCTCTGGATATTCTGACTAAGTTTTACTATTACTTGCCCATATTATTTTTATTTATTCAGTGTTGTAATAGTTCCTAACTTACCTTATGAACAATTGCCAGACGTACAGGGAAAGATACTTAATAAAGTGAAGATCATTTAATGACCATGCTCGCCTTATAATGATCAGGCTGTTAAAAGCTCGTGTAGCACATTGATTCGTATTCTGCAGTCACCAGGAGACTATAGGCAGCTACAAAAGGGCAAATACTAGAAGCAGTTCTGGCTGTACTGCCTCAACCCAGTTACCAAACTGTGACAAGACCAAAGACAGAAAACAAAGAGCACAAACTGGAAGTAAAACTCAGACCCCAAAGAGAAGTGCCATTTCTTTGCACAGAGAATTCTTAGATGATAAATTGCTAACAGCCAGTAATGGCAAATTATTATTACATAATTCTTGTAATACAGCATCCTGTCTGTGCTAGCAAGGAAAGGCATGCTCCTCTTCCCCCATTTTGTACCCAAATTGTTCAAAACAGTGCCACACAGGTACCCTAGTTGGTAAATATCTTATGCATGGATCCTTGTATTTAAATCCCAGATGGAATGAGTATAAGATATAATTCAAGTATTAATGAATCGTTTGAGTTTCATTTCATCCTGCAGCTCTGAGATCCACAAGTTAAATGCATACACTGTGTGCTGTACTTTTTCATTCACTCTAATGAATCACTCTTTGGCCTGTTGTTGTTCTATTCTTTTTCTTTTGTTACAGACAAATGTAATGAGAAGCAGCAGACTGGCCTGATCTATGCCCTTCATTATTTTATATGCTTCTGTCACATTTCTTCCTGCTCTTCTTCTTTCCAAACTAAATAATAATCCTGCCCTTTTTAATGTAGCCTTATATGAAAGGCTCTCAGATGGCTTTACTCATTTTCTTTGCCCTTCTCTGGACCATTTCTATTTCTGTTATGCCTTTGA
Source organism: Picus viridis (assembly GCA_033816785.1). Taxonomy (NCBI): domain Eukaryota; kingdom Metazoa; phylum Chordata; class Aves; order Piciformes; family Picidae; genus Picus; species Picus viridis. The sequence continues at coordinate 29,799,212 of CM066576.1, forward strand.
GATAAGGTGACCAAAAGTGAACATGCTTTTCAAGGTAAGGACATGCCATTGATTTATATGGTGACATTAAAATATTTTCTTCTTTATGATTTATCCTCTTTGACCATCCCTCACACTGTATTCTGTTTCTTTATGACTGAAAACTAGCATTGTCCTACAGAGCAGCCATCTTAACTGAGTGGACTTCCTTCACTCCAAATTAACATTAATTCAAAATGTAAAAGCATGTCCAAGAACCTGAATTTCATTGTCTACTATGTCATTGTAGTTGTACAGTACACAGCCTGATTAGCCCTGGAATTTCTCAAAATGTTACAAAACATTTATTAGCTGAAATTATTTAGCATGGTCAGGAGAGCAAGTCAGGTCCTGCAGTGGGGGCTATAGAGAAGTAAAGGAAGGCAAAAGATCCAAGCAAGGCCAAGTTATTTCTGTGCTTGGTTTCCACTTATTTAACAGGTGTTAAACCAAGATCTACACTGAGGTTATTATGATTCCTCGTGAGGTCTTTTCGCAGCACCTTGTGAAAAACCTTGAAGGACTAAATATACAGACTTCACTAATACTCTTTTCTGTCCTACTTTGCTAGCCCTTTAAAGTAGATCTCACATACCGTTACAATAAATCAGAGTTCCCTGTGATCCTGGAAATACCATCATACTCTACCTTGCCACAACTGTGCTTATTGACGCCTGCAATAGACATATGCGTGTCCCAGTTGTTTTCTGACTGCAGTTAGGCTGAATATTTAAGCCTAATGCTTAGCTTCAAGTCACTGTAACACAAAAATGTATTTAAGAATTTCTCCTAAGCTTAAGGCTATGATTTAGGGAAACTCTTAAGTGTGTACATTTACTCAATTAAGCATGTGTGGTCAGTGTGACCATATGCTTAACCACCTTACAGGGCCAAGTGAAGAATGTCTCCGGTGAAGACAATGGATTTACAGTGGGATACAAAAAGGAAGTCTAAAATTCTCTTTTTTATGACAATTTTTCAAATAGATCCTTAAGGAGTAGCATCTAGATCAGCAATTCTTCATGTTCAGATCATGCAAAATATCAAGACATCAGTGTCTTGCCTTTTGTGCTCTTTGTTCCTTGTTGTTCCTCACAAGTAGCAACCAAAGGAGGGAAATACGATAGAGGTTAACTTTTCTGCCTTTTCTTTTTTTTTTTTTTTCTTTAAAAAATCTGTTGATAAATGCAGCACTGAAAGACACTGAATCAGAGCCCAGAAACTGTGAAATTGAAGGGTATGTGAAGCATGCACAGAAAGAACATATGCTTCCCCAAAGCCCTCAAATCTGCTTCAGTCCTAATCTTGGAAGGACCATCTCTAAGGATGAGAGTAAAAGAAACCTCAGTCCCTCTCCCTCTGCCATAGAGGTTTTAGTGGCACAGGGGTTTTATTGCTACAAAAATTGGGAACTGAACCAAAAACACCAACACATTTCACAAAGGCCACTGGAAAGCCATTAGTGTTCTGCTCACTGAATAACTAACTATGGACAGGGAAATTCATTTCAATAAAAGAAAGACTAAACCAAACATCTATCCAAAACCTTCTCAGATATAAATCAGACATTTTTTAAGCTTTGAAAGTGCTTATATACTTTCATGATAATTTTTCTATTTTACGTATTCTTGAGCTGCCTGGCTTTGGATAAAGGAAGTGAAATGTCAAGATACCAACTGCTCTTGCGTTATTTCCAATTTGTTTTATAGATTCAAGAGGCTCAGATATTTAAAGTGCAGTTAAGTTTGTCCAATGCATAAAAACAGTAACTGACTTTAAAATAAAAACAACTGTTAAAAGAAGCTGTAATTCTTGCCCTTACACTACACCAGCATCAGGAGGACAGTCACATAGGAAACTGAATTAATATAGAATGAATAGAGTGGAAAATTTAGGGTCTTCAACAGTATCCAGTAAACTTAGAGGCACTATGCTAATACTGGTGAAAATAGATTTTTTTTTCATTTTTTTTTCTCTGAAACTGCTGTTAACTAGTACACTGAAAACGTAAGTGTTATTTCCTTGACCTATCAAGAAGAATGAAAAGGAAGAAACATGGATTCTTAATTGTAGGATGGGAAAAAGAACAGGGGTGGGGGGGTGGGGGGAAAAACCACAAACCAACCAACCAACCAACCAACCAATCAATCAACCAACTCAATCAGTTCTCCTAAAAGGATCATTTAATGAAACAGGTAACCACTTCAGGCTGTCCTGGAGTACAGAGATCCTGACCAGCAGTGGCTGTTTCAATCCAGGTGTCTTTATTACGCAAAGATTGACATATGTGCCCAACATTGAAGAAGTTCGTGTTTGGTAACAAATGTCTGCCAAGGCTATGATGACAACAAAACAGGAGACATATGTAGCTTTCAGTAAATACTATTTGAACATAGGTCTTCAGAGATGAATGGCTAGCAAGCTGACTTGCTTGCCAGCTTCACCTCACTCACTTTACAATTCCCTAGACAAAAATACATTATGTAGCACAAGGTCTATAGTAAAAAGCATTATATATATACTAAAACTTCTATGCTCTCTATGGTCCCTGTCTTATTCACAGACACCAAACTACTCTGTCAAGCACTATGGACTGAACTGGTTCTGTTGATTTTATTCAGACAAAATCTTTGTAAATAGGAGCACCTCTCCTGTGATGGCAGATTGAGAGAGTTGGGATTGTTCAATTTGGAGAAGAGAAGGCTCTGAGGAGACCTTATTGTGCTCTTCCAGTATCTGAAGGGGGCCTACAAGAAAGCTGGTGAGGGACTTTTTAGGGTGTCGGGTAGTGATAGGACTAGAGGGAATGGATCCAAGATAGAGGAGGGGAGATTTGGATTAGAGATTAGGAAGAAGTTCTTCACCATAAGGGTGGTGAGACACTAGAACAGGTTGCCCAGGGAGGTGGTAGAAGATGTTTTTAAGGCCAGGCTGAATGTGGCTCTGGGCAACCTGATCTAGTGGAGGGTGTTCCTGCCCACGGCAGGGGGTTGGAACTAGATGATCCTTGGGGTCCCTTCCAACCCTGACAATTCTGTGATTCTGTGAAATACCCAGCACAAAATTATTAGCACAGAGTTATCAGGGTGTACAGTAATTACATGCAAAAGATTAGGTTCTTACTTTCCATTTTGGAGGCCAAGGCCTTAAGTCAAATGTCATATAATCATGTAATACAGACACGTTAAACATTGGGCACTTAAACATCAAGAAGATAACATCTAAAAGAAATCTTTTACTTCTTTTTTTTTTTTTTTTTTTCCCAACTCCCTTACACAGCATTAGCTTATGCTACAGAGGAGAGAGAAAAACACAGTTGTCCTGCCACAAGTCCTAGCAAAGTGTGCAACTAGTACAAGGCCCAGAGAATCTAAGCAACAAAAGCCTGAGTCTATACTATCTACACTGATGGTGTACTTGTCTGTGTGCTGCTGCCAAGTAGTAAACCACATATAGATCCCAGCAGGGAAATACACACCTCTAACAGGTGTTATAGACTAAATAACTGAGGGAGATGGCCTGGGGAAGTGAACACTGACTTCACAGCTGAGAGACACACAAGGATCTTTATGCTGTATTTCATGTTTGGTATATGCTTAACTGCCTTTTGATTGGGAGGATGCCTGTAAGGTGGCTCAGAAATGATTTTTTAAATTGCTTCAAAATTAGTATTAAAATACCCAGCAAAGCAGCAGCAAGGATCACAGCCTAAAACAATTAGCCATATTGTTTCTTTTTGTAGCTGGTGATGGCTTCTCATCCAAAGAACAACCCATTCCCATCACTCTTCTTCAAATGTTATCTTGCAATGAGTCCAGCCCTCAAGCTCATCAGAGCCACTGTGTGTTGATAGCCTGCAGGTAAAGACTTTCTGCTTATTTATTAATAAAATATTATATTTTACTGCTCACATATACTCTCTGGAGCATGGTCATATGACCAGTATAATGACAATCTGTCTCTCTGCTAACATTTCTCTACTTTGGTTATTTGTTTGATAAAGTGAGGAGCTTCCCTTTTGTTGCCCTTCATCAGAGCTTAATGTCTTTACTTTGGGATCAATATACTTTATGAATAATTTTATTTCCTTCTATTTTTATGGTCTTTTCTCCTCATTATCATACTGAGTTTATTAGCTGGTGCTGTCAGTATCTTTACCCTGTCATATGTTCCTGAGGTACAGTAAATATCACTTGTGTTGTAATTAATATGCACACCCTCTGCAGTAATTAAAGCACAGACCCCTTCAACCAGCTGAGCTTCCTACACTAATTCCACCTTATCTTCATAATGAACTTATTGTAATCTGAAACTACCACTGAATATTGTTCAGTAAAGATAGAAGAATGAAATCTAACGAGATGCATTAATATTTGTGAACATGTTAATATGAAAAAAAATTAATTAGCCTTAAATCTAATTAAATTTCCCATACAATCAAAATCCTCCCATTTATCCCACAAAAATACTAATGGTGCAAAACTAGTGCCCCTTTGGAGATTGGAGACCAGATACCTCACTCTCTACCCATGAAGTTCTCACAGTTCACTATCTAGGGTGTTCAATGCCCATGGATAATTATAGAAAGGACTTAGATGTGGAAGTAAGATGTGAAGACGAAGATGGAGAGACAATTCAAGCCCTGAAAAGGGACTCAGCAATGAAACATGTTTAGCAAACATGTCCTATAAGGGAGAGGAAATGAAAGGAATATTGAGTGTATGACCATGATGGTATAATACAGAATGATTAGTGGAAGACTGGGTACAAAAAATTCAGTTCTTATTTTCTGAAAACACTTCCATATGGAAGACTAGCGCCTAAGGTGCAGACTCATACAATAGGAAGAAAACTGGCAAGCTACATAGACTGAAAATTGGCTGAAGGGCAAGAAACAAACAGTGGAAGTAAATGGGATTATTTCAAGGTGGAAAGAGGTTACCAGTGGGGTACAGCCCAGCTTTCTAATTATTCACAGTAATGACTTGGATGATAATATGGAAAGGATCATTTCCAATATTCTAGTAACTGGGAAGCACAGTGGTAATAAATACCAATGTAATCCAATAGTCATTTCATTAATAGTTAATTTGAGAAGCAAAGAAGTTGCATAGGAAAACGCTTGCACATATCATGAGCCAGGACTGAGACATACAACAGTAAAAAAATTGAATGACCTTCCCTTGTAAATGGTCATTCTAGAAAAGGCTTAAGCAACAGCCGTTGAGCAGCTCCTTGTGCTTTATTGATTGATGTCAATCTGTCCAGTTCCAGAGCGTTAACTTCACTTTACAATGTGCCCTTTTCTGTCATTCCTTTCCTATAACCCCCTAAACATGCCTCATTTCCTACACCAAAAAATTACGTGGTAGATATTGATTTGTGACTCCCTGGCTGACATCTGAATAGTGAGAAAATGAATTGAGTTAAAGACAAGTGGATAAATAAGTAAAGGAAGCAAAAATCCTTATTCCTAAATTTCTGCCAAACTGGACTGACACAATCTAGAGACCAGGGGAGTAGTATGAGTGTTTTCTTCCATCAATCACAAAGGTTGTTCCCAAATTTCCCAGAAGAGGAGGAAGAGCCATTCCATAAGCCCTTGTAGACAATCCCTTGGTCCTGAAAAAATGACCTCATAGTTTTGAGGGTTTTTTGACTTGTGAATGAATTCACATATGGATGATTTCACTCACCTTCCAGACCCTATAAGGTATACACAGGGGTGAGGGGAACCAACATCAAACCAGTAAAACACCTACAACACTTCACCTGTTCAAAATTCACCAGGTAGACCTCACAACACAAACACATCACTGCACCTCACAAAACCCACCTTGTTTCCCAAAAGACCATGAAAAAAAGCAATTTATTCCCAAGTGTAGGAATTTCATACAAGTCTCCCTGCCCTGGAACTTGAGGGGTACAGTCACTCAAACCTCACCTCAGTCTTCTTTCTGCTGTACTTCAGAGAGAAGCTGTAAAAACTGACTCTGCATGCTTACTGAAGTTGGTGGACATCTGAGCATTTTTAATTTTCTCTAAAACTGTATTTGGGAACTGGTGACCTAGCTTTAACCTTCCACTAATATGAAATATTACCACACAAAGCCTTAAGAATTTTAAACTTGGCAGTTCAAAAGAATGCCCAGATTTTAAGCTACAGTGTATCGCATCATACCTGGGAAGCAACAAGAGAAGAGAAGGGTATAGAACAGAAAGAAAAAAGAATATGCAAAACTAGGAGTGATAAGAGAGCAGAAATAAAGATATAAGGGTAGAAAATATGATAGTTGTTTTCTCTTATATCCCTTTCATGAACCCTGCAGTCCTTATCTTACTTCTGCTTTCTACATTTTTACATGCTTTCTTTTTTTCTCTCTTCCTCTTTATTTCTAGGCAGTTTAGAAGAGTAGACTCTTATCCTTAAACTTTGTACCTGAGGACACCTTCTAGGAGTCCATGTCCTGTAGACTTGAATGAAGGCAGGTTTGAGCTTCTCAGTCTGCAACTGAAGTGCTTGTACGTCCCTGCTCTCACTACTGCAGATGCACGGTATAGATGGGCCACTATTCTATCACAGTAAGACATTTCTTAGGAACTTAGTAGTAATTGCATAGCCCTGTCCCTTCAGCAAGCCCTGGTAATCATGCTGTTACCACACGTAAGGATTCCTAGCACCAAAGGATGTGAATTTCAGGGAGCAGCAAGAGTAAGTTGCTCCTCAAAAGAGATTAGATAGGAGCGGAGTGCAATAGCAAAGCAGGAAGGGCAGTATCCTCATCATGGCAAGGTACAGACTTACAGCACCCAGAAAAGCTCCTGTGCAGTAACCACCATCATCACTGATTGTCAAACAGCTTATGGTGAATAAGGGAGGTGAATCCAAAAGTCAAGGCAGCAGATCAGGGGTCCAGATTTGGATCAGGGAGGTACACAGCCAAGAACAAGTTCACTTGCAGTGTAGCCCAGGCAGAAATTCAGGTGAATGTCTGAGTTGAAAAGCAGTTCGTGAGCAAAGAGTAGGTAGCCACCAATACCGCTTTTCACAGCAGTCTTGTCCAAGGTTACACAGTTGTGCCACAGTAGAGCCATTGCTGAGCACAGGCAGCTAAATTTTGACAAGGTTCCTGACACTAGAAGGAAAAATGTTAGCTTAATTGCTACAAAACTCACTTTAATGTCATCCTTATATAGTCTAATACAATTTTTTGTCTTTCATGCAAATACCTCTTCTAATCCAGAGCCACAGACCAGTTCTGGCAGTCGGAAACAGCAAAATGCCCAGCTGTGTGGTCCTTTTGCCCTCCATTTCTTTCTATTTCTCTCTTTGCAATTCATAAAGTGATTTTTTTCTTTTTCCTGAGTTATCTTTCAAATTGTGATCACCTTTTCTGATGAAAGAATACTTTACTTATACATACATTTTATTATGTAATTATGTAATCCTTACTAGCCTTCAATAAATTCTTTCTGCAAGCAAAACTTACAGATCATCTCCCAAAACAAAGTGCACAAAAAAGAAAATTATGAGAAAATATTTCTCTGAAACTTATGATATTTTAAATAGTGAGGGGAGGAGAGAGCAAGGATGTCCTCTTTTGTGTCACGTTGCTTTTAGTTCAAGAGAGCCATCTAGGCCAGAGCTACTTCCCTGGACTGGCTGAGAGACTGGGCACGCATTAACTAACGAGTATCTTCTGCCAAAGAAGACATCCTGCTGGGGAGAATTATCAGCATGAGCCACCTGAGAGCTGCTCCAGACATCTCCTTTTCTTTGGAATCTGGGATGTACAGTGTGGGTCTTGCAGCTTTCAACCACACAGATCAGTCAGCTTGCAGAGCGGCATCGGTTGACCGTTCCCAGAACAAAGTCACCTGTTCAGTTGTAAGATTCAATAAAAACCCTGCAGACCTGTTAGGGGACCTAGATTTTAAAGGATCTCTGTTTTCTTTGCAAATACAGCTTTTCCCCCATGATCAGCTGCAGACACAATTACCTACTTTGGCACAGCTCAGCCACACAGACTCCAGAACGGAATGCCTTAACCTTATAGGTTCGTATAGCTGAGTCCAAAACCCTAGCTCAGGCTTGCCTCATCTTCCTCTTGCCAGCATTACAAACTACTTTAGTATCTCTCTCTACTTTGCTGTGCTCATAGCCTGGCACCTGGCCTATCTCACCCATACTAGACCTGTTCTAGTTAAAGTTTGCATCAGACAGAGCTCAAGTTATTAAATCTAGAGACTGACATCATTCAGAGACGTAAATACACCATCCATGGCACTCCCAATTGCAGCACTCCCAATTGCAGCAACATGGCCCACTGCCAACCCAACTGGCTATTATCAGGGACAGCAAAAGACCAGCAGTGCTCAGCAGTATGTGCTGTGCCCCATCTCACACATGCATTTTAGCTGCAGTTAGGCTGGGACCTGGGACACTACTTCATCTGAGGCCTGGCTGAAAGACGGGACAGATTTTACTAACAGCCATAACAAATTCTGCTGGAGTCCAGAGATGGACCAAGTAATGATAGGTCTTTTCATAAAACTGTCTGGTTTAGCTATGAGCAGGTGAAAAGTCCATCAATCCTAGGGTTATTCTAGATCTGACAAATTGGTCTTCTCTGACACTGAGATTTTTCATTGTTTTGCACCTCATTTAGTCATCAGGAACAGTAGAAAAGGTGTGAAAAGGATTGTCAGTTCTCCTTCACCTGTTACACCCACTTTGCCCAAGCGCAAGTGACTATATAAGCTAGGACAGGAACAGGGAAACAAATTGTCAAAGTCCATACTGCAGTCTTTTGTAAAATGGAAACTGGTCTCCTTAGCATTCTGTGTGTGGTCTTGCTTTATTTTCAGGGGAAATTTGGCAGGGATCTCCTTTGCACTAAGAACAAGGAAGATGATGTTACACCTCCTTTGGCCAAACACTACATTCTGTTATTGAGCAAGTCCCTCCTGAAACCAGTTTTGTTTCTTTAGAGGCCTACAGAACTTGCTCCTAGACAGATATTTAAAAGAAAATCCACTGACAAAGTGAACCCACTGAGAAAAGGAAATAAATGGAGGCAGATGAAATCAAACTGAACTAAGAAAAAGATGTTTATTGTCAGCTCCCCACCCCACATCTCAGATTACACAAAGGACAGTTATGCCAATACATTCAGGAAAATACCATACTGTAAATAAAGTAAAAGAAAATAATATATTGAACTGCAGATAACCAAGTGTTCCATGATCAAACAAAATGGAAGGAAGTGTCCCTACTTGCTTCTGTCTCTGGGTTTATCTAACTGCTAGGTATTTAATATGCTGAGAGATTCCCCCACCCCCTCCACCCCCCATTTACCGAGTCAATGGAAAGTAGCTTTAGATAATTGAGGTGGTAGTTGTTATTTACATTCGTATTTTACAAAATCTCTGAGGACCTGTTTACACAGTTACAAGTTACGAGGCTACTGCCGCAGCTTAATTTCGAGAGGGGTCACAGCCCAGAACACAGCGCCTTGTAAAGGCATTCCGACTACAATCTTTCCTCTTGCCACTAGTCTATGCTGTTGTATAAAATTCAGAACGAGCCTGGGTAAGCTCAGTGCAAATGTCGGGATGATCACTTTTGTCTCAGAATCTTCCGAATTCAATTGCAGAAAGGTATGGTCTATTGTTCTCTTCTGTAAAGTACATTTAGCTTGATTAATTAACCTATATTTCAAAGAAGTCATGCAGGTGTTCACCTAACTCTCTCTATGCCTTTGCGATTAAACTGTAATGAAAGGGAGTCTAAAGTAAATTTCTCCATGTTATAGCTCTGAAACAACCAACCTCCCCCCAAAAAAAGAAAAAAACAACATTTCTGTCAGACAAATTATTATTATTATGAATTTTCTCTGTGAAAGGAGGAAAAAGAGGTGGATCAGAATGAACACAGGGATGAAAAGTGTTTCTGATAACACCTAATACCTATTTCATCTGAAGACAAGTACAGAGACATAAAACAGTTCAATGGGGTGCAGAGCGCAAGAGCTAGTACATAGCTTTCCAAAGAAAGTTTGTATTTCTTTGTAATATGTGTGAAAAAAACCCACATATTTCTTGATATTTTCTTCTAAATAAATAAGCAGTAGTGCTACTCCTAAATAAGAAGAAAAATAAATCAATGCCAGACAGACCAGCATTTGAAAGCAACCATGCAGTAGGAAACTAGTATGTGCCCATGAAGGAAGAAAAAGTGATTAGATAACAGATTTTGCTTTCAAGCCTTTGGTGGATTCTTCAAAACAATTGAAGGCAAAAATTATTTTTATCCACTCTTGGAAGGAAAATGCTTTGCCCTGTGCTCTTTAAACTTTCAGTTAGAACAACCTGAAAGTCACAAAAATATACATTTGTTTGCTCCTCTGTATTGTGTTAGAAGATGAGTTTAAAATATATTTATTACTACAATGAGGTGAGGGTTGGACTGATGAAACATTGGCATTATTATGATCTCAGTACATGTTAATGAACTTCTAAAATGCAAATCATTGACCCACTAGGTGGTCTCATGGTATCATAAATAGCAATCTTTTGTATTCCAGCATCCAAATACCTAGTTAGGAGCTTTACAGAATGCACATTATAGGTGATACAGACCGTAACAAGTACTTTGGCAAGAGGGGAAAAAAGCCATTGCAGCCTAATGTGTCAATTTAAATGAAGGGATTTTTATGTTATGAACCATATGTTCAAAGAACATTACATGTAAAATTACATACAATCATCCTGACTATGAAGAACACAATAATCCAGGTACATTAGCAAATGGCTTCTAGTGAAATGTGATACTGGTGTTTTTTCCACTTAGCTTGTGTCAAATAATAATTTGGTTTGCAGCCATTCCTACTCTGCTGTGATCCCAACAAAAGTCAAGAGTAAGAAGATTAGGGCAATTAGATGGGAAAGCCGACCAGCAGTGAGATCTTTCAGCAGTGATGGTGGTGATGGTGTCACCACTCCTTTTTAGTCACAAAAAAAAAAAAAAAAGAAAAAGAAGCAACATTGGTGCTTGAGGAGATGAGGTTTAAGGACTGCAAAGGAACTCGGATATTCTGTTGGCACGCACATCTCAGGCCCCTTTCCACCCACCCCCCTAAACTGCTGTCTCTCTGATCACAAGGCTCAGCGGCCTTTGGTGATCCCACATCATCAGTGAGGAATGAAGCAGGTGCCTGACTTTGCAACAAAGTGGAGGTGCGCAACTTTGCAACAAAGTGGAGGTGCTCAGACAAGTAGCTGCTACTGCAAGAGTGTCCCACAGTTTTAAGGAAACATTTAAATACAATATAATATTAATCTACAGAAAATGTTTGTAAAATTATTAACTAATTTTTACTGAACTGTCTACCAAATTAAGGCAATATATCAAAACCAACATCTCCCCTCTAATTATTATTAATAAAGACTACGTATTCCCCTTAACGACATTTCATTTTCTGTCTCCAAATGAATAACGGTCTGAAGTAACTCAGGCACCACAAGGACTGATTTCAGGCTCATTTTCAGTGAACTTAATCAGGAGTAGCTCCAGAGCTTTCATGCAGTGAGGTTTATAACTGTATATGGTAACAGGATCTATTCCTCTACCTGTAGTCTCTCTCTTGAAAGCTTTTCTGGTCTAAACTCCAAATTAAACAATCCCACAGTACTGAGCATATGAAAACCATCAATAGCACTACTTTGGCTTATGGTTCTGAAGTCAGTGGAGCTACATGTTGCTTTTCAGCATGTGAGCATGTGGTTTGGCCATAATCATGAGAAAAATCATTCCACATGCTCAAGACGATAAAGAAATATGCAGAAAAGGCAGAATAAACGTTGCTTAAAATAAAGCCACCTTGGGAACCCTGGCTACATTTCTGTGTTTCTCAGGATGTTCTTCTGGGGGGCTTGTACGTATGTTCTCCATCACCCTTTCCTTGCCATAGAACTGTCCAGAAAATGCTATAGCCCTGGGTGAGAGTTCTCACAGCACACCTCCTCAGTGAAAGAGAGAGCACAGCAAGCAGCTGATGTTTGCACCTCTGTCTAGAACCAGAGATTTTACAGGCAGAAGAGGGGGAGAGTGATGGCTCCCTGACTGTGCTCTTCTACTCCTGCTACCAGGAGCTAGGGCACAGAATACTGGGTGGATCAGGCACTGCTGGTGCCAAAGCCTAATCTGAATGAGTTAATGTCTCAAACACTGTGGGAGGTGGTAGCCTTGCAGTTAGGACAAACATGCTCTGCTGTTAAGAGAAGAAACATAATATGTCAGCTCAGGAGGGTTTAGAATAGAATAGAATAGAATAGAATAGAATAGAATAGAATAGAATAGAATAGAATAGAATAGAATAGAATAGAATAGAATAGAATAGAATAGAATAGAATTAACCAGGTTGGAAAAGACCTTTGAGATCATCGAGTCCAACCTATCATCCAACACTATCTAATCAATTAAACCACAGCAACAAGTGCCCCATCCAGTCTCTCCCTTAGCGCCTTCAGTGATGGTGACTCCACCTCCTTCCTGGGCAGCCCATTCCAATGGCCAATCTCTCTTTCTGTGAAGAATTTCTTTCTAACATCCAGCCTAAACCTCCCCTGGCGCAGCTTGAGACTATGTCCTCTTGTTCTGGTGTTGGCCACCCAGGAGATGAGACCAACCCCCACCTGGCTACAACCTCCCTTCAAGCAGTTGTAAACAGCAATAAGGTTTCCTCTGAGCCTCCTCTCCTCTAGGCTAAGCAACCCCAGATCCCTCAGCCTCTCCTCATAGGGCTTGTGCTCCAAACCCCTCACCAGCTTTGCTGCCCTTCTCTGGACACAATCCAGTAACTCAACATCTTTCCTAAACTGAGTGGCCCAGAACTGGACACAGGACTCAAGGTGTGGCCTAAGCAGTGCTGAGTACAGGGGCACAATGACCTCCCTGCTCCTGCTGGCCACATTGTTCCTGATGCAGGCCAGGATGCCATTGGCCTTCTCGGCCACCTGGGCACACTGCTGGCTCATGTACAGCCTACTATCAATCAGTATCACCCAGGTCCCTCTCTGCCTGGCCACTCTCCAGCCACTCTGTCCCCAGCCTGTAGCACTGTATGGAGCTGTTGTGGCCAGTGTGTAGAAGCTGGCACTTAGATGTGTTAAATCTCATGCCGTTGGACTCTGCTACTCCACTAGTGACTGTATGCCAGCTGGATGTGGCAACATTCACCACCACTCTCTGGGCTTGGCCCTCCAGACAGTTCCTAACCCAGCGCAGACTGATCCTCTCCAAGCCACAGGCTGACAGCTTGGCCAGGAGTTTGCTGTGGGGACGGTGTCAAAGGCCTTGCTGAAGTCCAGGTAGACTACATACACAGCGTTCCCCACATCCACCAGTTGGATCACCTGATCATAGAAGGAGATCAGGTTGGTCAGGCAGGATCTGCCCTTCCTAAATCCATGCTGGCTGGGCCTGATCCCTTGGCCATCCTATAATGCTGTGTGATTGCACTCAAGATGACCTGTGCCATAATCTTGCCTGGCACCGAGGTCAGGCTGACAGGCCTGTAATTCCCTGGCTCATCCAACCAGCCCTTCTTGTGGATGGGCATCACGCTGGCCAGCTTCCAGTTATCTGGGACCTCTCCAGTGGGCTAGGACTGTTGAAAAAAGATGGAGAGTGTCTTGGCCAGCTCATCTGCCAGCTCTCTCAGTACCATAGGATAGATCCCATCCAGTCCCATGGATTTGTGGGGATCAAGTGGCTAAGGAGGTCTCTAACTGCTTCCTCCTGGATTACAGGGGAACTACACTGCTCCCTGACTCCATCTGCCAGCTCAGGAGGCCAGCTGTCCAGAAGACAACCTATCCTGCTATTAAAAATTGAGGCAAAGAAGGTATTTAGTACCTCCGCCTTTTCCTCATCTTTTGTTACTATGTTCTCCGCTGTGTCCACCAAGGAGTGGAGGTTGTTGTTGCCCCTCCTCTTGCTATTAATATATTTGTAGAAGGATTTTTTGTTGTCCTTCACAGCAGTGGCCAGACTAAGCTCTAAATGGGCTTTTGCCTCTCTAATTTTTTCCTGCATGACCTATTCATTGGAGGACTGATGGTCTTGCCCCCTCACCAAATCTGTGTATGTTCCACTGAGATAAGGAAGTCTGACATAATGTGCAAAAGGTAATAAAATACAGGATTTCTGTGGCCCCCAACTCAATTGGTGTAAAGGGTTAATGCTACCCTTCCCTTCTTGGGCATGTGCACATTGGTCAGCACCTGCCTTCCCATGAAAATCAGGGGATCTATCAGGAAGCCAAGAAGCCACACCCCTTTTAGCAAGAAACAGAAAGGACTTGAACACACTGGGAGGTGCACATTCACCACTGAAGACCCAAGGAAGAGACCAGGAAAGGCATCACTGGAACCCTGGATGGTGCTCCAGATGTTTACCTATTCTCTCTGCCTTAGACACATCGTATACATACACATATAATAATCAGGCAGTTAACAATTAAATCTCTTTTTGTGTGGATTTATGGTGTTAAACCTTGTTAATTCAACCCAAGAAAATCATCAAATCTGAGTCACTCCATTTCCCTTCCTCTTTCTCAGGTCAAGTGGGACATGACAGCTGGCCTGGGTCCAGCAGAGTCCTACCTCCCACCAGACTTTTTGATTTTTTTTTGCCCCAGTTTCATGCAGTTCTTTGGCTTCTGTCCATGCCCTCCAGTGGAAAAGAGCCTAAGATGAACTACAAAGGAGTGAGTGCTTGCCATTTGGTTTGTTGGGTTTTTTGGTTTGGTTCATTTTTTTCCCTTTCCAAAGCCCTGACTATTGTTTTATAAATGGCCTTCTGACACATATTTGTGCTTGAGGAGGTAAAGGAACTTCTGCCTCTCAGAAATTATGTCCTCAGTTTATTCACAATCTCTGTACAGTGAAAGCAACAGCAATCAAATACCCTCATGTTACCCGGCATTTAGCAGAGCCCTGACCTGACGGTGCCATCCTCTCTAGGGAGGAGAGGTAATTTAGACTCCCTGATAGCTTTCTTCTGTACGACTCTGTAGTACTGGATGTTGCTAATTATATGTGGGCTCTGCTTTGCTTTGTGTCTTTCTCCAAATTAAACCTCTCTTCATCATTTTTAGCACAGTTTTTTTACTCCTGTTTTAGCTTTCTAAAGCTGCATCTGTACAGCACCTTCACCCAAGCATCATAAAAAATGCTAAATGACTTATGTAGGTCTTCTCACTTAAGGTCATTTCAATTATGGCAACACCAACAGATGTATACATTCATTAATAAAAGTGTGATATGTGCTTGTGTCCCTCTGAAAGTACAGTCAGAAAATTATAGATTAGACTGAGACACTGCAGGAATTGCTACTCTGTAAGTCAAATGCTCTATTATTAAAAATGTCATCCCATATGAATTTCATAAATAGCAAAGCCAAGAACAGAGTAACCATTTTAAAAAGTCTAGAGGGGATTCCATAACAACATTTAAATGCATTGCTACTCAAACAATTTGATTTGATTATAAAATATTTAAAGCTGCAGCTGTACTTGTGGTGTTTAATGTTGACTATTTTGATTTCTGGAACATCTTACCTAAGATGTACAAGTTTACAAAACTAGTTCTATAATGAGTATATAAATATAGAAGAAAATCTCTAACCCATAGGTTAGGTTTATAAAGCACTGTATATAACTGTGTTGTTCTACATACACAACTGCAAGTTGAAAAAGAAATATTAGGATTAAAGTTGGTTTAAGAATTGTCCCTGGAATAAAGCAAGATCTTATTTTGCCAAAGGTGGTGTAAACTGGCATTAATCTGCTGCAGTTAATGGTTACACTGACAAGTTGTGGCTTTTTTTTTCATTCTGTGCCATCTAATTATTATGGTGTTTTTCTCTCCCCAGGATCTCTCTTACATATGTATTAGGTATGTTTGGGTTTGTAATTAAATCTCCATTGACTTTTTAAGCAGAAAGGACAATTTTAAAACCCATTATTCAGAGGAATAGCTATGTATTAATCCACAAATATATACTGATGCCCATATGTTATAGATATCCTCTCATATGCTAACTGTTCCTCTTTTGCCAAACTATCTTTCATCTCCACTGCTTTCCCTGGATGAGTGTCAAGACATAATTCATCTGACAAACTCACGTTATTGGTCACTGAATTTTCACAAAAAGCAACCTTGATTCAGAAGCACAGGGACTATCAGAAGTATATTTAGTAATGGATGTCATTTTAGCTGGCTGTTTCTGGATTAGACTGGGGATAAAGGTAAAAGAGTAAAGCTTTTCAGCTTTAGCTATGGGGTCTGTTCTGTAGGCAAGTGTTAGACCCACATCCTTTGTGCCTGTGCAGAAGACAGTGTGGGTTACCTTATTTTTGCTACAATCCATCCCAAGAATGCTGTAAATTCAAAGTTGCCACTGGGACCTTGTCACTAGTGTTTTCTTGTCTCCCGCAGGCAGTCTGACCAGCTAATGAACTACGGCAGCATACAACTCTGTCCTTGCAGCAGGGGACAGTGGACAAGGTTTCCTCTGCTTAACATTGCTCCTGCAAAGGCAAACAGAATAGCTGGAGGAGCAAAGTATGCCCACAATGCATTTAAGTATGTGCTACAGGGGATTTGAAACCCAGTGTCATCCCAAAACATACTTCTACTGGCATGCCATTTAAGTAGCAGCTCATTTTTGGCCATAAAAACACAGCTATGATATTTCACTTTAACCTGAAGAGACACAAGGACATCCCCTCCACACTTTCCATTCCTTCCTAGGACTCTCATTTCTCAAGACATTTTGTTTTAGGCCATCTAATCTGTACATACACAGACTCAAAATGCCCTTCTGAAACTTCCCTAATCCTGCCTATCATTTTGGCTTGTCATAAAAGCATCATTCAAACAGCTCAACAAGCCAAATGACCTTGCAGACCTTGTTTTGTGAAGTCACCTGTATTTATTACTATTAAACAGAAACTAACTTGGGCTTCCATATGCAACCTCATTTGGCACAGTTAATTCCAGATTCCAGAGTTACCATTAAAACAAAAATCGCATCTTACGCATTGAAATCAGCAGGAATTAGACTTAAATGCACATAAGGCTATAACAAAGATGATCCAGTAATTGTTGAAATGAGGCAGAACGTCTCCATGGTTTGTCTTGACAGCTAGCCCTGGGCTGAATCACATTTGGAGTTCAGGAAGTTTTTATCATTTTAAAGTATGTCAAGCCTGTGCACTTCAGGGCACAGCAGGAAGCAGAGGGAGGATTTTACCTACCCTGAAGTATGCAGTTCTAGTCCAGTAAATGAAGACCACCCAGTTCCATTTGAGCAAGTGAACCCTCCAGGTTCCAGTTGAGGGCATGCATATCCACTAGGCCTTCAAAACCAGGCCAGTGCCTAACTGGTTCACATTCTGCTCCCTCAGGTGGTCTCTGAGAAATCATCTAATCTTTAAAAGGAACACAAACATGAAGTTCCTAGGTTTCTGTTTAACAAAGAAGCTAAAGGCTGCTGAAGCAAATTTGGAGTATGCTCTCAGTATATCTTTAGAATTATTTTCTCCTCATCCTGAAAGCAGATTTTGACATTCAGTAACCTTTGTAAGTCAAAGAAATGCTATTGACTTCACTACAACTACTATAAATTTACACGCTATAAATGACAGTGTGGAGCTGTGCCATGGTCTGGACATTATGAATTCATATGATATAGAACAAGCCTAATAATGACTTGTGGTGTTTTTATTTTAAATGCCTAGTTTCTTGGCACATAGTAATTTTCATGAGTGGTTCCTGCCCAGTGCTCAGTACAGGAGCACAATCACTTCCCTGTTCCTGCAGGTCACACTATCCCTGATACAGGCCAGGATGCTGTTGGCCTTCTTGTCCACCTGAGCACACTGCTGCTCATATTCAGACAGCTGTCAATCGCACCCCCACATCCTTTTCCACCAGGCAACTTTCCAACCACTGTGCCCCATGACTGTAGCATTGCATGGGGTTGTTGTTACCCAAGTGCAGGATCTGGCACTTGGCTTTGTTAAACCTCATGGAGCTGACCTGGGCCCATCAATCCAGCCTGTCCAAAACTCTTTGCAGAGCCTTCCTACCCTTGAGCAGATCAACACTGTCACCCAATTTACTGTGATATGGCTTCTAGGAATAGTGTCTTTCCTGTGACTGAAGTTAGAGCTGTGCCATTTAAGAGAGAAGTTCAGAAAAATGTGCAGCAGAAATTTGTGCATAAACCCATGTACATAGTGGAGAAAATTAAAGAAAATGTAATAACATAGCTATTAATTATTGGGCTGCCTTTACTTCTCTCATTCTATTTATATGTGGTCTCCTTGCAAAAAGTAACGAGGTATATGGTAAATATATCAAACATTTATATTCAGGTGTAGCATGAAGGTGTTTGCAATATCTTTCTCCCTTACTACCATGTGCCAGAATGATCTGGCAAGAAATATGGTGGTTTGTGGTTTTAGGCCAAGCAGTTTGAACCAGGTGAGTGTCCTGCTGTATTCATATAATCATAGAATCACAGAACCAATCAGGTTGGAAAAGACCTCAAGGATCATCAACACCAACATGTCACCCAAGACCTCATGATTACTAGACCATGGCACCAAGTGCCATGTCCAATCTCCTCTTGAACACCTCAAGAGATGGTGACTCCACCACCTCCCTGGGCAGCACATTCCAATGGCCAACCACTCCTTCTGTGAAGAACTTTCTCCTCACCTTAAGCCTAAACTTCCCCTGGCACAGTTTGAGACTGTGTCCTCTTGTTCTGGTGCTGGTTGCCTGGGAGAAGAGACCAACCCCTCCTGGCCACAATCACCCTTCAGGTAGTTGTAGATGGCAGTAAGGTCTCCTCTGATCCTCCTTCTTCAGGCTAAGCAACCCCAGCTCCCTCAGCCTCTCCTCATAGGGCTTGTGCTTGAGGCCTCTCTCCAGCCTCGTTGCCCTTCTCTGGACACGTTCAAGTGACTCAATGTCCTTCTTAAACTGAGGGGCCCAGAAGTGGACACAGGACTCAAGGTGTGGCCTAAGCAGTGCTGAGTACAGGGGCACAATGACTTCCCTGCTCCTGCTGGCCACACTATTTCTGATGCAGGCCAGGATGCCATTAGCCTTCTTGCCCACCTGGGCACACTGCTGGCTCATGTTCAGCCTACTGTCGACCAGTACCCCCAGGTCCCTTTCTGTCTGGCTGCTCTCCAGCCACTCCGACCCTGGCCTGTAGCACTGCATGGGGTTGTTGTGACCAAAGTGTAGAACCTGGCACTTGGACTTGTTGAATGTCATCATGTTGGACTCTGCTCATCTGTCCAGCCTATCAAGGTCCCTCTGCAGAGCTTCCCTGCCCTCTAACAGATCAGCACCCACCCCCAGCTTGGTGTTATCTGCAAACTTACTGATGACTGACTCAATCCCTAGTCCAGATCATCAATAAAGATATTGAACAGGATGGGGCCCAGCACTGATCCCTGGGGGACACCACTAGTGAGTGGCTGCCAGCTGGATGTGGCACCATTCACCACCACTCTCTGGGCTTGGCCCTCCAGACAGTTCCTAACCAGAGTGCTGCTGTCCAGGCCACGGGCCAACAGCTTGGCCAGGAGTTTGCTGTGGGGAACAGTGTCAAAGGCCTTGCTGTAGTCCAGGTAGACTACATACACAGCCTTCCCCACATCCCCCAGGTGGGTCACTTGATCATAGGAGGAGATCAGGTTGGTCAAGCAGGACCTTCCCTTCCTAAATCCATGCTGGCTGGGCCTGATCCCTTGGCCATCCTTTAGGTGCACAGTGATTGCCCCCAAGATAATCTGCTCCATAGTTTTTCCTGGCACTGAGGTCAGGCTGACAGGCCTGTAGTTTCCAAGTTCCTTTCCTGCCCTTCTTGTGGATGGGAATCACATTGGCCAGTTTCCAGTCATCTGGGACCTCGACAATGATCTTATGGCTTCATTATTCCTTACTGACCTATTAACCAAATCAATTGGTATGATTTACAAACCACACCTGCAATTCCTCTGCAAATAGAAGTTGTTTCTGTTGAAATCATGCTCCTGGGGACAAATCGCTGACTCAAAGAGGGTGGCCAAACTGAGGCAGAATTTCTTTCTAAATCAAATTATTGAATAAAGGTTGTAAGAGCCAAGCCAAACAATATTTGAGAGATACATTAATGTGAGCATCTCTAAAGCATGGCTTAATGCCAGTAAAAGATGCCAGACACATGCTTACTAGCTTGTACACTGGTAAAATGTAGGAGTTTCACACATTGTTAAGATTGTTGAGATCTTTTTTGTCTGTACTGGCACTGACTGCAATGATGCTCTAAACGAAAGGAAAACTTTTGGTTTTGTGAACTTGGATTACACAGGTGCCCTGATAGTGAGCAAGAGAAGCACATTGATCATTACTAAATGCTCATATTGTTCATTTCAACATCTCCTCTACAGGTATTTAATTCTAAGTCCTAAAAAAAATTGCTTTTGTACTAAAGAAATTGTGTTAATTAACAATCTTTATCTGATATGCAGTTCCCATTGTGACTTTTCAATGTTTTGATATGCTGTCATATATTTTGAATTGTGTCTGAGGTCTACAGTTTTTCCTTAAAAGTCTTCCAAGACAAATCCAACCAAACACCAGTTTAGCCATCAACATGGTAGTTGTTATCAGAAGTAAAGGTAAAGAAGCAGACAATGCAGGGGACCAGAGACAAGGAAGTCTTTGCCAGCACAGAAAGATGCTAATTTCTAAAACATTGTGTATGTTGGAAGCAACATTTAAAGTGTTGTGCAAAAATACAGACAGAATTAAAGAAAGGATGATAGCAGGGATCAGAACTGATGTCATGGTCTGTCATCTCTCTACAGTTTTACTTCACATTATCCTATACCTTCCAAAACAGCTGTATATGATTATTAAGAATGAAAAGTGTGCACTAAATACCCTATTTCAATTCAAAAATTTCAACCCCTTATTTTAAGCAAATTCAGCAATCACACCATTGTATCTTAAGAAACTTTTTCCCAGAAAAGTTCAGACACTCCTCAAACACAGTGCCACTGATTTTGCAGTCAGGAGTAAGGATCATAGTCCTATAAGTCCCAGGATTTATTAAAGAAAACATATAAAATTTTCCCTTCCATTTCATCAGCATGAGGTAAAACAATTAAGAAAATATTTTTCTATGACTGGTCAGACCACAGGACTGGTGCACTTAGTACCAAGTAATGTGTTACTGACAAAGGTTATCAACAGCTGCTGCAGGAAGATGAGCAAACGTCTACCCTAATGAGCATGTGCAGTTGATTCCTAGCTCACATTAGATACGGCCTGGCATATGCTTTGAAGCAGGATAGTTTATTTCCCTACAAAAATGTTTCCTCCTGCCTTCAAATAATTGCCAGTAGAATTCTGAATAGTCTTTTTATATTTATATAAATGTCACTCCTTAGGCTTCACTGATATTTTCTGGCAATTAATTATTCTATGAGTGCACTGTATAATAATTGTTAATGTACAACCTCTAAGTTGCTTTTGCTCGTATTACAAACATTGTATGTTGAAAATCTGAAAGGGGGAATCCTAGAAAACTACTTTTGAATAAATGCAAATATAATTAGACATCCCTGAACAAGTTCTATAGAGTGGAGCATGTATTTTATCCTTATTTACTGTTTGTATGGTTGCAGCATAAAGAGAACCACACAATTGTAAGTCAGAGCTAAATTATTCTAGGTACACTGTAGAGTCTATCAGCTCCCTAAAGGTCTTACATGACAACATAAAATACAGAAAGTTTGCAGAGCACCCAGATCACAGATGTACTGGAATTTCCAGTTCCTTACTTCCAATGGCCTTATATTCCCATTGCCATGTGAGTCTCTTTTTGAGTCTCTATTTTTGAGTCTCACATCTCTCACTGCAGATACAAAAATTCTGTGATTCTGTAGGGCAAAAGGGTAGAAGTAATTCAGCTAATTTCCCTGTAAACTGGTCTGCAAGGAAGCAGGACAAGCTACCAAGAATGAAGGATGAGCTACCAACAAGGCTCCTTTGGTTATTCTCTCTTTCACAGGAGCACACCAGAAGCACAATGGCTGCTCAAGTCTCCAGACTGAAATTGTTATGGCAAAATATCTGTATTCCCTTCTGCAGTGCAGATGGCTGGATCTTCCCATTTTCCACTGACAGGGCTCTTGTCCACC
This sequence comes from Picus viridis, assembly GCA_033816785.1. Classification (NCBI taxonomy): domain Eukaryota; kingdom Metazoa; phylum Chordata; class Aves; order Piciformes; family Picidae; genus Picus; species Picus viridis. Next base: position 29,821,507 of record CM066576.1, read on the forward strand.
CACAGTTAGGTGTGGATGCTAAGAAGAAAAGGGCTTGCGTTTGTGATACCTTTCCATGTTTCATGTAACAAAGTATGTGAATTGCTACCTATCTCAAACCAGCTCTGCATAACTTCACTGTTTTCCGGCTCACTGGCATTTACAAAGGATTGTGCAAAGCAACATCCTCTCTAAGCAAAGACTTAATGTGTTTTCAGTTTGTTTGGTTTTTTATTCTGGCAGCAGATATAAGGCCACACAGTCAAATAATGAACTTGTCTTTCATTTGGGTATAGTTTATTAATGACAAAAACACTAATCCATTAATCAATTTAAAACAAGTTGGTAAAAGAAAAAATTCTCAGTCTCCTTTAGTACCAGGATCACATGCATCTTAAAAGGGGACCATTATCTCCATGGGTTTCTCAGCTGAAGTTAAAAAATCTAAAAATGATTTTCATTCATTTCTCATTAATATGCAAAACTATTCAAATTAGATAGTAATTAACCATCTACTCAGTAGAAAACCTTTTCATGATAATTTATGATAAACTCAGTAGCAGCATTGATTGAGATTGATTTTTGGTGTTGAGAAGCTATCATGAATACAAAAAAGCACCTGAAAAAATATTTTTAAACACCTAACTTACTGCTCAACTAATTATATGGTAACCATGTTCACAGATGATTTCAAAGGGAGGCCTATAGGCAAGATACTAATGCTGAATGAAACAGGCAAAACATCCTTTTGAGTTTGTCCTACATTTCATCTTAAAGCTCAGCTTTCTTCACATCTCCCAGCCTAATTCATTCAGAATGTTAAATGTTTAGCACTGTTTAATTCAGCAAATGGCTGCATTGGAACTAGGGCTTTGCTTGATAAGGCTTACAGGATTGCTTTCAAGATAAAACTGTTTTGAAAAATCAAAATACATTCAAGACAAACTGTTGTTTTACAATGCAGTGTTCCTGGGAATATCACCATGATTTGTAAACAGATCCCAGATCTATTTCTGCAGATGGGGACAGGAGCTCAGCAGGTTAAGGGGTTAATATCACAGGCATACTGCACTATGGAGAATGTGGTTTTGTTCTTAGCAGCAAAGATGAGCTTCAGGATTGGGGGACAGCAACAGCTCTAAACACTGGGGATTGCTGTTCAAAAATGTTACTCTCTTGAGGTGGGAAAACCAGAGGGAAAGAAGAATTGACCTTGCACTGGTGAAGTAGCATTAAGGGGAGAAAAAAACTTATTTAATGCCTATTGCTACTAGTGGGAATTGTTGTAAGCACCTATGCCAAAGAGGCAGGACTTTGGAGGAAAGAAAAAAACCCGATATTCCTAAAGGCTTTTCTTCTGAACTTGATAACGAACTAATGCAACCAACAACTGATGATCTCTTTCTAAATAAGTTATATACTGCACATTCTGGGGATTTTGCCTTGTTAAAATAATTACCAACAGTAACAGGAGGAAGAGGAACCTTGAATCCAGTCCTCTTGAACTATGTCATTAAGAGAGAAGGAGAGGAAGAAGAGGGGAAGGGATCAGGTTTTGGTTATGAGCCGTGTGTCCAGCCCTAAGATTTAGCTCCAGATCAGATGTAGAGCTAAGCGGCCTGTTCTCTGGGGTGAAATCAGGGCAATGCATAAGCTGCACCTCACCACAGTTAAGTCTTTTTTCCTTCCTTAAGCCAAGACTAAGGCTTAAGTATATACATACATGTCTAATAAACATGTAACTAGCAGCAAAAGGATAAAGTAGGAGAGCTTTGAACAAATCTCCATTCCTGTAAGTACAATGGCACCAGTATTCATATATATTAGAACCATAGAATCATAGAATTGTTTTAATTAGGTCTTAGCTGAGTTTTATTTACTGTCCCACTGCAACCCGCAAAATTCTTTTCCTCATCAGTGCACTATATAAATGCCCTGGTTAGTAAATAATCCCCAACTGTACTTCTTGGCCCTGGGTTGTATTTTTTACATTGAAATGTATTTGCCATCTATTGACCTAGTACCTACACAAGGAGAAGTCTATTGAATTGGACTGCATTGGTCCTCATTATTTACCCTGCCTCCAATTGCTTCCAGATGATATTGTGTTACAGTGACTCTATTCATTCCTCCCTAGAAGGCCCAGAGGGTGGCAATGGACAGCCTTCCCCAAGAGCCCTCTTTCTGTGGGCAGAGGAGGGACCACATTCATCCTGACCACATTCATCCACAGTTATGACATGAGAATGTTTTCAAAGGGTAAAAAAAACCTCTGTCAAGAAGTTACTGATGATACCCAAGTTAGTGTTTCTTTTTCCAGGGACATGGTGAGAATCACCTCATATCTGGTACAATACTTGCAAGATATTGAAACTAAAATTCCTGCTCAGGTAGCATGTCACAGATGGGCCTCAAAAAGAAAGGCCATTCTGGGGAGGAAAATATCTCTCAATTTATACATTTAACTACCAGATAAAAGAGAGGAGAGTCTCACAGGGAAACATGATAGAAAAGAATTTCAGAGGGACTGCCGCAATTAACAGTGTTTTCTGAGACAGCAGAGATTAAAAGCAACAAGAAATGTGTTCCAAACTTTATTGCTTTTCAATGATCTATTTTTCCTAATTTTTTGAGATTAAAATAAACTGAAAGTAGCCATAGCTTAAATAAAAGCAGAAATAATAACAATCCTCTAAGTACTTATAAATCTTTTATTATTTCCTTTGGAATATCTCAGGGGAGTTCATAAGAATGAACTTCTTATATGGTGAAGTGCTATTCTACTTATTTTACAGATGAGGAAATTGAAGCAAAGGACAGGTTTGGTTACACAACCAATAGGTCACATAGGAAGTTTTTGTCAAAAGTTGAAACAGTTACTTAACGTTAACCTGGAGCCCTAAGCATTAGTCACTAGATTTTCTTTGTGGTTTGGGGAGAATAGATGTCAGCGACAAGTTTGGCTGAGTGAGTCTGCAATTAAACAAGCTCTGATACATGTGTGCTGTTCAGGCATCTGATAGGTTATGGTGAAGCACAAGAGCAAATATTTTAAAGTAGTGCACTTTTTAATCTGACAGACAAAAGCTTAACAATGTCCAATGGCTGACAGTCGACTCCTGAAGAAGTCCAACAGGAAATCGAGTGGCATCTCTCTGACCACTTCAAACCACTTGAATGAGAACAAAGCTGCTGCAAAGCTACCTAAAGCAGTAAGTCAAAGCCATCACAGCTCTTTTTTTTTTTCATTTTTATTTTTATTTTTTTGCAAAAAGAATCCAGCTCAGAAAGGTTTTTTTCCTCCTAAGGTGTGTGGAGCGATCATTTTCAACAAAATGCTACTCAGATTTTGGTGCTAAATTTGCAGTTTCAAAGAGGATTCCAAACTAGGTGAAATAATATGTAGCCCATCTGTAAATGTAGACAGCAGGGATAGCACAGTAGCTGAATGGGCTAAAATTCCCCTGGTGTCTGGCTACTTATCTACAGTGGGGTAAAAGTCTAGCTTTATCCTTGTGGGTTTTGCAGTTTAATTTATTTTTTGCTGCTTGTAGAACTGTGAAACAGTTAAAAGCCTTGTTTCAATAATATATAATCCTGAGGTAAGAAAAAGTGGGGACCTAAGGAACCTGGCTTTTTTCCCCTCCCTTATTATAAAGTCATTTTTTAAATCACCTTTCTGACACATTTGTCCATATTGATTAGCTGCTTTTAGAATGACATTGTCTGACCTGTCTAAATCCATCAATTGCTCTCCTGCTGATGCTTAATTCCCAAGCTACTTTAGCTTCTAATGGTATGGTATGAATATTATTCATAAAGCCTTTTGCTGAAAAAATCAATAATCACGTACATCTTAAATCTGCATTCTGGGTGTTGTTCAAGTAGCCTTTTAACTAGCCACAGACTCTTCTATTTTCCTTTTATCACTGTAGACTGTAAATGTTTCATTAGTAGCATTTAGAGAGTACATACTTGATACTATATCCCCAGGAGTTTCAAGTGAGTTATTAGGAACTTGTTCAGCATTAGGATTAATGCATATTCCCAGTAGTTTTCATTGCATTTCCATTCTGTGTGCCACAAACTCTACTGTTAAATATGTTTTGTCCACTTAGAAACTGTTTGGTAGGGAAGGCATGCCTTAATTGTTCCCAAGACATTGGGTAATGCTCTACTGATAGGCCTAAGGTTGAACTAATAGGCAAGTAAGATGCAGTTTAGCTTCAGCAGGTTTAAAAAGTACTAATGAGGCACAATATACTGAAGTTAAGAACTTGTCAAGACAGGCAGTTCATATAAAAAGTTGAAAAGACCTTTATTATTTTTTTTTCTTTGAAAAAATATAAGCAATGTGTTACCCCAGTACTGAGATAATATATTCCAGTTAAATATTTCCTGGACAGACATGGACAGATATTTGCCTTACAAAACCTGAAGAATTCAAGATCCCCCTACATTTGACTAAAAGTATGTTGTTAAGAGAATTTTTAGGATTTTCAAAACTAGATCCTCAAGTTGAAAAAAGGACAAAATGTACCTGCCTGGACACCAGTAGGTCAATATGCATATAAAATAATGGAGTTTTCAGCTTGGATAGCCTGTATTCCAAGATGCTGTTTACACAAATGTTTATCTATATTTAGCATCCTTTGCAAGCTGGGAAATTGTAGAACCTTAAAAGTATAAATACTGACTAGTGACTATTTCAACTTTGCAACATTTTCCAAGAAGCCCTCTCAGAACAAAAATGCCAGATTCTAGGTATTTTAGTAACTATGTAATTGATTGGAACTTCACTGGATTTTAACTACTGCATGCCACACAGTTGTGTTCAGTGACATAAAATATTTCACTTTCATTTTATGACATAAAAGTCTAAGTGTCCTGCTGCTGAGATGTATCAATCAAATCAGTGGTTCAAATGGAATATTATCTCGATGCTGGTATGAGAATGGAAATGACGCTTTAGTTCACAGTCATTCGGTCCTGAATGTCTTCTCAGTCAATAACAGACTTCTGCATATACTTTTGCAGAGCCATTACTTCAGGGTCCATAAAGCGGAACACAGCACTTCTGACAGTGCTGTAGAAATTTTTAAACAAAAACAAAACAAAAAAGATGCTTACACTGAAAATGAAAAAACCACCAAACTTCTTTCTAGAAGGATCATTTTAAGATAGGCATTTAACACAATAAAAACCCAAGTGTTTTGTGGAGGGTGACCTTTCACAAATGCTTGAAGAATGGTTATAATCTGCTCAGTCATTGGAGAGGGTGAGAAGGGACATTGCAGCATATACAGCAGGATATTTTACTTTTACTGTGACCAGCTCTCTGACCATGGAGCACATGATTATTGTGAATGAGTGTAATGAAATCTTCTCTGCACTTGAAAAGTTTGGCTTGCTTTAATGTTGAGAGATGAACAAAAAATTTAATTAATGAATAACCACCTTGGCTTATATTATGCTTACATCTTAACAGGGCTTTTTCTTACATAACTAACTCAACTGACCATAGATGCTTAGCACACAGACTTTGAGTTTCATGCTTTACAAATTTAATGCAAGCCTTTGTCAAGTGGACAGTACATGCCCTAAGTACTGCTTCCAGTAGAACTATGGAGCACAGGTACTTCTCTTCCATGAGAGCTATTCAGCACCATGTTAAATTTCCCCAGTCAGGCATTCTGTTGAAATATTCAAATAAAAGTGCTTGCTATAATTATAGAAAAACACAAGTTTGGGGTTGGTAGGCTTTTCCTACAGGTGTCTTACCTGTAGTAAAAGAATAAAAAAATATGACTGAGCTGCTTAAACATTAGAAAGAATGATCTGCAGGTAGAAAAGAAAATCCTAAAAATAAAATCAAAGCAAATTGTCCAAAAGATCTAATGCTAAGCCTCTAGGCTGGACTGCATGCTGATTTCCTGTGACTTGGCATGGGAATGAACACATATCAAAAGGTCTCAATCAGTCACCTGACCAAAAATTTGTCTTTTTGTACTTCTTAGTACCAGTACCAGAATCCTTCAATTCCACACCATAGTCCAAGTAAATGCTCAGTTTCAAAGAAATGTAGGATCTCCTGGAGTCTATGACTCCCCCAGTACAGGAGAAAAGGACTCAGTCTCAGCAGGCTGCATTCCTAAATAAAAACAATCTGCTTTACTCAGTGTACCAGAGCGCAATGGGGGACAGGGAGCCTTTTGCACCTGGAAGCCACAGAAAGCAATTTTGCATGTGCTTTTGATGCTCCCCCTGGCATATTGCCTCTCTTTTCTTTCCTTGCAAACACCTTGGCCATGTCTTCATGAACCAGATATTTAAGACTGCTCTGCAGAAGGGCAAAAGGGGATAAAATCGAGTGAAAACTTGCAACATTTTAGTAGTATCAATTGCTTCTTATTTTTCCTTAAAAAGCTGCACAGCACACACCCCTAGATCCCCACACCCCTGCACTTTAAAGGACACCTGAATCAAAAATCTAAAGAGGCACAAGTGAACTTCCAGAACTGGACACTGGATGTTACTTAAAAGATTTAACTTAGTCTCTTACATGTACCATCAATACATCAAACAGTTTCCCTCCACACACACCTATACCTTGTTACTTCACTTTTGCTGACCCTTCACAAGATGGTCTCCTTTGCAGCTTCTCATACTACAAATCAATTTGAAAGTGCCAGTGTACCGCACTTAACTCTGTCCCAAAGGACAAAAATCACTATGCTGCAAGGAATACTGCAGCATTTGTTGTAGTTTACACTTGCTCCTCACTGCTAACCTTGTGTTTCCTACCCACAATACTGGACTTGGTATGAAGAAGCAGAGAAGAGAGAGAAAAATCCAAATAAAAGAATTATTCTGAAGGCTTGCTGTAATGTAATTTACACCATTTCTTTAGGGGGAAAAAAAAAAAAAAAAAAAAAAAAAAACACAACAACAAAAAAACCCCCCACACCTAAGTAAAGCTTCACCCAATGTAATTATAGAGTTTTTCACAGTTTTTTGTCTTTTTCTTCTAAGCAAGGTAGATAATATTGACATCGTTGCCAAGTAATTACACCAGCAAAGCAAATGTATAGCATTGCACCCCTACAATTCCTCTTCTGGTCTCCCAATATGCACCTCTGCAAGCAAGGACACAGGCCACTTACAATAGAAGAAAAGGTTTTATTTATTAATTGCAAAGCTCCAAGTTATGGAAATGCTATTCAGTCTTACTATGCTTTCCATTTAAATAATTTACTATTTTATAGATCAACACAGTTAGTAGAAGAGCAAAGGATCAGGCATTTACTGATACTCAGTACAGAATGTGGGTAATCCAGTGGAAGCCAAACAATTTGTTCATGTGGTTCCTTCCTTTACCCACCATTTGATAACACAATAGATTGAAAGTAGTGGTGGGAACTGCTAGTTCAAACAAACCCCACTATCAGAGCAAATCACCTCACCCTTTGCAGGATCATCTTGCTCTGTCACTGGCAGTAGATTTCTCAGAAATCTCTGGAAGTCTTTTCAGATGATAGGCATCTTGTCTCACTATCCTGAAGGTCAGTCAGGCTCATTTATAAACCTTAGACCTCTGTATTCTATGCAATATCACTTGGTCAATCCAATCTATGAAATTCCAGCACACTCCATGTCTTTCATCTTCCACTGAGACATCTAGGAGTCAGAGAATCTGTCACTAGAGGAAACACTGGAATAATCCTTGCTATGGATGGCTCTGCTGACATGAATATGCCTGACATAGCCTTAGCCTGATTAAGTTTAATGCAAGAATAATGTTCCTCATCACGAGACACCTCCAAATCTTTTTTCAAGATGTTCCACCTCAACCAGGAAGGTGGTTGTTAAGTGCACCAACAATCCTCCTTGCATATCTATGAAGTATGGATGCATGCACCCAGACACAATGAAAAAAAGTGACCATGTGCTGCCCTGCAGATGCTAGACAGCTTCAGAAACTACAAGCCTTATCAGTAAAGTAACTGTCTTCCTTGACAACAGTAAATTTTACTGTAGCATCTCCTGTGGTGGATTTCTCTTCTAATGTCCCTTTCAAGTCCTATTGTATCATAACACATGCAGTCCAAGAGGCAAGATGAGTTCCCAAAGCTGGAAAAAGGAGCTGACAAAAGCACTAAATGTTAACCTACATTTTCTCCTAAATTGATGCTTGTGATTTAGTGACACTTAGAGTGACAATAAATGCAAACTCTGGAAGTGTGCAAACAAAAGCCTGCATGTGCTCAGGCTTTAAGGAATAGCTTGGACACTGCAGCTTTCACAAAGTCCTCACAAGTACATGAGCATGAAAACCTTTCTTTCTTATGTGCAAGGACTGACTCGGGATGTTTTTTTCAGCTGTGAATCTAAGTGTTCCAAATTTTCTAACATAAATGACATGGTAATTTACTCTGGTTAAAAAATTGTAAGAATTTTTTTACCATTTATTCAGGTGGAAAAAAAAAAAATATGGTTAGTGGACCAACTTTTTTTCCTTATACATATGAGAACTGCCAACTTGTTAGCATGGAAATCTCTATGCCCTGGAAGACACACCTGTATAGTAAATGAAACAGCAAGGTATGCCTCCCCACTGCTGTACTGCAGTGTTTCAAGCCTCCTTTGGAAGGACAACCACAAAGAATTAGAATATAAATCCTTCCTAATGCCCACTCCATCCTTGGTCTATGTGCTATCACTGCTAAGCAGAGTGCCAATTAGTGTCAGTTGTAATGGTATTTTCTATACTAAGAACATTCTTCAACTGTGAATTGGACTAAAAGACCATCGTCTCATTTCACACTGAAAACCAAAACAGTCATCATGCAGTAATAACTTTTGGTCACTGCTAACCCAGACCTCATCAAACCAGTGACCTTGAAATGAAAAGGTCTACATCCCAATCCCCTTCCTTCCATTTCTCAAGCAGAATGGCAGTGCCAACATTTCTAAGGATTGGAAGAGATCCAAATGTAATGGATATGCCTTTGAACCCTGAGCCATAAACAGGACACCAATGAGATCCATTTTCTACCACTCTTCTAAGAGAAGATTTAAAATAAAAATAAAAAAGATACAAACAACGCCACTAAAATAATAAAACCCCACATATCACATTTTCAGCAACAGGCTATGAGCTGTGCAAAACATATGAAACTCATAATCGCTGACGCCAGGACATCTCTCACGACCAGCTGATAACAATCCAACACTTACCTATCACAATCACCTTTGCTATAGTCTGATTTATATACCTAAATTATTGAATCCTTACTTATCTGAATTATTAGTTCAGATTAATTGAAGTGATTTGTTACTGTGCCAGTGATGCCCTGTTACCCCTGTACAACTTGAGCCAAGCAGTAAGGTTATTTGGAATGACAGAGATCAAATTTTGCCTCTTATAAAAGTTATAAATACTTCATTAACTGGGTTATATGTGGTGATCTCTTTAGTTTCCACTCTTTTTATGGGGTTTTTGTACAACAGTTGCTGTTTTTTCACTTTCAGAAAATCAAGACCCAGAATTCAAAGTGAGATCTGTGTATAACTATATATACATACATGTATATACATGCTATAAAAACTACAGCACAAATAGCTACATATGCTGTCAGTTTTAAACACATTAATCTGAGGCTCTGAAAAATACTCAGTATGTGAGCATTCTGCTTTTAGGTCTGTGATATTCAAAATTACTAAGGTTAGCTTTTGCATCACACATGATGTTTTTTCTATTAAAAAAAAAACACCAAACCTGTACGTCTGTTTTCTCATGCTCAAGTATTCGTTTATGAGACATGTAAGGAATTAGTGTGGATTGTCACAAACAGAGCAATAATCATAAAATTAGAAACAAAAGAATCAGACAGAACAAAGCTTTTAAGATTCTAAATCACACACAAAACATTTGTTCTGCTCCAGCTCTTTGTGAACTAATTGGCTCTCCTGGAGGGACAGGTAATTGTACTCGACTACACAAGCTGTCCTGAAGCTCCCTTGGAAAGCTCCAGTAAGCTTCCAGTGTTAGCAGCCATCAAGGATTTCACAGGTCAGGCATCGGATCGATACAGCTAAAAGCAGCAGGGACTGTAATGTCGACAGCAGGTTTCAGAAAACGCTGCAAGTGCCAGTTTGTTCCCCTTCATGCAGAAGCTCAAGACAGCTTAATTAACCCTTGGAAAATACAATTTATCCACAGGCTCTGCAGGTCTGTACTAGGCCTTACTGGTGAACTGATGGCAGAGATACTGGAGCTTGGCAGCTCAGAATTCCCATTTCCCCCTTTAATGCTGTTTCAGTTAGGATGCAAACAAAACATGATTTTAGGTGGATGTGTTCACCTTGTCCTGAAGAGCATGCTACAGGAGGCCATGAAGGCACCTATTCTGTTAGAACTTGCTTGTGATTTCAGCGGGAGCCTGGCCCAGCAGGTGCACTGATCACTCACATCTTGAGTTGTGTGCGTGTGTGTGTGAGAGAGCGAGGGGGAAAGAGTCATCTCCCACAGGTTTAAATAATTCTTTGTCCTCTTGCAAGGGTGTTCCCTTGTTAGTTGTCTGCCTTTTAATACCACATGGCCATAAAAAGTACAAACAAGGTAATTTTTGGGGAGCCTAAAACTACACACAGTATTCCAGGTGTGGTATCACCAGTGCAGATAGAAGGGGCTGAGAACCTCCCTAGACCTGCTGGACACTTTTCTTAATGCACCCCAGGATGTCATCGGCTCTTTTAATCACAGTCACATTGTTGTCCCATGGATAATTTGCTGTCCACTAGGACTGCAAGGTCTTTCTCCATGGAGCTGCTTTCCAGCAGGATGGCCCCGAGTCTCTACAGGTGCCTGGTGTTATTCCTCTATCAAGTGCAGGACTCTGCATTTGCCTTTATCAAACTTCATGAGGTTTGTCTTGCCTAGCTCTCCAACTTGTCCCAGTTTCATTGAAGAAGCTGTGGAGACCAAGGAAAAAGGGGTGAGAGAATCTCATGCTCTTTTTTTTACTTTTTATGTGTGTTTCATAGGTTTCAGGGGCTTCTCCACATTTGTGTCAGATCCTGGGGAAATAATTTCTCTGGGAAGAAAAGATGTGTATCCAAAATTGCATTGTGTCTGTTCCATATATGAGAAATAGAATTTGAAATTTCTGAAAAGCAAAACATTCAAAATCAGACACCTACCACCACTTTTTAGGGATGGGATGATAGAATGGGCCAGCCCTCATAGATGACTGGGATGGGGGTACAGGGACCAAGGCCCCAGAACTGGGATAATAAGTCATCAGGATACAAAAAGAAATCATATGACCTTATTTATAAAGGGATATTGACTTTGTAAGACAGGAGAAAGAGCCTGAAAATGGGAACTAGGGATGCTCTGTGTTTTTAGGAAAATTAGAGAAAACTGACTCACTCACTAGTTTCATATTACATATTTAAAATTCCTGTAGCCATCCCATAATAATATTTTTTAAAAATGAAAAAAAGAAACCCAAATGTTGGGCAATGTGTCATATTTGTGATTTCTCTGTTAGTAAGCAGGAATTTCTGATTACATAAAGCATCTGCTTGCTGATGGTGTTGTAAGGAAAATATGGCATGAGCTGATGACCATACGCTTAGTTATTTCCCTGCAACAATTTGTTGAGGGGGCTGTCTCATTTCAGGGCATGCGGTGTCAGCCTTCTCAGGAGAAAGAAAAGTTGAGCTTAAGCTCAAAAACTCTTTAACTCATGCATATCCCTATATATGTAAAGATGAATTTGCCATTCATACCCCATGGAATCCAATCTCTTTTTAATGAGAGCTTTGATACTGACAGTTTGAAAGAGTCATGTACAGTCCAATAACAACAGCCACTCCTTTCCCACTTTAACAAGCCTATGTATTTTTTGGGGGTATTGCTACCACAAACCAAACAAACAAAACCACCAAACAATCAAATAAAACAAAACAAAAACAAACAAATGGAGAGTTTGTACAGTCCTATATATGTGGAGTGGGACATCTATGTATGTGCTACTGTCATGTATTAATCAGTAAAACATTCTTAATAGTAATTCTCTCAATGATAAATGTGGCGTAAAACATCCCCAAACTGTTATTGTAGTCAGGCTGAATTATCTTAAAAATTCCATCTGAAAATGGTACTTGAAGAGAAAACACTCCAAACAGGAAATTTTGAAAATCAGTACATAGCCTTTTGGATTGAATCTAATTAGATTTTTAATATAACATTCCTATATTTCCCCTGATCTATCACATAAAAATCATGCAAAATACAAGCTTATCAAGCAATAAATTGAAGTTCTGTCTGTTTTTAAGTCCAGTGACTGAACTCTTCTAACCTTTCATCACCATCATCCACAGAAGACGGATGATTTCAGAAAGCCAAAAGGCATCAGGTAAACCTTGTAAAAAGTGTTACATGAAGAAAGGACAAAACTACATCAACAAGAGTTAGGAAGAGCCTATGCAAGGCTGAAGTACAAAAACCATTTTGTTAAATCTCCTGTAAGAATGCCACAGCAGAGCTGCTTGCACATCCTGGGACCATATCTAACAGTGTCAGATTCAAAAAAGTGCTGGATTAGGGTTTCCTTGGCATGGTTAGCCAGGACATGGAACCTTTTCAGCCAAGATCTAAGCCTTGAGAAGTGAAAGAGGAAATGCTGGTAGAGCATATCAAAGTCACCTATAAAACCTTCAAGCTATTGTCTCTTTTCAGAATGTACCCAGTGTACTCTGAAATACGTATTGTCCCCTTCTGATCACATTACTAGGAAGTTGGTTGCTGGGTTTTTCAGAGTCCTTACTGTAGTTTGACATACACATCTGCTACAGCATTCAGGCATTTGAGTCTTCAGGTATGCACAATTCATTATACACAAGGAGAGTGCTTACAGAAGCCAAGGAAACAGCGCTGCAGAAGCCTGTCTTGCAAACATGAGCACAAATCATGCCCTTGTAACAGCAGACAGCTACAACTGCGTATGCCCAGAGCATATTGCCAAGAACATGCTGGAGGTCAGAACTGCTGCTCCAGGTTGGTGCAAAGTGAGCAAGAAATGGAAGCAAGTGGCATAAAGACAGTCAATACAAACCCAAGTGACAGAAGTGTACCTGATACTTCTGGGTGAGCAGCATGCTGCCCAACTCTTAGCTTCTGGTAACTATATGCTCTTAATACAGAATTGAATTTACTATGCAAACCAATGGCTCTATTTTCTCTGAGTCCAAAGACATGATGATAGAATTAGATTAAGCAAAATGGCCCAACAACTGAGGAAAAACTGGAACAATATATGTGGTCAGAAAAAAAGTTAAAATTAAAACTTGCCAGAGCCATGAAAACTGACAGCCATTGCTCTCCCCCAGAGCAAAGAAAAAGGCTGGTACAGATCTGGGACGCAATCAAGTCAAGAAAATCATCCTTCTGCTCCTAGTGCTGCCAGAAAGGTAGAGAAGAGAATCTTGCTACTTTTGAAAGGAACAATTGTGTTCTACAGCAGTTTAAGACATGTGGTCTAAATGCTCCAGAACTAATTTGCTTTTAAAATCTGGGCAAGACATACTAACACCCAGCCACATTCCTGAGAAGTGTATAGTTAGTGATTTTACAGACAGTGATGGTTTCCCTGTAAGATATAATGTAACAGAAGATGGATTTAGGGACTTAAAATTTACACACCATTTCAATGCACAGGGAAAATATAGTGGAACAGAAGATCTTTCCAATGATCCTAGCAACAGTGCTCATAAAAGCAAAATTAAACTGATGGTAACACCAAAAGAGGCATACTATACTACTGTGCAGCCACACAGGTGATACTCATGCATTTCTATCTTCAAATGTGACACACAAATATTGCTTAAATATTAAAAATACTGAAGACTATTTTATTGCTTATTTTAACATAAAGAAGTTTTCACCAGACACCAGTTCAGTACAACTGGGTGATTCAGGGCAGTGTCTGTGAGAAGGGCAAAGGAAGAATAACGGTAACAGGACAATTGATACTCAGCCCCTAACATGATGGCTAGAGAAGTCATAGATACAGACACTTTACTTTACTTTATAGACACGACAGCTCACACCATAAAATCTTTGACAGCTGTAGAAATCTGTTGCTCTGGGTAACTACCTACAGGTGAAGTTTTCTCTTTACAGGTGTTGTGGCTCCATTCTCTGATGTTTTTAAGGGTCACCCCTCTGAGAGCAATCCTGGGAAACAAATACACATAAGAAATTTTTTTCCTTGCTAGAAAAAAGCATAAGCATATGGTTAGCATGGGACAGGCTTCAGTTTCTTTGTCAGCATGAGGACTGTGAACAGTATAGTACAGAATGAAGCTTCTAAAAACTGAGAGAAAATGGTGAGTGTAATTTTCTACATGTTCTAGGCAGGACTCTCTCTGTGTTTACAGGGATTATAAAGCAATCCTCAACAACTGTTTACATAGGAACCTGGTTTAAATCCTGAAAGCTTGGAATCACTTTATTTAGTCAGCAATGGGGCAAAAGATGATTTAGAAATAGCTTCCTGGTGTGTCTGGAAATACACCTGTATTTCATCTTATAATGGAACAAACATGGCATAGTTCAAACACAGGACTTAGATACATAGATGGTGTGCTCATTACGGCTACAAATTAGGAAGCTCATTTGGGAAGATCTGCCTATTCAGAAGGCCACTGTCAGGTCAGATTTACCCCAAAGCAGCTTCTTTTTACAGAACCTGGAAGTAACATACTTCTCGTATATGCTCAGCTCTTGTTCAATTAAATGTTTATTTGTGTTTTGCTTTTTACTTTCAGAGAAGACCCAGACTTAGGGTTCTGTCTTTACATTTGAAAACTTCATGCTACAGTGTCATACCTGGTGAGAGCTGGCATATGTCACTGCTGTCACGCCATTTCTGCTGCTGATGCAAGGCTCCTAAGCCTGAGCAGCAGTGAGCTCTGTTTCCCCTGCAGCACTACACCAGCCATAGCATATTACACTTTGCACTTCTGAGTAGAGAAGAATAGCTGTCCCTTATTCTTCTCACCCCAGCTGGATCTCACATGGCAATCAAGCAGCACTACAACTATACAGAACTAATGCTCAGCATGAGAAGGATCCAAAAAGTTTTTCTGTGAAGAACTAGAAGAGAAAGGAGTGTGGATTAGTCTAGAAAGGAAGAACTGAGGGGTAAGGCGAGGCTTTTCCAAGGAGAGGAGAGTGAAATGGGAAAGGAAAAACAAGGGGAAACCAAGAAATTATTAGTAAGAATAGGGTGAAAATGCAGTAGAAAGACACGAGGAAGAAAAGATCTTTAAACTATACATGTATGCATATACATAATGCATATGTTTTGGACTTTGATATCAATTTCCTTTGGGACCTTAGAAGAAGCATAACTTTTTTATGTGCATATGTAAATTGAAGATAGAAACACTTCCAACCCTAAAGAAAGTGTCAGCAGTTTCATCTACTTCAAAGGAAATACTGCTGCTCATATAGTCTGTATCTATACCAGAACAACTACTTTTTTGTGTTAAAAGTAGGCACTGAAAGTAATCAATGCAAAAGCATAAACAGTTTATTGTGGCAAGCCAGGCTGAGGAAAAATACACAAAATCCTATCTTTTCTCCAAGAAGTTAGTCAAAACCTCAAGAGCCTCAAGAGTTTATTCTAGTTAGAAGGCAGAACTGGCAGTGGAGCTGTGTGTTCTCGCCAAGCAATTCTGTTCATCTGTAAAAAGCAGTCAAAGCTCCATTTCACTGAAGACAGCAGGACTCAACAAGAAGTGCTTTTTTTTGCTCAAAATCCAAGACTCCTTCTCAGTGAGTGCCTAAGCCTACAGCTCTCCTCTCTGGGATTGCTCTGTGACCCCAACACTTGGCCTAGTTTTACATCTCTCCTATCCTCAGAAAGTGGCTGCACTCAATTAATTCTGCTTATTAATGTGGTAGATGTATCAGTCCCCGGAAATACACCTCAGTGCTATTTTTCCTCACTTCTGTTTACTTTTGGATTAAAATTATAAAATGTTTTGCCCCTTCTGATGCACAGATGCTAGGACAATTCCTAGACACTCACAGCTGTTTATTCATGGTATTGTCATTTTTCTTAAAAATGAGCAAATCATAAAAATCAAATTTATATTGCATCAAGGATCTTGTTTATTCTTTCACTGTTGTCCTCTGATACTTGAAATATCTCATAGTATCATAGTATCAATCAGGGTTGGGAGGGACCACAAGGATCATCTAGTTCTAACCCCCTGCCACAGGCAGGGACACCCCACACTAGAAAGTCATTAAACTCTAAGTTTCTCGTAGCATTGTGAGTGAATAAAAAATTAATCTATTTTTCTAAAAGATTGCAAACTTTGCCACTAAAAAGAAAAGTTGGAAAAGAAGAAATCATAGAAATCCAGGAGATAAATTAAAAACCCAAAAAGCATTCTGAATCACTTTGAGTCAATGTTAAAACATCGTAGAAGTGGATTATATAACTTTGAACATGGAAGACTGATACTTGTGCAGATTTAAAGCCTGAATTTTCCAGTTACAGAGAATTCACAAGACAGATGAGAGACTTAACAGCTGCTTACCAGCAAAAGGAAATACATGCATGTAGGAGTTGTGTCCTTGTCTGACAGAAAGCTTCAATAACACTTGACCTAGTTGAAACGGAAATCCCACCACTTTACTGTAAGTCCATAACATAGATACTAAGTCTTGTAACAGTCCTTTTAGAACATCTTATTTAGGCTGGAAAATACTATTTGGTACTTGAGCACAGCAAGAAACTGCCATATAAAAGATACCTTTACCTGCCATTAGACATAACAGATCTTCCATCACCACAGCAATTTCCAAGAATCAAAATTCTGCAATCTTGGAGAGCCTCACAGAAAAACTAACTGAGATTGAAAATACTCCTATCCCAGGGAAAACAATTTTGTTGAAAGATTCAGATGAGGTTCCTTCTGAACTCATCTAAGAGCCAAACTCTATAAGGAGATGAGATATAAACCGTATTTTTTGATGTTTTTGTAGAATGATAAAGGTCTTGTTGACAGAACTGCTTGGAAGAATCTCCTAAAAGACTGGGATAAATGTCAAATGAGCAGAAAGTAATTTGAGGGGCCATATTTATAAGAGATGACTGGAGATTAGAGAAGAGACTGGTGAGTACAAAGCAGTTTGGGGAGTCTGGCAATGTAATCCATTAGGAAAATTGGCCACAACAACCCCATGCAGTGCTACAGGTTGGGGTCAGAGTGGCTGTCATTCAAGGAATGTCATTATCAATGGTTTGTAATTTTTCTGTAATTCTGAAAAAATCCTTTGAATAAATTACAATATAAAGAAAATAATATCTAGGATAATTAAAACTTAATCATATAGCATCCAAAGTCCTGTTTGGTCTAGTGGCATGAAAACTTAGTTTATTAAATAAAGGGAAGATAACTGTCTTTCACACAGCTTCTACCTGCAGAAGATTTTCAAAGATCTGAAAAGTTTTATATCTTCTAGATAAATTACTTAATTCAATTTATTTTAATATTTGTACATTGTATAACCACAAGTTATATTACAAGCCTAAGTGCTGCTCTATTTTCTTTCCCTTTCCCCAAATTGAAGTCCCAGCTCACTGAAGTCAATGGGAAACTCCTCATTATGTACTGTAAAGGCATGTGCTTATACTCTACTTTCAATTGTTTTCCCTTTCAAAGCAGCAGAAGTTCTTTAACAGGCATTTTTTCCCCTCCTTTTTATGATAGTCCACAGGGTCAAGCTTGGAGCAGACAACAGACTTGTGCTTGTAAATTAGTAGATTGAAACACAAAGTACAAAGCTTTTGCTTTCTCTGCAAAACTGCAAAATCCTCAAGTGACCTCATATGTGAGCATCATGTGTCACTTTTGGGACACTCCATCACATAGCAGTTCATAGCACATTGTAAGATAGGAGCTATTTTTCCCCATAAGCCTTGAAAACATGTTGTGTGCCTTAACAGCAACTTGTAAAACAGAAGAATAACAAGCTAAACTCTTGGACTTTTCAACACTTTTCTACATTTTTGCTTCATGCTTTTGTTGTTTGGGCTTTTGGTTTGGTTTTTGTGTGTGTGTGTGTGGGGGGGGGGGGTGCCTCATTCAAGTGTCTGCATGAAAATACTACTTATAAAAACAGCCCTCTAAGCATTTATGGGTTTTTACTGTGCACTTTGAACAAGCTTTTTGCTATTTTCCCTTTACAACCAATTAATGAAAACTACTCTGAGCTATAAAGAGGAAATAATGTCAGGTTCTGACAGATGTTTTGCCTACATGCTGCATTTATTACAATGGTTTCACTGGAAATCTGCAAAGAGAAGCCACAAATATTTGGTTTATCCACTGCGTCTTAAAAATACATCTAGGGGAAACTTCAGGAAAAGTCAATGAAAAAATCATTCTAAACATTGAATATAAAGCTCCTTGAAGTTACAGAAGTCTCCAACATTCCTCCCAGAAAGAATAAAAAGCTATCTTCTTTCCTTAGTCTCCCTCACTTCTCTTTTTACAATCTTTTTAAACCTATATTACTCTTTTTCCACTTACTGCATTTGGATGTCTTTTGCCTTCTGATTCCTGGATTTCACTGTATGAAGTAGAAGCTGAATCACTATGACAAGAAACACTTCACAAAGGCTGAGCCTGTGTCTTTCTCAGAGTGATTGTTGTTTGCAATAGTCTCATAAAATTGTTTTCTTCTCAGCTACAGAGTTCAATAGGGAGATGTTTTTTATGCTATCTCTGCTTAGAAATTACCTCTTTGTCTAATCCATAAACCTCCTCCTTCTTCACTTAAACATTTTTTTAATGAAAAGCAGAATTATGGCAGCAATTTTTCTTTTCCTACCAAAACCAACAAACAAAACAACAAAATCAAACAACTCTCCTTGCTATAACACAAATTTAAAAATCAAGTTACCCTGGAACTTTACCAAACAACCTTGGCTGAACATGAGCCATCAGTGTACCCAGGTGGCCAAGAAGGCCAATGGCATCCTGGCCTGCATCAGGAACAGGGTGGCCAGCAGGAGCAGGGAAGTCATTCTGCCCCTGTACTCAGCATTGGTTAGGCCACACCTTGAGTGCTGTGGCCAGTTCTGGGCCCCTCAGTTTAGGGAAAGATGTTGAGTTGCTGGAATGTGTCCAGAGAAGGTCAACAAGGCTGATGAGGGGTTTGGAGCACAAGCCCAATGAGGAGGGGCAGAGGGAGCTGGGGTTGCTTAGCCTGGAGAAGAGGAGGCTCAGGGAGACCTTATTGCTGTCTACAACTACCTGAAGGGAGGTTGTAGCCAGGTGGGGGTTGGTCTCTTCTCCCAGGTAACCTGTGTCAGAACGAGAGGACAGAGTCTCAAGCTGCACCAGGGCATGCTTAGGCTTGATGTTAGGAAGAAATTCTTCACAGAAAGAGTGATTGGCCATGGAATGAGCTGCCCAGGGAGGTGGTAGAGTCACCATCACTGGGAGTGTTTAAGAAGAGACTGGATGTGGCACTTAGTGTCATGGTTTATTTGATTAGATGGTGTTGGGTGATAGGTTGGACTTGGTGATCTCAAAGGTCTTTTCCAACCTGGTTAATTCTGTATTCTCTATTCTGTTAAAAAAATCCCAGTCCATCTGATGAAAAGAACATATATTTTTAATGCTTAGGGCCTTGCTTAATTGCTGCCTTTTCTAATTAAAAATTATAATGACTTTTTCATCAACCTGTCTCACACAGTTGCATTATAGCAACATTCAGTATCAGCAACACAATATCATCTAGGGCAGAGTGGCTGAGAAGGATAGAGCTCAACTAAAGCAGTGAATTCCACCAAAGGCTGCATATTCCCTCATGAAGCTCATTAGGAATCACAAGAAGAGCTTCATTAAGGCTCTTTGCACTAAGCAGGTTGCTCATGACAGCAACTGCTCACTAAATGAGATGAGTGAAAACATGGGAGCAGGATGGTTTCCACAGGGTGAGGAAACTTTTCTGCCAGGGACTGACACCAAGTTTTTGTTCAGTATTACTGAGACCCTCTAGAGAGGTCATTCTCAAAAGCAATCAGAGGTGATGTGGGCACTTACCAAGCATATGCTCTTATTTAATCAGTATGCCTGCATAAGAACACTGATGAAATTAAAGCTTTGAACTAGATAGATTCAGAAACATCACAGTATTAAGGTGTCAAAAAGTATCTAGTAGTGCCCAAAGAGCGTGCTTGGAATTATCTTCTTCTTTCTTTTGTAAAAACATAAGCCTGTAACAGTACCGAAGAACTTGAGACAAGAAATATCTCCCAACAAATTGAAATTAACATCATTCCCTTGTGCATTTAGCTATTAAAAAAGAGATCTAAAAATCACAGTGAAATTCCACTACCGAGTCAAAGAACAAAACAGACAAGCTAGAGAATGAGAAAATGCTTGACAGCTTGAGGGAAACCTTGAGAACTTACAAACAGGATAAAATTATTGTGGAGATTAAGCAATTCCAATTTGTCTAATTGTAGGACGCAAGTACCTTCTGCAGGGCAGTAAACCAAACTGAACTAATTTCTATCAGGACAACAAAATTCTGTTAAAATATTGAGCATAACTGCCACAAACCCAGAAACAATGCATGTATATGATTAACAATATGTTCTGGCTAAAATGTTCAGGTCACTTGATGATGGAATCTATTTTCAAGTTAGGAGAAAACTACACAGAGGCAGAGAAAAGAGCTTCCTTTTAATGAAACAGGGTTTCAGGTATCCACCTTTGCCCAACAGTGCTTACAGACCCAACGTGTCTGAAATTTCAGAGATGTAAAGGCTATGACAGCTGCTGTGATCATCTGTTCCAATCTATAGAGCTTCAACCTGTGGTTTCCACACCCAGCTTAGTTAATGGGGCCAAATCTGTGGCTTCTTACAAGTCACTAGGATGGAAGAGTTGATAGAGTTTTACTCTGTAAGAAAGATTACTTTTAAAGCCTGTCAGCAAGAAATTCATCTTACAAGACACCTGCAATTCTTTTTGCGCTCCTACATTTCCTGTTTTGTCATCAGTATGTAAAGCAAAGCAAAATAGTTTCTAGACATTTTAAAGCAGCCTCAGTTTTGGAAAGTTGAAATATGCATTTTCTTCCTCTCTCCCAATCCTGTGACTTGACCATTGACTTAATCTCACACCTGTTTTGGCTGAGAGCTTTTGGCTTTGTGTCATGAAGCCTCTTTAAAATAATCCATTTTCCACAGAGAAAAGTAATCTAATTTATCAATCTGCATTGTGTGCAGCCATATACCTGAACATCTATACTTGGTGACTGGCTATGTTTTCTTCCTGGAAAAGGAAGGAAGGCCTGTGGATGATGTTTCCTGCACAGTATGCTTTAAGATCTGCAGTTCCAGAATTTGTGGAGAAAGCTTAGCAACATTGCAGAGGCTATGAGGCTTGATCAGTGTTAGATTAAAGCTGATAGCAAGGATTCCCTGGAGGCCATCACCTTTTGGTTGTGATGCTCTTTACGCACTTGTTTGTAGCATACTGCACAGTATATACAGCCCTTCTGTAATGTTAGGCTCCTCTTCTGTATGGGTAACTCTGGGAAAACCACCTATCTTGCCATGGGACAGGTGGACATGGACATGAGAAACATTGTCCTTCACAACATCCTTGTGAGTATTCTCACTTCCTCAGGAAGTGTGGGACAGAAGAACAGTGAAATGCATTAGGAACTGGTCACAAAATGGAGTCCAAAGAGTGGTGATCAATGGTGCCAAGTCCATCTGAAGAGCTGTATCTAGTGGGGACCCCCAGGGATCAGTGCTGGGTCCAGTCCTGTTCAACATCTTTATCAATGACATTGATGAGGGGACAGAGTGTCTGCTCAGCAAGTTTGCTGATGATACCAAACTGGGAGGCTTGGCTGATACACCTGAAGGCTGTGTGGCCATCCAGCAAGATTCGGACAGGCTGGAGAGCTGGGTAAAGAGGAACCTAATGAGGTTCAACAAGGACAAGTGCAGAGTCCTGCATCTGGGAAGGAATAATAAACTGTGTCAGTACAGGTTAGGAGGTGATCTGCTGGAGAGCAGCCCTGGGCAGAAGGACCTGGGAGTTCTGGTGGATAACAAGTTATCCATGGGACAGCAATGTGCCCTTGTGACCAAGGTGGCCAATGAGAGCCTGGGGTGCATTACGAGGATTGTGTCCAGCAGATTGAGTTTCTCCTCCCCCTCTACTCTGCCCTGGTGAGACCACACCTGGAACACTTTTGGGCTCCTCAGTTCAAGAGAGACAGGGATCTGCTGGAAAGAGATCAATGGAGAGCTACCAGGATGATTGAGGGGCGGGAGCATGTGCCCTGTAAGGAGAGGCTGAGAGACCTGGGGCTTTTTAGTCTTGAGAAGAGACAACTGAGAGGAGATTTGATAAATGTTTATAAATATCTGCAGGCTGGGTCTCAAGAGGGAGGGAACAGGCTCTGCTCAGTTGCACCCTGTGATAGGACAAGGGGTAATGGATATAAATACAGGAGGTTCCACCTCAGCTTCTTCACTGTGAGGGTCACAGAGCTCTGGAACAGGCTGGCCAGGGAGATTGTGCAGTCTCCTCCTCTGGAGACTTTCAAGACCCATCTAGATGTTCCTGTGCAACCTGCACTATATTCTATGGTCCTGCTCCGGCAGGGGGGTTGGACTCGATCTTCGGAGGGCCCCTCCAGCCCCTAACATCCTGTGATCCTGTGACAAGTTGATTTAGTGTACTTCACAACCAAGGTCATTTACAATCAGCAGGTGTTTGTGTTAAAGATCTGCAAAGCTGGCCTGCCAAAGAGCTGAAGTAGGGAGTCTTACAAATATAAGATGGCTCTGTGTGGATAAAGGTGATGAATTTGGGCTCAAATAATATAAACAACCAACTTCAAAGCAGATTTTGAGGTCCAGGGTATCCAAGCAAAGACCTTTCCTTGACTAGCTGCAGTTTTAATAATAAAGTTGACATCCCTTAATGAGGAAAATTAAGTACATGCTAAACATCTATGACTCTCTACTCAACTTTCCTCCCAAATCATGCTAAATGTCATCTAGAAGGCAGGGACAACCTAAAAACTAGGGTATAAAAGCCACAAGACACCTCTCTCATATATGCCACTGGCACTAGTACCAGGGCCAGCAAGGGGTCTACAACATCACCACTGCTACAGCAGCAGCTGCGAAGATGGACAAAACAGAGATGAGGATGGTCAACGGCTGTGCTCCTCTTCCTCCACCCAAGACAGGTGTACCTTTCTTGGTGAGAATTGTGCCTTCAATACACAACTTAGCTTTTGCTGTTTTTTCTATTTTACACTAGAGCTATTGCAAAGGTTTGCATCTCCAACTGTTTCAGATGTTACCCAGGATTTATTAACCTGAGATCATCTTGCAGTCAGTGCATTTATCACCAGCAATCTCAAATTTGTTGTGTCTGTCACTTTGAACAAGTAAACCATTTGACTTTTTAATTTTCTGAAGCTGTGCCAGTGCAAGTCCTTACTGGAGCACTGGAAATAGAGAGGCAAACATTAATTTTGCCAAATAGTTCCAGTAAGAGTCCTGGACTCTGAGACAGACAGACATTGAGATCTTACCGGTTATGTGACAGTAACATTTACCTTGGCTGCATTATTGCCTTTTCACATGCCTTGTGAACAAATTTACAAAGAACTTCCTTATAGATTTTCTGCCATCTATTAGACTAGGGAATGTAACTCCATTTTCTTTATGCATATTATCTCTCTCATTTGGATTCAGGTACCCTGCACTCCTTAAGAGCAGGGTGAGCTCTTAGAGAAAAAGTGCAAGACTCTATTTCTCAACCTGAAGGGGCACTGCCTGTATGGTGATACTGCTGATGACTTACACATGGCTCTTGTAGTGTTTATAATGGTTTCATAACAATGCAAATACAATGCAATATAACTTTATAAAGTGATGTTGCATGTAACTGTTGTATAGCTAAAGCTACTACTTTCTCCTTACATTGTTGCATGCCTACCTCTTCCAGAAACATATCCACATGCCTACCAAAATCTTTCACCAAAATTCCTAGGATGACAGCTAGTTTCTAGCACCTATTCATCAAGCATTAACTACCAGGTGCTGAACTGAGCCACACTGGAAGGATTCATTGGGGAATATTTATAAAATCATAGAACTGCTGAGGTTGGAAGAGACCTTTGAGATCACCAAGTTCAGCTGCTACCCTAGAGCTTGCAATCCCACCACTACTGTTAAGGCACTACCACTAAACCATGTCCCTGAGCACCACATCCATGCATTTTTAAATACTTAATCACTTACTGTGTGTACACAGGCAGTGGTGTAATAGTGGGAAATGGAAAGGGGAGGGCTGGGGAGGGGCTTGCCTGCTCCTGCCCCACAGAGACAGGAAGAGAACCATGTGTACATGAGCCTCTTTTTCCAGGCAAGAAGCAACAGGGCAGGATGAAGCAATCTCAAGTTACTCCACAGCAGATTTAGGTTGGATATTATGAAAAGTTTCACTGAAAAGGTTGTCAAGCTCTGGAAGAGGCTGCCTAGGGAGTCACTACCTCTAAAGGTATTAAAAAGACATGTAGATGTGGTGCTTAGGGACATGGTTTAGTGGTGGACTTGGCAGTGTTGCATTAATGCTTGGACTTGATGATCTTAAAGGACCAACCTAAATGATTCTATTCTGTGTGAACAAAGAGATGGATTGGGATTATTAGAGTTTAATGACCCCTTGATTAATTTGTTGTTGACATTCAGTCAGAGGAGGCAGCAGAACAGGCATGACAGCCATAAGCAAAGACTCTCGCAGGAGATTTTCTAGATGACTGCTTCCCAAAGCTATCTGCCCCAAATTCCCATAGAAATCTCCTTCCTACTCAAGCCACCCAACACAACAGGTCACTTTTCAGTATGGGCTGTAATTTTCTCCCTTTTTGCCAACTTTTTCTCCATTCTCATCTAATCTTCTTGGAAGTGTGTCTGCCAATCATCTAAGTACTCAATTGCTCAAGTCCACTTAGATCTCAGTAGCCTCACAACTGTGCCCTGTTTTGGCACTCCACAAAGTATGGGAGACCTCAAAGAATCATGCCAAGTCTGTAGACCTGTGGCCAGAATGCAAGAGAATGGCCACTGCCTGACTCTTTACTACAAAATGAAACTGATCCTGCAAATGGAAACATTCAGCTCAGCTTTCTACTACTCAGCAATTCCATGTCAACATGGTTTCAGTTAATAATTATTTTGCCTTCCTATGTATGCAAAATTTCTATGCATCAAAAAAAGAGACTATCAGATGAACAGCTGTTCTTCTGTTGCTTTTTTTCTACAGCACCTTGTGGATATGTCTGGACTCCTGACTTGGAACAATAGGACTCAGTACCTTTCCTTAGCAAAAACAAAGCATCAAGAGATCAGTATGTTAGGGTGAGTAAAAATGGATTATTGTGTTAAGTGCAATTTTACATTGGGCAGAACCATGAATATTCAGCATG
The DNA here is from genome assembly GCA_033816785.1 of Picus viridis. Classification (NCBI taxonomy): domain Eukaryota; kingdom Metazoa; phylum Chordata; class Aves; order Piciformes; family Picidae; genus Picus; species Picus viridis. The sequence continues at coordinate 29,847,059 of CM066576.1, forward strand.
TCACCTCTGGCCCAGCAAAGTGGCCTTTTCGCTCTTGATGTGTGCCCACAGGCATTTTCCTTATCTGTGGAGATAGAGCCTGGCCAGCCCTACCCTCACAGATCAAGTGAGGACTTTGCTGACATTAAACACTTCTATGATTTTTGACCATCTTAGAAAAAGGCAAAGGTGTAACATTCATGTCTTTGAAGCAGATTGCAAAGCACAATGCTGAAGGTTGGGTTTGCTGTATTTGTAGGTCTTTATGTCTTAATCCCTGTGTACAATGTGTTCAGGCTAGAAGTGGTATGGTTAATCAAGTCTTCTTTATTAAAAGAAAAGGGAAATGTAGGAATTTGAACTAGCAAGATGTAAGTTCTCCTTTAAGAGAAACCTTTCGGACTGAAACAAGCAACCGTCCTGTTTATGTCTTGAACTTCTTGAACTTGTAAGATAAGTGGAAAGGAATGTATGCTTGTTATTGTAGTGTAGCTGGATGCCAGTTGTGTTAGAACGAGCTAATTGGTACAGCTCTGAGTAGTGTATCTTTTATGGGTTACATCATTCTGTTAGACACACTACGTTACAGAATAGGGCTGTTGTACATTTCTTGTTACTTGTCCATAGACATGCATGTGAAGACTTTGATGGCATGTGTTGTTACCAGGCTGGATACAATCTCTTATCAAAATTGGATTGTTGATTTTAGTGATTGGTTTTGCTATATACAGTTAATTTTGCCTTGCTTGCTTTATGTATGCAAAGAACGTTAGAAAGCTTGATCAAAAGTGTGGTTTTATTAGAAAAAGGGGGAGATGTAGGAGAAGGGTTGGTTTTGGATAGCTTTGGAATGGCTATGTTTGGTCTCTGACTTAGAAAAGAATGTAAATATCTTGTAACTGAAGAGAGAATCTTGGCAGAATTTGGTTGGATGTGTTAGAATATTGTTTTGTTATTTTAACCTATCGTACACCTTAATTATACGCACGCCAGTAGAAAATAAACAATTAAGATGTGACACCTGTGCCTACTGATAGAGTATATAACTTTGCTGTGTAACATAATAAATGTCTTCACCTGCTAACATCTTGGCCTGGAAGCTGTGCTTAGGGTGATCGAACACCTACAACCATACTACAACACAGATGCATTATTTTTGATGGAAGTACTGTACTTACCTTTTAGGAAAGCAGTGATGACCAGTTTCCCTGTGATCTGTTTTTAAGTACCATCTACCTAGTTGTCCCTTTTACACAGCTTTATGTATCATTCTATGTATTAGTTATACTCGGAAAAGGCACAGCCACACAGGAGTCAGAACTCGTTTACATATCAGTTATGTAGTTAAGTTATTGATGCTATTGTGTCAAAGGTATTTTTGCTTATTCAGCAGTCTTATAACCTACAAAAATAAATTTAAAAAAAAAAACACTTTAAAATCAAGAGAGTTGTGGTATTTCCCCTAAAATATATTATAGTTTTATATTGGTTTAATAGAGTGTGACTTTAAAACTGGTTACTTTTAAAACAGTTGCATATAGTTGCCTTATCTATCACAAAACCACTGTCAAGTATGTAAGTATGGAATCAGTGTACTTACATTAAAGGAAATTAAGGCAGAATGCCCAACTTCTTAACTTTATGTTCCTTTAATAGGCACTCATTCTTCATCTTTTTCCTTTCAAATGTAAGAAAGCATGAAATACTTAAATCAGGTTTAGTTTAATATGAGAAAATAAGAAGCCTGCCACATAGAAAATTACTAAATTATGCTCAGTTTAGGGGTTCCACTTTTCTACTTTGCCTCAAGCTTTTGGGACATTAAGACCATGCTACAAATCCTGGTCAGCACGGTTTTTCTAAAGAGCAGACATGAGAGTTTATTAGCATCACAGTGGTTGCCTCAATAATGACAAAACAGTTGCTCATTACTGTTCATTAAATTCATATTAGATTCAGTTACAACAGCAATACATCTTCTATTCATCCCTGATTGTGAAAAAACAGATACTATTTGACACCTGCTGCAGTAAAGAAATCATTAGAAAGTAGTAATACAAATAGGAATGCGACGGATGTGCTCCAAGAAAATACCACACACACAAGCAAATATGCAAAGAGGAGACAGACAAACAAGCAAATCAACAGTACCACGTGTGGTATGTTATGCAAGCAGGAATACATGTGAATTGTCTCTTGATACTCCCAATATATAAATGTAGTTACTAATTTTGAAAATCACAGAAAAATGCAGAAAGTTACATTTTTATCAAACTATTAAGTTAACAGGTCCAATTTCCTTCATAAACTTACATGATAAACTGAGCCCAGGATGTTGCTAAAATGGAACTTAATTTACTCAAGTAATGAATAACCATTATTATATTTCTATACTTTGGAAGCATAAAACTCATAATGGTGCTTAAATGGGCTGAAATCTCTCTTTCTGGAAAATCCTATGGGAAAAATCAAAATTATCTCAATAGCAGCTCTTGCCTTTTCTCCTGCACAAGGGATAAAAATATACCCAAGTATACTTCACATTGCCAAGTAGATAAAGAAAAGACTAGTTTGGTTCCAAAATCTAGCCCTCCATATCATAAAATAATTCACATTCTATTGGCCTCAGCCTCAATACCTTTCATGGTATTTCTGATGTGATTTCTCAAGGTACAAACCAAATATCCCCTTTCTGTCCTTTTCCCAGCTCCTAATTCATTAATTAGTTCCCTACCACTTACTATTTATGCAAACAAGTGTCTGAGTTTCTACCCTTCAATACACCTAACATCAGTAAAACTATACAATTTTGCTTATTCTGCCTCTGGAAAGAAATTTTTCCTCAACTTCTTTTTAAAACTACTTCTTAATGAACCACTTTCCAGCAGAAGAAGTCTTCTTCCAACTCAGCTCAGTAATAACCTAGCTTTGCTTAACTCAGCAAAAATGAACATGATCACTGCCCTTTGCATCCATTGTTGGAGATAATATTCATGACACTTAAGGAATACAAAGGATAGTAAAGATGAATTCTCAATGAAAGACCACCAAACACATATTCTGAATTTTAAAATAAAAGTCTTTCTTTTGATACAATCTAGAATCAAGTCTGACTTCTCTTCAGACTCCCAGAGTGATGTGCTGTATAACGTAATAAATGTCTTTGCCCGCTTACATCTTGTCCTGGAAGCTATGCTTGGGGTGATTTGAACATCTATACAGCAACAATGTTAGAAGCCCAGGATCATTCTGTGAATCTCCCTTTTTCCTTCAAAGCAGCAGTCCCAAGAAGTATAGCCTCAAATTTTGTGTTAAAAAATTCTGTTCTGTTTCTCTTACAACAATACTCCATGGCCTTACAACTTCATATTCATTAACTAATTGTATAAGGACATTTCTATTTTGGTTTGGTTGCTTGTGAAATTAGTGATACTTAATGAAACAGGTCTTTGAGTATATCCTTAGGAAAATAGTAACCTCTTTGTCATTCGCCATTATCCCTTTTGCTATTTTCCCTTTCAGTTATATTACTCCTTACCTGTTTCTACATCTGTTTGACATTTTTAAACTTACACATTCTCCAGCCTTAATAATTTCCAGTGCTGTTCTGCATCAAGTGCCTTGAAGTCCAAATGAACTGGTTCTATCACACTTCTCTTGTCTGGCAAATCAGTTCTCTTAGCAAAATTAACTTAGCAGGATGCAAAGCAGTACTGCCGTTCATCCCATTTCCTATTTATCTTCATGGGCTGTTATTATTCTTTCTTTCAAAATCAGTTTAAAGCTGCAAACTGTTGGGGTCATGCTACCAGATTTTTAGTTGCTCAAATCACTTCCCATTATTAATTGCAAGTATTTTATGTATGCCAATATGTCATACCAGACACATTTATTTTCCACGTTGTCTGTAAACTACAGAATGGAACTTGCCATCTTCCCTCTTGACTTATGTCACTCAAACAATATTAAAAAAAGACTACTCATAAAACACCATTTATAAAAGGCATGTCAGTATTCCTCCTCTACGTGGGCACTGTGTTCTCAGGACCTCTAGAAACTATACCGTATTATTCAAAGGTTATTTCAATTCATGGTGTCTTATCTCTGCTCTTTACAGAACAGACTATAGAAAAGTCATAAACAATTACACGATGGGGAATACTTTAAAAACAAAAGATAGGCCTTGGTTCAGCCAACCACTGGAACAGCAGTACTAAGCATGGATTTTCAAGAGGCACTATAAATGCCAAAAAAAAAAAAAAAAAAAAAAAAAAAAAAAAAGGAACACAAAGTAACACAAGCAGGGCAAAGCTCAACTCAAATAAGTGAACTGCTTCAAAAAATCAGCTGTGAAGAAAATTACCAGCATGATACACATCATTATTCCATTAGATACTTTGCACAATCTATTTGCCACTTCACCGTTTTTAATTTAAAAAAAAAAAATTTAAAAACCCAACAACACAACAAAATAACCCAAGCAACCAAACCAAAACCATCCTAAAGCCAAAAAAAATCCAAACCCAAAGCACAACAAGTCTGTAAAAACAGTGGCTTCCTGATGTCTCCTGGGAAAGAGTCATCAGCACCTTGCATCCTTGCATCTTTCCTTCTGGATGGGATCTGAGAAATAACAATGCATATATATACATATATATATATATATATATATATAATGGTTAGGGCTACTTTCTATTAATATACTATTAATACAACAACCTTTGCACTACATTTAAAGATCATGAAATCAATATTTATACTGAAGTCAGAGGGGGAAAAATCAATCTTGCCATTAAATGAGTAATTCATATTTCCTAGCATCATAATTGAGTTTATACATAAAAAGTACCATTAATATCCAAATGATGAATGCTGTGGAAGATGAGTTCCCATCTCAAACAACTTGACGTATAATCTCAGAAGTGAAAAGACTTAAATTTTTATGTGCACCTTTTCATATACATTGCTGCACAGGAAAAAAACAAGACACTCTTTCCTGTAGACCAAGAACACTGGTGTGCTACTGATCATATTCTTGGAATTTCTTCATTTCCATTCTCAGATATCCTTTGAAAAGACCTGGTGTGTAAGTAATAACCACCACAGAATCCTAGTAACGTTCCTCCTGCTTTTTTGGACCAGAGTATCTTTACTTTTACGCCTAGGATAAAGCGTACAAGAACATCAGTGGAGACAAATTACTTATTTTCATTGGAAGGCTAAAATAATTAGAACTTCATACAAATTCTGTGTGTTTCACATACATTTGATTTTGCAGGGGAGAAGACTGAATTAAGAGCAGCTTGAAAAAATGAAAGAACATACATTTGAGCAGCCTATATGGGGAACCAGTTCTAATGCATCATATATCCCAAGACAAAAGACAGCTAATGTCACCACCAGGTAACAGCCATGGAAATAATACATAAGCAGTAAGCCTCACTTGAGAATCTCGTTGCTCTAAAATAAACTACTTGAACTGCTTCAGATGGATAAAGTTAAATAGATACGAAATTATTTGTAGAAAGTCAGTAGCAGGGCCAAGACTAGGATTCCTGGAATTACTCCCATACGGAAAATCATTCTCTGTGCTCTTCTCTGCCCTAACTAGCAGACATTCTGCTTTCCTCACCAATAGAGTCCATTCCCACAACAAGAGTGAAGTTAGATTATCCCTGCACATTTCTGAAAGTAAATAAACATGGATAAGAAAACTCTTTTTCTTCAGTGCTCATAAATAATTGCTTTCTAAATGTATGAGCAATAAAACCTCTGACAGAAGAGATAAGGAACACAGACAGGGTCTGACTGTCTTTTCAGTTACTGCGATAGGGAGTAACATCTCATCCTAATGGCCATTACAATGATGTCCAAGCAAGAACAGACTTGGTGAGAGGAATCCTGACCCTGACTAGACAGACAGATTCTATAGCTCATTCAAAAATCAGACATCACTTCTTCCCTATTTCAGGGCTCTTGGTGCTTCTGATGCCAGAAGGTTTGACCTCATTGTATTAACCTCCCTTTCTGGTTAGCTCAGGATGTAGAAACAGTTACACATTTCTACGGTATCCGTAAGTAAGGCAAATGTTGAAAGGAGACTGAGTAGGCAAGTTACAGAAGCTAAAGCAGCCTCTCTGAAGTGTGGGAGTCATTCATTCAGGCTACTTGGCACTAAAGCAAACGTCATCTACTGCCATTGTCATCTGTACTTAAAGAGAACTTTTCAAATAGTTAATTTGCAGTATCATACTTAAGATGAAAGCTCTGACATCTCCTTTTTATTCTTGCATTTTCTTTAGAGACTATTTTCTTTAAAGGACTAGTTTATTACCTGCCTTTAAATAAACCTCACCTGTTTTCTTCTGCTCTGTTAAGTGTGTAAAAATACCTAAATACTTTGAATTTATTCTGAGATGCAAAATACAAGAACTGTCCATGTGACAAACCTTAATCAGTCAGGAAGTTGGTAAATTATGTTTTCATGCCATCAATATTGAGTCTCCATTACTCCTGGACATAGCACATTAACTGACTCATTAGCTACTTGAAACCATATGGACTTAGGTTTGGGTGGGTTACTCCAATAATGTCCTGAGGTGAGCTTCCTAATTATTGTAATTATGTGATCTCAATTATGGGGCTGGTCACACAAAATAGAGTCAAGTCTTTTAAATGAGTGTCAATGCACCTAGACAATGACTGAGTTGAGCAGGATGTTGGAGATCCCTTGATACTGCAAAAAGTAATTACTTTAAAAGTTCTAAGAAACTGGCAGCAAGCATAGTGACAACTGAATAAGCATGACAAGTGCATGGGATTCTACATAGCCGCACCTACATGAATATGCTTCTCATCAGGAAAGCTGGCTGAAACTTGATGTCTTGCTGTCAATAGTCTTAATACAGAGATGTTACATCTCTAGTGCAAATTTAGCCATGGTATTTTAAGCAACAGAGATCTGGAGTGGAGGGGTGGAGGAAGAGATTAAATCTGGAAGTGCTGAAATGTCAGTGCTAAATACCACAAAAGTGTCACAATGCAAAAGTGAGAAACTACATGTACTTTAGTGAATTTAAGGGGGTTTGTGTACTGCAAGATTTAATAGAATTGACTAAAATATTTTACACACAAGACTAGGTTTGAACAAGGAGAAAGAAAAGAAGATGGAATAAAGGTAAAATTGACCAAAGGTTTAATGTGCAGTGTTTTGAAACAAAGCCAGAAACAAACATAGCCTCAGGACAGAGATAAAAATAGTTTGCTGTGTTACTAAATACTTAAAATGCTCACTCCCTGAGAACCTCTCCACACTTTTAAATGCAACCCAAGATAACACAGCTTTTGCCATCTTCTGGAACTTAGGATGATTAGGGGTAGGGTGCTGCTTCTGAGACACACGTTACAATAAAACATCCAAAGCGTGCACCTTCTGGGCTTACTTCCAACTTTTAAAGTACATCTTGGGAACCTACAAATCTAAAAGGCCAGATATTATATAACATTAGACACTTTGAACAGCTAGATAGAAGAACCACATGTTCAAAAGTTACATGGGTATCTATGTTTTATTACATAAATTGACTTACATCCATCTTTCACCCTGAATGCAGAGTACTAATAACCACAGAACAAAATAAAAATATAGACCACTGCAATTTGCTGTTCAGTAATATGGCTGACCATACCTGTACCAAGTCTACATAAAAGCTTAGATGTCCTCATGCATTCTGTATCAATAAGTGGATAGCAAGCAAAACAAATGAACAACTCCCCGAGGGTATCAGAAGCACTGCACCAAACATCCCCACAGAATTTCTTCCACCACTTACAATATAGAACTACAAAGAAAATGTTCACCTGGGCTGCATGAGAGAGAGATTTCTCATGAGAGGGGCCTGTGGCCTTCAGCTGTTTGAACCAGTGAGGCACTGGAAAGCAAGGTAATAGTAATTTGGTAGCATTTTTAGTTGCATGCTGGCAGGATTTGTATATTTTCACTTTTATTAGTGTACTCTAGTTATTAAAGTACTTTCCTCCTATAAGGGTTCTTGAATTTGGCAGTAATGTTGGCTGTATCACATTGAAGAGAAATTGCTTCCTTCATAATAAGGCTTTCCTGAAAAAAGCCCAACCAAGAACCCCCCACACACACTTGTATCTATAATTATTTTGGCCATTCATCCTTATATCACATCCCCAGACCGCAAATCTGAAGCAACTATGATGAGGCAACGAAGTCTTTAACATGAATAAATGAAGCTCATGTTTCTTGGGAGGGTTGCTAATTGGCTGCTGATAAGCAGGGGGCAAAACTATCTCCAGTTCAACCCAACAGTTAAAGAAGTTTCTTTAATCCTACCCACAAACAGAAATGTGCTTTTTACAGGGGAAAAGGGTCTGTTATCAAGTTCTTACTTGGTTAGAGCTTCTCTGAGGTAAAGTTTTTTATCTTTGTTGATTTTTACCCTTTTTTGGCATTGTCTAGAAGAAAACTGGGTAAAAAAAAAAGTGATATTTGCATACATTTTTTGTGAGGCTGGTAGTTGTGGTTGTTTATTAATAAGGATCTGGATTTAAGTGACAAATAAGATAATTCTTTAAGATTTGTTTGGTTTTATAGGAGTTTTGGTTATTTTGTGGTTTTTTTCCCTTCTGTGTGTTTTTTTTTTTCCCTGAGTGATATTATTAGTCTATCATATTTGTGTGAGGGATTTTAAATGCTTGTAATGAATGATAAAAACTTTTAAATCATTAATCTTATGTCTATTTTTTCTCTGGAAAAACAAAACAAAACAAAACAAAACAAATACCACCACCACACAAAAACCCTACCAAAAACCTAAACAAGCTCATTATTTTCTATGACCTATAGGGTGTGTATCTTAATACTGTGCAAGCTGTGAAAAAGCTTCATGATATTAAAGATGGCTGAGGCTTCACATACTCATATTTGGATGAAATTGAGACTGTAAACTTGCAATTTTTCTTCTTTTAGTAGAACAAGGAAATTTTAATTTGAAAACTGAAGACTTTACATCTTAGCTACCTATGCAGGTGTCTGTGTTGTATGAGTCAAATGAATGCTGTGTATTCTGACTAAAGATTTCCAAAATGAGTTAACAGCTTGCATATGCTACTGTATTCATTAAAGGTGAAATAAAACCTTGTGCATCTGTTTCTACTTGTCATATGAGCTAATAGCAAAATTAATAAATTTTAATAGTAGTGTTTTCTGATGACTTATTTCTCAGAGCTGCATGAGGGTTTTTTTCCCAAAAAAACTTATCCTTGCTCATGAAGAAAAAGCACTAAATAAGCTCAAAATAACTTACATTTATGAATTGTGAACCTCAGTCTTTCATTAAATCAATTTATTCCACTAACTTCCTGATGCTAGGGTGTTCTCAATTATTTTGTGGGAACAAAAGGGAAATTAAGTCATTAAAAACAGACTACTTACACTGACTAGAAACACCTATTTTTGTCTTTTTCTTCTTTAGCATCATGTATCCTTTTATTCATTCATACTTAATCTGCATTTTTTTTTTTCACACAATTTCCACAATTTTTAAGTCTTTTAATTTATGGGATTTTCTCCTGATTCTACAAAACCCAAAGCATTAAACTATATAATGAGATAGGTGTCTGCCAAATGTCTAGAGGACAGATGCAAATCTCATCTGATTTGTTTGTAGGCGGAGAAAGATCACTTGGAAGCAGTACGCCCTCCTAATACATGCTTTCATTTCAGTTTAATCATGCGAATACCTTGGCAACAGTTGAGCAAAAAGAGCTTTCTCCTTAAACTGAGACTGATTCTCTGATTTCCAGGCAACTATTTGAAGGCAATTTTCCACTGAAAAGATCCTTCACTTAGGGTAGAACAGTGCCTTTCATCCCAAGGAACAAGTATCCTGAGAGCATTGCCCAAATGGACTCTGTGAATAAAGGTGCTAACTATCTCCAGTCGGTGGTAATGGTTTCTTTGATGCAGCCCTGCACATCTGTGGTTGTTTGGGTTCTTTAAAAAAATAAATAAACAACACAACTACACCACCCCCTCCTACAGTCTGTTTTGACAGCTGTTGCAAAGGCAACAGGCCCTTTGAAAAGCTTTATGGCTGAGCTTTCTACCCACAATTCTTTTAGCAGGTCTTTTCAGCAATGGTAAAACCACAAAGCATGAAAGGTTGGTGAGGTAGAAAGGGTTAAGGCCTGCTTTACTGATGTAAATATACACTTTTCAGTCAATCTGTAGTACTGCTTCTCAGTACACTTGCAAATCATGTATTTGCTGAAGATGTTTTTGATTTTTATTACTGGGTTTTTTTTTCGTTAATTGGTTACATATTTGCAGCTATTGCTTGGAAGCTGTACTGCACTCCAGTCAACTCTACCTAGATGCAGTGTGCTGGATAGGTGGCCTCTATTAAAGCAAAGCACACACAAGATGGCTTGTGATCAGAGGCATGCCCTGTGAGTTTGAGGAGTTAAAACCCCGACTCATTGTGTCCTTTATTGCCAACCCACAGGGTTGATGATTGTGATGGGATCACTGCATCTGTCCTCTCTACCTGCCTGGAGCAATGACTGCTTGCTGTGAGGTGGCCATTGCCTTTCCCCACGGTGCTGTGAGGCTACTCCCAACACTCCAGGCAGTGTGAGTCTCTGCCCTCACACAGGGTGAACACAGCTGTTGCACACTCTTTTGGGTAAGAATCTGTCTTACTGTGTGTAGAAGAGATCCTCGACGCATGCCAGGAAGATCCCAAGGCAAAAATGAAGCAGCCTGATGCTATGATAGCTCTGACTTCTTTACGGCTCCTGTAGTCTTTGCTGCACCTCAAAACCCCGATGAGCTATGACTGCTTTTGGTTTTACCTCAAGTAAGGAACAGTCCGACCAACTAATTTTATATGCAGCAACGCATTTTAAGAAACAAAATAAAAGCAAGTTCCTCAGTTGAGAAGTGCAGTGTAAAAAGAGGGAGCAAATGCGGGTCAGGCAGGAGTCTCTGACTCCTCCACTTCCCCCTGGCACGACACGCTGGCACTTGACAGGGCAGCAGAGCTACCACCCCCAGGCCTGAGGGAGCGCAGCAAACCCCGCGCGCATCGCCCCGCCTCGTTGAGGGGCGCGGGTAGGCTGCGGAAGGCTCGGCCCGGGGCGGAGCGCGGCGCCGGAGAGCGAAACTCGCGTTCTGGCGGCGGCTGGGCTGGACTTTCTACGTTCCCCGCCCCGGGTTTCCCGAACAGCCGCTTGCCTTCTCCTCTTGTACGCGCTAGGCGCCCGCCGCCTTGGCCTGGCCTGTGAGAAGTTCGCGCTGAGAAGTTTGTAGCGAGTGCTAGAGGGAGGCCGCGGGGGCCCTGGGCAGGTGGGTGGGGGGAGAGCGGGTTGTGCGTCCGAGTGTGGGCTGCTTATTATCCCCTCCTCGACAGTTGTTGAAGAGGAGGCCGCCGCGAGTGAACTGCCCCAGCCTGCCACTCGACGGGAAGGCCCTGAAGTGGGGAGAGCCTCCCGGGGCCCGGCCGCCGCCCTGAAGGGGATCGCCGGGGAGGCCGAGCAGGGCTGCGGCCCTGCTCGGTTGCCTTTTGGGCAAACGACAGGGAGGGTTACCTTTTTTTATGACAAAGATCAACTTTTTCTTTATTTTTTTCCTCCCTTCAAGGTGTGATGCCGCCTAAGGATCGCGGTAGAGGCAAGCTGCCAGTTCCTCTTCCAAGAGACATGATCCTGAAAGACACCGAAGGAAAAAGCTGGAGATTGGGCAGTCAGATCGGCCAGGGAGGTTTTGGCTTGATCTATTTAGGTGAAATACTGGTGGTGTTTCAGAGGGTGACTTCTGAATTTGTTTGTAACTTTCTGATGTGAATAAGACTGAAGGGGCTTAAGAAATTACTGTTTATGTGCTGGTGGTTGTCCGTGTTGAAGTGTGGTTTTCTGACCTTTACTGCACACTGTCCTTGTTCAGTGTTGCTGATGGTGCAGCATGATCTCCATTGGTTACCTGGCCTAGTTTGCAGGCTCCTAGTGCACTTTTGTGGAGCTTGGGTGTAGTAGGCAAGGTACTGCTATTGTCAGAAGCTACTGAAGAGTGCGGGCATGTGATGTGTTTCAAAGTATTGGCAATGCTTTTGTTATCTTCTGCTTTGGACATATGGCAGTCTTACGCTCTGGAGTGCTCTTTGGGTTTCTGGTTATTGGAAATGTTATCTCCTATCCGAGACTAAATTGATTTTCATCCAAAAAAACGTTATGGTAATAATATTTAGCTGATGTTGCCTCTGAGAGGTGGACATGCTGTCTTTCATTTGCTCAAGCCCAGATAAGTTCCTGTATTTTCTTCAGAAGAAGCTGCTGCATTTCGCTCAACCAGTGTTTTATAAAGAATGGGTTCTGAAAGGCAGTTTGTGAAACATTCTGGGTCACTGAGTGGAATACAACGTACATTACTATTGCTGGTCTGTATGAAAGAGCAAATCTGGTTTTCAAGGCAGTATTAGGAGTTTGGTTGGGGTGTTTTTGTATTGTTTTCTGTGGCAAACCATATACAGGCAAGCTAGTCCACAGTGGCTGTTAGGGGCTAAAATGAGCTTGTACTAAGACCAGTAAAGAATTATCTAGAAGCGGTTTAGTATATTCTTCCTGAAGCCATGATCTTTTTAAGTTAGAGGTATGATACCTCTTTAATTGGAGTCCTAATGCTTAAAACTTGATAAGCAAGTCACTCAACATAGATTGACTTTCTTTTTATTAATAATTCCACTATATATTTGTTTGTTTGTTTGGTTTGGTTTATTTTTAAGTTTTTTGGTTTTGTGTGTTTCTGCTATGGGAAATAATTTTGTTTCCCATATGTGTTGTTACTTTTTTGTTGCTATTGCTTTTTTTCCAATGGATCTCTTAATTATGTTTTCTTCATGCTGAGTGATTTATCAGGAAAGAATCTGTTAACACGTGGTTACATAGTATAAGCTTTCCACTGAGTGTGATTTCCGGATTTTTATAATGACACAAGTTTTCATTAGAACAGACTTCTGATGTCATGCACCTTCTTAATTCTTCTGTTTTCAAGCAACTCCTTTCAAATATGCAGAGCTGTACTAGACTGCATGTAGTTTCATGGAGTTGGAGGAGTTATCCATCAGTGTCAAATTGTAGTATCAGGCACCTGCTGTAGAGAGGAAAAGCGTATGTGTTTTCTACAGAAGAGTTAGTGTTTGCTCGTTTTGTATTTGCAGTGGTAAATGTAGCACTTTTGCACTGATGCTCTCTTGGTGACCTCTTTACTGTGATCTTTGTTACATGTCTTTTCTTGTCTCCTGGTGCTCGTCTACTTTTATCTGTTCAGAAACATTTTATATTGCACTGAAGTGTTCTTCCTCTCCCTCTTCTTTTTCTTTCCCGTGTCCGTTATGGTTAATCACAAAGAACTGAACGACAACTGAAGACTTGTATCTTATTTCATGGTGTGGTAGTCCCATATGTGGTCAAATGTTGCTTCTCTAAAGTGGCTGCTCAGTTGTATAATGTGTGGTTATAAACTAGAGGAGGATGGACACTTTTACTTGTGCATCTGGACTTCATGTTTCAGTGGAGAAAGTTTCTAAGGGAGGGAAAAAGGTGTAAGCTGGTGCTTCGTTCCACTGAATGCTTGTGCAAATGAAACAAGAAGATTTCAGTCCCAACCTAAATGCCACTGCCCCTGCTTTTTCACAAAGTAAACACAGGCACTGAAAAACCTGGAGAAAGCCCTATGTCTACCCTTTGTGCAGGCTGAGTTTTGTTTTGGTTTTCTTTGTTTGCTTGGGTTTTTTTTTTAGTTTGGTGGGATTTTTTGGGGTTGCTTGTTTGTTGGGGTATTTTTGGTGCTGTATTGCTTGTTTATTTGTTGTTTTTTTTTTTGTGGGTTGTGTGTTTTGGGTTTTTTTGGGGGGTGTTTGTTTGGTTTTTTACTTTTGGTTTTGGTTTTGCTCTGCTGCACTGTGTTTTCTCACCAAGTTTGTGGTTTGAGGCTGTCTGAAGGAACTATTTTGAATCCCTGTGTTGCTGTTAGTAGTTGGAGAGCATCTGATAGGTTCCTGTAGTGGAGTTTCTTTGATATCCTTTGGAGTTCATGTAGTTCACACTTACCTAACTGCTCTGCAGGTTGAACCAGTAGGGATGATGGGGTGTTTTCAGCTAACTAGTTACAGAGCAGTCAAAGGCTAGCACGTACACAGAGTATTTACATTCATTTTCGTTTTTATCTAATAGTTTATTATGACCTTCTTCAGTTGGTTATATTTAAGGGGTGCTGGGCATAGAGATTGTATGAGGTGTTACCGTAAATAAACAGACCTTAGCAATGGCTAAGAAGTGAAGTTAAAGTGTCTCTTGATATTGCTATTAAAGGATAAACAAAAGGAAGACAGAAACTTGGCAGAAGGCTCCCGTGGAGAAGAGGGACTAAGGGAACCGGGGATGCAGTGCAGAAAGCAAGGTTTTAGTTGGTAATATTTTTCCACGTGTAAGACAAAAAATGTGCTCTTGGATCACTCGGAGCAGAGCTTTGTCATTTGCTAATGCAGTAAAATATGCTGAACCTTGCTGTTGGTACAGCGTGTGGGATTCATACAGATTTCTTTAGCTTTCTTCCTGATCACATAGAACACTGAGGTGATTTCATATATTGTGGTGTTTATTGCAGTTTGGTTCCCACTGAACTGAGGTGGAAAGCAGTCAGTGTACTAGTTGAGAATGAGAATATAGTTAGGGACCCTTGGTGTTGCTATTCTGTGTGTTTTCGTAAGTGACAGCGTGGCTGAAGAAACACATCTGCCACTATTATGATGGTATTCGTGTTCATTTAATCTCTCAGAAGGGGTGGTGAATGTTATGTGTAGCAATGAAGTGAAAGCATAGTTCTCCTGTAGCTCATTTCACAATTAAGAGAGGAAGCGGTCAAGAATTATCCTCAAGTATTGAAAATAATGGAAGCCTTTTTGCTGAGTCCACCTCTTTATCTCTGACATATGTTAATGTTATGTAAAATATACTGTTCATATTTTTTTTTAATCTAACCTGACAAAAGATTTCAGCTGAGAGTCAAGAGTAGTGAAGCAGATGTTGAGCCTTTGAGAATAAGATATGGATGTTTGGTGCCAAGAGGCACCTTTCTTTCTCTGCTGTTCAGACTAGTTTATAGTTCATATACAGCAGTATGGGAGGGCCACTAAGCTCTCATTGAGAAGCTAACACAGAGCTGTGGAGAGGTGGGCAAGACTGGACAGTGGAGGCAGATTTGGCAGCCTGCCAGATATGAACAGCACAGCCCTTTTATAAAAATAAAGGTTAACTTTGCTTGGTTATAGCTTTTAATAAGTCTTTTTTACAGTAGTGGTATAAAGATTTTGATGTGCATTGTTATAGCTTAATTTCCCATTAAGGGTACTCCATACTCCATTAATCTATAACAACGTTCTTGAGAAATTTTATGGTATTTCTGCAAAATATATTTGCAAGGGATGCATTCAGTGGAAGATAGTCACTAAATCAAAGCTGCTGAAAGCAGGCATTTACTGACCCTGAGCCCTAGGATGCAAGTAGTCACTTCAGGTTCAGGGCTTCTAAACTTCTAATTTCATACATCAAAGCTACCATGATCTACAATGTTTGCCCTGTTTTTCTGATTATTCTCTTTCCTGGTTTTGCCATCTTGTCTATTTCTTTGTAGACTTGTTCCTTCCCTTGGATTCCCTTTGCATTTTTATCTTGAATCAGGGCAAATCCAGCAGCTTACGAATACTAATTCCTTCCAATCGTCCTGAAGAGAAAGGCTTTCTCTCTTGTCAGAAGCAACAGAAGCCATCTAGAGATGTTCTCTTAAGCATTGCTGTTGCAAGAACAATTGAATTGTAAGTGTTGTGTGTGAGAAGTTTTTGTTTTATTTTTGTTACTGGTGCTGGTTTCTTGTTGGGTACTGCTGTTACCACTTTGGTAAGAGCAGAATGGAGGGGAAGCAGGAGAGAAGAGGACATACTATTGGTCTTACAGCTAGTTTGTAGCCCTGTGGAGAGCCGTGCATTACATTGTAAAATTAAGCAAGAGTTGAGGAGAGTGCTACTGAGAGCTGTAAATTTTCTCATTTATTTTCCTGATCTCACTCCGTAATTAACACCAGTCTTTATGTAAATCATTCTCTAGTCTTGCTGGAAGCACGCTATTAATGCACAGTTTTGACTGAAAATTTAAATACAGGATGGTCACACAATGTTTCATTAAGATTACACTGTACACAGCACTATCTACCTGCAGGCTTGTTTCTCATGGAAACTAATGGTTGTGCAAAATACTTGCTTTTTTATACTTGCATACATGCTTGTTAGTCTCTTACAATTAAAACACATTTACAATGTAGTGTTATGTATCTATATTGTCATGGAGCTTTGTAAGTAATAGGAGTTCTGAAACCATTTTTTGTAGCTGGCTTTGCAGCAGGTGTTTGTGTTGCTGTCTGACTTCTATTTATGCTTGTGTTGTTACAATAGGAGACACTCAGGATTGTACATACTGAGAAAATTGTAACCAGTGATAATTGTGCACTGCTCAAAATCTGGCACAGTATAGCCAGCACACAATTTTTTATTATTGTTAACAACCCTCTCCCCCTCCCCCCGGCCCCTGCAGAGATCATTACTATTACACTTCAGTGTTCTGCCACATAATGTATTGTTTCGGCTGTTGTTATGGGGTTTTTTTCCATGTGTTTGGACTTGTGATTTGAGAGACATTGTCATGCTCTTTATCAATCCACCTTGTGAGAGTTCTAGGTAGGGACTGAGACCCTGGCATATGA
The DNA here is from genome assembly GCA_033816785.1 of Picus viridis. Classification (NCBI taxonomy): domain Eukaryota; kingdom Metazoa; phylum Chordata; class Aves; order Piciformes; family Picidae; genus Picus; species Picus viridis. Next base: position 29,863,878 of record CM066576.1, read on the forward strand.
AATAAAACTAGTAAGTCAAGAAAACAGGTCTGAAACAGGTCTGTTTGTTTGTTTTCTTGGTGGGGTGTGTGTTTCTAAGTAATGTTACATGGTAGCAGGAATCACTTTAGATGAACAATAGGGCACCTGTTGCCTCATAGAGGGCTCTCCCTTCAGCCATCTTTGGCACCTGTACCACACTGAAACTGGCATAGTATCTTTTGAGTGGGCACTGTGTTAGCCTAGCAGATGGGCTGGAGCAGAATCTTGCCAGAAAACAGTTTGTGCATCAGGTTTTAAATATTAGAGACCTGGACTCCTTCCTGAGAATGCTGTAAGGGCAGACCATGCATGTCTCTTCTGCTTGGGGTTAAAGGATGTGTCATACCTGTTCCAGCTTAAAGCAATTAACTTTGAAAGTCAGTGGTTTCTATTGCTGGGGAATACAAAACTTTGGCAGTAATGAATTGAGATTAAGATTCCATAGAAGTATGTATAAGAAATGTAGTGAAATTTCCTACCAGAACTGAATATTCTTAACTTGCAGGCATTTGCAGTTATCTGCAGAACAGTTTAGCAGCTGAGCACAATTTTCTACTAAAACCAGTTTAGTTAGGTCTTGTGGAAGATGGTTTCAAAGCAGGGTACAGAGGGCTATGTACATATCATTTGTATAGTAAAATTTTACATTCATAAAATATCTAGAAGAATATAGAAAAAACATAAACACTGGTGAGAAGAGTTGTCCAGGAAGGGATGATGCATCATTAAAGGGACAATGTGCAGGGAAGGTGGTCTTCCTTAGGCTACATTAAGAATGAACTATAAATAGCTTTCAAGCACTGAATATTTTAGCTCTTGAGAAATATTGGATAATGGAAAGGTTGGGGGTGGGGGTGGTGCAGGGAGAGAGCAGTAAGTTTTGGTCAGCTTTCAGTATTTGTTTTAATGCCCTCCATGTGTAGGAAATATTTGAAGTTGTGTGTTAAATAGCATATGATACATTTTATTTGTGTTCTTTTTGGTTTTAGTAACTGCACTCCTGCAGAGTGGATCAATTTTATTCTTAGATGCTCTGAGCAATGCTCCCCCTTGTTTGTTAGCTATTGTATTTAACAGCTCTTGGCTGGACTTAAGTAGGCTTAGAATTTTTCCATATTTTTTTTTAATAGGTAGCCTCTAACTTTGGTATGTTTGAGATTAACTTTTAGTTTTACAAAGAACTAAGCTGAAAATAATACTTTTCTTGATTAGTTACCCAGTGAAATGAAGCAAAAATAAAATACTTGCAATCCAAGAACTTCTGAAATAATTGTATTTGCGTTTCCTAATCAAATATATCCTGAAAATACCCAGCAGTGGCAAAGACACCAGCTGTGGACAGGAGCAGGGGTTTTCCAAACTGCCAAATCAATGCTGTTTTCTTTTCCATTGTGTAAACTTTGTCAACAAAACTGGTTCTGTGAGAGGCATTGAAAATATTTCACTGTATTCCAAATGTGACTGCCACAAATTAACTGCTAAAACTACAACAAGCACGTTTGAACTGGCAAATAGAATTGGCACATTTCTTTGTCAGACTGCATGCAATTGTGCTGTGTGGTGGTAGGAAATCACAGTTCATCCAGAAACACCCTTTTGTTACCATTTCTTATTAACATTTAGAAAGCTCCATTAATTAAGGTTGTAGCACTCAGCAACTAAATGGATGAAATTCATGATTAAAGAGGATGATAAGGCTATAACTGCTCTGCCTGGGTGAAACCAGGGAATTCTGGACATGGGTTAATTTGAGGTAAGTTATTTGCTGTGTTGTGTAGGCACAACAGTTGGAAATCACCGCAAAGAGCGTGAATCTTGCTGCACAGCTTTATTTCACAGTGCATTTTAAATTCACATGCTTTTCATTGGCATGGTAGCTGCAATCGTGGAACAGGGCGGGAGGAGGAAAGGAAAATGGAGCTGTGCCCTTTGCCATTTGCAAATGTTTTGTGAGACTTGTATTGGCGTGAGATGGAAACAGCCATAGCCCACTATGTGCTTTGTCTTGCACCAGTGTTCCCAGTTAAAAGTTATGCAGATAGTGCTTTTAATTGTGTGTATACATCAATGTGCCTCCCCTAAAATTTAAGGAGATTGTGCATCTTGGTTGATAAAAGCAATGTACACTGTAAGCTGTGAACTCTCACACTTGTTATGCTATTTTAAGATATAATTTGCAACCATAATCTCAGTATATGTGTGTATTTATATGCCATCAGAGACCTCCTGCCTATCAACATTGCTCTCCTGCAGGGTCTCTGCTTACTGTCCTGCAGTCTAGCATTTAGCTGATTGTAATATTATAAATAGCCATGTGCTACCACACAGAACGATGCTAGCACATGGCTAATTACAAGTATACAGTAATTAACTATGAGCTAAACTCGCAGGAGAGTATGTGGTGGTGGTCTATGAGGTATGTAATCAGACTGTTTGTTAAACCTTGGGAGCCTTTCCAGTCTGTTAAGTAACTATACATAGTAATGAGACAATTTTTTAAAGAAAAAACATTTATGTTCATTTATGGGCAAAAAATAGTCTGTCTTATTTCTGCGCTGCAGCTGAGGTACTGATGCCTGATACATGAATGGTGACTTAAAATGATGGGACAAAATGTATGCATGCAGCTTCTGCATCTCTGTATCAGATTGTCTGACCACTATCTGTGTAAGAAGTCTAGAGCGTTGCCCATTGGGAATGTTATACCTTGTTTCATGTATGTGTGGTGAAAAACAGTAATACCATTTCCCCCTTTGCAGATTTGAATGTTCTGTTACTCATTTTGTGAAGCATCTGTTTCTGTATCTTGTTGAGCTTTGATTTTTTTTTTTTTTCATTTTTTTTTTCATTCTTTCTTTCCCCGTCTTGCATTGTAATGACTGCTGGTTAGTTTTGCTAGGGTGTGACTGAAAACCATCCACACCAGCACAGTGTAAGAACCCCAGGGGTTAGGCCCTTTTTTTGGGCTGCCTCCTGTTAATTGCTCTTCTTCATTAACCTGACAGTTGTTACTGTCTGTTTCAGATTACCATGAGTGAGGCCTCTCTTCATAAAATGTCAAGATATCTACAGGGAAGTTAGATCAGGCTCTTTCAAATGCATCTAAATTTGATACTTCTGTATACTTATCAACTGTCTGTTAAGTATCTTGCTATTATTCTTATACAGAGGCTCTTTTCTGAGTGAATTAAGGGGGAAAAAGAGGGTGTATCATCTTTGGAAGGAAGGTGAGGTAACCCATGAAATGTTTAAGGATGTTGTTAGGTCATGCAGGAAAAAAATTAGAGGCAAAAGCCCATTTAGACTTTGACTGGCCACTGCTGTGAAGGACAACAAAAAATCCTTCTACAAATGTATTAATGACAAGAGCAGGGGCAAGGACAACCTCCACTCCTTTGTGGACATGGAGGGGAATATAGTAACTAAAGATGAGGAAAAGGCAGAGGTAGTTAACACCTTCTTTGCCTCAATTTTTAATAGCAAGCTAGGTTGTCTTCCAGACAACTGGCCTCCTGAGCTGGCAGGTGGATTCAGGGAGCAGCATAATTTCCCTGTGAACCAGGAGGAAGCGGTTAGAGACCCACTCAGCCACTTGGATCCCTATAAGTCCATGGGACTGGATAGGATGCATCCCAGGGTGCTGAGAGAGCTGGCAGATGATCTGGTCAAGCTGCTCTCCATCATTTTTCAATGGTCCTGGCTCACTGGAGAGGTTCCAGATGACTGTAAGCTGGCCAACGTGATTCCCATCCACGAGAAGGGACGGATAGAGGAATGAGGGAATTACAGGCCTGTCAGCCTGACCTCAGTGCCAGGCAAGATTATAGAACAGGTCATCTTGAGTGCAGTCACACAGCACTTCCAGGATGGCCAAGGGATCAGGCCCAGCCAGCATGGATTCACAAAGGGCAGATCCTGCCTGACCAACCTGATCTCCTTCCATGATCAGGTGACCTGCCTGGTGGATGTGGGGAAGGCTGTGGATGTAGTCTACCTGGACTTCAGCAAGGCCTTTGATACCGTCCCCCACAGCAAACTCCTGTCTAAGCTGTCAGCCCATGGCTTGGACAGCAGCACTCTGTGCTGGGTTAGGAACTGTCTGGAGGGCCGAGCCCAGAGAGTGATGGTGAATGGTGCTACATCCAGCTTTATTGATCATCTGAACCAGGGGATTGAGTCCATCATCAGTAAACTTGCAGCTGACACCAAGCTGGGGGCAGGTGTGGATCTGTTAGAGGGTAGGAGATCTCTGCAGAGGGACCTTGACAGGCTGGACAGATGGCCAGAGTCCAACAGCGTGTTTTAACACATCTAAGTGCTGCGTTCTACACACTGGCCACAACAACCCCATGCAGTGCTACAGGCTGGGGTCAGAGTGGCTGGAGAGAGGCCCGGCAGAAAGGGACCTGGGGGTACTGGTTTATAGTAGGCTGAACATGAGCCAGCAGTGTGTCCAGGTGGACAAGAAAGCCAATGGCATCCTGGCCTGCATCTAGAATAGCATGGCCAGCAGGAGCAGGGAAGTCATTCTGCCCCTGTACTCAGCATTGGTTAGGCCACACCTTGAGTCCTGTGTCCAGTTCTGGGCCCCTCAGTTTAGGAAAGATGTTGAGTTGCTGGAATGTGTCCAGAGAAAGTCAATAAAGCTGGTGAGGGGTTTGGAGCACAAGCCCTATGAGGAGAGGCTGAGGGAGCTGGGGTTGCTTAGCCTGGAGAAGAGGAGGCTCAGGGGAGACCTTATTGCTGTCTACAACTACCTGAAGGGAGGTTGTAGCCAGGTGGGGTTGGTCTCTTCTCCCTGGCAACCCCCAACAGAACAAGAGGACACAGTCTCAAGCTGCACCAGGGCATGTTTAGGCTGGATGTTAGGAAGAAGTTCTTCACAGAAGGAGTGATTGGCTATTGGAATGGGACTGCCCAAGGAGGTGGTAGAGGCACCATCGCTGGGAGTATTTAAGAAGAGACTGGATGAGGCACTTAGTGCCATGGTTTAGATGATTAGATGGTGTTGGATGATAGGCTGGACTCGATGATCTTGAAGGTCTTTTCCAACCTGGTCTGGTCTCGTCTATACTATCCTATCTTTAATGCTGTATGTCAGTAAGGGAGTACATTTAATTCTATTTGGGTTATGTGATGTTGTGGAATACAGTTTTCATTGTATTCATGGAACGTGTTCCTTTAAATTGATGTTGTGGTAGTTTTAGGTTGATGCCTAGGAAGTTTTTCGTGGGTCTTGAGTAGAAAAGTAGTAGAATGTAAATAAATTACCATTGGATGTAAAGTGAAAATAATTATAAGGTCTAAATAATCCCATTGGTCCAGTAACTAACATAAAGTTAATTGTATAAACTAATTCTTTCTGGCTTCTTCACTCTAGCAGTTACTGGCTGGTGCTTTTGCTTGGCTGATGCCGACCTTGGCTGCATTCTTGTTGTGGCTAAGTACTAACAAGCTACTCAATGCTTAATTCCACTTTCTTTTTTCCCTTGTATAGGGAAAAGGGAATGGAGAGGGGGAAGTTGTTGATAAGAACCCCCTGGACAAAACCAGGGGTTATATTGTTTATAAATTGTAAATATATGTAAATATTGTATATTTTGTACATATTCATTGCATTTCATATTTCTAGACTGTAGTTTTGCTTGTAAATATAGCTTCATTTGCTTCCATTTGAGCTGGTCTGGCAATTTTATTTTGAGGGGTAATTTCAACCCACCACAGATGTCTTCAGCTATTAACATGTAGTGGAGAAATATAGACTTAAGTACTTGTGCCTTAATTCCCTGTTCGGTACCATGGTGTGATAAGAACAAAGTTTGCCAAAATTGCCTTCCTGACTGTATGATATTTTAAAACTGTTTTCTGAATGTGACTGCTGCAAGTTTGAGACTGTGGACACTTCATACCATCCAAAGCTGCTGTTTTAGGATATGTTAATTTTATCTTAATGCATTACTAGCACAGAAGTATTCACATGGGAAGGTGTCAAGCAGAAGGCAGTGAGGACTGTGTGGGTGTCAGGTGTGTATGCTGTAAGGTTTAACCCAGATACCGAACAGAACTGAAGGAGAATGGCAGCTGAGGGAGTCTGTTCATTGCAAAAATATTATTGTGTCCTGACCATCAAAAAAAAAAAAAAAAAAAAAAAAAAGTAACTTGGATGGTTTGATTAGATCTCAGTTTATTTGATTTTTATTATGTGGATAAAAGCAGTATATTTTTGTGTGTGCTGATAGTTGAAGTGTTTCACACCTGGACTGTTGCTGGTATTTGATCATTGTAAGAAGTTTGAAAGGGACACTTATTTCCTAGGAACTGTATTCTTTTTAGTGTTTTTCAGTGATGATTCTAACAGATGATTTAGTCTCATTAAATTTTAATCCCAGTGTAGCTCCATGTAGCTTCAGTAGTATTGAAGAGAACTGATAGTTCTCTCAGGGTCAGAAGAAAATAGAATTGCATTGTCTGTGCCGAGGTTCTGTCTCCTGGGCTGTAATTGGCACATGTGGTCAATTACTGTTTTGAAATCTCTACTTGCACTAAGAGGCACGATCCCTCTTCCCCTGTTAGGAAGGTGGTGGTGGTGCTATCCCTAACTTAGGCCAATGTCTAAATAATGTCAGCATAAAAATCAAAGTTCTAGGCCAAATTAATTTGTAATAGAGGAATGCAGACAGTCCTGTCTAGAGGCATAATGTAGGTCATAACTTTTAAGTGTCTTTGTTATGGCAGTGGATTGATAGTAACCAAACAGGGAGGTGATCCAATTGACTGGAATGACTTAAACACAGTCTGTTATAATGAAATACTTCGTTCTGGTACAGGCCTGCAATGGGGCCATCCTGCTTCCTCCTGAATTGGCATCGAGGGACAGACTTCTCAAAATGTGGGCTAAAATTGCTTTTGTACGTGTTGATTAAAACTCTTGTGTGTGTTGTTTTTCTTTTGTTTTCTTTGAACTTTGCACAATTTTGACCTTTAAAAGCAGGTCAAATGTTGAGTATCGTTTTCATGTGTTTTTGCTAATGACTATATACTATGTTAGCTTGATCTTTGCATTTATATTTTGTTGTTTACAGCTTGATTTCCATCTCTGTCTCCTTTTGCAGCTTCCCCTCAAATTCATGTTCCTGTGGATGATGATGCAGTTCATGTAATTAAAGTGGTAATGTGTAGATCTCATTTCTAAACTGTTAACTAGCATGCATTTCTTTCTTTTCATTATCCTTATTTTCAGTATCAGATCTGTATTGGATGCTGGTGGCTTTTGTCTTTCCTTTTTTTTTTTTTTTTTGGACTATATATTTGGCATTTCCATGGTACACAGTATTTTCTTGACTTGATCCTTTCCTTGATTACTGTCCTCAACAATTTACTAAGGAACATCAGGCTGTGAACATAGGCACACTTAAGACACTATTTCCAAGAATTTGTGGAGTATAATTTCTTAAAGAATCTCCATTGATGAGAATCTATTGCTAAACAACTTTTATTTTTAGCCACTTATTTAAACTGTATTTCAGATAACATAGTGTATGGGAGGTGAGGGGTCAGAAAAAGGGGCTTAATCGTCTTTGAGTTTCTTACATACCTCTCTTGAGAAACTGTTGTCTTTTGAATGTATTTTCTGATACTAAGTTTGTTTACTTCTTAATAGGAATATCTTGAAAATGGCCCATTGTTTTCTGAACTGAAATTTTACCAGAGGGCTGCAAAACAAGAGCACAGTAAGTAATGTCTTAATTCTGATTCAAGTAGCTTTAAGTGCAAGTTTGAGTTTAACTACTTATAGTAAGTACTGTTGCTCTAGAGTTTAATAGCAAACTCGTTTCATAGACACTAAACTAATTCTAGTTGTTGCTGTAATAGCTGTAGATTTCTACAGGTTTCTTTACTTAAATGTTATCCTTGTCCTTTCTGAAGTGTACCAAATTTATTATGTGCACACTGAAGTGTGCACAACAATGAATGGACTCCAGTGAGGCCAGCCTTGGAACAGAGGTGCTACATGGACTAATTGGTGACTGTATTTATACTAGTACCAATTCCCATGTGAAGAGATAAGAATGTGTGTAATCATCACAGGATTTAGTAGTAATCAAAGCACTTGGTTCTGCAGACACTTAAGCATGGATGTGATTTATTCATGGGAACTGTCCTAAAGACTTTAGATGACTTAGATTGCTGGTAGACATAAGCACTTTAGATAGCTTGAAGCATTCTGTATTGACTGATAATTCTGAAAGAATCAGAATTATCAGATAAATCTGATAATTCTGAAAGAATTATTTCTTCAGCTATTGATAATTGTTCACCTACCATCTAAGTGAGCAAAGTATCACATTGCTAGACAAAAATGCTTCTTATTTTGAACAACATGGAGAACTTCAGACTAAAATATGTTCTGAATTGTTTGCTACACAAACTGCCAAGTAAGTCTTGTGTTGTTTCATTCAAAGTCTTGACTTGATAGCTAACAAAATCAACAAAAAAACCCCACATCAAACTGGAAATTCTCTAGCTACCTTTAACCTAATGTTATCTTTTTATTGTTGTTACAGTAAGAAAATGGATGAATCTCAAAAACCTAAAATGTCTAGGGATTCCAGTGTTTTGGGGATCAGGCTTGGCTGAATACAAGGGAAAAAGGTAATAAAATGAATTGTAATTAAGCCTCAAATTGACTAAAGATCTCTTTTCAACAAAACGGAGAGGAATCCTTTCAATTTGACACAAACTTGCACTCTTGCCTTGAAGGATTTCTCCTTTTTTATATATATTTCCTGGTAGCTATAGGTTCATGGTCATGGAGAGACTTGGGGAAGACCTTCAAAGAATCTTTGAAGATTGTGGAAGCAGATTTAAGAAGGAGACTGTTCTGCAACTTGGGGCACGAATGGTATGCACAAAGTGGAGGGAAATTGCTATGTCTTGAACTTGCTGAGTTCAACTAGAAAATTATCTTCCTTATGTAGTTCCTTTAGGTAGCTCTTGAGTTTAGAATTAAATGTGTAAATGTTATGTGTTTTTTTACATTTAATCTTTTTTTAGATAAAGTGAGTATTAAGTAGAAAATCATGACCCCTTGCTGACCTGGAAGTTGGTGGACTCGCACTAATTTTTTTATTTTAATATATTAAAATAATAGGCCATCCACTTCAAAATGCATGTCTGGGCTGAGATGTGTAAGCTTATTCTCATATGCTTTGACATGTATTGATTTTAGTTTTTACCCTGTGTCTGTAGGGTATTGTATTAGGCATCCATATCTGTCAAAGTTCACAATTGCATGCTGGAATGCAAAATGTTGAGGTTGTTTGCTGAACACACTGATGGTAGAGGCCAGCATTAGGCCAGTAAGCAAATATCACTTTTGTTTTCAAATGTGTGCAGGCTGGCGCATACTAACAGATGATTTTATAGGCGATTCTTTGTAATATCGTTTGTGTTGTGACAAATTGTACTCTGAGCAAGTTTGCTGATGATACAGCACTAGGAGGAGTGGCTGACACACTGTCAGGATGTTCTGCTATTCAGTGAGACTTAGACAGGCTGGAGAGGTGGGCAGAGAGGACCCTAACGAAGTTCAAGAAGGGCAAATGTAGAATACTGTGCCTGGGAAGGAATAACCTCATGTCCCAACGTAGATTAGGGTTTGACCTGCTACAAAGTAGCTACATGAGGAAAGATCTGGGAGTCCTGATGGACAACAAGCTGTGAGATAGCACTGTGCTCCTGTGGGAAAGAAGGTCAGTGGTATCTTTGGAGTACACTAAAAAGAGTGTGGCCAGCAGATTGAGGGACGCTCAACTCTACTGTGGCCACATCTGGAGAATTGTTCTGGGCTTCCCAGATCAAGAGAAACAAGGAACTGCTGGGGTCCAAGAGAGGGTTACGAAGGTGATGAGGGGACTGAAGCATCTGTCTTAAGAGGAATGGGTGAGAGACCTGGGGCTGTTTAGCCCAAAGAAGAGAAGGCTGAGAGGGGATCTCACCAATTGTGGTAGTTTTATGTTCGGGGGAATTTTTCAACGCACCACACCAGTCTTTATCAGTATCTGATGGGTGGGTGTCAAGAAGATGGGGCCAGATTCTTTTCAGTGGTGCCCAGCAACAGGGACAAGGGACAGTGGGCACAAACTGGAAACACAGAAGGTTCCACCTAAACATATGGAAAAACTTCTTTTTTGGGGTGGTGTTAGTGCGCTCTAACAGGCTCTAGAGAGGTTGTGGGGTTTTCTCTAGAGACCTTCAAAATGTGCTTGGGTGTGTTCCTGTGCAACCTGCTCTGAATAGAATAGAATAGAAATAGAAATAGAATAGAATAGAATAGAATAGAATAGAATAGAATAGAATAGAATAGAATAGAATAGAATAGACCAGGTTGGAAGAGACCTTCAAGATCATCATGCCCAACCTATCATCCAACACCACCTAATCAACTAAACCATGCAACCAAGCACCCTATCAAGTCTCCTCCTGAACACCCCCAGTGACTCCACCACCTCCCCGGGCAGCCCATTCCAATGGGCAATCACTCTCTCTGTATAGAACTTCCTCCTAACCTCCAGCCTAAATCTCCCCTGGTGCAGCCTGAGACTGTGTCCTCTTGTTCTGGTGCTGGTTGCCTGAGAGAAGAGACCAACTTCTGCCTGGCTACAACCTCCCTTCAGGTAGTTGTAGACAGCAAGAAGGTCACCCCTGAGTCTCCACCTCTCCAGGCTAAGCAGCCCCAGCTCCCTCAGTCTCTCCTCATAGGGCTTGTTCCAAGCCCCTCACCAACCTTGCTGCCCTTCTCTGGACACGCTCCAACAAGTCAACATCCTTCCTAAACTGAGGGGCCCCGAACTGGACACAGGACTTGAGGTGTGGCTTAACCAGTGCAGTGCACAAGGGCAGAATGACCTTCCTGTTCCTACTGGCCACACTGTTCCTGATGCAGGCCAGGATGCCATTGGCCCTCTTGGCTGCCTGGGCACACTGCAGTGTGCACTGGATGACTCTGCTTTTAGCAAGAAGATTGGATTAAATAATCCCAAGAGATCCCTTCCAAGTCCTACCATGCTGGGATTCTGTGAGGCTGCTATTACTGTGTGGAGGAGCTCATGAGTACAAAGGAAAAGTTTATGCAAGAAGAATGTCTTAGTACTAGAATGCACTTCTCAGAGGCTGCAAATGCCCATCCTTATGGACATTTAAAACTTGACTATTCTCTTTTAGAATCCAATCTAATTTACATTAGTGCAGCTTGAAGCAGAAGGTTTAAACTGGACAACTCTGAAGTTTCATTTTAACCTAAATAATAATTAAAAAGTGAAGGGCTTTTGTACTCTCATAACTGGCAAACTTGTAGCACTCTTACTCTCCAAAAGCCAGGGTTAGAATGTCCTTTGTATTTTCCACTTGCAAATGTGTTCTTTTTAATAATAATTAGAGCTATTGTACCTGAGTAAGGAGCTGAAGCAGGATGCTGATGATGCAGGGCGTTGGTGATGTGAAATGCAGGTCATATAATAACTGCCAGGATGAAGTATATTATAAACCTTCAGGGCTGATTAAATATGTGCTTTTTAAGAGCTTGATGGTCATGATATTTCCTCCATTGTCTATAAAGTGCTAGTTTCATTCTTGATTTGCAACCTTTGAAGTTGGTACTTGTAGGTAGTTACACAGGGATACCTCATGGCAAAGTGTGTCTTCCTTATGATTTGTCATTAGCCGTGTGCCCAATGAGAACAGACCCTCTGGATGGGAGTGGGTAGTCCTTGTGCTCTAACTCAAAACAAATTTCTCAGCTCAGTCTGTGTAGCCCTTGATTTCACTGTATAAGTGAGAAATATTTGGTGGTAGGTTTGGGGCTCAGTGGAAATTATGTTTTCTGTTCTAAATCCTTTCCTAGTTGGATACTTTGGAATATATACATGAAAATGAGTATGTTCATGGTGACATTAAAGCAGCAAATCTACTTCTGGGCTACACAAATCCACACGAGGTAAGCATACTTATTTATCTACTATTTCTTTAATGCATTTATAACAGTTTAATAGTTTTACCTATATTCTGCAGTAACAATTCCTGTTTTAGAAGGCATTCATGCATGAACACTCATATCCTCTCATGACAGCTCCAAGAGTGGCTCTGTAGGGCTGAAAGTTTGAAAAAGAATCAGAACAAAACTGCTTTGTTCCCTTTGTGTTCTGCTGACTGTGGTACTCTTATGGATGGATAAGCTAATCAAGAAGACAAGTTTGAGGACCTAATTGCTCTTCTAGGTTATGCCAGTGTGGTGATTTTAGGCTATGCCTTTAAAATTTAGCTGCAGATTTTGAGCAGAAAAGTAGAAAAATATAAACAAATCACTATTGGGTGTAAAAAGGAAAACAAAAGCTTATTCTAAACAAATTCAATGGGTAAATGTCTGGCCTAAGAGGAGTTGTACCACAACAATTCCTTCCCATTCCCTCCTCTTCTGATCTCGGCTGTTTTGCTTCACTTAGGAGAGAGATAACGTCCTTCTGGGTGGCCTTGGGATAAGTCTAACCCACTGCTTTCTCTCTCAACTCCTCTCTGTCTTGCAACAGGAGGGGGGCGGGGGGGCAGTGGAACATCTCTCCCTGGTCTTTTTGACCAAGGGGGGTTTTGTGTTGTTTGCTAATTGTAAATATCTGTATAATATTGTAAATACTATCTATTTTGTACATATTCATTGCATTCCATTGTAGAGTGTAGTTTTTGCTTGTAAATACAGCTTCATTTGCTTCTGAGTTAAAAGTTAATGCTGGGGAAATTTCAACCCACCACAGCCAGTTGCAGTGTATTAGTAGAAAGATGTAGCCTATTGGTTTTTCCTTCCTGAGAAGTTCTGCCTTTCTAATATTGTCATGAATTGTGTTTCCATATTGATAATTCTTGTGTCCTACTTGTTGTATGGGATATAACAGGTAAGGGGGACTGAGGTTGCTGCTTTCTAACACTGAAGCTTCAAGCTAGCCCTGGAATGGAAGTGTTTTGGTGAAATGTTTTGAAACAAATCTTTTGATCTTGTTGTGCTCCACATGCTCTTAAAATTGTCTTTTTGCCCCTTCAGTTAGTAAAATCTGAGCATGCTTCTTTTCTTGGAAAAAAAAAAAAAATTAGGAAAAATTACTTCCGTATAATTAGCTATAAGAAACAGTCTTTTCTTTCAATTTTCTGCTGCAGTGACAAAGAAACAGGCTTTACAAAACAGCTCAGTGCCACAGGAGGTTGAACCACTGCTTTTTTTACAAGTTTCATGCTAAATAGTTAAGTCAAACTTAACTTTTCAGCTAAAACACATGTAGTTTGAAAACTGGCATGGATGTTTAAAACAACCATGTTTTTAAGCAGCAGTAGCAGGTAGTACATAATCTCAGTTTATAGTGTTTACCAGCCTTCTGAATGCAGAGGAGGTGGCTATTTAGAGGCAAAACGATCTGCTACCCAAACCCATTAACATAACTCAAATGACTTCTTTTGTCTTGGCTATTGTGTATTTTTATGACAACAAGATATGCTGCTGGTTTTCACATTGGAATAATTTTGGAAGTGTCCATTTACAGTAATCATAAAATTTTAAGATGTGTAGCTGACTTTGATCAGCTGCTTTTGAATTAGCTGTATTGTTGGGTGATTTTCTGGTTTATGTTGTCTGCATGAAGATCATACTATACTAGTATTTGAATAGTAAATTCATTGGCAGATTAAAATTAGGTACTGTTGAGTTATGGGTCAGGTTTTGGGTGGAAATATAACTTAAGTCATGTAGGTATTCCAGTTTAAGTAACTCCTTGCTTAACATGTGCAAAGTGCATGTTTGTGCTGAAAGGTTTTGTGTAGAATATTGGTCAGTAAAATTTCTTTTTCCACTGATACTAGTCTATAAAACATTTTTAAAAACCATATTCTAATTCAGAGAGTTAAATTAGGAGAGAATTTCTAAGTTTTATTTGCATTTGTAAGGTATTAATTAAACTTTAATTTCTGCCTGCTTGAGAAAACTTAGAAGAATGCAGATATTATTCAGGTAAGTTTCAAGTCATGGGCTCTAGAAATTCTGTAAGTGGCCACAGGTCTGTTAATGTCACTGAAGCTATGATAGCTATACCATAACTGATCTGCAGCCATGTAGACCATGATTGTTTCTAAATGTATTCTAAGTTAATGTGTACTGTATTAAGCTTACACAGCAGGGCAGGTGGCTTAATGGGGCTGTTTCTAGTCAAATAAATTACTTTCCAGATATAGCTTACACAGTATCTTGAAACATGTATGCTCTGTGGCTTGTGGGGCATGAAAAGAAGAAATAATCTCACACTACATATGCCACTAATTGAATATCTTTCCTCTGGAGTTTTTGATTCTGTGCTTGCTGCCTCCATCCTTGTTATTGTGTTAGAAGCAGTACTAGATGATACTCTCACACTGTTTTAGGTATTCGTATCTGTACACATGTACTTGCACAGATGATCTTGCATTTGTCATGTCTTGGCTATTTGCACATGCTGTTAATTTGCACGTAACTTTATCATGAGAGCTGCTTCTTAATACTCCAGACGTGTCCACTTCCAGTGTAAGACTTCATGATATTGTGACAGCTTTTTCTACAAATGAAGCTGTCTTTCTGAACATGCTGGGAAGCTTTGTGGATCATCACCATTAATTAAATATGACAAAAATATGGGCTATTCTATCTTGCATCCTCTAAACTGTTGTTGGAGAAAACTATTTTAATTTGGCAATTGTGTTTAAATCTTGAACACTACAGATAAAACCTCAGATACTGTCATTGCTACCAAATGCCTGTGAAATATTTTGTCCCACTTTCTGCTAGAATGTTTGATAGCTAGAGAGCTGTGATCTTATTTTATTAAAAACAGGGGAATTGGGTGGTAAAGTGGGCAACCTAATCTCATAGGAATGAGAGCATCTAGCCAGTGGCAAACTCGGGAATACAAGTTGAGAGACCCGTAGCTCCAGTGGGAGTTGGCGTAATAAAGCTGTCTGACCTAACAATTTCTGTGGTGAGTTTTTGTTCAGAATTTTATCAGTGGGTTCTTGCTCTTTAGGATCCAGGATTTTAAAAGATAATAAAATGGAAGTGTTCTTTAATTCTAGAAATTCCTTTTTAAAAGAAAACCATAACTAGTATCTTAAAATTATATATTAAAAATGTATTTCCATATTCTGTTTTGGGGGAGAGAGATAAATCCCTTTTCAAAAAAGCATGTGTACTCATATTCAACTTCAATTTTTTTTGGTCATTTAGTGGCTGTTCATGTGTATTCTTCTGTGTGAGTTTGTGCCTGATTTCCTGCAGTTCCAAAAAAAGGTATTTTTTCTATGTTAGAATTTCTGCTGCTACTTTCTCTCCTATGTAAATTAACCTGGTAAATTTACACCACTGCAAATAAATACCATAGTCCCCTTTTTGAAAGAATGTCTGAAATCCATACTGCTGTCCCCTGCCTTCTGTGGCAAGGCAGAGAAGCAAATAAAGGTCCTGTCCTTCTGTGACCTCCAAATGATGTTTAGAAATGGTTAGAAGATCAGAATCAACTGATTTCTGAACAGCTTGCTGCAGATCTGTTCAATGGAAGGGAGCAAGGCCATTCAGTGAGTTACAAGTCAAGTGATCAGTTCTCTAGTCAATATGTGCCTGACCTTGGATGCAGCTCAGTGATTGGCAGGAGTGATGTACTGGGGCAAGTACACAGCCCATGAGTCTCAGAGAGGCCTGAAAGAAACCTGAAGTGATAAGACCTATAAATTACACAAGTGAAGCACTGTCTTAGTATTGTGGTGATTTAAACGTCATTTGGTGCATAGCAGTAGCTGTTTGTATGATGAAGCAGACTGAGCATTATTGATGAAGGCTCTAAAAGAGAAACTCAAATCCAATAAACTCATTTAAATTGTGATACTATTAAAAGGGACAAGTGATCACCAGGAAAGATCTTAAAACTGGAGTTCTTGATAAATAAAATAAGTTTTGGAAGAATGCCTCTTAAAAACTATTACCTTGTATTTTATCCTTGGCCCCCACTGCCCTTGGAATATATGGGCAGACATATATCTGCAGTGTTGCAGACTCAAGTCTGCACCAGAATTTGCCTATTTTCTAAAAAAAAGAATACAAATCAAAATGTTAAGACCAGTATTCACTGGACCATCGTAGAAAATGCAGAGCTCACATGTTGATCCCATGGGTAAAAGATGCATGAAAACAACTCATGACAGATCCATAGACATTTCCATGGATGCTTTCAAAACCTGAATGTTTTCAAAACATTCAGCCAGTGTTCCAGTAACTGTCCCTTTCTTAAAGGCACAGCCTAAAATGGTCACACAACTCCAGCTTTAAGCCATTTTTTCATTGTCTTCTTTTGTGCCTGGTATTACAGATGTGTTAAAGAGCATATGAATTGAGAAAAATGAAAATGTTGCTGCTCTCTTTTAGGAAGGATACAGTATGCAGAAATTCTATGTAGAAACAGTTGAGTTTTAACTCAGGGAAGTTGGCTAAACCCTTGATCTGATATGTAGCTTTAGAATCAGGTGGCCTTAATTTTTTCATCAGTCCTACTTACTGCTACATTTGAATAGAACTGTTTACACTTTTTGTTTAGTTTGATTTTTTTGTTAGTGGCTTTCTTTTGGTGTAGTAATGGCCCAAATTCGTGATTCCAGCATCACGACTTGCTGCTCGTCAAGTCATGGGAGATTTATTTGCCTCTCTCGGTTGCTTAGCCTGCTTTCTTCCTTCTTTGGCTTCTGTTTTGTGAAAGATGCTATTTCTGTACCTAAGACTTCCTGTCCCCAGCGGATCTCAGTCTACCTTTAGCCTTTTTGTAGTGTAGCATCCAGCTGAAGCTGACAGCATTAGGGTCATTAGCAACCAGTCTGCCTCTTGTTAGTAGGTATTTAGTTAATTATTTACAATGCGTTACATAAGCCTAGTAATGAAACCACTGAAAAAAAAATCCACCAAGAAAGTCACTGTATTGTTACTGGTTGGTTGATAAATCACCTGCTATATATACTTAAAGACAGAGTCCAACACATTTGGCTTATGACTTCCTGGCTCAGTGCAGTTATATATCATGATGTATACAAGTTGTAAGAATTCTGTACATTTAGTACACTTCAGTTGTAAAGCACTATGAAGGAGTCATGCACAAACGGGACGAGGGCTGCCAAATCCACGGCTTGTTGCTTGTGCATGTAGATAAATATTTGTGCCTGTGTGGCTATTTGCTTGAGTAAGGTGGGCATGTTCACATTTGCATGAAATTAAGTGCAAAGGCTTTAGAAAGCTGGCTTCTAATCTGTAACAAAATATGTTAATAACAGACCACACTAAGCACTGTTGAGTCTAGTGCAGACTCAGAAGAGAGAGAGAAAAGGCACACAGGTGAAAAATATTGTAGTGAAAAACATACGGAGACTTATTTTTCTTAATATTCTTTAATATTCACCACCTTTTTGCTTTCCCTATACCCTTTAGAAAACCTGTTACAGTCTATAAATGTGTTACCTACCCATAGCCCTCATGTTCTGAGCCAATTAGATAATGTAACACAGCGTGCCCTTCCAAAAGTAGACAAGTAGAACTGATATAAGTAAAGAACTATATATCTATTTAATGATAAGTGGGTTGTAATGAGAATTGATGAAATGTTATTAATGCTAATTTAAAATAGCATAGTCATTCTGATAATTGTTGTGGCAGGGTTGTAACAGTGCATTGGTAGTTTTGTACAGCTTGAAGGGGATTGATTTTTGGCGGTAGCCTTTGATTCAAGAGGCTACTGTCAGTGGCATGTTTGTGGAAAAATTCTGATGTGAGAGTTGTGAAAGCAATACACAGCTCTTTGGCTTCCAGATCTTGCCACCAACAGTGAAGGCAAGATAACCTAAAGCTACTTCTCACTTTCAGAGGAGTTTTTCAGTATAAATGTAAAACTACTCTGCTAATCCTACTATTAAAAGTAAATTAAACAAAGTCTGTTTCTTAAAAATGGATTCAGAGTACATGGTTAATGTGATGTATCTGTAGGATAACTGGTAACTTCTTTACAGAGTTCAAGTTTGACAAGCAAATATTTGTGCCTACTTTCTAGATTCCCTGTTCTTACAATAGTTTGAAACACCACCAAGGCTGGGCTGCCGTATAGGACCTGTGTCTGTCACACAAGACAGCACTCCCAGCCCAGTCTGAACCAGAGAACTGGCAGAGATGCTCATCTTGTATTATTTTTTCTAAAAAAATCTTGATTTAATATGAGGCATAGCCTGAATATTTAAAGACTGAAATCTGCTCTGTATTTCATCATGTTGCATCTGGTCAACCACACATGCTAGAAACTTACAGTTAAGCAAAATCTAGAATGTACCCCTTAGCCTGGGAATAATACCCCACTTAGCCTACTCTCGCTTTCCCAGCCCATGAAGGACACAGAAGACTCATAAAAGCTCATATTGTGGTAGTCTACATTAGTTCTCTCACACTGACTGTGGGCTCAATTAGGACAGCTACCAGAGAATCAGGAATATGCTGGAGAATATATGCAGGTGAGAATCAAACTGATCAACCCAACAAAGTTTATGTCTTGACCAATTTTCTAAAGGTGCCTATGGCCTTTAATCTTGTATCACAGTTTGTATGGTCTGTCAGGTGTAAAACATCATGGGTAGTCTTAAAAGCCATCTCCCTGCAGGAAGTGAGTGCTGCTTCCCCCCTTACATGCTTCAAATGAGCACACGTCCTGCAGCAGAAACAGTAAAACCAAGAGAGCAGCCATCCCAGTATTGGAAGCTGCCTGGAGCACAAACAAGAATCAGTAGTTCTACAGAATGTGCCACAAAATAATGTGTTAAAGTCTTCTTGAGGGTTTTTTTGTGTTTGTTTTTCCTCTACCAGGAGTGACATAATTAAGTTACAAGTGAGCGCCAGAAGAATTTATTTTAGACTTTTATAGGATAAACTATTTTGTAGCAAAAGAGGAAACAAAACTAAGGCTTGAATAAGAAAAAGCTTTTCTTTTGTAATAATAATATGATTAGTAGATGATTTAGCTTTTACCCCAGAGATCAGTTCCATTGGTTATATAACGGTAGTCTGTAGCATTTTTTTCTTTCTAAGTGAAAGTACTATGCTTGGATATTTATTTAAAAAAAAACCCAGTTACCTGATGTGAGAATGGGTCAATGTAAGGGTTGAAGGTTAGATGTGAGTGTGAAAATGAAAGTGAGAAAATAACCTATGGGATATGGCAGGGTGGATGGACTGTGATTAAATTCCAGCTGCTTTCAACAAGTTACTGCTTGTCTGCTGTGCTGCAGTAATTGACCATGTGCATGTATTAAGTCCACCCCTGTTGGAAGGCAGAACATGTTAATCTGGACTTCGTAGAATGGGCTGGTGCCCTTAAATCTAAATTAGGTGAGTGGTAGAATTGACATAGTTGCAGTACTGCCTGTTCAATGCCTGTAGAGAAATAGAGGCATAGGAGACAGATGGTGTGTTAGGGTTTGTCTTGACAGGCAGCAGAAGAACAGAAAGTAAAATTCATCTTTCCTCAGCTGTTCTGTTTTCAGCTTTAGATACTGTAAAAGTGAGCAAGACTGACTTTAAAATCAGTTAATGCTTTTGCAATTAAGTCCAAGAATCCACAAGTGTATCTCCCAGAGAGGTCATTCAGAACCATGGGGCTTTCCTCCCTCTGGTTATTTAGTGTAGTTATAGTGAAGCATCAAAAAACCCAAACAAACAAAAACCCCACATGAAAAAAGACCCCCAAAACAAACAAAAAACCTACTTGTGCTAGGATGGAAAGGTAAATGTGGCAGAATGTGTGAGGTTGCTTCAATATACACAGTGAAGGCCAAGATTTTTTTTTTTTCTCTTACACTGTTCTAGCTCCATGGGTTTGCTTTGAAGTAACTTAGAGTGAAGTCTGGCTCTGAGCCTTTTTAAAATTTATCAGAAATTTAGGAGTGTTTTACTAAGAGCTCATTCTGGGTTGAGGAGAGGGCTAGTTTCTTTTGTTTTATCTTACACTTTTTGTTCAATAATTATTGTCACCATTACAAAGTGACCAACAGTGATGCTTAAAAGATGAGGATGAGACTACAGTTGGGGTAATGCCCAGCAGCCCTGTGGTTATGGTCCCTTGTTAGCACTGGAGCCATATGTCCAGTCTGGGTGAATCTCCTGCCTCACTGCTCTGGCTTTGGAGTTGCATTGCTGTTATGAAATGGTACTGTTCTGGGGTGTGTATAAAGAGCAGAAGGGATCCTGTAAGCAGCATGAGCATACATAAAAAGATGTGTTGTAGTTTAGGCTGTCTAGATGCCCACCTGGAGAGGAAAGAGCTTAGGAACAAAATTAAAAGACTGAAATTCTGCTTGACTCTGAAATAAGAGTAGTGGAAGGATTTAAATGGGGAGGGCAGCTATTATAGCCCCCAGCTGTACATATTTTATCCTAAGGCACCATTTGGTTTAATAAAATTTAGATCTAAGGCTGTCCTTAACCTATCAGTTTCTTAAGACATAATTATAAAGGTTATACTTTCAAAGGACAAAAGCATTATTCATTGTCTGTTCATGTCTTCCAGGTTTATCTTGCAGATTATGGACTTTCCTACAGATATTGTCCCAATGGGAACCACAAACACTATCAGGAAAATCCTAGGAAGGGCCATAATGGAACAATAGAGTTTACCAGTATAGATGCCCACAAGGGAGTAGGTAGGTTTCTTTTTTTTCATTTCAGACAAGTGATTGCAGAATGAGTAATCAGGGTGTGTGAGCTGATGTATACAATGGAAGTAGTCTTGGGGATTGCTCAGGGTTGATCAGACTCTCATGTGGTGACCTCTTGTATCTGAGAGTGCTTCTCCAGGGCTCGGGTGGGGGAGGGGAGAGACAGCATGCTTAAAACGAAAAGGCTGCTACTGGAAGGTGAACCAAGACACCCTAGGAAGAGCTTGCAATTAAACTTAGTTGATTCATGTTGGGAGCACTGGGTTTCATTCTCTATACTCTGTGGAGGCAAAGGCAGTATTTGCTAATGTTGCCTTGTCAAGAAAAAATGTTTGGAGTATGCAGTGTCCTTTAGGGAGAGCTGTGTCTGAGTGTCACCATCTGTGTTGTGAGAGGCTATTACAAGATGACATTCATTGTGCAAGGAGGAAAATCTGTTTTGAAGTCAGAAAGTGTTAACTTTCTGAAATCTTTTTCCAGTAGCCTTTCATATATCTTACTTATTTAAACTCACTTTGATGGTATTGGAAACACATTTGCAGGTAAATTACATACATAGTCCTTTTATTGGATATTGATTGTACTGCCTTGCATTCCAAGGCAGACTTAATTCAACAATTCCCTAATTAGTTAAAGTCATAACCTATGTCTTGTATTCATTTACCATTAATTAAACCTTAGCTGTTTATTACACTGCAGTCCAAATCCAATAGCAGACCCATAGAGCCATGGAAAAGGGAATGGGAGGTCAATATTGAAAATATATGGTGCAAAGTCCCACTGATGGCTGCATTGTTCACAATCAATATGGCCAATGCAACACAACTTTCTTAGTTGCTGTGTCAGCAAGACAAAAAGTCAATTCTAATGTTATGCTAGTGAAAAAATGGTCGTTATTGAAAAACTTTGACTCTTGCTACAGAACAGTTTCTGTTGACTTTTCTTTCCCCTCTTCCCCTCCTCCATCACCCCCACATATCTTAAAACAAAAGGAATGGTTTCCTGCTGCCAGCTTTGCTAGGATCATAGCCTCACAAGTGATAACAGTAGAGATTTGTGCTCGTTAATAGCTGCTGAACTGTTACCTTAAACTAATACTTTCTAACGAGTTTTAGTTGGCACAAACAACTGTGTATTATTGCTTTTCCTATTAAAAGGACCATTGACCATGTAATGTAGAGGGTCTTGATAATTTGCCGACGCTGTTAAAACCTGCAATCGTTTAACTCTGGTCATTAGGAAAAATGAAATAAGACTGTCAAGGATTTGCTGTTAAGACAATTGCACAATTTTCACCTGCTGAAAAGTACTTTGTCATGAAGAGGGCATCTGTTTCAGACTCTTCTAACCTCCCAAGCATACAGTGCGTTTTCTGGAGGTCTGACTGGCTTTTTTTCCTGGTAGTGTGAACAGTGTGGTCATGTACTAGTATTTGATGTGGACACTGAGGAATAGGTCTTTGGGATTGGGTAGTTGGATAGTTGTAGCAGCTAGCTTGCCTAGTGGAGAGGTGTCTGTTAATGGATATTTGATTACAGGACAGATAGAATCATAGAATCAATAAGGTTGGAAGAGACCTCAAGGATCATCAAGTCCTCTCACCAGCCTCATTGCCCTTCTCTGGACATGTTCAAGTGACTCAATGTCCTTCTTAAATTGAGGGGCCCAGAACTGAACACAGTACTCAAGGTGTGGCCTAACCAGTGCTGAGTACAGGGGCAGAATGACTTCCCTGCTCCTGCTGGCCACACTTCTTGATGCAGGCCAGGATACCATTGGCCTTCTTGGCCACCTGGGCACACTGCTGGCTCATGTTCAGGCTGCTGTCAATCAGCACCCCCAGGTCCCTTTCTGTCTGGCTGCTCTCCAGCCACTCCGACCCCAGCCTGTAGCACTGCATGGGGTTGTTGTGACCGAAGTGCAGCACCCAGCACTTGGACTTGTTGAATGTCATCATGTTGGACTCTGCCCATCTGTCCAGCCTGTCAAGGGCCCGCTGCAGAGATCTCGTACCCTCTAACAGATCCACACCTGCCCCCAGCTTGGTGTCACATGCAAATTTACTGATGACTGACTCAATCCCCTCATCTAGATCATCAATAATGATATTGAATGGGATGGGGCCAAACACTGATCCCTGGGGGACACCACTAGTGACTGGCCTCCAGATGGATGTAGCACCAGTCACCAGCACTCTCTGGGCATGGCCCTCCAGCCGGTTCCTAACCCAGAAAAGAGTGCTGCTGTCCAAGCCACGGGCTGACAGCTTGGCCAGGAGTTTGCTGTGGGGAACAGTGTCAAAGATAATTCCTCTTACTTGAAAGAGAAATAGAATAGAATAGAATAGAATAACCAAGGTTGGAAGAGACCTTGAAGATCATCGAGTCCAACCTGTAACCATAACCTCACAACTAGACCATGGCACCAAGTGCCACATCCAGTCCCCTCCTGAACGCCTCCAGGGACGGAGACTCAACCACCTCCCGGGCAGCCCATTCCAATGACAAATCACTCTCTCGGTGAAGAACTTTCTCCTCACCTCGAGCCTAAACTTCCCCTGTTGCAGCTTGAGACTGTGTCCCCTTGTTCTGGTGCTGGTTGCTAGGGAGAAGAGGCCAACCCCTTCCTGGCTACAACCACCCTTCAGGTAGTTGTAGAGAGCAATGAGGTCTCCCCTGAGCCTCCTCTTCTCCAGGCTAAACAGCCCCAGCTCCCTCAGCCTCTCCTCATAGGGCTTGTGCTCAAGGCCTCTCACCAGCCTTGTTGCCCTTCTCTGGACACGTTCAAGTGTCTCAATGTCCTTCTTAAACTGAGGGGCCCAGAACTGGACACAGTACTCAAGGTGCGGCCTAACCAAAGCAGAGTACAGGGGCACAATGACCTCCCTGCTCCTGCTGGCCATACTATTCCTAATGCAGGCCAGGATGCGGTTGGCCCTCTTGGCTGCCTGGGCACACTGCTGGCTCATGTTCAGCTTCCCATCAACCAGCACCCCCAGGTCCCTCTCTGCCTGGCCGCTCCCCAGCCACTCTGACCCCAGCCTGTAGCGCTGCCTGGGGTTGTTGTGGCCAATGTGCAGAACCCGGCACTTGGATGTGTTAAATCTCATGCCATTGGACTCTGCCCATCTGTCCAGCCTGTCGAGGTCTCTCTGCAAAGCCTCTCTGCCCTCCAGCAGATCAACTCCTGCCCCCAGCTTGGTGTCATCTGCAAATTTACTGATGATGGACTCAATGCCCTGATCCAGATCATCAATAAAGATGTTGAAAAGCATGGGGCCCAGCACTGATCCCTGGGGCACACCACTAGTGACAGGTCGCCAGCTGGATGTGGCACCATTCACCACCACTCTCTGGGCTCGGCCCTCCAGCCAGTTCCTAACCCAACGCAGTGTGCTCCTGTCCAAGCCATGGGCTGCCAGCTTGGCCAGGAGTTTGCTGTGGGGGACGGTGTCAAAGGCCTTGCTGAGGTCCAGGTAGACCACATCCACAGGCCTCCCCACGTCCACCAGGCGGGTCACCTGATCATAGAAGGAGATCAGGTTGGTCAGGCAGGACCTGCCCCTCCTAAATCCATGCTGGCTGGGCCTGAGCCCCTGGCCATCCTGTAAGTGCTGTGTGATCGCACTTGAGATGACCCGTTCCATAATCTTGCCTGGCACTGAGGTCAGGCTGACAGGCCTATAATTCCCCGGCTCTTCCAACTGGCCCTTCTTATGGATGGGCACCACGTTGGCCAGCTTCCAGTCTTCTGGGACCTCTCCAGTGAGCCAGGACTGCTGAAAAATGATGGAGAGCGGCCTGGACAGCTCATCCGCCAGCTCCCTCAGCACCCTAGGATGGATCCCATCCGGTCCCATGGACTTGTGGGGGTCCAAGCGGCTGAGAAGATCTCTAACTGTCCCATCCTGGAACAGGGGAAAACTATGCTGCTCCCTGGCTCCTTCTGCCAGCTCTGCAAGCCAGCTGTCTGGAAGCCGTTCTGTCCTGCTAGTAAAAATTGAGGTAAAGAAGGTGTTAAGCACCTCTGCCTTTTCCTCATCCTTTGTTACAATATTCCCCTCCATGCCCACCAAGGAGTGGAGCTTCTCCTTGCCCTTCCTCTTGCTATTAATATATTTATAGAAGGACTTTTTGTTGTCCTTCACAGCAGAGGCCAGTCTGAGCTCCAAATGTGCTTTTGCCTCCCTAATTTTCCTCCTACAAGACCTAGCAACATCCCTAAACATTCCATGGGTTGCCTCCCCTTTTTCCAAAGATAATACACCCTCTTTTTTTCCCTTAGTTCCTTTAGAAGTTCATTACCCAACCAGGCTGGCCGTCTGCCCCGGCGGCTCATCTTCCGGCACACTGGCATAGCCTGTTCCTGCGCCTTCAAGAGTTCTTTCTTGAAGTAGGTCCAGCTCTCCTGAACCCCTTTGTTTTTAAGGGCTGTTTCCCAAGGAACCTTCTGAGTTAGTTCCTTGAGTAGCCTGAAGTCCGCCCTCCGGAAGTCCAGAGTGGAGGTCTTCTTGTTCCCCCTCTTGGCTTGGCTGAATACTGAAAACTCAATTATCCCGTGGTCACTGGTGCCTAAACACCCTCCGACCACCACATCACCCACCAGCCCTTCCCTGTTGGTGAAGAGGAGGTCAAGCATAGCCTTACCCCTGGTAGGCTCACGCAGCACCTGGGATAAGAAGCTGTCCTCCATGCACTCTAAGAACCTCCTAGACTGCCTCCTCTCTGCTATGTTGTGATCCCAGCAGATATCAGGCAGGTTGAAGTCTCCCACGAGAACAAGGTTAGGCGATCTTGAGACAGCCTTAAGCTGCCTATAGAATGCTTCATCAAGATCATCCTCCTGGTTGGGTGGTCTATAACAGACTCCAACCAGCATGTCTGCCCTGCTGGTCTTCCCTCTAATTCTTACCCACACGCACTCAACCCGATCATCCCTGATCTCTAGCTCAATGGCATCAAGAGCCTCCCTGATGTACAGGGCCACCCCTCCACCCCTTCTTCCCTGCCTGTCTCTCCTGAATAGCCTGTAGCCGTCAATTGCAGCGCTCCAGTCATGCGAGTCATCCCACCATGTCTCCGTGATGGCAACTACATCATATCTTTCGTGCTGCAATAAGGCTTCCAGCTCCTCATGTTTGTTGCCCATACTTCGTGCATTAGTGTACATGCACTTCAGCTGGGCTGCTGGTTTTGCCCCTGACTCCAGCTTACCACCCTCAGACTCCTGTCTGGGGGGGACTGGTTTCAGCCCCTTCCCCCTTCGAAGCTAGTTTAAAGCCCTGTCAATGAGACTTGCTAATTCCCTTCCCAGAATCTTATTACCTTTGGGGGACAGGCCATTCTCATGTACTGTGACCTTTCCCCTCCTCTGGGACAGATGTACTCCATCTGTTACCAGCTGACCTGGTGCAGTAGAAAGTTTTTCAAGATCAAAAAAGCCAAAATTCTTCTGACTGCACCAACCTCTAAGCCACTTGTTGACTAAATGTTACAAACTTGGGTGGCACAAGGTATGTATATACAATGAGTTAAGTTGTTGTCTTCTACAGTCTGTGGGTTAGAGTACCCTTCTCAAGCCAATGTGGAATTGATGAAAAGCAGGACTCTAGAAACCCAAATATTTAGAAAGGAAGCCTGAGTGAGCTTATGACATCTTACACCTGACAATATTATGCTTGTTAATAGCAACAGATAAAAAATATGAAGATATATCTGATGCTTCTGCTGGAAAATCCTGCAGAACACAATATGGTATCTGGTATGTTGCAAAGAACCAGAACTATTCATGTTGAATGCCTCAGCTCTGCCTCAATCCATTAAGGTCAAATTACCAGTTTCCCAGTTGCAGCAGGTCTCTCATCATCTCAGGAAAATGTGCATCTGCAGTGACTTCTGTTGGAGACTGCACAGGTCCAGGTGGCAGAATACAGCTCATTTCTTGTTGTGAGGTTTAGAGTTGTGGAGATGTTTCAGTATATTGAAAGATTTCAACACCTAGAACAAAGGGCTCTATGGCACAGTGCCAAGTTGTGATTAAGACTCAAAGCAACCTCAAGTACCGGGGAGGTGGGATGTTCTTCTGAAAAGCATTCTGCTTCACTGTTGCCAAACTGAAGTTGTGTAGACAGCCTTTGTTCTGATAGTTACCTTATTTTTCAGAGTGGAGCACTTTATTTCAGGGCTCTTGTAATACAGTTCTAATTTTTAAATGTTATTTTCTATAAATGAGATCCTTGGGCATTTCCTAAATGTATGTAGAAACACAAATATCTCAAAACCTGAAATCCCTGACTCAATACACTCTCTGCATTGAGCTAGACAAATGAGAACATTTTGACTTGCTCACAAAGTAGCTACCTGAATATAAACAGACATTTGAGGTACCTGCTGAAACTTAATACAAAATTATGAATTTATTGCTTTCAAAAGTGCCTGTTGGCAATGCTTGAAGCAGGTAACTTCCTTGCTTAAAGCCAATCAAATCCAACCACGTACCACTTAAATCAGCACTGATGGTTTCCTAGTTGAATTGAGAGTTTAACCCAGCTGCATCCCTGTTTATTCCCCAAGCTCTCCATGGAGTTCATCAGCTGTAGAGGTTATGCTGTACACTGAGATCCAAAAAGTTTTCTACCTACATGGTAACACTTTTGGGTTGTAGGATTAGTCCTTATTATTCTGACAGCCTCTGGTAAAGGCTGCTGCTGTTCCTATTGAAGCTGAAGGTGAATTGCTACCATCAAACAAGTTGCTTTAATGCATACTGGTGTAAACTGATGGTGCTGATGGCTTTGACTTTGTGCTGGAACTGAAGAGGAATCTCCCGAGCTGGGCAAGGCTGGTGGCTGCTGTCCTGCCTTGTGTCTTTTAATGCTGATTTTGTCCTCAGTTTTGCAAGGCATGCTTCTGATCTGCTCAGTGTGTGTGACCCCACAGGCACTCTCTACTGTGCCACAGTGCTGTTTGGAGGCTTCTGGACTTGTTGACTCTTACCAAATATACATCGCAACCTCAGATCTAAAGTTCACTATAAACCAAGGCAGGGCCCAAGCTGAATCTGGCCCACATCATAAGCATTCTTTTACTTGATGCCTGGATCTCCACAACCACTGTGTGTGGGCTTTTTAAGTTTAAAACCTTTTTATTTTGATGTAAATACCATGTGGCACAACTGCATTGTTAGGTTAGTGTAGTATTTGAGTGTATTCATGGTATTAATTTTTAAAGACCATACTGTATAAACAGTATTACATTTTTGTTTGTTGATTGATAATTAAAGAGAATTATATCTGCACTGAGTGTACATTTTAAAATTTGTTACATAGTGTTAAAAAGTAATATTTGGATCAATGCCTCCTATAGATTTTTGTAGATTTTTCTACTCACCGAGGGATGCAGTCAATACCTAATTTCTCTGGGGATATACTGTGCTTAACATATTGAGGTTTTTTAAATACTCTAGTCCTATGCACTGAGTGCTTAAGACTGGCTTTAATTTGCTATCATTGATGAACATAAGAGTATGAACTGCCTGTGCTGAATTCCCTCCAGCATATATTTGTGTCTGCCATAAAGATGACTCTCCTTTTCCTTTTGATGTTTTGCCGTCTCGCACAGCAGCTACTGAAATCCTTGCAGGACTTCAGGATACGTAGAACGTTTGGTGATGTTTGCCTCAATTCATCCCACTTTTGTAGCTGGTCTGAGATTCTTTCATTGAGCAGAAGCGTTTATTTTAATCTCCTGTGTTGGGCAAGGCAGTTGCAGCTGCTTGACATCATATTTATTCAGTTCTTTGTGCCATTCACATGGCTGTTGCAACATGTACTATTGAGGCTTGTATACTGTGTTAGTACAGGCCAATGCAGGCAGCAGGCTGACTGTAGGGAAAGCTCTGCAGTTCTTGTTCTTCTTTTCCCCATTGGTCTGACAGAACTGTTGCTGCTTGATATGAAAACCACAGCTCAGTTCTGGTCTATTTTTCGTTTTCTTTTACATGCAGGAGTTGACTAGAATATACACAGGGTTCATTCTGTGAGGAAGGATGTGCAAGAATATAAACACCTATGCTTGGAAACATAACTCTGTTCTGATCCCTTATGGCTTCCAGAGAACAGTGCTCTAAACGGCTCTGGATCAAGAGGTTTATTTGGCATCTGTCCACGTGTAGTTAGGATTCAGAGGGAGACTGCTGGATTTTTTTTTTTGTCAGTCAAATGAATTATTGATTTGCTGCAGTTTGATACATGTTTCCCAAAGACTCGGTGCAGGACAAACTGTAAATCCTAAAGATAAAAAGGAAAATATAACTGGTCTGGCAAAAAATGGGTGGAACCATTGCAGTGTGAAATAAATAAAAGGATGTTTTAGTTTCTGAGTGTTGGATTAGGAATGTGTGCCTGGCAGAAGAGGGAGCAGGAGGTTGCTGTATGTGAAAGAAGAGTTTAGCAAGGAAATAGTTGAATAGGTTCCTATAACCATCTCTACAGGCTTGTCCTGTTCTGCCAAGAATGTCCAGAAACAACAGAAATAAAATGAGCGTTATGACTTTCTAGCACAACTAATGAGTGAGTGGGAACTGGCTATTTAATTTTGGTTCTCATTCTCTACCTCAGGAATTCCAAAAGTTTGTGAATTTCGGAGCTGTTGTCAGGCCCTTAACTGTGACAGAAGATTAAAATTGCCTGTCTCCACTCTCCTGTCACATGTTCTTCTTACTGCAAGCTTGAGACCTTTTACTGCCAACCAGGTACCTGCACTTCTTGTTACCACCATTTTCTCTCTGACCTAGATCTCATGGTCAAGTTTCCTTTCATATTCTAGCCTTCCCACTACATCAACTTCTCCCCATCAAATCAGGACTCCATCCCTCTTTCTTTCAACACATCCCACTCTACCAGCCCCAATGATCATTCACTCTGTCTGTGTTTAGAGGAGAATCTTGCTGGGAGCACAGTTGTGTTGTTGATCCAGCATAGCAAATGCAAAAAGGAGTAGGTTCTGCTGTTAGATCCTGCTGGTTAGCATGTGTGTGTAACTGCTTATTTGGAGGTCGCTGTGCAATTGTCTGGACATCAGGCTGTTATGATTGTCCAGGACAGCTTTGCTATTTTGTAGAGGTTTGAGGACCACAGTTTGGAACTTTCTGGCCTGGAGGACTTGCTAGCTCAGTGTGCTCATGAGTATGGCCACAGTGGGACAGCAGCAGTAGTATTGTTGCTCTTTTGTGGTTCTTGAGGTGGAGTTATTCAATTGAGGTACTGAGCCTGCTTCCCATGACTGACAAGAGAGTGCTTGATGTATGGGATAGCTTCCAGCTTTCATGCCGCCTTTGCGAGGTCACAAGGACGATGATGTTGGTACGGCACCTTCCAAGGGCAAGGTCAGTGCTGGGGACTCACAGTTGTATCATTCCTGTAAACAACTTCAGGAACTCCTGCCAGCTCTGCAGTGTGTTTTGTGCCAGTCAGCCACGTCATCAGTTGAGTGTATAGCTGTAGAATCCCAGTTTACCAGCTGACACAGAAGTCGTTGCTTATTGCCAAGTCCCAGATTGAGTTCTCTGGAAGAGTTGTAGTCCAGATGTGTTGATAGAGATGACCAGTGTGGTGACGCTGGATTTTTCTTTCCAGCATTCCATAGTGGTCGTTACTATCAGTGAGTACTTTGCAACATGCCAAGCTAACTGTGCAGAACTGTATGTGAAGGGAGGAGCAATTGTTCCTGGCTCCTGCTGGCAGACGCCCTGCCTGAGACTGGGTATTTCTGTACAGGGTGGCAAGCATTAGAATGTATCATAAAGTTAACTATTTATCTACCCATTTCCAGCTATTCAGTCACTGCTCTGCTGCAGTGAACTTCTTAGGATGTCTAGTACCTTGGGAAAGTGATGCTTGGGCATTAGCCTTTTTTTGTCTTTTCCTTTCTCCTGTCCCTAATACAAACACTGATTTTTTTGGCAAGTCTTGTATTTGTCTGTTTTTTTATCATCACAACCCTGAGTTAAAAACCAGTATCACTTTTAGTCCATTTATTAAAACATTGTGATGATACATTTTTAACATAATTCTGTGTCTCCATGGTCATGTTAACACTCCTTTCCTTTATGAGCTTTAGGATTAATGCCTCTGCTCTTAATTCTCTTTGTGAATTAACATGAATTCATATGCTGTAATGCCAGGGAGAACTGGAGGTTCCACTGCAGATAGATGCAATGTGAGCAACTAACACGATCTTTCTATGAAAAGCTTCCAAGCTAAAGAAATACTAATGGTGAAATTTTAAGGTAATAGTGCTAATTAAAAATAATAGAAGTACATTTAATCTGTCAGTTGTTATCATCCTAGATCTTTACAAAAGGCTGGAGAAAGTTAATTTATTAAGGGCTGTAGAGGAAAACTCCCATTTTTATATGATTTTCAGATGAGTTGTTGGGAGCAATGTAGTTTTAAGAGCATCTTGCAGCCAGTGTGATATCATTTATGATCTATTTTGAAATAGGGATTTGAATGTAAATTAGGGCTCAGGTAGCTGCCACATCCAGTATACAGAGATACAGAAGATGTTACCTTCTCAGGGTGAATTGCTTTGGTTTTGTTACTTTTAGTTACCATTGGCCACTGTGTCTGTTTGTTGAGTATATGCTTGTATATGAAACTTGTTATGGCCTGGACCTGATTCCACTGACATGGCTGCTAATTCCGTAGCTTCATTGTGAGTTCTCAATTTATCTTGGCAGGTTTAAAGACAGAATCAGGCCTTAAATTTTCAGTTAAACAATTAAACTACAAAAAATACGGAACATGTTTAGCAATATTTTAAATAATAATAATAAATTCTGCTTAATAGAAAAGTAGAAATCAAGTATCTATTAAAAAAGAAAGACAAGTTTTTAGTCTAGAGAGAAGTAAGATAATTTAAATACTCTTTTAAATATATACTCTGGTAGCAGCTACAAGTTACCAAGCACAATTACTTTTTTTGTGTGGCAGTCACATTTCAAGTGAAGCCAGACTGACTTCTCTCAGCTAGTATTTATCAAGACTTCTTGTAATCTACAATTGTATTCCAGGGTTATTTTTGCAAGTAAGCAGAGAGTTGAAATTTATCTGTTAGTGCTTTATTTGGGGTGAAAATCTAATTATTCCATTGTTCATAAGTAACATTAATTCATTGAAGTTTAGTTGAATGCCTTTTAAAAAATTATTATAAAAGGATCTAAATTATTTTAAAAGTTTTTGAAGTTAACATCTCTAATTGTGAGCTGACAAAGTAGCAGAAAAATGGTAAGCTAGTGCAGTCAAAGAATCAAATGTTGATATTTTCATGTGGTTCTATGAAAAACACGTCAATGTCTTTATGTAGGTACACTTCAGTGACGTGGGCGATAAAGTGATAGGGGAGTTTATCATCTTTCTCTAAAACATTTCCCTTCTTATGTTTTCATGATATATGGCCTAGTTACATGTCCCTTTTTTCCCCCCCCACCCCCAGCTGACTACTGTGGCTTTAGGGAGGTATCAGTAAAGTCTGTCTCACACACATACCCCTGTTTGTGATGGCTTTGCTGTAGTGTTAGTCAGGAAATGGCTGGAAGATCTGCATTGAGTGAGAAGGTAATTAGTCATGGCCAAACTGGTAACTGTGAACCTCACTCTCTGGGGGCTGTTTTGTCAGAAAATGAATTATCTTAGCTGAGCTTCTGAAAACTAATTGACTTAACATTATATACAGAATCTTATCAATTAGACCCTCAGTGGGAAAAAGTGGTCTGTTGTGTTTCTGACCGTTTTCCTCAAAAGGTTACTTTCTGCAGCCCATTGTACACAAGCGTATGCCAGAATAGTACTGTGTGAAAATTAGGGGATCTGCAATCGAAACTGTTGGTTTATCTGGTTCTACTCTGGCAAAAGTAGTTGTGAACACTTGTATGATTGGAATTGTTCCACAGTCAACTGGAGATTTATAGCTGAAGAAATCGTTACAGAGCAGCAAGTGGTAGAGATTGTGTTTTCATTTTAATAAGAGTCAAGCCTTGCATTAGGATGTTTCTGAATCCAGTGCAGAATATAAACAACACCCAAAGGATAGTGTAGCATTCTGTTAGTTTGAGGGCCTCCAATATTCCCATAGTCTAATATCAGTTAAGATAGAGAATGTGTAAGAACTAATCTACTTTTAAAATAATGTGTGTTTGGTAACAAGAACCAGTTATGATGTGTTGGCACCATAGCTTTTAGCAGATGACTTTTTAAATTAAAAGAAAAGTTTGCTGAGTGACTTTCTGGAATTTATTTAATGAAGTCCCATAAAATGTGGTATCTGTTTACAGCTGGATTAACAGCACTCTGCTCAACTACTAGTGTTTATGCTAGGCAGAAAGCACCAAACAGATCTGAAATCTTCATTCCTTCCTCCAAAGTCCAAATTCATTTTGGAAAAGCATAAATTTAACTTCTACATCTGTCTTCCTTTAATCACAATTAAGAGTCTCTGGGCTTGCCGATTCCATGTGGTATCGACTTGCAAACTATAGGCTGCATGTCAAATGTGTACAAAGAGATACTGCAGCAATCCTGCCTGTTCCTTATTTTTCAAGTTTGGTTCCTTCTGAATAATAGCAGTAGCAATTCCACTAGTAGTGCAATTCCCCCCACCTACTTTCTCTTGGAAACGTCAATCTATAGTTTAACTTTGGTTACCTGGTTTTTCTGCCTAGATGATGGGATTGATATTTTTGATTGAATTACCTACTGTATTTGTGTGCTGTTGTTAATGAATCTGTTTGGGGTATGCAGAGGAAGAGTAAGTTGTTCATAAAATACCTTCCTTTTTGGAAATAGTGGTGGTAAAGTTACACAGGAATTGCTAAAGAGCAAGCGTATTTTAGCTTGTGCTACGGCTCTAAATAAACAGCTCCTGGTACTTGTGAGCAGGTGACTTTGGTGTGTAAACGTACACTAGATGGCAGTTTTGTCATACCTTCTAAGTCCAAATAGCTCTGCAGGAGAACAGGAAAGGCCATCAGTGTTTAGTCTGCACTCACAGGGTCCCTGCATGACCAATGTGGACCCCATGGACTTCCTGGAACATGTGTTAGCAATTTAGCAGCAGACATTTATTTCTTTGTTTTACTGCTTGCCTCTTTGAGAAAGTGTTAGTACTCTGTTATGGGCTGTCTGGATCATGTCAGAGGCCATGGGGATCAAGTCCATGTGACAGGCCAAACTGAGGAAGGATGAAGTTGGAGGAGGTGAGGAAACTGACCCTTACTTCAACAGTAACAAGTCACTGCCTGTCTGTGGACTGTGGCCAAATGCTGGGGTGTTTTAGGTCTAACACAGCTGAATAAACAAAACACTTCGCCCATTTGGCTTTTTTATATTTCATCAACACTAGTTCAAGCAAAGTCTTTTCTATTTCCTAAGAAGAGTTTTTGGTTTGTTTTTTTACCCCCACTGCCCCCTCCCCCCCCCCTTTCCATGCTCCCTGTGTTTTAGCTCCATCCAGACGAAGTGACCTTGAAATCCTTGGCTACTGTATGCTGCAATGGTTGTGTGGGAAGCTGCCCTGGGAACAGAACCTGAAGGACCCTGTATCCGTCCAGACTGCGAAAACAAAGTAAAAATAAAACAACACACATGTACACATGTGCACGTGCATATCACCCTTGGACCCTGCAACATTCTCATCACTTAACAAAATAGGTCTGAAAAGGGCAGCTTTGCATGCTCTGGAGTAGCACCTTGCAAGAAAGCTGAAACAATTTTTCACAATTAAGAGAGATGTTAGACGCAGTTAAAAACATGAACTCTATGTGCTTGTGCACCTTCCTCCACAGGTCATGTATGTACTGTTGTAGAGAGTTGATAAATTGCACAGTGCCCAGTCAATTTGTCTGTGTTTTTTTTAAAAATAGTATTATTTAAAGAAAACATTTATGAATTCCTGCAGGCCTTACTGCTCATACAGAGCAGTAACTGTGTGTTACCAGTAAACTTCACGGGTGCTTAGTCAAGACCATAGAACAAACATCTCTTGGAAGTTTTTCCACATGTGCATTCAATATATTTCACTTGCTGTAGGATACTATTTTTCAGATGTTTTTATGTAGACTTTTAATATTCTCTAAGCCTACTGCCATTACAAACAAATACCAAAATACTAAGGAACTTGATTAAAATCTTTCCACTTTCCCAGCATGACTTATTTAGAGCTTACTACAGCAACAGTGTTAGTGTTTTCTTTCTCTGCTTTTACAGTTGGGACTGGAGAGAGTTAATTGCATGTGGTACTATGTAGCCTGCAGAAGGCTATAGAGAAGAGTAGTTACCCATAAATGTAACATCACAATTGGAGAAGGCAGCAAACTTTTAAGTAGGGCAAGTCACCACAGAGGTACACAATAGGGATAGCTGATCCACAGAAATCAATCTGCAAATTCAGTGTGGCATCGGCTCTCAGCTGAGAAAAAGGTTAGCCTGCAGCCTGTGGATAATACAGATTGCATCTGTAAATGTTGACATCGTGTGTTACATTTAATATTTCTCCTTTAAAAGTTCTGATCATTACACAACCCCCTGCAAGGTAACACTTATACTATTCAATGTTAAATCAATTGAATCAATCAAGCTGCTTCACTAATTCTTCCCGTGTGGTTAACCCTTAGATTTGCTACTGTTTGCAGCATGCCAAGCAAACGTGCTTTGAGGAAATGAGCAGAAAATGTTACAGGTCCCATTTATCAGAAATACCCTTTTAGATTAACAAATTGTGTTCTTGGTGTTGGGTAACTTGCCCAAGTCATTCCCTTTTATCTGAATTTTCAATGCCTATGCTGTTTTCAAATGCCAGAAAGAGATATCTGGATATATATATGTGCTTATTTTGTTGCTTATAAGTTAATAACTAGATTGAACATCCCAACTAAACCATTTCTATGCATGCCAGAGCTTGCTGCAGAGGCTGTGTGATGGTGGGGTACAATGGAAAGGCAGGAGCCAGAACAGAACTTTCAGCAGTGTTGTTCACCAGTTATCTCATTCTCTCATGTCTTCACTACAAGTTCCTAGTCTTTCCTCCCAGTATCACCAGCTATGCCAGAGCTCTGTGGATGTTCAAAGACTGCTGGTATATTTGAGTATTGAAATGTTTGTGCCATATCATAATTGGAGAGGCTCCATTTGAATTGGAATTTAAGATGGA
This sequence comes from Picus viridis, assembly GCA_033816785.1. Lineage (NCBI taxonomy): Eukaryota > Metazoa > Chordata > Aves > Piciformes > Picidae > Picus > Picus viridis. The sequence continues at coordinate 29,899,895 of CM066576.1, forward strand.
GTACAGGAAAATGTTTCTGTTTAAATGTTTCATTTTTCTAAAATTAATCTGCTTATTCCTGATGCTAAACAACAGATTACTCAATTGAAGGCTATTAGCCTATGTACCCCACATTCATGCATGTGAGAACACATCCTGTTACTCATCAGTGGAGCTTTGTCTCTTTTTAACAAACAAACAAACAATCCTTAAGGTAATTCTAACCAACAATCCTTAACAGTATTAACAGCTAAACTGAACTAACAGATTTCAGTTACTTGGGGCAAGGGGGTATGTGCAGCTGCAGGTTCCTACAGGTGCCAGGAAATCTTCCTGGTTCATGCCTGCACCAGGATGAGAGCTGATGGTATTTCATCCCTTTTTAGTGTGTAACTGATTGTGAGCTCCAGTGTCTTTTGCCGTTTCTGGATAGATGAAGTACATCTGTGGCCCTGCCCTTCAGTTTATGAACTGCATGAGACTTAAGGTTAAGTTCCCTTTCCCCTTTTGTCCATGCCGTGCCTGCTTGTAATTTTGACAGGCATCACCCAGGTGCCCATAAGCTATGTGGTAGAAAGAATCTGATAACTGAATGACTAGGAGGCAGATGAGAACTGCTACTTAAATTCTGAAATACAAATATTAAGTTGAAATCAGAACACACCATTTAATTTCAAATGATTTTTCTTTTTCTTTCCACAACGCTTAAAACGTATGCAAAGAAAAACTTAAAGTGCAGTCTTGGTTTTAAGTACGGCCTTGGTGAAATCAGCCGTCTCTAAAGAGTTAACAGTATGCCTGGCAAAAGGTTTTGTTTTAAGAGCAGTATTGTGAGTCATTTGCTATCCTGGAGGTCTGCTCCCTTTGGAATTGAGACCTGTAGTCTCCCTAAATCCCAAATGAAGAATCACCTGCTCCAAAACTACATTAAGTTATTGTGTTCTCACATCATTTCAGACTTATGGGTGAGCTCCCAGAGTCAGTGATGGAATGGGATTCTTCTGGAAGCGGCTCTAGTAAGTGTATGCACACAATGTACTCAATTAGCCTGTTAATACTGAAGTGTCTTACTCGGTTTGGTGGAAGCACAAGATAAGTAAAAGTAATGCCCATGTAAGTCTTCAATTTGCAATCTTAAATGCAGCTGCTAAATTTTGCACCTTAAGGCAGATGCTTCACCATGCCTAAGCCTGTACAGTATTCTTGAGCTCTGTTCTTAGGGCAGACTATAACGCACAAGAAGGCATTCTCGGATCAACCCTTGCAATGAAGCATGCATGAGGCAATCTTACTCATAGCTGTCCAACAGAATAATTCAGCCTGCAGGATCTGTGTATTTAGCCGGTAACACAGCAGTTATGTAATACTCATTGTCAGACTGTATATCACTCATTAATTTGGGGTGCAGTTCAACTGAACTAATATTCTGGCTTCACAGAAACTGAATCATAGAATCAATAAGGTTGGAAAAGACCTCAAAGATCCTCAAGTCCAACCTGTCACCCAACACCTCATGACTACTAAACCACAGCACCAAGTGCCATGTCCAGTCCCCTCTTGAACACCTCCAGGGACAGTGACTCCACCACCTCCCTGGGCAGCACATTCCAACAGCTAACAGCTCTCTGTGAAGAACTTTCTCCTCACCTCAAGCCTAAACTTTCCCTGGCACACTTTGAGACTGTGTCCTCTTGTTCTGGTGCTGATTGCCTGGGAGAAGAGACCAACCCCCTCCTGGCTCAGGCCATTCATGTACAAGCTCATGATTTAAACATTTTTAGCACAAAGGCTTTGCTGCAAGCTGAAAAGGTGGCTCTCTGGATGCTGTTGGAACACTGGTCGCTGCAGTAAATGATTCTTGATGCTTTGTGATATGGGATACTTGAGATATTTATTGCAGGAACTCTTTTTCCTTTCCTGCATTATCCCATAAGCAAGTGCTAAGTAGATGAAATAAATACTGATAGGTAAATCTTCAACCTCAAATGAGTGATTGGTTTGTCTTGTCATGTTCCTTCCTTCACTGAAATACAAAGGTACTCGGGGAAGACACCAAACTTTCTTCAGAGGTCAGGATCTAGTTGTTATTTGTTCACTTACTTTCATCATGCTTCTGTATTGAATTATTGGAATGCACTGTTCAATACATAAAATATATTCATGATGTGTATACATGCTTAATAAACCTTTACTGCAGAGATTTCAGCAGATGCTCATATATGGTGTAGTACTCCAGTTTTAGGATACTCTTTGGTCACTTTTAACTGAGAGTAAAGTTTGATCTGCTGTATAGGTTTTCCTGGTAGCACTATTTCTGCTCATTTAGTGGTTTTCCTGTTTCTAGAACCACTTGATGACAGCGAAATAATGCTGCTCTTTGACCAGGTATTAGAAATAAAAGAAGTTAGTTTTTCAAAATATAGTACCTATGCAGATTAAAGTGGTTGGGTTTTTTGTAACAATATTTAAAATACTTGGGTTTTTTAATAATATTTAATATTTAAAGGGGTATTTTGATCTATGAAATAAAAAATACTTCTATTTTACATGGAACTATTTGTTGACAAAGTATTTTGGTTAATACCTGGATGGCTTTTAGTACGATATGAATTAGTGCATTTGCATAACAAACTTAAAAGTTCACTTGTTTATCCAAGTCTATCTTTTCCTTTTCTCATCCCCAAAAGACAAGATATCATCATTTTCTGTATTTTGACTGTGTCTTCAGCTGAAACTGTGTTATCTTGTTTGGGGATGTTTTGGAATTAATTTCTTTCTAAAGGTCTACACCAAGTGAAATGTGCAATGATACGCTCCACAGGTGAAATATCCAAATTTTTGGCCTGTGTTCGTGGCTTGGCTTATGATGAGAAGCCAAAGTATCAAGTGCTCAAGAAAATCCTCCTGGATGGACTGGAATCAAGTGGAACTTGCTATGATGGCCCTCTGGACTTTTCTGCTGCAGCTGGCATGCAAAATCACTGCACTGCTAAAGCCTCAAAAGTAAGTTCTGGGATTATTTCTGACTTCTGCGTGGTAGTTGCGCTTTCTTTTGTAGAAGAGGAAATAGTTCAAGATCTCAAAATGAGACTGACACAGCAGTTTTTTTACCTTAAATATACCATGTTTGTAATTTCTGTTTCCCCTGGCTTTGCTAAAATGTGGGATGTCAACCCTTGAGGAAGAACTGTCATGAGTCCTTTTGACCTACAGCCTCTCATTTCAAAGTGATAGGTCTGTGGAGAATGATTTACTTTCAGGATAACGGAGAAGTCAAGGACTTGGTTCAGTGACATTTTGTCTGAATACCAGCTTTTTCCTTGATTCCAGATTAAAAGCAAAGTTACCTTTATTAGTGAAAGCGTTTAACTAATTTTGTCTTTCAAACTGTTTTTTATCATTTACCTTTATACTCCTGTAGCCACTAATGTGGAGGAGGCATTATTTTGGGATATTACTCTGGTATCGCTGTGCAGTGCTGTGTGATGCACTCACCCAGAGTTTTGCAACTGACAGCTAGTGTATTATGTTTTCCTTTGGTACTTTAAGTCTGGAGCTATACACTTATCAAAACATGGGTTTATTAAGTGGAGATGGAGGTAATTAGCAGTCTTAGTGCACCTTGCTGTGAAATGTCAGTCCCATCATACCTTTGACTCAAAAATCCCCATATTCAGAAGCCCTGTTTCTGCCTCTGCAGTGTGTTCAATAAGACAGGGTCAGGACATCACTCCTTTTTAATATTTCTGGTGAACTTTGGACCATCACAAGTGTATGTGAGCCAAGAATGCAGGATGCAAACTAATGTGACTGATAGGCTGCTAGATGAATGGTGATTCAAGTATCAGTGCACAGATGGTTCTGATTTGCTGAGTTTTGTAGCTGCTACAACTGAAGACATAAAATATCCTTCTAGTCATAAATTAGCTCTTTGGAAGCAAAACCTTGGCACCAGAGCTTTACAACCTTCAATTAGTAGGGAAAGAAGTATTTGAATGACTGTGGTATTGACATCTGTAGGCCTGCATAGTAATCATTCCTAATAGAAGAGAATATCTGTTTGAGGGGGTTTTGCATGGCTAATTAACCACTAGTGAGAATATGTAATTTTTTCATGATCTCCTGATTGTCACCTTTCTCTCATGATACAATTACATTTTATTGTAGCAAGTGCCTCACAAACCAATTGTCAGCACTATTTATGTGATATGGAAGGCAGAACAAAAGTTCCTGTTTAATAAAAAGGCACTGGGTTTTGATCTTGGTAATTACAGATACTTATTTTAGTAGTTTTATTCATTTCCCTGTTTTCATCACTAATGCTTAACAATACCAAAAGCTACTTCAGTGACAGTATTTGTCTCGCTCTGATGATGACCGCTTTGTCCTCACTAGTTTGAGAAAGTTTTCCAAACTGAACTGAAATCATCAGGTAGCTGTAAACTATCTCCAGCTGATCCAAGAGTCTCTACAAGAGTCTTCAATTTCTTCAAGTCAGATACTGAATAGTAAATCTATTTTCTTCTTGCCTGGCCTAAGACTTGACTGTGTGCTGGTGTAACAGACGATCCAGACCTTCCTGGCTGTAAAAGCTACTGTAGCGTTTGCTGTTACCAATCCACGAATGCAGAGTGGCAGTTGTTATCACCACCCTTGTGCTACAGGGCTACGCAGAGATTGGTTTTGATGGCCATGAACAAAAATCACACAGAGAGTGTCTGCTTATTACCAGATCTTGGCATCTGTCATCACTTTTTCAGAGAGGTTTTTAATGATGGGTGTCTTGCTGCTTGGAACAGTAAAAACACCAGCACTGCCCCACTAATTGCCTATTTTTGACCAGAGTATGTGTCTTTAGCCTCTTCTGCCACTTACATGTGCAAGGTTCCTGTGACATTCTCTCCAAAACAGCTGCAAGAAGAGAATCTCTAGGGCTATTTAAAGAACTTAAGGAGCACCTAAACACAAGTAGAGCGAACTTTCTCTAAATTTATTGCTTGGTTCTGGGTTTTTTTGGTTAGTTGTTTGGGTTTTTTCTTTCACCATTTGAAGTTACTGGCTGTGGAAGCTATTCAAGGCCTGGTGCACTTTGGTGCTACAGCCCTAACAAAATATTCAATGACAAGCAGACACTTCCCACTGCATCTCTTCAGGGCACTGTCTGTAGGTCTGGCTCTTTTAATCTCTGCATTCTCTTTCCACCTCTCCTTTTATTCACCCAACACTTCTCCCATTAAAGAGGCAACCTAAGAATAGTGGGAGTCACTACAAACAATCCACTGTCTCCTCACTTCTTGCTTACAAGTAGAATCTGACTCCAGGTGACCTGTCTGAATCCACCTGTACCAGTTTGGTACACATTAAAACAGTCAGTTCCTTTCTGAAACCCAGTAAACACCCATGAGTACCAATAAGGGGTAGCACTAACTCCTTGACAGTGATGTAAGGAGGAATTGCTGAAGACTGTGAATTTAAGGTGCAGCTTCTTATACTTAGGCTAAGCAGTTCCTATCTCCTGTATGTATTTAAATTGCAGTATAAAGAAGCAGTCCATTATTTTTTGTAGCCACTGTGCTCAGATACAGCTGCTGCACCGAGGACTGTATGCAAACATTACAGTTACAGAGTTACTGGTGTGCCAGAAGTACCAAAAGCATGTGGCATGCAGCCTGTGTTTTGGTTACATTTGTCTTCCAAGTTAGAAAAGCCAATAGCAGACATGTTTTGGTGCTTATAACAGCACAGGAGAAAAACTTTCATTAAGTCACACAACTATTCACCATGAGTTCCCCATTTACATTTTGAAAGAGTAAAATAATGTGGCAGTTTAGGCTGGGTGCCTCCTGTTACTGCCACGTAAGTTACACCTCCGGTGTCCCGAGTGTCCAACCCAGTATTTCATACCCATAATATCCTGTGCCCTATAAATTCACCTGCAAAGTCATTTTCCTCTTCTTTCTTCCCTCTCTGCTCCCGTGGGAGATGCTCCCTATCAGGTAATAGTGAGGGAGTATCCCAAGGTCTTCTAGGCCTGTCTAGGCCTAATGCCGGGGTGGGGGGAGAGGGATGTGGGGGGAGAGATTTGCATTTGACTTGGTCCAGTGATATGAAATGCATTCAGCTCCACTTGTTAACCAAACAAATGATGACTTATTGGTGTCATTCTCAGTAAAGGGTATTAGTGAATGTTTTGAAATACACAGCTCAAGTTTACTTTACAGTGTATTTCCCAGAGCATAGGTCTAACTTTGTACTGTTTGAAGATGATAATTAAAATGTTGAAAATAATTCTTTTGAGAGATAAAAGCATACTCTCATTCCATGTTATCTGTACAGATGACATTACTTCATTTCATATTTCACTCCACAACATTTTTGTCTGTACAGCAGCAAGTTCGTTTACCAAAGCCTGTGCCAAAACTTGTTCAGCTGAAGCAAAAGAAGGAAGGTGAAGAAAACATCTGTCACAGCAAAGCCTGTATAGGCAAAGCAGGCAAACAACTGCAAGATGAAGAAAAGCCATGCAAATTTACCAGGATGCCTCACCACATGGAGCCTCAGCAGGTAAGGATTGAGGCTGCAAAGTAATGCATGGAATCTCCTGGTCGGTTAGCTACCTCTTGGAATGGGCAAGGAAGAAAAGCACTTGATGAAAGCCAGGAGCTATGTCTCAAACTCCAGAAACGGGTATTTTCCTACTGCCTTTCTATTATTCCAAACATAAACCTCAAGAGTTTCTTGTAATTACTTGTCTCAAATGTGACAGGAAGGAATGTTGGAATAACACCTGTAGTAGTTTTAAATGCTACTGAATTCTTTGCAGCACACAGAATTACTGCCTGTGCATCAACGGGTTTGCTTACCAAAGCCTTTACCAAAGACAGTGGAACCGAAGCAAATCAAGGTGAGAGAGGAAGAACTGAACTGCCTAACCAGGTCCCGTGCTTGCGTAATACGCCAGCAGTTCCAGTCTGAAGAGAAGCCAATTCAATTTTACACTCCGATGCAGAAGTCTGATCACCCACAGAAGGTGAGATTTTGGTGTTACCTTAGAACAGTCATGGCACCCTGTGAAAGAAACATCAGCTGGTCTAAAAATAAGAGTTTTAAAAAAAACAAACCAAGCTAATTTACTTCAGTAGTTTCCTTTTCTCTGTAGTGGAAAACTTCCCAACATTCCTTAATTAAGTTCTTAAATTCTTTTCAATTGGAGGATTTTAGTAGTTAACTAACTCACCTCAAATATTATTGGTAATTTACTGCAAAAGGGGATTGAATGTATTCAGTCCTACTTTTTAGCTGTTCATGAAAAGGTTGATAAAAAAATTAAGCTAGGTTTTAATAAAACTAATGCAGAATAAAGTACATTTTGGTAATCACTCTGTGCTCCTTTTTGTTAAAATATAAACACCACAGAAGAGATTCTACCCTGTTTTGCTTTCATATATAAAAACCACTTGTTAAATGAGGACAATTGCTACTAAGCACAAAAATGCAACTTTAAAGATAGCTTTATTATTAATGCCTAATTCATTGCTTCAAGCAGTCTGCTGATCACTGCCGGGAGTCTCTGGTACAAACTAGGAGAGTGAAGCAGAAAAAGCACAGCTGTACCTGAGAGCATCAGGCAGGAAAGTGGTGAGCAGAACAACTTTTGGAGATATTTTGGCTGACTGCAAGGTAGAGCGGTCCTGAAAAGTCTTTGGAGCCCTGACACAGTAATGACTCAAATTAACTAATGCAGCTCTGCAATATGAATATCGTCCAGTGCTACATCCTAGCCCTCAAATGCAAAATTTAAAAGATAACAGAAAAAAAGGTAGCAGATCTCTCCCACAAACCTCCTCCCTCCTTTCATTTTGCATAAAGGCTAGTATAGTCCTAAGAAGGTAGATCTGGAAAGGGAGCTACATCTAGGTTTCCAACATGACAGAGGTAGAAAAAGATCCAGGGTACACTGTGTAGATCTTGTGTAACATAGGGATTTGTGTTTCCCTCTTCAGTGGGAGGAATAGTACAATTTTACAGAAAAGGGACTAATCATTGGTCTAGTATTCAGATTATATGTGTGTTTTCATTCTTTTTAAAAGGGAAGTTATTATTCCAATATGAATTGCAGTGCTGCACCTATGTAGAATGGTTCCTGGTACTCACCAAATACGCATAAGTAGGGAGAGTTACAATGGATGTCAGATAACATCTGAGATATTCAAATGAGAAACTGGGGGAGGAAAACAGAAGACAGGATTGTCTTGGTTTCATTATATTCTATTGTGTTTTGCAGACTTCCTCTCAGTTCCTTTCATGTGATTTGGAAGACTGGTAACAGTAAGCTATACAGGCAGTTTTAGAGTACTGAGGTTATGAAAATTAAGGAGGATTCTTCAGGGACAGTAGGAGACAAGAAACAGTTGTTCATGGAGGAACTAGAGTGGTGAGAAGCTATCAAGGATTCTCCAGAGAGTAGTTCAAAACACTTTGGTTGGTTCAGCAAGTGCCTGGAGTAGCTAGCTGCAGGCACCTCACTCTTGAATCAGATGGCTGCCCTGTTGTTAACAGACAAGAAGGGCAGGACAATTGTGAGAGTTGGGATAGCTGATAGACTGAGAAAGAGAATGAGGAAAATAGAAGTAACATCTAGAAAACAACAAAACAAAACAAAACAAAAACAAAAAAAAAACACCCACAAACAAACAAAAACCCAACAAAAACCCTACGAGCAGCAGCTTTTATGTTGGACATGATGGAAACAATTGTAGTGTGTGGGGAGTCCTTCCAGAGATGGGGAGTAAAAGGTAAGGTCAGGATGACATTGCTTCTGGAGACCTAAAACCAGCCCTGCTAGAATAAAAGTCACATGATGAGCATATTTGTTTTCCATGATAAATCAGGATAACTTCATCTTCACTGTGCAACATAAACACTTAACACAGCAACTCAAACTCCAGAGCAATGCCTAGGGTTATCAGGCTAAAGCTTTATTATCAGTACTGTAAAGACTTCATGTGTATTACCTTTTTTTTGGAAATGAGAAAGACAGAACAATTTCAGCTGTCTTGATTTCAGTAATAAACACAGAGCATGTCTCTTTAGAAGGTCTGTAATCATACTTAACATTACACACTTCATATACAATATACTGCAAACTCTAAAGTTAAGACTAAGAACTGTATTGCTTTCTCTAGGATAACATAAATACCTAGATGTCATCTGGCATCTGTTTTACCAATTCACACTCACTTCTTCACTATAAAGGTTACTTCTGTCTTTTTTCCCCTGCAGAAAGACATTGCAAGAGAATTACCATCATTTGGTCCCCAAGTAATATTCTCTGGACCCAAAAAGAAATGTGACCAGCTTTTAACTACAGATCATCCAGTATCACTGCAAGACAGAGTTTCTGACATCACTAGTCCTTCTACATCTGTTATGTTTAAGCTCGCATTTACTAATGAAACATACCACTACAGTATAGCTATACTTGTCCTTCTGTTATTAATAGTACTTTCCTTGTATTTTCTTTGATGCACCGTTTCACTGTCCTTAGTGTTCCCATCAGACAGGCCATTCCTCAGAGTTTCTTCACTGAAGATTTCAGTGTTAGGGGCTTGAAAAAGAGATTTTACATAATATTGTCAATCGGTATCTGTTGCTTTCCCCATCTGCACTCAGTAATTCCTGTTTGTGCAAGGCTGGTTTGTTTTACAAATGTTGGGATTCATTATTGTTGAAACTGGACTTTTCCTGCAGCAACATTAAAAAAAGTATAATGCAAGACAAGGGGCTGTGACACTTAATTCCTCTAATACCAGTATGTTGATGATGGGTGTGTACTCATCTATACTGTTTCAGACAAGCTTCTGTTAAACACTAAATGCAGGGAAACTTAATGTTTTTCACTCTTTCAGTGTGTAAAGGGAAGATAGTAGCCACAAATTCTGTTTTCCAGATGACTTTACTATGGTTTTTGCCTTTTTCCCAGCTACCACACACTATTTAATTCAATCACTTACTTTCATTGGCTTTCCTTACCTTGTTACAATAGGGACATTCACCGAAGATGACATTAAAACTCTGTCTGCTAGAAGGAAGACCTTGCAGCCACTGCAAGACAAGGAAAGGGATTCAAATTCAGATTTGTTTGATATGAAGCTTACGAACAATTTATTACCAGTTTTTTCCCCCAAAAATTTTATTTATCAAGAGCTGCTGTGCAGTTGGCCTGTGTAAGTACAGAGTAAGGCACGTTCCCTTTCACAGGGAGCTTACATGTGAAGTGTGGGTCAGGAGAAGAGAGGGTGCAGTGACTGAAGAACTCTTTAAAGGGCTTTGCTTCATCTGAAACTGAAGTGGGCAATACTTGTTTTCTAGAACATGTGCATTAATAAGCGAAGTTTATCCCATTATGTATTTTACCTCATACAGGCAAGCTTGGTGAAAAGGTTGTCCGCATCGGGGCTCATCACACACTTGATCTGGAGTAGCACCATTGAGTCGATAGGCATAGCAGATTCCACAGTCCTTAGCAAAATCCTTGAAATGCAACATGATTTAGCTTCAGTGTGAATGAAAGGAGGCTAACACAGGAAACAGGTTCACCTCTGCTTTTGCATTTTTTGTTACTTAGAATTACTAAGTAAGTTTTGCCTTCACCGTTATGGTGTAAAGAATGATGTTAGTTGCCAGCTACACAAGACTTTACTGAGTAGTATTTTATTCTCTCACTGAATTATGTCTAGTTTGACAAGCACTTTCATACTCCTGGGTCCCATTGTTTCTTTTTTATTAAACACAATGCTTTGTCATTACATGTGGACAGCAGGCACAAGACTTCAGTCAGATATTTGTTTAAGAATTTCACAAGTGGAAGCAAAGCTAGTAATCCACTCTTAGAGCATTGTCAAAAATTAATTCCCAGTTAGTTTGAAATGCACCAGTATTTGGATGGCCTCTTGTCCCCTGTAAGCAGCTCTACCTAATTAGAACTTAAGTCATCAACATCCATAACAGAATGTTTGGATTTTCCACATCTCATTAGCTACTCTGGAAATTCCTCTTTCCCTTTTAATAGTGAAGCCTGTTATTAATCGCCTTACTACGATGAAGGCCACAGGGAAGCGTGCACCTCTAATCAAAGGTTAACAAGCTCTGACAATGGTTGCTTGAAGTTCAGAAGTCCTTATGACAATACATTAATCCAATTACCCTAAGTCTCTTATTTTGCTCATAGTTAGAAACTGACCATTGAAATTTTACTTACTCAGAAGTAAAAACTGGTAATAAACAAAAACTTACACTTTTTTCTAACACAGCACGTGACGGAAAATCAATGTCTAAGAGGTCTTTCAAGTTTTGTAACAAACTGATTTCTGGATCCCTGCAGGTGGGAGAGAGGGACGAGAAAAGTCAACAATAAAAATGCCAAATACCATTTCCATTTCATACCTGTGTCTCTAAAGATGCTTACCATAAGTGCAGGTTGTTGTTCAGCTTAGTTCTCAAGGGGTTAACTACTGCAAAAAATGCACATAAATAATTACTTCACTTTTAGGATCTTCTTTGCTTCCTTACCCAATCTAACTCCTCACATATCAGCACTGATGCAGAAGGCACTGGTTGGGGTTTTTAATTCAGTCAATGACTTCTTGTTTTCAGTGTGGGGAATTCATTACACTAAAATATCTTACTGTTGAAGATATGATTGTAGTTACCTTTAAAAGTTGGTAAAAAGATGTGGGACAGGTAGTAAAATATAGAATATTTTCAAATATAAGTAAATGAACTTTTTGTGAAAAAATACATTAAAATGCACAGCTGGGAAGCATCTGTGTAGGACACAGGATTCCCTCTAAACTGTGCTAGGGTAAAAAGAATCGTTCACAGAGCAAAACAGCATGCTGTGGATTTAGGCAGTTAAACCCCCAGTGTCTGCTGTGTAAAAAGTCTCCTGCACACATATTCAGCTTAATTCCTGGCTCGGCCTAATTAAAGTTTACCCCAGGAGTGTGACACTGTTCACACTGGTACCTGCTCACCAGAGATCAGAGACTACAAGGCAAATAAATGGTGTATGTCTGCTGTCTTACCATGATCAGCTCCAAGAAAATAACACTCAGGGAGCATGTTTGGATGCTGAGGATCTACCTCTATATTCACCAAGACGTTGTTCCCTACAGGGTGAAAGCAAATACTTCTTAAAGGAAGCTTTTCTTAGCAGTCAAGTATTTGAAAATAGTAATGTTTTCCTTTTTAAAAAATCAGTTTTTAACTTGGTTAGTTAAGGCTGGTTTTCATGGTGATAAATAATAACAAGTTGGTAGGTATCCAAAGTAATTGTGTAACGTATCAACAAATATCTACATTTCAACGGAGCATAATTATAAATAACAACTGATTAAGAAAACCTGCCAATCTTGCATCTTTTAGACTAGCCCTAACCTTAACACTAAGACATATGAATAGTCGAACTCTAGCTAGACAACATAATCCATTTGGAGTGAAAAACAGAGAGGCAATTATTATTAATTCTTCATTACCTTTTACAGTAAAAAATGGAAGGAAAAACACAGTATTAAGCAATAAAAGCCAGTCCTCTCCACAGCCTACTCCTGGACTGAAACAGCAAATATTTTTCTTTACAAGATACCCTATCATCCTCAAAAGATCTGCTATTTTAAGGGCTAATCAGCTCAGAAACATTCTGGGTCCATGTTAAAAACCTCACAGCAAATTCTGTTCTAAATAAAACGAGGTGAAACCCACCATTTTTTGTAATTAAGAGGTATGTTAGGCTCACCCTCCTTGAGGAAACTGGAATGAATGAAATCAAAGTTTAGACATAACTGAAGATTGTCTGTGACTGACAACAAAGAGCTCAAAGCCTTGTACTGCCCTCCACTGATCTGACAAGAGGCGCTTTTTGAGGCTTTTCTTTCCTTTTCATTGGTCTGTGTCAAAGTACAGCTGAACCAAGATAAAGCCACTCTGACTGCACATACAGACATACACACAAGTGTTGTCCGACCCATGTCATTTTAGCCAGTTGCTGAACTTTTTCTGTCCCTCCCTCCACCCCTAAAGGAGCAGCAACAGCACCCTACTAGCTCTTTTCCTTCTTCACTCTGCAGGCAATCAGCCTTTTCACTGGTTCTGGGGACAACCTAGATCTACTTTGGTCCATTGTACATTCTTAGATTTTCACAATGTGCTATTGATATTTTGGATTTAAGATAAAAATTGGTACTCTTCTCTCAAAGATAACATTCTTCCTGCCCCAACCCAGTATTTCCAATCTCTGGCACTGACAAATGTCTCCTTCACAACTGGTAGACAATTTATCCTATATATATTAAGACCTTAAAATGCCAGACATCAGCATATGAATTAAGATACTTTTCCAGATGGTGAACATTGTAAGCCTCTAATTTTCTTTCTCTTATTTCTTTTCACATGCCCCTTTAAATGCCTCTCCCAGCTTTGACTCCATTCTGCTGAACAGGATTGATCCCAGGAAATTGTTGAAAAATCTGGAATTTGTGAATTCAGTAAGGGCTTCATCTAAGCTCATTTTCCTGGAGTTACTGGTTTCTGACAGTTATGTGTTTGTTGTTTATCAACACACAGTATTTTCCTGCAGAAACTTTCTGCATGATACAGTTGTAATTAATTTCCTGGTTCAGCATTCTGTGGAAGGTTATTGTCTTTAATACACAAAATAAGAGTTGTGTCTTGCAGGATGTAAGTGGTGCCTTCCATTTTCCTAACTCCAACAAACCCCATCTGATTACCTAAGCAACTCAGAACAGGACCCCTTTATTTTCTGTCCTAGATCCACTGTATTCCTTCAAATCTTACCGTACCTATCGCAATTCTCCTTGTTGTGGCACTCCGTGTGGGGTTCTCAGGCTCAAGCACCCAGGTCTTTCCATCAATCTCATCCATGGCATCCCAGAATTCCTTCAGCATTTCTAATGCCGCCAGGAACTGGTTATAGATGTCTAGTAAGGAGCTCTGAGACAGGAAGAAATTCAAACAGAATGGAATTAAAACAAGACAATAGCTGTATCCTGCATACAAGTTCTCCAATCCTTCCAACCTGCTGTGATACACAGATACCACACCTGGATTTGATAGTTTTATACTACTTCTGAGAAAACTTTTCTGTAAACTCTTAGTAACTATTAATTTGCATTATAACTTGTAGCAAACTGCTGTAAAAATACAGTAGAAGAAAAAAAAAAAATCATTACCTACTACTAAATATCCAGATGCTTTGTCTGCTTCAGCTGAGCAACACAGCAGTGGTACCAAATAGAAACACATAGAAATACCCACAGAACTAAACCAGCTTATTTATTTTTAAAGACTCAAAAAACATAATCTAAGAATGTCACAATTAACTCCAAATTAAGCAGTATAAAAATAGCTACTTTAACATTAGACTTCAAGCATGTAAATACAGTAAGAGAAGGGGAAACCATCTAATAATCAGGATTACACTCACAGGATTTCAATATTTGAGAGTGGATTAGATGGAATCAGAAAAATCTTTCATTATACAGGACAATACACAGATCAGCAATGCAAAAGTAGTCTTCTTAAATCATCACTGAACACAAAAGAAGTAACTATTTCTACAATTTAACATCTTTCCAAATGCAGATGCACAGAGAGTATAAAATGCGAATTTAGGGAACTGCAAGGGGGTGAAGATGCATAAGAAACATGAGTTGCATCTGGGGTGATGCCCTGTATAGGTTTGGAGTTTGTGGAGGAACTGCAAAGTGTAATGAACAGAGCAGTAGGAGAACAAGGAGCCATCACAAGGTGGCTTCTTTATGGGGAGAGATGAAGCTATGACAGGGGAGGAAAAAAAAGGGGGTGAAGACTAATGTTTTGAAGAGAAACTCTTCAGGGATAACTTGCTCTCTCAAATTTGTTGGTAGCAGGAAACTCAAGAGTTGAAAGAGAGGAATCTCTTTGGAGCACCATAGGGTGTCTTGAAATGGTTTACATAGAACACAAGTGAACACTTAAATGCCATGAATAAAAAGCAGGAAGGGTAGAAGAAAACCAACAAAACTGATTCAGTTTGGATTAAAAGATAGTCATGTCCATTTTGAAAACCAGAGAAAGATGTCATGAGGGCCAGATTTCAGCTGTCTTTTGGCCTGGGGTCAAAATGAAAAAGCTCATGAAATACTGAAGAGCTATTTTTCTATAAATAAGACAAAATATATACGGAACAGTTTTCTTTAATCTTTATTAATTACGTTCTTCCTTTCTCACCTGGACACAAACGCATGACTTCTATGAACATTCTCAGATGAAGAAATACGATTTTCACAAGTAATAACTTTTTATATTTTGCACATATATATTTTAGAAAGAAACTGTGTAACTTGGAAATAAAATGCTCCATTTTTTACTGCTGTTATTAAATTATATTAAAGTAGGAAAGCACTTAAGCAGAAATGTGTGAATACTACCAATCTCAAAATGTAACGCTTATTATCTTTAAAAGCATTTTGTTACTTTTATAATACCTGAAGTGATATAATAGTGTCAGTCACTTAACCACATCTTAGAGTACAATATCTTCATCTTAAGTGCTATTATTTCCAGTATTTTAATAATTTTCACACAGTCCTGAAATATGATCTTTTGTGCTCTGATGACAAATTAATAGCATAATTTTCTGGTACTTGCAACAGTTGCTTTCCATTTTGATTTTTTACATTTTCCTATATCACATACAGATAAATCCTCTAATAATCATTTCTATCTTTATCTTCTGGGAATTCAAAGGGTTTCACTAGGAAAATTGAAACATCAAGGGATTATAATCCATAGATAAGTTTTCAAATCCAATTAATTTTAATACTAATTGTAATTTTCCGATTATGTGCCTTAAAAAGGTAGTTAAATCTTTTTTTTTTTTTTTTTTTGTTAATGCACTGTTCATTTCATCTTATTTGTATGCTTCATTGATGTAGCCACCTGTCTCCTGCTATATACATAAATGCATCCATAGCTATTTAAATACATCACATGCTTGTCATGCAAACCATAAAAACTGTAACATTCCTTTTGATTTGATTAACCACCTAATTTTTGGTCATTGCCCAACACTTTTAGAAAAGACTGCTGTCAGGCTTTTTTGTCTACAATACACCAAGACAGCTGTTAGTAACAGCAAACAGCAGTAACTCTGTTTCATGGTCACCTTTGAACAAATGCATTAGAATTTGTATGAAATAGGTCTTATTTTCCAAAGAATATTTGGCATTCAGAATTCAAAATAATCATCACTGGCTGCCTAAATAGCACTAACAAAGCCAAACCAGCTACTCCTTCCTCTGTCCCTGTACATTTCCAAGCTCATCAGGCAAAATATCCACTATAAAAACAAAGAACACTGTGGCAGTTTAATCTTTCAAAGCAATTTAAATCAAAATGAAGATATTCCTAACGCAGGGTATAAGCCTTGCATTTTCTGTCTAACTGCTATACAAGCAGCAGTGACTAGCTAGCAGAAGTGAGGAAATACTCATGCTGGAATAGTCACAACACCTTAATGCAGTTTTTTGCACAAGTGGATATCACAGTCTGTTCTAACTTGATCATAGAGTTGTAGCAGTTGAGGCTGGGTGCCCTCTGCTGTGTTCATGTGAGGGGTACTTCCTGTGTCCAAAAGTCCAGCACAGAGGGGTGGACACAGGAACCCAGGTATTTCGTCCCATAATTCCCTGCACCACTATAAGATCGCAGCACAGGGTCTGGCACTTTCTTCCCTCGACACCACCCGGTAACTGGGGGAAATGTCTTCTGGCCTTTTGGGCCCCGCTAGGCCGAAGGCCGGGGGATGGGCAGTCTCAGTTCTGGCCAGCTGAGAGTAGCCTAGCAGTGGGGTGAGAGGGGGGAAGAAGGAGCCCTGGGGGTCTTAGGTGTACCCTCAGGTGGGGATGGGGTGTTTCTGGGTATGCTTTGGGATTTATTTTGTCACTGTGTTTCTAGCTTTCTGTAAACATTCACCACTTTCCATTTAAACTTTCCACCACTTTTGCAATCTGTTTGTCTGAGTCAGTATTTTCGCCTGTGGTGGGGAGGAGGTCAGCCTCAACCCATCACAAGAGTACTGGGATATTTTTTCCCCCTCTATGGAATCACTGACACAGTAGTTGGAAAGTCATCCCTCTGCAGCAGTGCTCCCTGATCCCTAGGCTGAAAAGGAATTACTAAAACGGGTGCAGAAGGCACCAGAAAGGGTGTGGTCCAAGCTGGAACGCTGCACCTAATTCTGACCAGACCTCAAGTAAGCCAACCATAGCTGAGGCAAAGAGGTTTCCAAGATGAGGAATAGAGAGCCCACCATTAGACAAGGTCAAAATATTTTACTGGTTTGGAATAGTAAAACAGCGTAAGAGCAGATGTGATAATTAACTGCCACTAAAGCAGAACGAAAGCTGGTTGAAGGACCCAACAAATGTGAATTCATACAAAACCAGCAGCTGGCTTTCCATCCATTACAGCACCGAGGTCCTGAGAAAGCCTTAAAGACCAGGACACCTTCTTAATTTCCAAAGAGCACTTTGTAATATTTTGACAGACAGACCAAATGATTTATGATCCCATTCCCTTTAGCAATGACCAACACATCTTGAGATCCCTTCATCTGGCTTTAAGATGATGATGTTTAGAGAGCATCACCTCCCATGACTACAGCTGTAACTTTAAACATTTAACACCCAGATTTTAACACGTACCCAGATTTTTCAACTTTCAAGTTCTGAACACAGAAAAAGAATGCAATTAGAGATGACTTGTAAAAAGTCACTGTAAGTGACTCTCAGCACAGACAGTTTTCTCTCTCAACAAACCATATATTCAGCTCAAAGTTCTAGTTATGCAAAGCTCTGAGGCAATAATTTGATATATCCTGATACAAGCTATACCAATACAGTCCTTTGGTCTAAGCAGCAATTTAAGGTTAGTTTGGAGGGCTAAGATCTGCAGTCTTAACAGGTGATTGTAGACTGGGTTAAATTGATTATTTTACAAGAAAACAGACATGTAAACATACCAACTGTTATGAATAGAACAGAATTAACCAGGTTCAAGACACTTTTGAGATCAAGTCCAAGCTATCATCCAACACCATCTAATCAACTAAACCATAGCACCAAGTGCCCTATCCAGTCTCTTCTTAAACACCTCCAGTGGTGGTGACTCCACCACTCCCGGGCAGCCCATTCCAATGGCCAATCACTCTTTCCATGAAGAACTTCATAGTAGTATCAGTCAGGGTTGGAAGGGACCACAAGGATCATCTAGTTCCAACCCCCTGCCATGGGCAGGGACACCTCACACTAGAAACTTCTTCCTAACATCCAGCCTAAACCTCCCCTGGTGCAGCTTGAGACTGCGTCCTCTTGGGTGTTGCCTGGGAGAAGAGCCCAGGCAACCCCCACCTGGCTACAACCTCCCTTCAGGTAGTTGTAAACAGCAATGAGGTCTCCCCTGAGCCTCCTCTTCTCCGAGCTAAGCAACCCCAGCTGCCTCAGCCACTCCTCCTAGGGCTTGTGCTCCAAACCCCTCACCAGCCTTGTCGCCCTTCTCTGGACACGTTCCAGCAACTCAACTTCTTTGCTAAACTGAAGGGCCCAGAACTGGACACAGGACTCAAGGTGTGGCCTAACCAGTGCTGAGTACAGGGGCAGAACCACCTCCCTGCTCCTGCTGGCCACTCTATTATATATACAGGCCAGAATGCCATTGGCCACCTGGGCACACTGATGGCTCATGTTCAGCCTTCTATCAACCAGTAGC
This sequence comes from Picus viridis, assembly GCA_033816785.1. Taxonomy (NCBI): domain Eukaryota; kingdom Metazoa; phylum Chordata; class Aves; order Piciformes; family Picidae; genus Picus; species Picus viridis. Next base: position 29,918,702 of record CM066576.1, read on the forward strand.
CTCAGGTCCCTTTCTGCCTGACCTCTCTCCAGCCACTCTGACCCTGGCCTGTAGCACTGCATGGCCTTGTTGTGGCCAGTGTGTAGAACCCGGCACTTAGATACGTTAAATCTCATGTTGTCAGACTCCGGCCATCTGTCCAGCCTGTCAAGGTCCCTCTGCAGAGCTCTCCTACCCTCTAACAGATCCACACCTGCCCCCAGCTTGGTATCATCTGCAAATTTACTGATGATGGATTTGATCCCCTCATCCAGATGATCAATAAAGATATTAAACAGGATGGAGCCCAGCACTGATCCCTGGGGGACACCACTAGCAACTGACTGCCAGCTGGATGTGGCACCATTCACCACCAATCTCTGCACTCAGCCCTCCAGCCAGTTCCTAACCCAGCGCAGAGTGCTGCTGTCCAAGCCGTGGGTTGACAGCTTGGCCAGGAGATTGCTGTGGGGGACGGTGTCAAAGGCCTTGCTGAAGTCTAGGTAGACTACATCCACAGCCTTCCCCACATCCACCAGGCAGGTCACCTGATCATGGAAGGAGATCAGGTTGGTCAGGCAGGACCTGCCCTTCCTAAATCCATGCTGGCTGGGTCTGATCCCTTGGCCATCCTGTAAGTGCTGTGTGATTGCACTCAAGATGACCTGTTCCATAATCTTGCCTGGCACTGAGGTCAGGCTGACAGCTCTTTAATTCCCTGGTTCATCCAACCATCCCTTCTTGTGGATGGGCATCACATTGGCCAGATTCCAGTCATCTGGGACCTCTCCAGTGAGCCAGGAGTGTTGAAAAGTGATGGAGAGCAGCTTGGCCAGCTCATTTGCCAGCTCTCTCAGCACCCTAGGATGGATCCCATCCGGTCCCATAGACTTGTGGGGATCCAAGCAGCTAAGCAGGTCTCTAAAATACCCCAGCAGTGTTAGAAAACTGACCCAAATACTACCTGTGTGCACTCAGACTATATGTCCTCCATTGATTTCAACACTGGGGCAAGAAAATCACTTACTGTGGTCAGCCAGTGTCAGGTATTTCTGAAGGGAGCATACTTTCTTTCCTAGCAGAAGAGTTTCCTATAGTTTCACAACATTTTTCTTTCCATTTCTAGACTGCATTCTCATCTCCATGTCATCACTAGTAGATCCTTATGCCAATTCTTCCCTTAGTTTGTTTCTTTATTCTAATTTAAACACTTTGCCAAGTTCACCTGTATTGCCCATACACTGTTGCCTTCAATTAAAGGAATAACCAACTCTAATTTTTGTTGTTATTTCTAAAGCCATAAAGGCTGGGAAGAAAAAGATGAAGCCTTTCAGTAACTAAAGAATTCCTATATGCCAAATTTCAAACATGTACTCCAAATTCCGGGTGAAATAAGCATTCATCAAATGATAGCATGAATGTTCTAATTAAATACAACACAATTTATTACAACTTACATCTGAAAATAATTGTATTTTATATAGTCTTTGTTCTGAAAATTCTTGATAAAATCTCTTCCTAACAGAAAATCTGCTTATCAAAAATGAGAAATGCAAAGCCTCCTAATTGAAAAGGTATAGTTGCCTGAACTGCAGGTGTTGTTACCTGTATGTGCTTTATGAATTTACAGATAGAATACACTTTAATAAAGTGAACAGTCATTGGTAAAGGTGATCCCTTTTCCAGCCATCTAAATAATTTTAGCATTCTTTAGGTTTGGAAACTGCTTATTTATCATAAACAGCATTGTAACAATTTACCCCCTTCTTAGCACAAATCAAACTGAGACAACACTCTGAAATCTTTATAAAGTATCTTGTCAGCCATCTAACACATTTTGTATTTATAGATGCCTATAAAGCTGGTGTCTGTGAAGTTACTTTGTTAAGAGAAAGCACAATTATGATGCATTTTATAGTGTTTTCACAACATAACTGCAGAATACTCTCTACCTTCTGAATTTTGCAGTACTGTTTCATTGTTGGCTGGCTGCATGACCTCATTAGACATTAATTTCCACTCTCATGACCTTCATGTAGCCAGGCAGGTGGGCAGTGGTCAGTAGAGAAAGGACACCCTGATGTGAGTGCAGCAAAATATAGATACACTGAAACTGCAGAACCATGCTCACCGTGTATGCTGAAGTGTAGAGACAGCATATTTATTGGTTATTTAGAAAAATATAACTGAAATAAGTAGATGTTCCTGCACTTGTCATTGAGAAGCACTCTGCATTTACTTGGCACTTACAGCAGTAGCAGCAGCATTGCCCTTGATGCTGATTTCTTACTACCCTAAAACGTCTCCTCTGAGCCAGAATACACTGGCTGTTGCTGATCATGCTGTGAGACACCTGCACTGGCTACTAGGCTTGTCATGAGGCACAAAACCCTACCATCTTCAGCTTGACATTGTGCAAGTTATAATTATTCATCCAAATGAATATGTCAGAGCAGCAGCAGCAGACCTCTCATCACAGCAAAAGAAAAATACATCAAAACATTATCAACGCAGCAGGAAGACAGGGACCATAAGGAAAATTACCCATTTTTAATATGGATGCCATAAAGCCATGTCTATTATTATACGGGGGGGGGGGAAGGGAGAGAAAATGAAAAAAAAAAACCCAAACAAACAAACCAACCACCCAACAACCCCTCAAGTTTAAAGTCCTGAAAAGAACCTGAAATGGCCAACACCACACACGGGTAGGGGAAAAATTAATAAATTAGCTGAAATCTATTTATATATTTTTTTCCATTTGAGTTTACATACTCATAGTGCAGTTGTATAGTTTTAGTTAAGCCTTGGCAGCTTTTACATTAAATACAATCAATAAATATTAAAATACAAGACCTATCAGCATAAGTAATTTTACTAGAAAATAGAACAGTGTGTTCTTTTTCCCTTCTAGGAACGAAAATTTTCAACCACTTGAGGATATGCTAGATTCTACTATCAGTGGTGCCTCAACATTATCTATGCTTAACCCTTAGTTTACTATGATGTGAAGACTGCTCACAGCAATGATTTCTATGGCATTGTGAAAATAAACACCATTTACACAATTACCACCCACACAGATACGAGCAATTCTGAAGAAAGCCTTTACAACTAACGCATTTCCATCAGCACAATGTAAATGTTGCTAGTATTTGGTTCAGTATTAGAACAGGATACCTTCAGTTAGAATTAGCATCTCATGATTTCAAAACAGAGTCTTCATTTACACACAAATGTAGATTGTTCGTGTTTTCAAATAGTCCATAGGTAATTTTAACAGGAAAAGAGTTTAAGATCTCAAGCATTTAGAGTGTAATTTTTAACATTAGATTTTTATTTGGTTGTGGTGTCAATATATATTTTAATATATATTATTATTAAATGTTAATATACTTCCTCTCGTTTTAACCTAAGGTTGCTTCATATAATGTTTTCCACGATGTTATTAAAACACAAGTCCAGATATTAGCTTTAAAATTACTAACAGTAAACACAGAGAAGCAATAACTATCAAGGAGATCAGAAATGTTAATTTGAGGCAATATAAATTGCAAGGCTGTAAAATAAATAGAGTACTATTAGAAGTAATAGTGTAATTTCAAGGTTAGAAACAATAGGTGAAATCCTGCCTACAGTATATGGAATCCTGTAAAATTTAAAGGAAAAGAAGTGTGTCTTTTAATTGTTCCAAACCACACCAGAGAATCAAAAGCTAGAAGTACATATCAAACTATGCTTCATTTAGAATGGTTCATTTTTACAATTATTTCCTTAAGCTCTCAGAGGGTCTGAGATGACACACAGAAGCTTGAGCTCTGCAGTCAAAATGATATGCCCATCTTAAAATCATTCTGATGCCACCTTTCAGCTGTGTTCCCTATGTAAATTTAGTCCCTACGTAAATTCAGTACTATGAAGACAGGCTTTATTGATGGGTAGAAACCTTCGTGAGAGGTAGAAATAAGAAATGAAATAATTTATGTAAAATCTATTCTCTTGAATTAAATAAAATTAAGGATCAACTATTTTATGGAGATAATTTAAATTAACTTACATATAAGTGGTCACATTTAAATCCATTCAACCAAGTACACACGCTCTATTAGGGACAAAAGTTACAGGAAATAATGCAAAAGAGACTAAAAAAAGACAATGGCTCTTGGTTCTTTATATTAACAATATCAGCTCAACTATGAAATCAGAATTCTGTTAATTAATTTCCTGTTCTTCTGATAGGAACTGAAAAAGTTTTATGAGGTTCTGAAAACTATACAGGATAACAAACAGAGAGACCGCCTGTTTTTATAACTGTCTGTCAGTGTTAGAGGGTGCTTCTTTTCTATAAAACAGTTGTTTCTCGTGCATATCATTTCCCAGAATCATTCCTAAAGAAATTTCAGCCATGTGAACACATTCAAAAAGAAAGAGCCAGTCTGACTGCAAAGACTATACTACCCAAAGTATATCTATGTAGCAAGGAAAGTATTTAAAATGTTATCACAAGGACTATGGAGTTTAGCATTCTTACACTTACAAAAGCATGTATAAAAGGAAAATGTGCAGAAGGAAAAAAGTTGGAGTTAAAAAAAAGGCAAAAGCAATGTCCAATCCATCATTACTAGTTACATATTGCATATACATCTCAGTTATTAAAAAGAAAAAAGATGCTTAGTACATTAGTTTACCTGTGGTGTCCAAGAGACGGCGAAGCGAACAGGAAAATCCACAAGGCAAACTGGTGGTTCTGTTGGATACTGAGGGAAGAAAAGAAATCAAAGAAATCAGGTTTTCTTCTTTTTTTTTTTTTCTTTTTCTTCCTCCCCCCCCCCCCCTTTTAAGTGATGTAAAGTCAGACTGGTACCGAGCTGCCAAATTTGATAACAGAATACGTACACTTCAAGCATCTTGAGAACTTGGCTTGTGGAGGAAACAATATGTAAAGCATTTTCAGAAATAGTTATGAATGTTAATTATTTACAGAAAAAATCTACATGCAAACAGTTTTTATACATCAGTTTCTAATAAAGACAGAAGAATTAGTTTTCTGTGTTCAGTGTTTGAAATAAGACATTAAAAAAAGAAGACAAAAAGCTTTTTTTAAAAAAATTTTTCATTTAAAACATGTTCTCAATTACCTATACTAGACAGGAAAGTTAAAAAAAAACCCAAACCTACTCTTTCATGAGTCAAGAACTAATTTTCACTTAAACTAGAGTATTTGCACTGATTGGCAATAATTTTTGTTTTGAAACTGAAAGCAATCAAGGTATGTGAGGTATGTAAGTATTTAGAAAGAGACAAATGAACACATATCCAAACCCACAAGAACACCTCGACCCTCACTTTAAATGAAAAGATTTCAATGGGGAAAGGGAAAAATAGCTGGATTAAGAAAACTGAAGCTATAAAAGGTTTAATAACTCAAAAAATAACCATTACTATTCATACATTAGTAAGTCTTCTGTTCAGCATCCAGTAAGAAATCTGGGAAAAAAACCCTGCTATTTTCTGAAAAATGGAGTAGGAAAGAAACATCTAATTACAAATAAACTGTGCCCTTTCAAAGGGCACTTATCTAAAATTTTATTCACCTGAAAAGTTGCCTCCTTTGAACACAGCAGTTTTATGGAAATTGTTTTAATAGTGCATCAGTGTCCAAGACATGCAAATATTAAGAGAATCTTATTTGGAGAAACAGAAGAAAAAAATATTCCACTTTCTATGCAGATTTAAAGAGAATTAAGATGAACTTTAGCTCTGCTGCTTCCCATAGCCATTCTCTATCCAAAGCAAGCCTCTAGACCACAGACATTGTCCTTATTTGACATCTGGCAATTTATCAGAATTTTTTTCAATGTTCCTTTATGTTGTATAAAATGTAATTCTACAGTAATTAGTTTCAAATAATTTTCTATGGCAAACAGCAAAAAAGAGGCACAGCTTCCCTAGAGCATCCATTCTTCATTGCTCTGATTCTAGTAATCATGTGGAGGATTTATGGATTTCACAGAAATTTATTTAAATTTGCTTTCTAATTAGCTTTCATTTGTGGTTTCTGCTAGGTATTCACTTTCTGAAGACAGCTCCTACAGCTTTAGTATCTTGTGCTTCACCATTTTATCTAACCAGCAGCAGACTGGTTAAATAACAGTGACAGAGCAAGAGAAATGGAACATCTACTTCGGACAGGAAGTGGTTACAGCTTAGAAATGTATAGCCACAAAAGCTGTTAGTTTCCTTTATTGCAGTGATACTTTTCTTGCATTGTAGGTATTATTTTTATGAACTACTTTTATGCTTGCATAGAAATGAACTTGTTTTCGATGTATAACAGTACACCTACAACAAAGTCAGAACAATTTTACTGTGGGATTGCTTTTAGGAGTCCCTTATTTAAATCCCAGCAGCACTAGCCAGTTATGCGTTTACTTACTTGGTAAATAAATTCATTTTATGCAGGCTTTTGTGCGGTGCCTTTGAACAAGTGCTTGCAAACGGATTCTACTACCTTTATGTTATGTTAAAACAACCCAAACCAAAATACCTACAGCACTTTTCCCCCACATTTTTAGTCAAATTTTCTTTAAAAGCACCAATATTGTACTGTGCACCAGATAACTGCCAAGAACTATGCAGTGATGGTTCTGTACATATGTACAAAATTATTACAGACCTCACAGAGGGAAATCCTGTATAAAACAAGGTGAGTGATTCCCCAGGAGATGGTATTTAGGAAGAGGAGCGAGAAGGAGAGAGCAAAGAGAAAAGAGAGAAGAATTAACCAGGTTGGAAAAGACCTTTGAGATCATCAAGTCCAACCCATCACCCAGCACCATCTAATCAACTAAACCATGGCACCAAGTGCCTCATCCAGTCTCCTAAACACTGCCAGTGATGGTGACTCCACAACCTCCCTGAGCAGCCCATTCCAATGGCCAGTCACTCTTTCAATGAAGAGCTTCTTCCTAACATCCAGCCCAAACCTCCCCTGGTGCAGTTTGAGACTGTGACCTCTTGTTCTGTTGGGGGTTGCCTGGGAGAAGAGACTAACCCCCACCTGGCTACAACCTCCTTCCGGTAGTTGTAGACAGCAATAAGGTTTTCTTTGAGCCTCCTCTTCTCCAGGCTAATACTCTACCAGAGCTTATCAGCAACATCATGTTACTGCAGTTACACTCAAATTCTTTAGAACAATGTAAACAATAGTTAGACACAATATGTATATTTGCAGCCAAATAAATTTGAAACCTATTTCACAAGATATAATCTGAGCATTAAACAATACATCCTCTTCTGAGTTTTAAGTCTAATTATTTACAAAGCTCAAATGATTTGGCTAACATACCTATGGCATGGCCTTTCTCAGTTCTTCCATGTTTAAATTGACAACCCTAAGTTTCCTAAACACTTTATAAATGCAGTTTACCGAGATCAAAGGGTTTGAAAGGACAATTCCTAACTCTCAACAAATTAAGAAAAGGATTAACAGGTAGAACACTGTGACAAGGCATTGAAGGCAAGTCCTTAAAACACATCTAAACTGTCAAGAATGAGAGCAAAGGAATAATTAGGGGATTATCTCAATACACATGATAACCTTATGAAACAGAATTTGCTAATTATTGAAGTTTTTTTTCCCACAAACATTGATGGCAGGCTAGTAACTCTTTTTGTTGTATGGCATCTATGAGGACAAGGCTAAATAAATCCATTTGGAAGAACACAGACATGAGCCTGCAATACAAGCTGGGGTGGGGTTTAATCAAAGAAAGAGCATAACTAAAATAGGCATACTTTTATTAAAGCAGGTCATCAAAAGAAATCCCTTCAAAAAAGTTTAGCAAAGTCTTTGCAAAGGTATTATATATGAAGGAAAATCAAATTCCCATGTAATCAAAACCATGTTTCACATAGAAATTCTCTCCTGTGACAAGCTTAAATGTCGGATCTGGTTCAAAAAGGACAAGCAATAGATCTATGATTCAGTGAGACTTAGACAGACTGGAGAGCTGGGCAAAGAGGAATCTAATGAGGTTCAACAAGGATAAGTGCAGAGTCCTGCATCTGGGAAGGAATAATAAACTGCACCAGTGCAGGTTAAGAGGTGATCTGCTCGAGAGCAGCCCTGTGAAGAAGGACCTGGGAGTCCTGGTGGATAACAAGTTATCCATGGGACAGCAATGTGCCCTTGTGGCCAAGAAGGCCAATGGAATTCTGTGGTGCATTAAGGGTAGTATGTCCAGCAGATTGAGTGAGCTTCTCCTCCCCCTCTACTCTGCCCTGGTGAGACCATACCTGGAATATGGCATCCAGTTTTGGGCTCCCCAGTTCAAGAGGCATAAGGATCTGCTGGAGAGAGTACAACAGAGAGCTACCAGGATGATTAAGAGACTGGAGCACATGCCCTATGATGAGATGCTGAGAGACCTGGGGCTTTTGAGGCCAGAGAAGACTGAGAGGGGATTAAATAAATGTTTATAAATATCTGAGGGCTGTGTGTCAGGGGGAAGGGACAGGCTATTCTCAGTTGCGCCCTGTGACAGAACAAGGGGCAATGGATATAAACTACAGGACAGGAGGTGCCACCTCAACATGAGGAGGAACTTCTTCACTGTGAGTGTCACAGGGCATGGGATGGACTGCACAGAGAGGTTGTGGAGTCTCCTCTGGAGCCTTTCAAGACCCATCTGGATGCATTCCTATGTGACCTGTGCTAGATTCTATGGTCCTACTCTGGCAGGGATTTTGTACTTGATGATCTTCAAAGGTCTCTTCCAACCCCTAACATCCTATGATCCTATCACCATAACATTCATTCATAAAACAAATAACTAAATTTGATGAATATTTGTTACAGCAGAAACACTGGAATATCTACCCTCTTTCTTACACTATATCCCTAACTGCTAGGCAGTGCTTTCTTCAGCTATTAGGAACCTCAACTTCAGATATCTTATTACCATAGAGAAAATTGGCTGTTTAAGAACAGAAAACTATTATCTCAGTTCCACTTATGGTACAGTGATAAGATAAACAAAAGCAGACAGTGCTTAAGTGTAATAAAGTTTGACCAAGGCAGCTGCACTTTTATACTTCCAAATAGTTAAAACACTTTACTTTAGTCATCATAAAATCAAGAAACTAAAATGAAGGGGTAACAGGCTGCATTGAGTTTCTAGTGTCAGATTCTATATATGGGACAGCAGCTCCTTATGAACAATAATATAACTCTGCTTGCACATTAAACAGACCATAATTATATTTCCTTGTTTATTTTTTCCACCAATGTATTAAATAATGGACTGACTAGCAAATTGTGTATTCATTACTCTGTACATGTAGGATAGTTTTACTCTGTTTTAAAAATCCACTTTACTAATCTCAATTCCCAAATATCTCTTTTTCCACAGGCTCCTGTTCCCTACTTTAAGGTAAAATTAGCTTGTCTTATGCAAAACTAAAAAATGACTTGTATATAAAGGAATATAGGATGTCTGTGAAAGTGAAATGTAATCTTACAATACTGTACCTCATCTCTTCAAGATTATTAGTTCAGACAATGGACCAAGGATGGTCTCAAACAACAACATTTAGACACTTTTGGATCCACTTATTTCCCTAGACTGATGTTCTGAAGACAACAGCTATTGACCATACAATTTTCACCATAAAGCTTTGATATTCATAATTTACAATAAGAGATTTATGCTGGAAATGAGAAATTCTACCAAGAAACATTGCAAATTCAGTTCAGTTCCTAGTACCAGGTAGACACCATAGATTTGCTCTGCAAGTACTGTCAAAATCAGTCAATTATTTAGATTAAAAAGAATTATTACTTTTTCAATACTTCTTTTTAGTGACTTCCTTTTTTTTTTTTTTTTTAATAAGAAAGTCACTTCTGTAGTCAGTTTTTCATAAACCTTTGTATCTCTAGACATAACAGTAAGACTTGGTAAAGAAACAACTAACATATTCTAATTCTTGTTATATTCAGTTTCTGGATGGAGTGATAAAGAATGAGTGTATCCCATATGGCTTTGTCAGTAATTCAGTTAAATAATTGCAGTATCGGTGTTTATGTGATGCACAGCATCATATGAAAAGACTCTTACATTAACGCAATATTGAAGTCCAAATACTCTGTATTAAAAAAAAAAAAAAAAAAAATTCAAAACACAAACACCACCATCTTGCAAAACAGACCCACCAACAAACCAACTCTCTAAAATCCTTATGAATGAAGAAAAATCCATTTATTTAAAGGAAGCCTTAAAATCTCCCATATAAGTTCACCTTTGCATTTAACTTCAGAGTGATGAGATGCCATCGACCACAAGAGTCTTCAGCTTTTAACTTGATTGTGGTAAGACCAGTATCCACATATGTAACTCTGAAAGAGAAAAGAAAACTCTAACAGCATTTGAAGAAGTACAGTTTGAAATGTCTGCAATACTCTGATTAGTCTGTTACAAATATTAATCAGGAAAAGTCCTATATGGCAACCAATTCTGCTGTTCTAGATTTATTGCTGTTAATGCACCAGTCCACAGTTTAATGCAGTCATATATCCTTGGGTTATTTACAACACAGTGTCAAGGCTCATGCTGTGGTCAGTGATCACTCCATTTCAGTTTTCCATCACAGAAACCTTTGACATACACAGCATGTTCCTGTCAGCCTCTACTTATGTACACATTAAACTTCCTGTCAAATCTTTGATACATTTCTGCAGTTTCTTACTGTATGAGACTTTTATGCTCTTGATTTGCTTTTCTCTTCAATGAAGTTCTCTTTTATTATCAATACCATTATTGTGGAAAATTCAGTGGATATTGGTTCATACTCTGAAATTGATTTTCTGCAGAAAATGCTACCCAAATAGGTAAAAAATGAGTTATTTATGATGATCTGCCTTCGTTTCATGACAGTTTTACACAGTATACATGCACTCAACCAAGTAACAAGTACATATTAAATGTAAATAAGTTTTAAAACTTCTGACAGTGAGCGATTCTTTCCTTAAAGTGTCACTGATTTGTGCTTCACACAATAAAGATGAATACAATTGTAAAATACATTGTTGTCTAGAAACACGTTCTGCTGAGTAGCTTCAACAACTGCCAAAAAGGTTCAGACTTCTCCATTGATTTACCAGTGAACTGGGTACATGGATATTTTGATATTTTTACTATGTCATTCTTGTGTAAAGATAAAAAGCAGTCCAAGATTATTGAGTAACTTGGACAAGGCTTATCAGAGTTCAAAGAAAGCATCTGCTTGCTGGCCTAAGTAACAGGTTTTTTTTATTTTTAAAACTATGACATACTAGCCCAATCACTGGACCTAGAGAAGGACAGGCATGCTGGGTGCTGTAGTTTAAGCTTTCCCAGAATCCAAAAGCCCAAATGGAACAGATATAGATTGCCTCCCTTCTCCCTTTTTTCCCAGTAGAGGAAAGCAAGTCAGGCAGGAGAAAAGAAAGGTAAAAATCATGAAAGAAACAGTCTTGAGTCAATTTGGAAGTAAAAAAGTAAGTTTAACAAAATATAAAAGGCATCTGAGTCAAAGGAATGTTACAAAGGTATAAGGAAAAAAGGTAAATAAAAACATATACAAAAGCAGTCACAGCTGGCAAAGGATTCTCTTGATGCAAATGTGCATTCTCTTTAGATGCAGTCCTTATGAGTTTGGATGCAGCATGAAGCAGGCCCCACCATGTGCTTGCAGCAACAGCAGGAGCAGCAGGAGCACCCTCTCAGGCAGGTGAGAAGTAAGAGCACCACAGAGAGCCAGGAAAATGGCTCCCCTTAAATAGGATTGCTGGACAGGAAAGTGGGAGTGGAATAGACTTTGACCAGGGGACCCCCTCCCCCTGGGAGGGAGAACCAAGTCAGGTTTCTTTGTCCACCTGGGGGCTAGGTTCTTTTCAGTCCACCCCCTCCAGGGCTGGATGTAACCTGGGAAATGCTTCTCTTTCGACCGAAACTGGCAACAGAGTTGTAGAAGCCTGTACATGAAAAGGTAGACATACACGAAAGGGTAGGCACATTCATTAGAGGGAAGTGAAAAAAGGAAAATAAAATTATCTGCATAAATGACATAGCCTCAATATGAGGGAATTGAAACACAGATGGAAAAAGTAGTAATGGCTGTAAGTAGGGAAAGAGATGTATTATTTCATGTTTAATGTCGATTATCTTTAATGCATTATTAAGTAGTTCTACAGATTCCTGGGAGAATTTTAACATTCCTTTTCTCCATGACAGTTAAAAGAAATACAAATCCTGACAAAAGCATAATTCAATGGTAGTCAATTACACTTCATTTATTTAGGAAAAAAAATAGATCATCTTCCTCTAATAGAAAAAAAAACACAACAAACCACCACCCAAATTCAAAACATTACTCCTTCATTCCAACTTTACCTCAAAATCAAATCAGTTTTATGAAGATAAGAAACTACCTATATCCCGATGCTCCATTTACTGTTGGCTGGGGCTGGAAAATCCCAGACCCGCAGCTAAGGCACAGAATGCTACTGCAATAAAATACATAGCAGAGGCCAGAACAAAGCTCAACTGGTGCCTGCATCAATGCACTGTGAGGTTAGATATCAAAAAGAGAGGGAAAAAAAGTAAATAAAATGGATGTTGTCAAGGTATTTAGGATTTAAAATTATCTCTCTGACAGCCATCTTGTTTAGATCACTCTTCAGGTTTCAGAATGTATGGATCATTTTTGCTTAAAACCAAGTATCTTTTGCAGTTCCTTACTCTATAGTGGGTGGGAGTATCAAGATTGAAAATTTGTTTTTATTTCTTAGATAGCAATAGACATACTGATCTTAAAATTGATTTCTGAAATCCTTAAGGGGTCAGTACTTTTTCAATTACTTTAACAACCTAACCACCTCTAAAATAAATATATGTGTGTGTGCTTATTTATATATTTAAAATGTAAACATATGCACACCATGATATTAAAAATACAGTGACAATGATTGCATTCAATTGTACTCGTAAAGAACTTTCACATTCAGTTTTACTGAGTGTAAATTAAATGAACTTTATAAACAAAACCATTTGGGAACTGTGCTAAGAGCACCATTATTCAGGTTTTTTTACATACTTTTAGAATGAATATATAAGGTATATTTTAAAACCAGTTTGAAATGTAGTTTCTCTGAGCTTAGAGATAACATGGAAAAAAAGAGTAAAAAATCCTCATAGATCATCGCCAGATCATCACCCAGCAGCCCAAGAACAACCTGTTCCTCATGCTGGATACCCATGGCACCAACGGCTCCTTGGTACGAGGAGCACCACTACAATCCAGACCAATCTGGAAACTCTTATGAGTTCTACTTAATTGTGACTTGAACAACTAGCTACTAGTAGAAGACCACTATTCAAGCTATACAACACAGCACCTTTGAAGTATTATTGATTACAACTCCTTATTTAAGAGGTTTTCTGGTAAAACATTCTCTTCCCTTTCAAACTTTTCCACAAACAGGAATGCCAAGGAATAAAAACCTTCCCAGACAAAGGGGGATGCAAGGCTGAAGAATGCCCAGCATGAAAATTCATAGGTAGCCTTCCTTCTTCTTAACAGAATGTAAAAATAATAAACTGCCTCCAGGGAACGAGGGAGGATTCAATTTTCCATTTACAACAGAAAAAGGGAACTTAGTAGCTGTGTTGCTAACTTGTTCTGTAACATCACTCTAACAGTCTTTGGATAAGAAGAGATTAAAAGGGTCAGTTTTGTAGGACAGCAGAAAGTTGCTCAACACTGTAAGCATTATAGGATTGTATAATCGAGAAAGGAACTACTTACATAGGTAGCATTTCAGTAACATAAACATTTATTCTTCCATAGGTTCCATCATTTTATTATATACAAAATAAAGGAATGACCATAAAGATGGAAAGCCTCAGTAAAATGCCTGAATACTGGAATTCAGCACAACACACAAATGATTAAGAGCGCATACAAGGCAGGATTCCTTTGGAAATGGAGAAGGGAAGAAGAAAAATACTTTCTATGGCAAAACTTGGCAAGTATTAAGCCAAAATGTGTTAAGACACTAGACAAGAAGACTCCTAGTTCTCTTTCTCTGAGAAGATCTGAACTGTAACTTCTTTTTTATGGAGACTCATTATCTGTATTGACATTATATGTACAGTATATACATGAGATTAAGTTCTTGAGTGCACTGAGCCCCCAGCCCCAGGTGACATAGTTCATACTCTGCAATAACTAACCAGAAACATTCCTCTGCTTCCCCAAACATGGTGTGCTGGCATAGTTTTTGGAGAGTAAGGAATGCCCCATTTCTGTTGGAATCCATCTGCATAGCAAAAAATGCCAAAAGTTCTGAATTTCTCTCTTGTGGGTGTCACAAATAGCTGGCTGCTTTGAAGTTTTGGATTTACAGCTTTCACTCATGTTTTTTTTCCTTTTTGTAGAATTGCCTTTTTGTAGATTAACTGTTATTCCTTTGTCTAAGGAGATCCATGTGCTAGAGAGAGCAAAAATAGAACTGTTGTTTAAACATAATTATTCTAGTTCTAGAGAAAGGTAAAAACTATTTTCATAAAAGCATAAAGGTATATGATAATGAACCATAGCATATGGAAATAGTAATAAAAAAGCTGTACAAAGTAGGGAAAAAGAAGAAAAAGAACTATGAAAGCATCACTAAGTTTACTGTGCCAACAGTTCGTAGGTCAGTAGTCTTAGTAGTAGCATCTCAGCTTTCAGCTCAGTTATTTGAGATGCAAAATATACCTGCAGCTGATACAGGTTGGTTGTGCTATTTTATTTTTTTTTTTTTATTAGAAACAAAGCAGCAGATTTTTGAAAGAAAACCCAGTTTCTGAACAGGATAAAAAAACAAAACAGTATATTTGGTTTGTTCAACTCAGAAATAGAAAAGCAGATCAGATATTCTACATATAACAACTGTTAAGAAATAAACATACTTATTCCAACCCAATATTTCTATATCTCTGACAAGGCAGGAGTAGTATTCTGGTGGCCATGGTATATGCGTGTCTTGTGTCTTTTTTAGAGCAATTTCCTATTTAAAAGAACATGAAAAACATAATTAAGAGAGATTTCAATATTTTTGCATCTATTTAGTCATGCGATTTTCACAATTCATTCAAAAATATTAAGCTTATGTGAAATTAACTTTATGCTGCATTTGTTTTGTTATAGCCTCCAGCTAAAGCAGACAAAGAAGCTGTTTGGTAAACTACTTTGGATACCAGTAATGAAAACATCTGCAATTTAAAAAACACACAGATGTTGACAACATAATCTTCAGATGCAAATATCAAACATGCCTCTTTTTCAGCTAATAAATTTGAAGTCAAGTATCTTTAGGGGCAAGAAGAGTCTCCACTCTTTATTGGACTTGGAGGGGAATATTGTAGCTAAAGGTGAAGAAAAGGCTGAGGTACTAAATACCTTCTTTGCCTCCATATTCAAGAGTAAGGCAGGAGGACTTCAGGATAACTCGCCTCCTGAATTTGTAGATGGGGTCAGGGAGCAGTATGGTCCCCCTGAAATCCATGAGGAAGTACTTAGAGACTTGCTGAGTCCATGGGACCAGATGGGATCCATCCCAGGGTACTGAGAGAGCTGACAGATGAGTCGCTCTCCAACATTTACCACCAATCCTAGCTCACTGGAGAGATGCCAGATGACTGGAAAATGGTCAGTGTGATGCCCATCCACAAGAAGGGCTGGATGGAGGAAGCTGGAAACTACAGGCCTGTCAGCCTGACCTCAGTGCCAGGCAAGATTATGGAACAGGTCATCTTGGGGGCAATCACTGTGCACCTGCAGGATGGCCAAGGAAACAGGCCTAGCCAACATGGATTTAGGAAGGGCAGGTCCTGCCCGACCAACCTGATCTCCTTCTATGACCAGGTGACCTGCCTGGTGGATGTGGGGAAGGCTGTGGATGTAGTCTACCTAGACTTCAGCAAGGCCTTTGACACCATCCCCCACAACAATCTCCTGGCCAAGCTGGCAGCCCACGGCTTGGGCAGCAGCACTCTGCACTGGGTTAGGAACTGACTGGAGGACTGAGCCCAGAAAGTAGTGGTGAATGGTGCCACTTCCAGCTAGTGGTGTCCCCCAGGAATCACTGCAGGGCCCCATCCTGTTCAATATCTTTATTGATGATCTGGATGAGGGGATTGAGTCCATTATCAGTAAATGTGCAGATGACACCAACCTGGGGGCATGTGTGGATCTGTTAGAGGGTTGGAAGGCGTTGACAGGCTGGACAGATGGGCAGAGTCCAACATGATGACATTCAACAAGTCCAAGTGCTGGGTGCTGCACTTTGGTCACAACAACAAGCAGTGCTACAGGCTGGGGCCAGAGTGGCTGGAGAGTGGCCATGCAGAGGGGTACCTGGGGGTACTGATTGACAGGTGTGTGTGAACATGAGCCAGCAGTGTGCCCAGGTGGCCAGGAAGGACAATGGCATCCTGGCCTGCATCAGAAATAGTGTGGCCAGCAGGAGCAGGGAAGTCACTGTGCCCCTGTCCTCAGCACTGGTTAGGCCACACCTCGAGTCCTGTGTCCAGTTCTGGGTCCTTCAATTTAAGAAGGAGATTAAGACACGTGTCCAGAGAAGGGCAACAAGGTTGGTGAGAGGTCTTAAGCACGAGATCTATGAGGAGTGGCTGAGGCTGCTGGGTTTGTTTAGCCTGGAGAAGAGGAGGCTCAGGGGAGATCTTATTGCTGTCTACAACTACCTGAAAGAGGTTGTAGCCAGGTGGGGTGTTGGTCTCTTCTAGGCAACCAGTGGCAGAACAAGAGGACACAGTCTCAAGCTTCACAAGGGAAAGTTTAAGCTTGAGGTGAGGAGAAAGTTCTTCACAGAAAGAGTAATTGGCCATTGGAATGAGCTGCCCAGTGAGGTGGTAGAGTCACCATCCTTGGAAGACATGGCACTTGAAGCCATGGTTTAGTTAGTTATGAGGTGTTAGGTAATAGGTTGGATTTGATGATCTCTGTGGTCTTTTCCAACCTTATTGCTTCTATGATTCTATGATTTTGACTAGAAGACAGCCTACTACTGTCTCCTGACCTCCAGAGCTACAAAAGACCACACATATATGAACCCCCCATTTTACTTTTTCAGTACCTATATAAAACTTTATATAGCAATAAAAAAAACCAAAACAAAACCAAAACAAACAACCCATCCACCACCACCCTCAACACAAGAAAAAACCCCTGTTTCTGAATTTTAAGAATTATAGGATGCTAGAGAGTTAAGTTTTGGTACAGACACTCATCAAGTATATTGATATGCCTGAAAGAGAAATTTTTATCAAAAGGCAATGCCATGGTAAAAAACCAACCAAACAAACAAAAGAAACCCCAAACCCAAATCATGTTTCACATTTGTGTTGTACTGCTTGTCATTTAAAAGTTTACTTAAGTTACAATTATGCTTATGAGACAAATAAATTATTAATAGTTCTAAAGAAAATAAATACTAGAGTAATAAAAGTAGCATAACAATAATTCCTGCCCAGTTTTCCAGTAGTGTCTTCTGTTGTTATTACTGTCTGCTGAGGGTTGTTATTTTACAATATTGAATAAATTTTACTTTTACTACATTCTCATTTTCTGAATGCTTCTAAATTCCAGCAAATAGTTCAGAGTAACTTCTGTGAAATATTCCACAACAGCCACACATACACAGTTTTATTCAGTCCTATTCCAAGCACCCTTGCCTGGTTTAGTGTAATACAGTTTGCTAGGGAATGAACCAACACTGGGGAAGAGCATTCCTAGTGTAAAGCAGCAGTGTAATAGCAGCAGGGTATTCTTGTTGATGTTTTGATGAATACTTTGTGTGTTTTATTTCTATGTTAAGTACGACGTATGCAAATATTCTTTGCCAAGAATTTCCATAGAATGTTTTACTAACCATCAAGGAATTTTCAGTTTTGTGTAGTTAACAAAAGACTTTGCTACTCTTCAATCCCAAATTAGAATTTTTTTTTATAAAAGAATAATGAACTATTAAAAAAAGCTTTCTGATTTCTTAGTCAAGTTGTTACATGGATGAAAGCACCTTCAGCAATCCTTTTTATTTTATAAGCCTTCTTTCTCTACCATCTGGAAAATAGAAGGAATTCCAAGAAAATTGTAAAAAGGATGGTGCTAAACTGAGATCCCTTCCTTGCTGGGATTTTAATTTTTCTATAACACTCCAATTTCAAAAAAGAACAGCCAGTTAAAATATTAAGGGATATTTATACAAATGTTACATGAACAGCACACATACAAAGCCACCTCTTAAATACATAAATCCGTCTGCCAAACGGTAAACCATAACAACACTGCAAGTAAAACCCAAAGCTATTAGAACACCCCATCTCTCATGTGTTTATTGTAACTTACCAAAACAGTTTTCAGCTCCACCATAAAACTGACAAGATCTGGACAGCTGTGCAACCTCTGGAAGGAACACAGTATCAGTTCATTTTCTCCAGCTCATAACTTTTAGTGGGAAATAATTTCAGTCTAACTAGTTATTTTTCTAGTATTGTCAAACTAACCAGCTTTAAAACACCAAATGTATATCATGTTTAAATATTTTGGTTTCAGAATAAATCTCCCAGACTACAGGAAACTGTACTGAAAATTAACCATCACCTTCATCACAACATGTCACATTACATATTTATGGAGACTTTACATTTTATGTTTTTATGAAGACTTTAGTCTTCACCAATGCAAACAGAAGCTTTAGAATCACTGAAAAATATTTCTTCGTCGGTTAAATTTTCTTTAGGAACTCTCCAGACCCCACCTGCTTTTAGATGATGTACATGATTAAGGATCTCAGTCTATCTTCTGATGCAGTACATATTTACACTTCATTTCCTCAGCTCTGACATTTGGTCACTCACAACTTACAACAACGTAGGAAGTCCATGGGACACTGTTTCAACTAGCAGTGTGGCAAGGACACTTTCTCAGAAACAAAACTTAGTTCTGTGACTGAAAGGCTGTGGTATCACTGCTCTAAAGTTTCCTCTGAATAGAGGCTTATCTGTTTACAATACAGAAGGAGCTAGACCTAGCAATAATTAATATGAATGCCTTCCATTAGGAACTGTTTTAAAAAAAATACATATTTATAAAAGGAAAAACAAAACCTGTTTCTAAAAGAGACAGTAAAGAAAAACTTCAGTAAAATGTCAGCATTTTATTAAAAACTGTCCTTTCTTTAAAAAAAAAAAACAACAAAACTTTTAACTCTAACTTACTAAATTTTATCTGTCTCTAGACTGACCTGCAAATCACTAATCATTAACACTTTTAGAATAGGTGTGTGAATATAAGCTCATCAGAATTATTATAAATATACATTTAACAGAAATGGTTTTAAAAGCTGTATACCTGCTTTAAGATATGCTCATATCCATGCAGTATCTTCTTTAGGTGCCAGCTACACTCTACCCTAGACAAATAGGATTTGATATAAATTTTAAATTCACAGTACATGACTTTTAAGACAGATCAGAAAGTCTACCACACAACAACACAAAATTTATTCTTAAAAAAACCCAACAACAAAGTAAACAATGCTTCAAAATGTCTTTGTGTTTCATATTCAAGGTATTTAAAACTTTCAAATGTCACTATCCCAAAGTCCATTAAAAATTCAACAAAAGCCTGTTCTTTGCTGAAAACAGCAGCATCATTCTTGCAAGCTAATATAACTTCATAAAAAATACCAATATTTAAAAATTAAATCCTGAAAATGTCAAAGTTACCTGTAATGTGGTTTTAACTATCTGACCTAAAATGAAATAACTATTGAATACCACATCTGTTCACAGCTCAGGGCAGGCTGGCCTAGGTAGAGGTATGTAACACGTTAAAGACTAACCCATGTATGTTGCATACACACAGCCCCCTACAGACTACCATGACAAACATGTATAGCCATAAGAACAGAGCTCCTAAAGAAAAGTTGGGTAATTCAAATTAATACAGTAAGAATAAATGGTTTAAGTTTACAACTTTGCACTGAATTTTCTGTTTCTCAAATAATGACGTACAAATAACCCAATTTAAATGAACAATGTTTTCTCCAAGGACGCTGATTTATATATAAATACAACTAATTGATTACCATAGGTTTCAAAGTTAATTAACAACTAAATATTTTCATATAGGCAATGTTTATTGTTAGCACTTATTAACAGTAATGCTGTACAATTTTTTTGCAAGGTTAAGCTGAAACGATTAAGAATTAATTACCAACACTGATATTGGAAAAAATAAGAATCATTAATATGCATATCCATCATTGCTTTTATAAAAATAAAACTTTTTTACACACTTACAAATTGCTTTCATAAAACTATATTACCTTGCATTTCTCAGCTGAAAATCCAGAGGTAGCAGTATCCTGATATGGAAGTCTCTACCCTTGAAAAAAAAAAAAAAAATTAGTTAATATGAAAGTCAACAAATTAAAATATTGACACTGTTGTGGTTAGTATTGCCCAGAAGATCAGCTACTAAGAAAAAAAGTCTGTGTTATATTTCAGGACTATTGTTCAGAATTTCTTTATTTAGGAAAAAAGCAGCATGAGTGACAGATAGAAATAATGCTGCTTTTAATTCTGAAGTTGAAATATTCTTGATCCCTAAATCACAGTATTCAGTAACAACTTCAGTGCATCACATTTCATAAAGCAAAAACAACACAGTTAAGATGAAAAAAAATATTATCCAAATCTGGACAAACATAAAAAAATCCATAATTTAATCCAAGTCATGCTGAAGTACATGAAAATCTGCCTTCAACTCAAGTAAAGTCAAACCAGACTCTTTTCATGAAAGTGCTACACTAAAACGGAACTTTGGCACTGATCCACAAGGCATTTCAGCAAGGTTTTAGAAATAGTAGGCAGAGTTCCAAGTACATAAATGCCCCATTAGTGGAATCCACATGGGACAGTTCCTAAATGCCACCTACTCACATCTTCAGTAATTGTCCCTATTTGTGATCCTCCTACTTTGTATGGGAGGATCAAAACAAAGCTGACATAAAGGCTTGTGAGTAGGTTTAACTCCTCACTAAAGGGAAGAGGACAGTTAACTCATTGCAAAGCTTTTATCTAGATTCTATTCTACCTCTATTCCACCTTGAATTATGCCCACAAACAAAACCAGATTTCCTCCTGTGATTAGATGCCTGATTGAGCAGATGCTTTATCTCTGTGGTGGGTTGAAAATCTCAGTATTGAAAGCCTTTATGAAACTGTTTCCCATAACATCCCAAACAGGAGGATGAACTAAATAATCTGACCTTGAGGTGGATTACAAAGGGCTCAAGGGGTTGTGATCAGCAAGAAGTCCATCAGAAGCCCCCAACTACTGAAGCACACTAGGCATCAGTTCTGGGGCTGACAGTGACCTTCATTAATGACCTACATGATGGGACAGGATGCACTTCACTTAGCAAGTTGGCATAATATACAAAACTGGGAGGAATGACTGATCGACAGTGTGATTTTGCTACCATTCAGTGGATGATAGCATGCTGAGAAAATGGTTTGATAGGAACCCCGAGAACTTAGGAAAGTGCAAAGTCCTGCACTGGGAAAGCATTTACCCCACATACCAGCACACACTGGTGGCTGACCAGATAGGGGGCAACTTTGTAGTAAAGGACCTGGTGGTACTCATGGACATGAAGATTACCCTGAGCCAGCAATGAACCTTTGGAGCATACAAGGCTAACAGCTTTCTGTACTGCATGGGTCTGAGCATTTCCAAAAGGTCAAGAGGGGTGATCTTTCCCCAAGTCGGTGTTTATGAAGTATACCTGGATTGCTGGGTCCCTGGTACAAGAAAGGCATTGACATACAGGATTTAGGCCAGTGAAGAGCTAAGAAGATGATTAAAGAGCTTGAAGCATCTCTCATATGAGGAGAAATTGAAAGAGATGGAAAGGGTTAGCCTTGAGAAAAGAAGGCTCAAGAAGGATCTTGCCAGTGTGTACAAATAGTTGATGGAGGAGCACTGCAGAACGTGTGGCCAGACTCCAACTGACACACACTGACAGGATGAGAAACAATGGCTACAAGTTAAAACACAGAAAATGTTACCTACATGCATCAAAAAAACACACCCTCAGTAGCAGTGAGGGTGGTCAAACACTAGAACAGACTACCTGAGAGACAGAGCGGTCTCCATGCTTAGAGATATTAAGGACATGACTAGGCATGGTCTTGAGCAACCTGCTCCAGCTGATCCTGCTAGACGACCTCCTCCAGAGGTTCCTTTTAACCTCAGTGCCTGTGCAATGCCCACAAGCAAAAAATGATATCTGTTTCACAGATGAATAAAGACTACTGGCACATCAGTTGTTTCTATCTGTAAGTTGATGCTTACCGACTGCTGAAATTAAACACATAACCTCAAACTTTGGGCATTACAGCCTTAGCCCTAATTAAAAAAAAATCACATCTGAAAAAAGGTGTTCACACTCACATCTTAACCCCCCAATAAGTCCTGGGTGCATTCTGACACATGGAGCATTTTAAAAGTTGCATCTATTACAGTAATACAAATATAAACACACACTTGCAAGTGTCATGTCAAAGTTGAATACTGAAGTCCTGAATTTTGACTGCAGAACTACACTTTTGAAAACACAAGCATGACCCAGACCATATCCTACAGGAAGGCTGGAGAAGGGCTTTTCATAAGAGTGTCTAGTGATAGGACAAGAGGGAATGGTTTTAAGCTGAGGATAGAGTAGGCTTTGACTGCATCTTAGGAAGTTCTTCATTACGAGCGTGATGGGACCTCTGAACAGGCTGCCCAGGGAGGTTGTGAACACCTCCTCCCTGGAGGTGTTCAAGGCCAGGCTAGATGAGGCCTTGAGTAGCTGAGTCTACTTGAAAGGTGTCCCTACCCACAGGTGGGAGTTTGGAGTGGATCTCCTTTAGTAGATCTAAGGTCTCTTTCAACCTAAGCAATTCTATGATTCCATGATATTTTTTTTATTTCAATTTTCACAGGAAGAAAACCCTATGCTTTTTCTAATTGACACACTATTAAGAACTGTCCCTGTGGCCTGTGTGCACATGCATTGTGTGATATTTTAATGAGCCAGAGCTGTAGCATTGACACATATGGCCTCTGATGCCAAAGCTGGCTTAAGAGCATCCACTCTCAACCTGTCTTAGGTGCTGTTCTGCCTGCACTGAAAAGTACCAGATCCTCTGAGGGACCATGCAGCTGCCTAAACTGTAACACTAATACCCATGCTTAGTCATTTAGTCAACCTTTTACCCTAGGCCCAGTGTGCAGGCACGTTTAATCTGTTGCAAATCCACACTTGCCAGCACAACAAATCCAACCCACAAGCCATCAACGATGCCGCGCCGGCGATAAACGAGAACAGCGCTCACCCACGGACTGTGACGCGACCACCTCTCCACAGCACCCTCACGGCACACGGCCAGGATGCAGCCTCAGAGTCCCCCGCCCTCACCAGTATTTCCTCCTTCACAAGCCTGGCGGCTCCACGCTCGACCAGGAAGCTGCCGGCACCGGAGAGGCGGGAAGCGCCCCCCTCACACAGACCTGGTCCCACGGCTGCCCGCCAGCACAGGCCTTAGAGACAGAGAAGAAGAGCTTGTCACAGAATAACGGCCGCCGGCCTGGTACCTGCGCGGTGACGAAGCCCTCATAGGCCGTCCCCTCCCGGTTCTGAGGCAGCAGCAACGGGCACTGGCAGAGTAGGGCTCCCGCGACGGCCATTCCGCCTCGCTACGGCACGGCGGTTCGAATCCGACGCGCTGCCGGGTGAGGCCCCGCCCCAGACATCGCACGCGCCTGAGGGGGCGGGAAAGGCGCGCGGCGCGGCGGTTGGGGAGGGCGTGTGCTGACCGTTGTCTGAGGGAGTAGTGTGAGCTGTCGCCCGAGACCCGGTGTCCTGTGTAGGCTCCCGCGGCACAAAGCGGTTTCTAGAACTCTTGAGGGGCCCGGTTTCCCTATAGCCGAGGCAGGCTGAACTGCGGACCAGACTCAGGGTTTCCTCACACTTTCACACTTTAGTTGCTCCGAGGGGTAAACGTCCTATAATAAGGTGAACGTTCGTGTAAGGCTCTTAATATGTAGCCAGCTGTACCACGCAAAGCAAGGTAAAGGGCTGTGCCTGGCTTGATAGTCTCCTAAGAGTCATTTGTTGTTTCTAGCTGCAACACAGTTTAGGATGATAAAAGCTTTTCTGCACTCTGATGCTTGCTTGAAACCTTCCTCATTTTTCTGAGGGGCCTGCCACTAGGACCTGACTGTTACTGTGTTTTGGAAGGCTTGAGGAAAGAGAACTTTCAGGTTTATTATTATTTCAGGAGGCCTTAAGTCTTTGCAGATCACTAAGGCTGAGCAACACACAAAACATAGGCAGAAACTGCCCAAATAGACATGTTTGAGAAAGAGAAGAGCGTTTTACAAAGGGGTAGGTAATTTACAGACCTAAGAGGTGTGTTTGCAGAAGAGTCTGAAGGCTGCAACCCTTGGGAACAAATGCAAATGTTTATTTGATTAGTATGCAATATATTATTAAACTCTGTAGAAGGTCATGTATTTATAGCCCAGCTGATAAGGCCTCTGCTGTTGGATATGGTATACATAACAAAAACATCTTGTCAGCTTTTCCAGTTATTAATCTCCAGTAATAGAGAAGGTTTTTTCTCCCAACACATGTTGAGTTATTAATATCCTTAAACCTGTGTTTATCACCATGGAAATGATTAAAGGTGGCTCAGCAAAATGGAGACAAAGGCAATATTAGCAGGTGCTCAACTTTTTCCAGGCCAGGGAACCTGAAACTTGCTACAAGTGCTTTCTGCAAGTTTTTATGACAGTCAGAGAAACATTGTGTCTGCTGCAAGACAAGATTGAAAGAGAAGCAAAGCAAACAACAAATATGTTGAGATCTGCAGCTGAATCTTGTTTCCTTAGCTTGGGATGTATATACACGATGATTGTATGTAAACAGGAGTAAAAAGCGGTCAAAACCTTTGCAGTTTTCTATTGTTGTAGTGGCTATAAGAAATCTACTACTTGAGAGCATGAACATGAAGTCTTGTTTGCTCCTTTAAGTTAGACGTTAAAATCTCTTGTGTTATTTTTGTATGCTACCAAAGTTCCTCTGTCCTGTATCCAAATTCTGCCAAAGATATGCCCAAGCATCTGGTATACATGGTATCAAGTTTCTCTCTCCTCCTGGAGATGCAGACCGGGGTCCATGCCTTATGCCACATACTAAGAGTCTGAAGAGTTGAAATATTCCCAAGATTTTCCATTTAAATCCAATCAAAATAAGATTTTCAGGTATATGTGCTAATAAAAATATATACTTGGTGCTGGTTAATGTGGTTTTTAACACCTTGCAAGTGTCACTGGTGATTCCCAGACTTCCATTACATTATCAATGAAACTGAGAAACACATTGCAGCAGTTCAGTTCTTAAAAAGAACGTTGCTCCAGTCACCCTTTTTTCCCCTCTACAGAACTTTTGATGATTGCAAGAGTCAGTTATCATTTCAAGAAGCATTTTGTAACTATACACACAAAGAAATTTCAGTGCTACCACGTTTAACCTGCACACCCACAGTTTGTTCCCCTAAAGCTGTTCATGTGCATTTCAATACTCAACATGGCTCACCTTGAGCAGTTAATCCAATGCTTTACACTTAATTGCATCCTTCATATAATCAATTTATTTTTTATCAAAATATTTTTCTCTTGAGCTCTTTATATGCATTACACTAGAAGCCAAGTAATTGTGAAGTACCACTGTACTTCAGCATGTACAGAGATTATTTCTTGATTGCATCAAATGCAAAAATGAAGATTTTTTTTATTCTTCTTTTGGCTGTGTTTATCTTAGTTTCTGACTTTAAAAGAAATGTCAAATCCCTTTCATTTATAATGTATCTAAATAAAAATATTGTAATATGATAACCATAAGACATTTTAATACTGGAGCCCAGAAAATATTATTCATTATCTTACACTGCATATACTGCACACTTTTAAACTTAAAAGAAATGCAGTTACTTGAAACATCGTGTTACATTGATCTGGCACAGACTTCAACATTTTTAAATCAAGAAAATAACAAAATAAAAGCAAGAAAGGGTTTTGACAAGTATAATTCAGGAGGCAAAGGAGCCCTAATCTGATCTCTCAGTGACAGGCCACCTTCACTAATTTAATTACAATAATTGTTTGCCAGCAGAATAATAATTGAGTTTGTTATTAATGATCTGTCCATTCATGTCATATTCAGCCAGTTATCAAAAACTCAAGTGACAAAAAGAGTATGCAGACCAAACACTTTAAAGTGACTATTTCTAGGCTATATTTTGTTAGTAAAATTATCCCAGGAGCTGTCAGACAGCAAGTACACTCACAGACAACAGAATTCACAAGAAACCACTCAACAACCTAATAAAATAATAATCATTGTATGTAGATTTTCTTTAGAGCTTGGTTTTATTTATTCAAGGAT
The DNA here is from genome assembly GCA_033816785.1 of Picus viridis. NCBI lineage: Eukaryota > Metazoa > Chordata > Aves > Piciformes > Picidae > Picus > Picus viridis. The sequence goes on from CM066576.1 coordinate 29,945,286, forward strand.
ATTATGAAAGGCAAGAAAATACCAGTACATTGTTCTCCAACATAAACCAATCAAACTTAAAATCATGTAAAATGGCTAATACTGTTGTTGCCTTCCTTCTTCATAAATCATTGTCATTTTATTCATCTCGCCCTGAAGAAATTACCTTTCCTGTGCATATCCCCACCTTTTTCCACAGATCCCTCGAGTGACAGAATTTCATCCTAATCCCATTTCCAATTAGATGTTATAGAAAAGCATTGTAGACCTTAGAAGGGATAAGTAATCATAATGGAAAGATAATAATGTTTATGAAACCTGGATTTTATCATCGCAAATTGAAAAATTGCAATCGTATTTTAAGCCACTGAAGGTCAATGTTACCAAGAGTGCAAAACCATTCATCAAGTCATCTTAAACTTTTGTGGTTTAGACTATGTTTTAATACAAAACATCTTTATTGCAGAGAGCACCTCCCTTCTGATGTGATTCCCCATCTATCTAGCAGTCACAAAAATGTGGTGTTAAAAGCAGAAGTTGTTTGTAAAGAAAAGCCACACTAGAAAAGAACATTTAGTATATTTTAGTTGTCTTAAGCAGACCAGGCCTCTACAAAATTCTCCATAGACCCACAATTTAAGAATTGCAGACCTAATGTATTCTTAAAGATAAAATCTTATGAAAGGACTCATCATGAAATATAGCAAAACAATACTTTGAACAGTATGCAGTTGTTCTCCACTAGATTTGCTTACTTATGCCTAAAAGGTACACCAAATGTGTACATACTGAAAACCAGCAAAATTTACTGAGGTCCTAGGCAAAAACTAACACTTAAACATCCTCAGCTAATTAAGGAGTTCCTCTCTTTTGAGCTTCAGTCTTTCCCTGTTTGAAAGTACTTCTCAGACACACTAACAGCCATTTGGTCCAGATAGAGTTTTCTGTGACTAAAGCAGCAGGCCAAGCCTGTCATCTGAAAGAAGTTTTATTGTACTACTGCTCCCACTGAAGGAACTCACTTGCTGTGAGACAGTCATACTCTTCCCTTTGCCTCATTCCTGGCCATGTATCCCTTTCTTCTCAAATATGCCAACACTGGTTCCTGACTGATTCCCTTGTATGCTGGGATGTTTTGTTCACCAAAGCCTAATTGCTGTTTTTGTGAATTAATTTTAGGCTGGCCTAGCTCACTGAGGCTGTGACACTAGAAGGCGGCATCAGGAGGGCACATGCAGAAACCAAACCATGCCTTTTGGAAACTGCAAGATGTTAGATCAGCTGCTGGAAGAACATGCAGGTGAGCACCACCAGGTTTCCCCTTCTACCACAGTCTCCTAGGCTACTGTTACTGGTACGGTTTTCACCTATATGCCTTCCTTTGTTTTACCTGAGACATTTTTGCTACAAATTCTTTCTAGTGATTTGCAGAGTTGTCTTATACAGTACTTTTATCTGTGGCTTTTTAAAAACCATTTTGCATCATTAACAGTTCAAACACTGTTGGAGCTCAGATGGAGACTCTGGACATTTCTGTTATAATACCTCAGTACAAAGCAGTGCAGTTGCTAAAAATGTCTCAAGCAGGAAATGCTTTTGTTCTGATGATTGTGAAGGCATTTGTTCTGTATTTAAGAACTTTAATACTGGAAAACATGTGCTAGTGTCAAACCAAGAACGCTGACTGATTTATTAACAGCATAAAATGATTAAGTAAGAATGGGGTATTTTAAAATGTTTTAGGTCTAGAGGGCTCTCAAAGCTCATGTTCATCTTTGTACATATAGGCAAAATCTTGGCACTCCTTTTGGCAGATGACCCAGCAAAATGACTGATGTATGAACATTAATGCATTCACATAAATTAACTGCTGCACATAAAAAACACAGAGGCTTTAGGGCCAATTACATCTTCCTGAATTGGACAAATACTCCCTTTGCAGTCAGTGGCAACTCAAGAATACAAGGCCAATCCATATGTTATATTGATTATAAAGGCACAGGAGTATGCAGATAATCCTTTTCAAACCTTGCAAAGCACAAACTCTTGGAGATCTTCCAAGCAGCCAGATGAAAGTTGCCTTTCAGAATTAGGGAATGTGTGTCATTAGAGATTCCAAAAGATTCTGGGCCAAAATCTGGCCTTGCTTTTACCAATGTTAAATGAGACTATTTAATTGGAGATCATTATCTTGCAAGATAGAGTATAATGCTAACAGCCTCTTTCCTGTTGATTCCCAAGAAAATAAAAGTGAAGATAAACAACTGAAAATATTGTCATGCTCCAACCCCCCAAACATTTGTCAGACACTTCTTGATAGCTTTGAGGGGGGGGTTATGCTGCTAATTGGTTTTACCTGGACATATTTCATATACCAGTGATAACTGTCAGTATAACTCTTCCCTGGTAAGTTGAAAACTGATGGAAGTTGCAAATGCACCCAAAGTCCGTGTTTGCATGTGAATGGGATCTCCTGTACACAGCTGTGGCATCCCTGGTGGCCATTACAGATGTGAAATGTGAGAAGCGCCTTTCTGTAAATGACTTAGTACCTTTAGATGTGTTCATACTGAATTTTTGTCCATCAGTCACCAAATGCAAGCATTTTGAACCTATATTACTTCACTTGGGTGTTAGCACTGCCTCTTTGTTTGATGTTCCAAATACTGTAGAAATATAAAACCATCTCTTAAGTGTAATTCAGAATCCACAGTCTGACTCCAGTAATCCAGTTCAGAATCCTCATATTTCACAGTGTTGCTGGATCATGCAAGTAACTCTGAGGTTGAATTGAACTGGGTTTTTAAATGTTATATTTGTGTGGTGTTAAAATATATTTGTTATGACTGGGTAAGTTCCATTCTAAGTGCTCATTGTAAGTCAATGCTATCTAGCAAAATAAAATCAACTGCCTGTATTGGCCAAAATGAGGGAAGTCATTAAGACAGAACTGTATCACCTAGCATAATTTTTTCTACACTCTCAAGGTTTCTTCACAGAAGTTTAGAAAACTTAACAAATTTTGAAGCTAAACTAAATGTGTTCAATAAATTTAATGGTGATGTAGCATGTAAAACAAAGGATACAAGTTTGCATGCATTTTCAACTGACAAAATTGCTCCCTATGCTAGACTGTTGGGACTGTTTGAGAAGAGGAGACTGAGGGGTGACCTTATTGCTCTCTACAACTACCATAAGGGAGGTTGTAGACAGGCAGAGGTTGGCCTCTTCTCCCAGGCAGCCAGTACCAGAACAAGAGGACAAAGTCTCAGGCTGCGCCAGGGCAGGTTTAGGCTGGATGTTAGGAAAAAGTTCTATACGGAGAGAGTGATTGCCCATTGGAATGGGCTGCCCGTGGAGGTGGCGGAGTCACCTTCATTGGAGGTGTTCAGGAAGAGGCTTGATGGGGTGCTTGATTGCATGGTTTAGTTGTTTAGGTGGGTTGGATTGGTTGATGGGTTGGACGTGATGATCTTGAAGGTCTCTTTCAACCTGGTGTATTGTATTGTATTGAAGCGCACTCACAGCAAACACCAGTTTTTAGAACACTAAGTTCAGGAAGATGTGTCAGTGCTGCCCAGTACATTAAAAATGTCTTTAATTACTTTTAATTCTTGAACTATTTCAAACCATTTAAGTTGCCTCAAAACTGACAGGAAAAACAACCGTTATTCATGGGCAGCATTCAATAAACTGGAGCAAATCCATTGTTTGTCTTAGAAACAAAGAAGATGAATACTTACTGTTTTGTCTAAATTTAAAGCTGTATGTGATCAGTGACTTAAAAATGCATTAAATATGCATATGCACCTTAGCAAGAAAGCCTGTGTTTGTCTAGATTAGTTTAAGGCAGTAGATGCAACTCTAATGACTTTATGTTAAGCAAAAAGTTTTTCTATTATAGCATTTTATTACTTTTAACTTTGTAATAGTTTTAAATAAATGTGTAAGAGGAACACAGGCTGTAAAAGTAGAGAAATTGGAAAGAATAAAGAAAAATATGTGATGTATGATGTTAAAAGAAACAGATAACAAAAATTAAAAGGATTTTACTAGAGGAAAAACAATTTCATTTTATTGTAAAGCTCTAAATGAATAAAATAAAGTCTTTGAATGTGAAGATGATTAAAAAGACAAAGTCATTAGCTAAAGATATTTACAAGTTTAGACTTTCATTTTGATTGTAATTTTAATTAGCTGGACACTGCGGGGGATGAAAATGAAAACCTACATCATCTACTTATTCTTTAAATTGCATTCCACCTTAATTTTCTGCTCTTCAGTTCTTAATTTTCTCTATTTTTGTTCTAAGTAATCCGGTTATCAGAATAAAGTGATTTTCTCTCAGCCAGGTTTAACATCCAGTATTTGAGTCTGTGAACCAAAAGTTCACCCTACTGCTTCAATTTTTGTTCTTTCAACAGCATAAACTCTCCAGGAAACTTTTCCAGTCTTTTGTCAGTGCAGCAGGGTGCTTTATGTGCACATGACAGTTATGAAGCCAATAACAAAGGATTCTATTTTAAAAATAATTATGTTCCATTTACACAGTTTCCCATGGAATTTACTCATAAAATGCAGGATGCGCCAGAAGATTAAATGCCATTTTCCTGTTCATTAAGGCCACTTTTCTAAATGTAATTGAGTTATTTTCCTTTTGTCTTGAAGGAACCATATGCCCAAGACATGGTTAGAGTCAGTTTGTTCTGAAACAAAAGAAATAATTATGCCAGCATACAGTTAACTTGCTGATTTGTACCCCAGTGTCAGGCCATGGACAGACACTCCTTTCGTGAATATCTGTGCCTCTTGAAGATGCTGAAGACACTAATGCCCTGAGTCTTCCTTCTGTGCCAGAAAGTGCTCCTTCAGCCAATCAGTATTAGTGAAGGAACACAACAGATCCTCCTGCTTCTAGCAAATCCATACCAGTTGATTTAAATATTTGATGAAAGCTGTTGAAGCAGATTATGTTGCCTTTCCCTGAAAAGCTTGGGAAGAAGAAATCTAGAGGCAAGACTGCTGCTGTAGATGCATAAGCAAGACAATCTAGTCCCCCGCTGAGTATCCTCGCTAACAAGCCTTATTTGTCTGAAGGATTTCAAACAGTTTCTGCTTTCCCCTGAACACAACCTGTTGTCAAGTAAGATGGAATTCTTCTCCAAGTTGACTTGCAAGACACCTTGTTGGCCCATGAGAGTGAGATGTGGAAAGAATATAAAGGACTATCAAAACATTATGGCTTTCATCTGCACTGCAAAGAGAAGATGTTACATAAAAGGCAACAAGCCTTTATTTTAGCCCTTAACTGAGCCAGGTTAGCTGGTTTCGGCTAAAAATTATCTACACTGCAATTGATGCTTCCTCTTAAAGGTCAGCAGATGAGTTAATAAGTCCTTGTTCCTTTTCAAGTAGCTTCTTTTAGGAACAATTCAGTCCTAAGAGACATCTTACATACTACTATTCTACTACATGATTAGTTTTAGCTGGCTAAAACCCAGCAAGCATAGTATGATCTTGACAAGATAATTTAATTTCATTTTTAAGAAACAATTCATTCACAGGCCTTGTTGCCCTGTCTTCCCACTTCAGCAAAGAACATAGAAAAGGTTTACTCTGGGCTTTTTTTGTAAGACAATTTCCACTATGTGTATAAACAATTTTCAGCAAAGCCTATAAATAGCTTTCTGTATCTAGGCATCCTTCTTAGTGTCATTTTAGTTCAAAAGAGCAATGCTCTTTTGAAATGAATCTCTGTCTCGATGTTCTGTGCTTTGATTCACATCGTGATGCGGTATTGAAGTACATGAACTGAATTCCTTTTGGATTGGGCTGGAGTAGAAAACACTGGGATGCATTTAATGCATCCATCTGTAAATGGGCATTCAGTCAATTGATGCCAGCTACAGCTTTCTTTAAATTAAAAAAAGTGTGACATGGACATCACACCCTCATCACCACCTATTTTGCTTTTTTTACCACTCCTCCTAATGCAGATGCAAATTTAAGGATAATCTACTTTAAATTCAGCACCTCTCTATTTCTAGTTTTCCTTATCTTGGCATTATGGAATTAGATGTTCATCATGAGGTTCAACAAGACCAAGTGCAAGGTCCTGCATCTGGGTTGCAGCAATACCAAGCACTAATATAGGCTGAGCAGCAGCTGGCTTGAGAGCAGCCCTGAGGAAAAGGACCTGGGGGTGCTGGTGGATGAGAAGCTCAACATGAGCCACCAGTGTGCACTTGCAGCCCAGAAAGCCAATCACATCCTGGGCTGCATCAAGAGAAACATAGCCAGCACGTTGAGGGAGGTGATTCTCTCCCTCTGCTCTGAGACCCCACCTGGAGTACTGCATCCAGTTCTGGAGCCCCTATTACAGGAAGGATCTGGAGGTGCTGGAACATGTTCAGAGAAGGGTGCAGCAGTTTGGGCTGGGTGCCCTCTGCTGTGTTCATACGAGGGGTGCTTCCTGTGTCCAGAAGTCCAGCCCATACCATAATACCCTGTGCCACTATAAGATCTCAGCAGGGGGTCTGGCACTCTCTCTTTCTTCCCTTGCCACCACCCAGTAACTGGGGGAGATGTCTCCCGGCCTTTTGGGCCTGACTAGGCCCAAGGCCAGGGGGATGGGCAGTCTCAGATCTGGCCAGCTGAGACTAGCCAAGCAGTGGGGTGGGAGGGGGGAAGAAGGAGCCCTGGGGGTCTTGGGTGTACCCTCAGGTGGGGATGGGATATTTCTGGGTCTGCTTTTGGGATCTTTTCTGCCACTGCACTTCTGGCTTTCTGTAAACATTCACCACTTTTTCCATTTAAATTTTCCACCACTTTCACAATCCATTTGCCCGTGGTGGGGAGGGGGTCTGCCTCAACCTGTCACAAAGGGTCACAAGGATGATTAGAGGGCTGGAGCACCTCTCCTGTGAGGACAGAATGGCGAGTTGGGGCTGTTCAGACTGGAGAAAAGATGGCTCTGAGGAGACCTTATTGTGGCCTTCCAGTATCTTAAGGGGGCCTACAAGAAAGCTGGTGAAGGACTTTTTAGGGTATCAGGTAGTGATGGGACTAGGGGGAATGGAAAAAAAATAGAAATGTGTAGATTCAGATTGGATGTTAGGAAGAAGTTCTTCACCATGAGAGTGGTGAGACACTGGAACAGGTTGCCCATGGAGGTGATGGAAGCCCCATCCCTGGATGTTTTTAAGTCCAGGTTGGATGTGGCTCTGAGCAGCCTGACCTAGTGTGAGATGTCCCTGCCCATGGCAGGGGAGTTGGAACTAGATGATCCTTGAGGTCCCTTCCAACCCTAACAATTCTGTGATTCTATGTAGTCACCCTCTCCAAATGAAATCCAAAAAGTTTAGAACTCTGTCAAGACACAGTTATCTCTTCCCTGAACAGATCAGCCAATTGCAAATGTTACATTTAAAACTAAAAGTCCAATTACAGGACCAATTTCTGATCTCAGTTGAGCCAATATAAATCTGATATAGTTCATTGACTTTAACTTGACTGGAGTAGCTTCATTCCAGATTTGCTCATGTGTAATGAAATTGAGTTCAGACTATGGCTCCGATTATTACTTTAAGAATTAACTAGCAATGTAAGTTACAATATAGAGTTCTTCTACCTCTCAAATAAGGCTTCATAATTATCACTTGTGGGTCTGGAGCGTATATTCAGTCCAATGGTGCTTCAAGGACCCAAGTGCTTTAACGGTTTTACTTTAGAAAGTGAGAAGTGGGTATAAGGAAACAGGGACTTCAACACTGCTTGGAAATAAGGACTGGTCACCTGGTGTAATGCATGCATATGTAAACGCAAAAGAGATTTTGTTTATCTGAAATAACTAATAAGGTAAATTTTCTTTATGTGTGCAAGCTATAGAAGTGTTAAGAATTTTTATGGGCTTCTGTTTACAAGGTTGGGTGGAATTCTCTAATTCTCTCACACTATGCAGAACTTGCAAATACCATGTTTCTGCACACTGATTATTTTCAATATCCACACTGGAAATAGAGATATCACCCTAGAATTCAGTGCTCAGTTAAAACTAGGGTTTTTCTCCATGTTACTTCACAGAGATGTCTTGCTGTCTGTAATGACTAATGCAGTTTAGTGAGGCAAATCTCTGTAGACAAAATTTTGGTTATTTTTCTCAGTATAATACCATATTCCTATAATAACAGTACTTTTCTGGGTGTGTCATTAAATGTGTAGTAGAAATTTGTATACAAGTTGGTTGATGGTTTTTTAAAAGACATATGAAAAATATAGTCTCATTTTTGTGCACACTGCAGAATGTGGTCTAAAAACCCAATTAGGCACATAGAATTCCATAGAACACACAACTATTGAATAAGTAAGCATCAATTCTGCATACTAATTTTTGAAACCACAACTTGAAGTATGTTTTTCAGGTTCTAGGTGAAGACTACCCATCAGATATTTAGTGTCTATATCTTGTTTTCCACCTCAGTTTTTCAAGTTATTTAACTTTCTGGCATTTTCTTAACAGTGGCAGATATCTTAAAGATTTTTGTTTATTTGGGAATTTTTTTTTTTGCTAACTATTTGTAAATTGCTAGAGAAGAACGGGACATTTACTTTCATAAGTAACTTGCCTATGTTAAATAGTTCAGTTGAAATAGGCACAATTATTCACTCCCCGTATTTAAGAAAGAAGTAATTCAGAAAAACACTTAAGTGAACATTTAACATAAATATCTATTTCAGAGCTGTCCAGATCAAGTATGGTTTTAAATAAGTGCTATCCTCAGAGAAGCTTTGATCCAAAATTCCCTGAAATTCATTGGTATCTCACTTTACTGTATGAAGGGTTTTTTGGTCATATTAACAAGAAAAATAAGTGAATAAATGCTCTACCTCATTAGTATGCTGCAAAATAGCTGCAGATAAATTGATTTTCAGAGTCACTGACTAAATCACATTGAACAGATAACTAACTGTAGATAGCAAATGCTAGATCAAATAAAGCACACGGGGACAGGGTTAAAACAAAATCTAGGTGTGTAAACTCAAACTACCATGCATACCTTCCACTAAATATGTAATAAATAAACAAACATGTTTCAATTAAACCTAAAGGAGAAATTATTGTCACAGACAAAATTTTCTTTCCTGGGACCAGAACCTTACATAACACACAATAGCATCAGTTTCTGAGTTTGTGCTGGCCCTGGGTTTTACACATTCTCTGGCCCGTGGGTTTGAATGCTTGGAATTCATTTCAGGTGCAGTAATCACAGAAATAAAACATTTGTGGAGACAAAACTTTAAAACAAACAAAACAAAAATAAAACCCCCAAACCAACTGAGTTTTAGAGAATTATCCACCAAATTACATTTTAAGAGTGGCTATTAAAATGTTGATGAAAGAATATAAGATGATGAGTCAGTGATACTAAACAACCAAATGCAGGGGTTATATGAGATATTACACCAAGCACTAAGAATTTCACTTTACAACCTAGTGTGATTAAATAGCATACTGCTGAAAATGCAGATGTTATAATGCTATAGTAAAAAAAAAGTCATCTTCAAGATGTTTCTAACTGACTCAGGAAAGATCACGAGGAAAATAGGGAGGGACTTTGCAAAGTGTGCTGTCACATAAGAGGACTAGGACTTGAGGCTCATCTTTGAAGTTTTCTTCTTCAAACTGTATGGCCTTCAAGCCATTGAAAATGTGAAAGATTTTTTCTGGTGAAACTAGGCAATGTTATGATCTTGGTCTCATACTTCTAAGGCAGCTAAAGAGAAGGTAACATTTACAGCAGAGAAGATTCCTGCTAATTATGTCACATTCAAATCTCAGCACATTTTAAAATGGCAGTGGTTGTGATAGAAAAAGTAAAATAATTCACCAATTTTTCAAAACAAGGATGTTAGTATGAAGTAAGGCTTCAGCAAGGACAGCAGGATTTATGAAAACACTAATTTGCATATGGGATGATTTTATTTTAAAATAATCCTGATTTCTTTATTTGTTACCCAAGAGACAGTCTCTGAACTGATAGAAGTGTAAGCATTCTGTTTTGTTTTATAGGGTTGGAAGCATGTGTCAATACAAATTATAATAGTCTATTATGTTCTTGCCATTTACCATACATTTTCACTATGAGATTGCAGATATTGCTTAATCTCAGAATATTCCAATACTTGAAGAATAATGTCAGTCAACCTATTGTCAGTGTGTGTTGTTTGAAAGAAGTACTTCACCATAAAAAGTTACCAATGAACATGCTCAATTATGGGAACAATCCCATGAATATAGGCCAGACTCCCTTGCTCTAGGATACTCCATTCATACACTAAAATCAATTTTTCCAGGGTGAAGTCTGTTTTTTTGTCAGTATTTTGTTCTACATACCCAAATTCTTCCAGGCTGAACAAGAAGTATCTTTCAGTTCAGCCTAATGCTCTTTCTCCTTTATAGAAATTAAACTTTCTGATTTGTCAGCTGATCTTTTTCACTTCCCAACAAGTCAGTAGTAATTACTTGATACAAAGCTATCCATTCATAATCTACATCTATCTACATTATGTCCTTCATAATCTACAACAAGGTAGTCCTAAAATTCAGGTGCTGATGGAATTGTGAAACATATTCTTGCAAACCAGTTCTGAAAAAAGTTAAAGTAACAAATGCTTTATGGAGTTAGACTTGCCTGGCTCCTTGGCTGACATGGCAAACTTAAAGTTCTTTTGCATTTTGAAGTCTAAATGTGACCTCTTCTGCCACTCTGTGGGGGAAATACTTTAGGTTGATTGCTTTATTCAAGTCATTCTTATCTCTAAAGTTTTCATAACTTTTATTGACCTTACTATTAATGCAGTCAGTGGTGTTTCTTTAACTCCAAATGATTGAGCCATCTAGTGAAGTTCAGCATATATTGGCCTCTGAGAGCTAATTGGGTTTTATGTAGTACATCTACTTCAAAAAGTATATTGTGGCCTATATATTACAGATTTAATGCATCCCAATCCATTAAAAACTCAAATCAGATTCATTGTCTGTAGTTTGTACATCTATTTCAGTAGACAAATCTGTTTGATCATATTTACAGCTGGCTGTTACATCTAAGCATGTTGCCTCTTCAACTGATTCTAACTGTAGCCAGTGACATCTCTGCAGAAAGAACAGTTTGGCTTCATCTCCTAACAGTTTAATTGCTCACTAATGAATCATATTTAATACTTCAGAATTTGAACATTGGGTGGCTGTTAGTTTTTCTCCATATGATTACCACTATTACAAAACTATCGCATGTTGCCTTTATTTCTAGTGTCACAAACTATTACTGAATCCTTGGAAGCACAAACTCTGTGCTCTATCAACAGCAAAATAGAAGAAAAATCTTTTTCCTTAACGCAAGAATGTTAATGATAATCTTACAATGCATCAGGGGCTGTAAATTTGCAGATGACACCAAGCTGGGGGCAGGAGTTGATCTGCTGGAGGGCAGAGAGGCTTTGCAGAGGGACCTTGACAGGCTGGACAGATGGGCAGAGTCCAATGGCATGAGATTTAACACATCCAAGTGCCGGGTTCTGCACATTGGCCACAACAACCCCATGCAGTGCTACCAGCTGGGGTCAGAGTGGCTGGAGAGCGGCCAGGCAGAGAGGGACCTGGGGGTACTGGTCGATGGTAGGCTGAACATGAGCCTGCAGTGTGCCCAGGCAGCCAAGAGGGGCAATGGCATCCTGGCCTGCATCAGGAACAGTGTGGCCAGCAGGAGCAGGGAGGTCATTGTGCCCCTGTACACTGCACTGGTTAGGCCACACCTTGAGTACTGTGTCCAGTTCTGGGCCCCTCAGTTTAGGAAGGGTGTTGTCTTGCTGGAACATGTCCAGAGAAGGGCAACAAAGTTGGTGAGAGGTTTGAAACACAAGCCCTATGAGGAAAGGCTGAGGGAGCTGGGGTTGCTTAGCCTGGAGAAGAGGAGACTCAGGGGTGACCTTCTTGCTCTCTACAACTACCTGAAGGGAGGTTGTAGCCAGGCAGAGGTTGGTCTCTTCTCCCAGGCAGCCAGTACCAGAACAAGAGGACACAGTCTCAGGCTGCGCCAGAGCAGGTTTAGGCTGGATGTTAGGAAGAAGTTCTATACAGAGATAGTGGTTGCCCACTGGAATCGGCTACCTATGGAGGTGGTGGAGTCACCTTCATTGGAGGTGTTCAGGAGGAGACTTGATGGGGTGCTTGGCTGCATGGTTTAGATGTTGGGTGGGTTGGATTGGTTGATGGGTTGGACACGATGATCTTGAAGGTCTCTTCTAACCTGGTGTATTGTATTGTATCATTTAGAGGTTGCAAGTATTATGCAGTCTTTCCTCGTATCTCTTCATCCTGCTGTGATTACTTTTCTTATCTTTGGATTTTTTTTTTTTATGTTTAGCCTTGAACTTTGTCATTATTGAGAGAAGTATGGTGGAATTTTTCATTCACATGCATGTCAGTTTTTTTTTTCAAAATTTGCTGTCTCATTTAGAAATATTTTTGTTATCAATGTGAATATTCACTGTTTTTATAACATCCAAATTACTTGAAACAATCCTGTAAAATGATAACTATTTATAGTAGGTTTTTCACCCCTCAACCAATTACATGGAAACTGAAATTTATAACATTTAAAAAATATTTCTCAAGAATATGTATCTATACTTTGTGACCCTGTATTTATTTTTAAATTTATTGTGATACTTTTCATTGTAGAGTTACCATTTTTCACTAAGAGAAAATATCAGTGACCATTCTTAGAAACCTTTTTGAGACATTTTGATAAAGAGGGAAGGACATTTTTATAGGAAAATAACATTTTGGAGTAGATCAATGTTTATTTTACCTTCTCCCTCCTCTCCCCCCTTAATTGTTCAGCAATTTCCAGCTATTCATTGTTGCAAAGAAATATAGAATATGTATTGAAACCCTCTAGGTCTATGACATGCTACCATGTACATGACTTTTCTCTGTTCTTTCTTTTTGCTTTCTTTTTTACAGTTCTTTGAGAAACATTTGACAGTGCTCTGAGTGCTCTAGGGTTGCAAAATTCCTTCCAGCATGAAGAACAGTGTTAAGTTCATTTGCTCTACTTTTGTCAAGATCCCATTTATTTCTGACACTATATAATTAGAACAAGTGGTGGTTAAAAATTCTCCCCCAAAACTCATTTCCTGCTCTCATTCAAAAGCATAGATCAAGGTCATTACAAGCTATGCTCCTTTTATATCTCTCTAATGGATCCCCAATAAAATTCTGGAGTTGATATATTCAAAGAAGGCATTTCTGCCACCACATTGTCATTTTAAAGACAAACCAAAACAGAAATCCTAACGATTTAAACAGAAATTCATAGAATCATAGAATCATAGAATCATAGAATCAGTCAGGGTTGGAAGGGACCACAAGGATCATCTAGTTCCAACCCCCCTGCCATGGGCAGGGACACCCTACACTAGATCACGCTGGCCAAAGCCTCGTCCAGCCTGGTCTTAAACACCTCTAGGGACTGGGCCTCAACCACCTCCCTGGATAACCCATTCCAGGCCTTCACCACTCTCATGGTGAAGAACTTCTTCCTCACATCTAGCCTGAATCTCCCCATTTCCAGCTTCATTCCATTCCCCCTAGTCCTATCACTACCTGAGATCCTGAGAAGTCCCTCCCCAGCCTTCCTGTAGGCCCCCTTCAGATACTGGAAGGCCACAATGAGGTCACCTCGGAGCCTTCTCTTCTCCAGACTGAACAGCCCCAACTCCTTCAGTCTCTCCTCATAGGAGAGGTGCTCCAGCCCTCTGATCATCCTCGTGGCCCTTCTCTGGACACGCTCCAGCACGTCCACATCCCTCCTGTAATAGGGGCTCCAGAACTGGACGCAGTACTCCAGGTGGGGTCTCACCAGAGCTGAGTAGAGGGGGAGAAGCACCTCCCTTGACCTGCTGGTCACACTTCTCCTGATGCAGCCTAGGATCTGATTGGCTTTCCGGGCTGCAAGCGCACATTGAGAGCTCATGTTGAGCTTCTCGTCCACCAGCACCCCCAAGTCTCTCTCCTCAGGGCTGCTCTCCAGCCAGTCACTGCCCATCCTGGATTTGTGCCTGGGATTGCCTCGACCCAGATGCAGGACCCTGCACTTGGTCTTGTTGAAGCTCATGAGCTTGGCTTGTGCCCACCTCTCCAGCCTGTCCAGGTCCCTCTGGATGGCATCCCTTCCCTCCAGCGTGTCCACTGCACCACACAGCTTGGTGTCATCAGCAAACTTGCTGAGGGTGCACTCGATGCCACTGTCCATGTCACCCACAAAGATGTTGAACAAGACAGGTCCCAGGACTGATCCCTGAGGGACTCTGCTTGTCACTGGCCTCCACTGGGACATGGACCCGTTGACAGCCACTCTTTGGGTGCGGCCATCAAGCCAGTTCTTTATCCATCTAGTGGTCCATCCATCAAACCCATGTGTCGCCAGCTTGGAGACCAGGAGGTGGTGCGGGACAGTGTCAAAGGCTTTGCTCAAGTCCAGGTAAATGACATCAGTTGCTCGCCCCTCATCTATTAATGCTGTCACCTGATCATAGAAGGCCACCAGGTTTGTCAGGCAGGATTTGCCCTTGGCAAAGCCATGCTGACTATTCCAAATCACCTCTTCACTGTTCTTCTGAGTCATTAGTGCCTCCAGGAGGATCTGCTCCATGATCTTTCCGGGCACAGAGGTGAGACTGACTGGCCTGTAGTTCCCCGGTTCCTCCTTCTTGCCCTTTTTGAAAATGGGAGTAATGTTTCCCCTTTTCCAGTCTGTGGGGACTTCCCCACTCTGCCATGACTTCTGGAATATAATAGAGAGGGGCTTGGCAACCTCATCTGCCAGTTCTCTCAGCACTCGTGGGTGTATCCCGTCGGGTCCCGTGGACTTGAACACTTTCAGGTTCTTCAGGTGATCACGAACCTGAGCTTCACTTATGATGGGCAGTTCTTCCTCCCCGTCCCTGGCATCGTCTGCCATGACACCAGGAGTGTGGCTGGAGGCCCTTGCAGTGAAGACTGAGGTAAAGAAGTGATTGAGTACCTCAGCCTTTTCCACATCACTAGTGACTAATTCACCACTTTCCTTTCTGAGGGGGCCCACACCTTCCCTAGTCTTCTTCTTGCCATTAATATACCTGTAGAAATTCTTAGTGTTCCCTTTAACCCCCTGGCTAGATTCAGTTCAAACTCTGCTTTGGCTTTCCTAACCAGGCCTCTTGCTGCTCGGGCAGCTTCCTTATATACCCCCTGTTCTATCTGTCCTTCCCTCCACTTCCTGTAGAGTTTCTTTTTGAGTGATAGTGTGTCCAGCAGCTCCTTGTTCATCCAGGCAGGCCTCCTAGCATTCCTTCCTGCTTTTCTCCTTGTAGGTATACATAGCTCCTGGACACAGAGGAGGTGGTCCTTGAATACTGACCAGCTGTGCTGGGTCCCTCTTCCCTCCAGGGCTTCATCCCACGACACTTTGGCTAGCAGATCCCTGCAGCGATCGAAGTCTGCACGCCTAAAGTCTAGGGTTGTAAGCTTAGAATATGTCCTCCTGATTGCCCTGAGGATATTAAATTCAACTGCTTCATGGTCACTGCAGCCAAGGCCGTCTCTGAGCCTCACATTTGTTACCAGCCCTTCCCTGTTGGTGAGAACAAGGTCCAGCGTAGCACCTTTTCTTGTTGGTTCCTCTACCATTTGGAGGAGGAAGTTGTCTTCTATGCAGTCCAGGAACATCCTGGATTGCTGATGCCTTGCTGTGTTGTCCCTCCAACAGATGTCAGGGTGGTTGAAATCCCCCATGAGGACCAGGGCTTGTGACCTGGAAGCCGCTTCTATTTGCCTGTGCAGAGCCTCATCTGCTTGGTTCTGCTGGTCAGGTGGCCTGTAGGAGACCCCCACAGTAATATCTCCTTCCCCTGTCTTGCCTTTAATTCTAACCCATAAACTTTCAACCAACTCATCATGCCTCCCCAGGTGGAGTTCTGCTGATTCCAGCTGGTTGTTGACATAGAGGGCAACACCTCCTCCTCTCCTTCCCTGCCTATCCTTCCTAGAAAGCTTATACCCGTCTATCCCTACGTTCCAGTCATGGGAGTCGTCCCACCAAGTTTCGGTGATGCCCACTATGTCATGGCGTCCCAACATCACGGTGGCCCTTAACTCATCTTGTTTGTTGCCCAAGCTGCGTGCATTTGCATAGAAGCACTTCAGCTGGGCTGGCCCTGTCGTCCTCCTGTGCCAACTCCCCTTGGTTTCCACAGGGTGTCCTGGTGTGTCATTTGTGTCTTGCCTCAGGGCAGCAAGCTGAGAGCCCCTACTGGCTCTCCATCCCTCCACCTCAGGTGAGCTGCCCCTCTGCTTGTCACAGGCCAGCAGGAGACCACCAACCCCTCCCCCTTCAAATCTAGTTTAAAGCCCTGTCTATGAGCCCTGCCAATTCCTGCCCCAGGATCCTTTTCCCCCTCTGGGACAAGTGTGTCCCATAAGTTGTTTTTAGCTCTGCTGCCTTGAAAACCAAACCATGATTGTAGAACCCAAATCCCTGCCGATGGCACCAGTCCCTGAGCCATGAATTGACCTGTTGGCTCTTCCACAATGTTCCCTCATCCATCACTGACGTTAGAGGGATAGCAGAGAACACTACTTGAGATCCTGACCCCTTTAGCAGGTGCCCTAATGTTTTGAAATCTCTTTTAATTGACCGTGAGCCTCGCATTGTTGCATCGTCACTACCCACCTGAAAGACCAGCAGTGGGTAGTAGTCTGAAGGGCTCACAAGTTTGGGAATTTTGCCTACTATGTCCTTTACTTGGGCACCAGGGAGGCAGCAGATCTCCCTATGAAATGGGTCTGGTCTGCATATTGGGCCCTCTGCCCCCTTCAGTAGGGAGTCTCCTACAACGATGACCCTACGAGGTTTCCTTTCTGGACTAGTTTTGATAGCTGGCCTGAGGGAACCTGTCATTGGTGCAGCTTCTGTCTTCCTTGAGTCCTCATCCTCACCTATGACCTGCTCCTCCTGCAGAGCCTCATACCTATTCTGAACCTGCACTGTAGGCAGCGTGCTGCTCAAAGTGCAAAAATTAAATGTGTTCGACATATGGCATCCTAAAACACCTGATATTTTAAATCACAGGAGGATCACAGGATGCTAGGGATTGGAAGGCACCTCTGGAGATCATCGAGTCCAAACTCTCTGCCAGTGTAGGACCGTAGAATCTACCACAGGTTGCACAGGAATGCATCCAGATGGGTCTTGAAAGTCTCCAGAGAAGGAGAATAGAATAGAATAGAATAGAATAGAATAGAATAGAATAGAATAGAATAGAATAGAATAGAATAGAATAGAATAGAATAGAATAGAATAGAATAGAATAGAATTACCAAGGTTGGAAGAGACCTTGAAGATCATCGAGTCCAACCTGTAACCACAACCTCACAACTAGACCATGGCACCAAGTGCCACATCCAGTCCCCTCCTGAACGCCTCCAGGGATGGAGACTCAACCACCTCCCGGGCAGCCCATTCCAATGACGAATCACTCTCTCGGTGAAGAACTTTCTCCTCACCTCGAGCCTAAACTTCCCCTGGTGCAGCTTGAGACTGTGTCCCCTTGTTCTGGTGCTGGTTGCTAGGGAGAAGAGGCCAACCCCTTCCTGGCTACAACCACCCTTCAGGTAGTTGTAGAGAGCAATGAGGTCACCCCTGAGCCTCCTCTTCTCCAGGCTAAACAGCCCCAGCTCCCTCAGCCTCTCCTCATAGGGCTTGTGCTCAAGGCCTCTCACCAGCCTTGTTGCCCTTCTCTGGACACGTTCAAGTGTCTCAATGTCCTTCCTAAACTGAGGGGCCCAGAACTGGACACAGTACTCAAGGTGCGGCCTAACCAAAGCAGAGTACAGGGGCACAATGACCTCCCTGCTCCTGCTGGCCATACTATTCCTAATGCAGGCCAGGATGCGGTTGGCCCTCTTGGCTGCCTGGGCACACTGCTGGCTCATGTTCAGCTTCCCATCAACCAGCACCCCCAGGTCCCTCTCTGCCTGGCCGCTCTCCAGCCACTCTGACCCCAGCCTGTAGCACTGCCTGGGGTTGTTGTGGCCAATGTGCAGAACCCGGCACTTGGATGTGTTAAATCTCATGCCATTGGACTCTGCCCATCTGTCCAGCCTGTCGAGGTCTCTCTGCAAAGCCTCTCTGCCCTCCAGCAGATCAACTGCTGCCCCCAGCTTGGTGTCATCTGCAAATTTACTGATGATGGACTCAATGCCCTCATCCAGATCATCAATAAAGATGTTGAAAAGCATGGGGCCCAGCACTGATCCCTGGGGCACACCACTAGTGACAGGCCGCCAGCTGGATGTGGCACCATTCACCACCACTCTCTGGGCTCGGCCCTCCAGCCAGTTCCTAACCCAACGCAGTGTGCTCCTGTCCAAGCCATGAGCTGCCAGCTTGGCCAGGAGTTTGCTGTGGGGGACGGTGTCAAAGGCCTTGCTGAGGTCCAGGTAGACCACATCCACAGGCCTCCCCACGTCCACCAGGCGGGTCACCTGATCATAGAAGGAGATCAGGTTGGTCAGGCAGGACCTGCCCCTCCTAAATCCATGCTGGCTAGGCCTGATCCCCTGGCCATCCTGTAAGTGCTGTGTGATCGCACTCGAGATGACCCGCTCCATAATCTTGCCTGGCACTGAGGTCAGGCTGACAGGCCTATAATTCCCCGGCTCTTCCAACTGGCCCTTCTTATGGATGGGCACCACGTTGGCCAGCTTCCAGTCTTCTGGGACCTCTCCAGTGAGCCAGGACTGCTGAAAAATGATGGAGAGCGGCCTGGACAGCTCATCCGCCAGCTCCCTCAGCACCCTAGGATGGATCCCATCCGGTCCCATGGACTTGTGGGGGTCCAAGCGGCTGAGAAGATCTCTAACTGTCCCATCCTGGAACAGGGGAAAACTATGCTGCTCCCTGGCTCCTTCTGCCAGCTCTGCAGGCCAGCTGTCTGGAAGCCGTTCTGTCCTGCTAGTAAAAATTGAGGTAAAGAAGGTGTTAAGCACCTCTGCCTTTTCCTCATCCTTTGTTACAATATTCCCCTCCATGCCCACCAAGGAGTGGAGCTTCTCCTTGCCCTTCCTCTTGCTATGAATATATTTATAGAAGGACTTTTTGTTGTCCTTCACAGCAGAGGCCAGTCTGAGCTCCAAATGTGCTTTTGCCTCCCTAATTTTCTTCCTACAAGACCTAGCAACATCCCTAAACATTCCATGGGTTGCCTCCCCTTTTTTCCAAAGATAATACACCCTCTTTTTTTCCCTTAGTTCCTTTAGAAGTTCATTACCCAACCAGGCTGGCCGTCTGCCCCGGCGGCTCATCTTCCGGCACACCGGCACAGCCTGTTCCTGCGCCTTCAAGAGTTCTTTCTTGAAGTAGGTCCAGCTCTCCTGAACCCCTTTGTTTTTAAGGGCTGTTTCCCAAGGAACCTTCTGAGTTAGCTCCTTGAGTAGCCTGAAGTCCGCCCTCCGGAAGTCCAGAGTGGAGGTCTTCTTGCTCCCCCTCTTGGCTTGGCTGAATACTGAAAACTCAATTATCTCATGGTCACTGGTGCCTAAACACCCTCCGACCACCACATCACCCACCAGCCCTTCCCTGTTGGTGAAGAGGAGGTCAAGCATAGCCTTACCCCTGGTAGGCTCACGCAGCACCTGGGATAAGAAGCTGTCCTCCATGCACTCTAAGAACCTCCTAGACTGCCTCCTCTCTGCTATGTTGTGATCCCAGCAGATATCAGGCAGGTTGAAGTCTCCCACGAGAACAAGGTTAGGCGATCTTGAGACAGCCTTAAGCTGCCTATAGAATGCTTCATCAAGATCATCCTCCTGGTTGGGTGGTCTATAACAGACTCCAACCAGCATGTCTGCCCTGCTGGTCTTCCCTCTATTTCTTACCCACACGCACTCAACCCGATCATCCCGAGACTCCACAACCTCTCTGGACAGCCTGTTCCAGTGCTCTGTGACCCTCACAGTGAAGAAGTTCCTCCTCATGTTGAGGTGGAATCTTCTGTGCTGTAGTTTATATCCATTGCACCTTGTTCTATCACAGGGTGCAATTGAGAAGAGCCTGTCCCCACTCTTGACACCCAGCCCTCAGATATTTATAAACATTTATTAAATCCCTTCTCAGTCTTCCCCAGACTAAAAAGCCCCAGGTCTCTCTGCCCCTCCTCATACGGCACGTGCTCCAGTCACTTAATCATCTTTGTAGCCCTCCATTGGACTCTCTTGAGTAGATCCTTGTCCCTGTTGAACTGGAGATCCCAAAACTAGATGCAATATTGCAGAGGAGGTCTCACCAGGGCAGAGTAGAGAGGGAGGAGAAGCTCCCTCCATCTGCTGGACATATTCCTCTTAATGCATCACAGAAGTCCATTGGCCTTCGTGGCCACAAGGGCGCATTGATGACCCATGGATAACTTGTTATCCACCAGGACTCCCAGGTCCTTCTCCACAGGGCTGCTCTCTAGCAGATTGCCTCCTTACCTGTACTGGTGCAGTTTATTATTCCTTCCCAGATGCAGGACTCTGCACATATCCTTGTTGAACCTCATTATGTTCCTCTTTGCCCAGCTCTCCAGTCTGTTCAAGTCTTGCTGAAAATGTATGGTAAATAGCAAGAACATTTTTAGTATCCTCCCTACATTAGTTCACTTGGATCATTTGTCTTTCAAAGGACTAGTAAACCTTAATTCGCTTTAGCAGCTTTGAATGGAATTTTATTCTTTATTACCACAGCCTTTCAACTCTAGTAATTTGAAAACTAAAAATTAACTGCAAAACTCAGCCAATCCTGTAGTATTCTTTTATTATCAAATGTTATATAATTAGCCCTCAAACTGTGTTCAATTACTGACAAATATTTTAGAATAGAATAGAATAGAATAGAATAGAATAGAATAGAATAGAATAGAATAGAATAGAATAGAATAACCAGGTTGGAAAAAACCTTCGAGATAATCAAGTCCAACCCAACACCATCTTATCAACTAAACCCTGGCCCTGAGGCACCAAGTGCCTCATCCAGTCTTCTCTTAAACACACTCAGTGACAGTGAGGGGTTTGGAGCACAAGCCCTATGAGGAGAGGCTGAGGGAGCTGGGATTGCTTAGCTTGGAGAAGAGGAGGCTCGCAGGAGACCTTATTGCTGTATACAACTACCTGAAGGGAGGTTGTAGCCAGGTGGGGGTTGGTCTCTTCTGCCAGGCACCCAGCACTAGAACAAGAGGACACAGTCTCAAGCTGCACCAGGGGAAGTGTAGACTGGATGTTAGGAAGAAATTATTCACAGAGAGAGTAATTGGCCATTGAAATGCTCTGCCCAGGGAGGTTTTGGAGTCACTGTCCCTGGAGGTGTTTAAGAAGAGACTGGATGGGGTGCTTGGTGCCATAGTTAGCTGATTAGATAGTGTTGGGTGATAGGTTGGACTTGATGATCTCAAAGGTCTTTTCCAACCTGGGTAATTCTATTCTATGGCTAGCTGCATGAGCTGAGGAATGTGTTGTTGTTGTTGACTCCACCACCTCTCTGGGCCCCAGATATTGAAACTTGTCCCAGCATGTGTGGACACATCCCCCTCCTTTCCTGAGGGGAACAAAGGTCAAGGCGCTAGCCAGGCGGCACAAATAACTGCATGCATCCATCGCGTGGGATGCTTGTGCTAATACCAAGTATGGGCATAATTCTAGCTTCA
Organism: Picus viridis; assembly: GCA_033816785.1. Classification (NCBI taxonomy): domain Eukaryota; kingdom Metazoa; phylum Chordata; class Aves; order Piciformes; family Picidae; genus Picus; species Picus viridis. Next base: position 29,967,045 of record CM066576.1, read on the forward strand.
CGCTTTCTATAGGCTAAAGCCGGTTGTTTATGAGAGTGCCCGTTTGCCAAATCCATCCTTGAGAAACTTAGAATTATTACCCTCACTTGTAAACAAGTTGCCTTCTTTCTCTTTGTCCTCTTTCTCTTTGCTTGAGCTACCCAGCTCTCTGCCTACATTCCATAGCCTTTGCTATTAAGCTCATTGCTAGTAAGTCTTCTCACTCCCACATGCAAGCAGACTAGTGGCCTCTGCAAGATGAGGAGAAGCCAGCTTCCAGGCAGGCCCGTCAAGCCTCAGCCCAAGAGTCTCCAGAGGAGGGACCCTCACTGAAAGCCTGAGAAGCCACAGCATTGTATTGCCAGCTCTACCAGTTGACAGGGAAGGGACTAGCCAAGTCCGGCACTCCAAATGTCTACTACAGCCTTAAGTAGCAGACTAATGACGTGCACAATCCTGTGTCAGCTCAGAAAACAGGACCAGCGCCTAGCTGCATACCTGTGTGACTGCCATTGCAGGAGAAGAGGAGCCAACACTTCACCGCTCCATGTCCTGTGAACCCCAGGGAAACCCAGAGCACCATCCGTGCCTGTACTCCCAAGCTGGGACCACTCCAAGAGGGTCCTGCCTGCTCCTTCGAGCCAAGCAAAGGGGAAGCTGCTGCTCCACACAGCCATGCGTCTTCACCAGGGCCGTCCCCAAAGGTCGTTTCCACAGGGCCGACCCCATCTACAGACCAGTCTTACTGGCCCTGCAGGCTGGCCCCGCAGGACCACTCCCTGCCGTGCAGAGGGAGCCTCCGGACTCCTGCAAAGGGAGCCTGCCTACTGGCTAGCCTATGTTCTGCCCCCTCTCCACTGCCTTAGGAGGGACAAGGTTGCCCGCCAGCTGCTCTGCCACAGCCAAGCAACTAACCTTGCTACAAACAAAGGACACAGTTTACCTTCTACATGCTTTCCACTCACTAACATTCAGTTCAAAGCACCTAGCAGCCATAACATTTCCAGTTCAAGCCTCTGACACATTGTAATACTCTCTGTATATAGTTAAGCAGCTGCCAGCATCCTCTTGAGTCACCGCCTGGTGAACAAGCGGCAGAATTGCACCTTTCATTCCTTTGATAGAAATTAATTATGTAAATATTCTAATTGGGTCCAAACTGTGCATACTAAACCACTGGTGGGATGTATTTCACAATCGTGCACTAGAATATGTATATAAAATAGTGATTCATTGGTTATTGATAATGTTAATAATGAAATTAATACTTACATAATTCATATTGCATATTAATAAATTAATAACCTCTTCATCACAATAAATAAAATTGTATGCATTGCAACTTCCCAAACACACAAAATGGCTGAGGAGTAAAAACCAGTTACTGAATTCCTGCAAAGGATACATTCAAGGTTGTTTTAGTTTAAATATAAATTTTGGGTAGAGTACTACAAAAACCATGAATTGTAGTGGGTTTGTTCTTATCATTCCATTCTTTACAGTAGGCTCTAATTGCAAGTGAAATGCTGATTTAATCCTCTATAAAGTGAATCAAAGCCAGAACCAAGTGTGATAACCAGGTTGCAGGTTGTATTGAGTTGGTTTGTATCTTTTCCAGAAAGCTGAGCTATATCTTCTTTCCCCTTTAGTGCATACCAGTGCCATGATAAGTCATCAGGAAAAAAGTCAGAACTTTATAGAACCATAAGAGTAAATTACAGATCATGCCAGTGACTACCTGGGTAATATGAGTGACAAGATGAGAATGTAGTAATACAAGGAAGCCCCAAATCAAGCTCAGTCAGCATTAGTGGAAATAAAGAGGGCCTATCTTGAGGGAAAAGGAAAAAAAATGCAGTGGACCCCTCAAGGACATAAATAAATTATGACTCACAGGCTAAGTTGGATCTGGTTTGGGGGAAAAAGAAGAGCTGTGCGTGTATATATCCCATTTTTGAAAGGTATATTAAAATGTAGACTCATCCACAGCTCACTGAAGGGAATTTTTTTTTCTGCTGACCTGGGAGGCTTTGGATAATGATCCTGCAGATCACTTATATATGTACAGCACTGAAAACAATCTCAGTGCTGTTAGCAATGCTTAACAATCAACAACTTCACAGCAGCATTTACCCCTTCTGAAGTGAAAAATGCTTGTGAGATTTAAGGGCAAAAAAGCATTTATAACGAACACTGTAATGATTGAATTTTATTAGGTGAGTAATATTTAATTTGAAATTATGTTAATCTAATCTAGCTAATTGCAGTAGGTTTTGGCTTTGTAGATCCAAACCATTATCTGAATAACGTCTTAAAAGAAGTTAGTGAAACATTTTACATATTGATGGCCTTAACCAACATTCTAAAGTGTAAAAAATTATTAAAAAGCAAAATATAAAATAAAAATAATATGAAAGGTCTAGTCAAAACATCCAGGCATAGAATCTCATAGAGAACACGGAAGTTGTGTTGTGAGCTCACTTGCCTTTGTTTACCTATTGCAGTGTTCTTGGTATATATCAAAACAATATGTACAGCAATACCTAGGCACAACATAGCGAGTTAATAATGGAGCTTCAGCCTTAACTGCGAATTCCCTTGCATTAGTTGGTATATTGCCGATATAGATAGGGTTTTGTGGCTTAATACGTAGCAGCACATAGAGTGTCAGCTGGAAATCCATTTCGTACTTGTGGAACAATATAGAGAATACAATAAACCCATTCCCACCTTCCCATTTCTTTCTTACAGTAGGAAGCCAGCGTTTAGAAACCCATAGCAAACAAACACCTGCTAAGCATAAATCACAAGCATGAACACAGGCACTGGACAAGTTCAGAGAGATACGATGGGAGAAAAATCCATTAAAAACCTTAATAGTTATTAGGAAAACCTAACATTTATTTCACAAACTGACAGGTGGCCAGTGAATTGACTTCAGAACAACCATAAAGAGAGAACTGGTTATTATGCTAGTAAAACTTAAGCAGCAGTGCTTTTTAATAAGCTGCACTCTGTTAGGAGTACACTGAGGGAGCCCAACCAGGAAAATACAATAATCACATCTAGCAATAACAAGGGGATAAACTAATATCCATCATAATTTCTCCCTGTTTTGCTTCTCCCTATTAGTATGACATATAGCCAAAGCAGCCTAACAAGATACTGAGCAGAACAGGTGCAGAAACAAAAGCATCTTCCATTTAGAAAGTCAGCATTTTTCTTTGTAAAGAACTCTTAGTATACTGTGCAGGTTGGAACCTAGGTTGCCCATTGTTTATACCCATTGTGTGATGTGTGCACTATTTTATCTCTTCCTGCAGAGTTTGGTTGTTACATACATAACACATGTGCCCATAAAGTTACCCAGAAATGAACTGAAAAGGTGCAATATGTGTCATGGCAAGCGTATTTCTTTGTTAATTCTATAAAGACAGTCTGGAGAAGCCAAGTCTCCTACAATTTTTATTTTTTTTTTTGTGCCTGCGGTGGGGAGAAAACTACACAGCACATGCTATCATTATCAGAGAATTATAGTGTACTATGTGATACTTTCACTCTTGCCAGAGAATGACAGTGGAAATGGCATTGCCGCATTACTAATGCTTAATGTATGACCAATCAGAAGCTGAAAATCATATGACCAGTGGCAGCTTATGCCATCCCATCAGTTAGTAAATTGGATGCAGTTTGTCAGATGGACACAATATCCCTCCACTGTAGGTGGTCTCTGTTTCATTAGGTTTCAGATTGATGGTGGTGAACAATAATCCAAAAGTGTGCAATAGGTACATCAACCTCATTTTTCATTAACAGTGCTTCCCAAATGTATTGGGAGCAGGTACAAAACATAGATTTTGTTTGGCTTACTTTGATCCACGCAGAGACTATTGGGTATCTGACTTCGCTGCTGGAGGCTTATGGTTTCGGTTAGCAGAACCTGGTACAGCAACTGGATGAGGTGTTTTAGATATAAACTAGTCATTTAGGTATGGTGCAGGAAGTAATGAGCAACCAGCTTTCTATTTACATAAAAGGCATTGGAGTTACTAGCACACCTTTCTAAATTACATGCTAGATACAAGAGTGGTAGTGATTTTTCCCCCCCTGTATTCCCCAAGAGATTAACAGAAATCTGGGCACATTTTTGCTGCTTGTAAAAGAAACAAAAAGACTGAAAGTGTTTCCCAGGATCACTGAAATGACATACTAAGGCAGCTACTGCTGTATATTTCATCGTTTTGGCTTATAGGGTACTTTTTGCTTCACAAAGAAATAAATTAAAGCAGTATACTATGTTGTTCAAATACTGGCTAATTGGAAAGGCATTTTTAAAGCAGAGGAGTTTGGATCCCTACAAATACTACAGTATTTATAAAGGTGGCAGAAAACTGACATTAGACCCTGCAGTAAACAACTAATAACCCCTATCTGAACTGATTTTATACCACATGATTTCTTTATCTTTGACACAGTTCTCTAATTCGTGTAATGAAAAAGTGTGCGCATATATCATCAGCAAGTTTGACATACTGTTTTAAAAATAAAATCAAACTTTTGTCTATAATATCAAACAAATCACCATCAATGTTCTCATATTTAAATTACATTTTAATGTTAAGATGAATGGATCTTACTATGTAGAAGTGTATTCAGTATTAATCATGTAACATCAAACTATACATGTATTCAAGATAGACAATGTGTTTTACTCTTTAGATGTATTTCTTTTCTCAATTTTACAAGAAGTTTCCATCCATAATATTTCACTGTCTCATTTTAAGTAATGTATGTCCAGGCCCTAAAGATTTAAAGAAACCTCTCCATTTGAACAGCACAAGGATGAGCAGTGTTCTGTATGGAGCTGAGGGAGGGGACGTTTGTGTGTGCCTGTATTTGGCATGAATTTATATGGAATATGCAGGGTCTCACATCGTGCAATTTTTTCAACAGCACCTCTTATTGTTTAAGAATATCTTTTCACTTTTATGCTTTTCTGTGGTGATCTAACATAACTAGGTAACTTTTCTTCTGATGTTCTAAAACATATGTCCATTGCCCTGGTTTCTAAGCCTTGGGCATATCTCTTTAACAGATCACTTTCAAGATGATGATACATTGATATTCTGCTTTAATTAGTGTCATGAAAGAGAAAAAGTCCCTCGAATGTCAATGGCTTGCAAAAGTTGTTGGAGCATCTTCTTAAAGCAAATCTGAAGAACTGGTCTTCACTCTTTTTTTTTCTTTCTTTCCTTTCACATGATCCTATTAGGAGTTTTTTTGTAAACTGGTGTTATAAACGATTATTTTTAGTTAAGAGAAGCACCAGGAAAGATTAAAAAATGGATATAAAGACATTTTGGTTCTTGATCTTCTTTCTTCTTATCTCAACCTTTAGAAAGTCTTGCTGGAAGAACACAAGGAACAGCAGGAAAGTTTCTAACAGATCTTTGAGACCTCCTTGCAGTCAGATCCCAGGGGAGCTAGAACAGTATACCTCTGTGGTTCAAAAACTCTTTGGGCCAGAAAAAGGGGCCTTTATCTGATAAAATTTCAAACATATTCAATCAAATATTGATCTAGAAAATCAGCCACTTTTTCTCTAGCAAAGAAATTAAATTAGTGCTACCTACTGAAGATCTACAAATGGTTCTCCTGAAGATAATGATAGTACCCTAGGCTATTCCTAGGATCAAAAGTTTTTGTGGACACCAAACTGATTTAATATTTTCTATAAGGCATGGAGAAAAAAGGGTGAAAGATCTGCTTGCCAATACTAATGTGCTGGAGATTATCTCATGTGGCGAGTCCTTGCATCAAGGAGCCAGGTGGGTTTTTCAAATCCATCTCATCTTTGGAATAAAAGAAACAGAACATAGCCCATTTCACGTTACACAAAGATTTTCATCACCAGAAACATTTGATACCTCTTATTTAAGTTGGCTCTGGTAGCACATGCTCCTCTAACTCATAAATATTTCCTATCTCTTGTGTCCTGTTTTCAAGATGTCCCTTATGTTGCTTTGGAAGAAGTCAGAAGTCTTCTTACTCTAAAGACCAACATATCACAAAACATATCTGATGTGCAAAAATAAGATAAAGATTCCTTCTGAAATATTTCAAGTGCCATTGTTGAAACATTTTCATCATTGGCACTATGGAAAAAGGTAGTCTTTACAAAAGAGTGTAAGGGCTGAGTAATTTAATTAGCACTCTGTTTATGAATGTAAGGGAAAAATATTGAAGCATTAGTTTTTATTAAAACATTCTCGCCTATAAAATCATGTCTTGGTGATTTAACTACACTGACACAAGGAAATAGATTGTTAGTGGCTGAATCAGTAAAGGGTGGATTTTTCATTTCTTCATGAGAGAGGTGTGCAGACTTTATGATGTTTTGAACTTCTGAGAGTTTGTATTCAGTGCTAGACCTCTATAATTGCACTACATCTATATACAAAGAAAAAGAACTAGGCATAAATTTTGTAAAGGTATCGAAGCATCTCAGAAATTTTGAATGACTGACTTAATTTTAGATTCTGTTTGATTTGTTAATTGGTTCCTGTGTCCAAAATTTCTATTAATAGATATCCATCATTAAATAACTATACATACCAATCATTCATATTCTGTATACATTTACACAGAATTGTTTAGTTTGGAAGGAGCCTCATGTAATCCAACCTCCTGGCTCAAGCAGAGTTATCTGGAGCTGGTTGCCCAGGACTCTGTTCAGTTAAGCTTTGAGTATCTCCAGAAGTGGGCTCCACAATATCTTTGGGCAGCCTTTTCTAGTGTTTGACCATCCTCACCATGTTCAGACTGAATTTTCCACTTTTTTTAACTGTCATCTTTTGTCCTGTCAGTGGGCAGTACAGAGAAGAGTCCAGCTCCTTGTTCTTCATTCCCTCTGATCAGGTATTTGTTCATGTTAACAAGACGCCCCATCAGCCTTTTCCAGGCTACAGTTCCAGTTCTCTGAGCCTCTCCTCATATGAAGAGATGATCTTAAATCATTACTTTACCCCTCCCAAAAAAAAATCATCTTATGCATCTGAACACTGATTGTACAATGCAATATAAACTTGAAGAATTCAGAACACCACCACAAAAAAAAAAATGATGTGTGCCCCCCTTTCACTTGAAATTTTCCTAGCAGTGATTTTGTATACAACAGATAATCCAGCAAAGAGGTAGGGACTCCTTTGTGTAAAACTGTTTCTGTTCTGCAAATTGAACTCTCAGGTGTTCAAAATGCTCCAAGAATCTGATGCATCAAAAGACACTGTGTAACATGGGTCACATGCAAATTACGTAATTGCCAGAGAAATATATCAGTCCTATGTATAATGTGACCCATGTTCCTGGAAAAAATAATATTTTAGATTCCTTTTAAGGGAATTACAGAGGATCAAGATGCACAGTTAGATATTACTATAATTTAGAGGATTACTTTCCAATTTTAAGGAAACATCAATGAAACTTCTATAGCTTCTACTCACCTCCCTCTCCTAAATCCTTAGAAAGCTCAATAAACTTTTCCAAGATATAGTAAGGAGGTCAGCAAGTGGATTAAGTAATTCCCCTCTATCCTCTGGTCTTCATTCCCTTTTCCAACTTCCAAAGTACCACTGGACTTCACAAAAATCCTCTTGTTTCAGACAGTGGGAGGCTCCAATGTTGCTACTAATTTCCCTTTCATCATCAGGCAGAGGATAGCAGTAGAGCAGGTGCTCATCTTTCACAGGAAGCCAGGTAGCCCTGACATACTTGCTTAGTCTGGTTACTTTCTGAGTAGCAGTATGGCCCATTATTTGGCCTTCACTAAACTGATGACTTGCTTTCAAGGGACTGAGGAAATCTGCTAGTTAGAAATACAGAGAACTTTTGTGTTTGAACTAACAATTGCAAATGCTTCTTCACAGAAACAAGAAACTTAGCCTCTCAGTACTGGTAGTGATTTTACTTGGCAGACTATCCTAGGGAGCAATTACATGTCAGGTGGGAAAACACATTGCTTGTTTGCTTCTGAAAATTAAACCTTGCAGGGCTAAAAGAGGCTCCAAGTGTGCTGAGTGTCCTCTCAAACATAAATGACAAATATAGGGAGTTGCACATTCTGAAGGAGTTCAATAAATTCCTTCAGACAAATATTCTAATTAAAGACACATGTTTAAATGTCCAATACGCTCAGAAAAATACACCCTAGCATTAGTGAAATTTGAATACCACTTTTAAATAAACCTAGTCTGGTAAGCAAAAATCTTTTCTAATTTTCTGCATGCGACAGGACATTCACATACCAATTTATCCATTATCATTGAATATGGCTCAGAAATATGGATAAACTGCTTCATCATTTAAGTCTAGTTTTCCAAACCCTTGTGAAGCTTAAAGAAATTAAGTAGTCACAAAACTGGAGACAAAAATAGAAAATCTGTGTGCAACAAGGCTCCTGTAGCTTTCACTTAAAGATTTCACTTGTTTTTTTGTCGTGGATCAATCCAACTGGTTATATAAAAAGAAGGCAGAAACAAATTCTCAGTTTTCACTACATTTGAATTTGACATCCAAGTGTATGGTATTCTGCACCAGGAGTGGCATAGTTTAATATATTTTTTAATGAGCTGGGAAAAGTGATGAGTACTGAAGTGATGAAATTTGGAGGTGACACAAAATTATTCAGGTTAACCAAGTCCAAAGAGGGTAATAAGAAACTTCAGAAGAAAATAAACAAATTAGGTGAAAGATCAACCTGATGGCAGGTTAAATTCAATGTTGATATATGCAAATTAATGCATTTTTCAAGGATTAAAAAATAAATAAATATATATTTACACCCTAATAAGTTCTAAATTAATTGTATCAAAGGAAAAGGACTTAGATAATTTTGTCAAGACTTCAGCAGCATCCTCCACTTGGCATGCAACTATAGTAGAAAGTTTTGGTACAGGAAGGATGATACAAAAGCATCTTTAAAGTTATTAAATCAGTTAACTTCTGCATTTCAAACACCATGTACAATCCTGGTCACCAACTGCAAACAGAAGTTTTTCAAAATTAGAAGCAACTCAGCTGAATCTGGCAAGAATGACAGAGGATAAGGAGAAAAGACTGAAACAACTGGCATCACCATCTTCACAGAAGGGCTACATGATAGATACGATAAAAAGCTACCAAAATAAAGTCTTGATAGGGGTGGTTGGGATCTTCTAATGTGTGATGAGAACACAGAGTGAAATTTAAAGCAGAAGATATGCTTCTTATACAATGTAGAACTTGTTGCTATGGATGGTAATTTGGCTAAATCCAAAGGGGGATTGGACATTCATATGAACACACAGGTCTTAAACCCTGGAGGTAAATTTTAGAATTTAGTTTCTGATTTGATTTGCAAAGACAGTTCTACAGGAATTTCTTCTGTCTCTAATATACAGACTTCTAATCTTCATTTTCCTCAAAGTATTTCTTCAGGATGATAATTCCCTGTAAAGAACATCTGTAGTAAGATAAACAAGAGAAAACTTGAGAGAGAGAGTGATAAAGAACTGTTATATAAATAGAACCTAAATGCAGATAATGCACTTTTAATATGGGTCAGCTGTGCTTTAATTGTGAACTAAATTTAGATGAATTAGTAGACTGCAAGCAGGTGATGCAGATTGCTGAAGAGCTGTCCTTGAGATAGTTTTGAAGCATACTAGTACTTTTGAAAAATACTTGTAGTACTCCTATAAGGCATGCTTTCACTGGTTTGCTTAGTTCTGATTGCCATTGAAATTGAATACCTCACAGCAATTAACAATAAACAGTGCTTTATTGTACCAGTGAAGAAGTCATATATTGTACAGTGTGGTGATGAATTCCAAGAGTTTTTCACAGGTTTAGTGGAGTGATGACATATGTTATCATCTAGCTCATCACAGACTGGAATATGATTTTACACTGTCATGTCATATCGGCCCATGATAACCAGAAGTCAGAAAGTAGTAAACAGATATGACAACCTGTGTTGCCTCATGGTGAGGTTACAGTAGTATTTATTATAATGTGAAGTATAACTTGTGCCATGTGTTATATTTTTCAGTAAAAACTCAGAGCAAGTAAAAAAACAGACTACCTTTTATAATTTTTTTGTTTTTTGGTTGGTAATATAATGAGAACTTCCATGACTTGCATAGAGCTTACCTTAAAAATTATATAGAAATTCTCAAATTCAGAATTAATATATCTTCAGAGATATAATAAATAGACTGCTTTGTAATTATATGCTTCCTCAGAATTTAGGTCCATTTTTTTCAGTAGGAAGAGAAGTATTTATCTGTCTATCTGTCTATCTATCTGTTTATCTTTCTACCTATCTATCCATCTACCTACTGCATCTCTTCTGCTCTTACTTTTCTAGTTAGGATTTATTAGTTGCATTTTAGGGCTGCTGAATCTAAAGTGAGACGTAAATTAAACTAAGAATGCGTAGCTCCTGTTTTATTTTCATTTTCCTCAAAAAACATAAACAATTAAGCTTCAGATAAAAAGATGAAGTTAGCCTTCCTCCTTTACTACAACCTTTCTTCCTTTATGGCTTGTCTAGCAGAATGGTAATCCTGTGCTCTTGCTGAGATACGATGCTAGAAATTATCACCTAAGAGTTCTCTTCATTTTAGTCCTTTTGTAAGATGGATGCAGTGGATCTATATAACACAATTTAAAAGGCTTTTCATCAGGCTTCATTCTTGATTTCCACTGTAAATTCCACAAGCTACAGTATTTTAATGCAGAAGTGTAGATGACCATAAAAAGCTGGAGGGAATGGTATATGTTATAATGCTATTACAAAACTGTCTCTGATATTAACACACACTGTATATTAAATACACAAAACTGTTACAGTAACTTGAATGCTGAGACAAACTCATGAAAACAAATAAATTCTTTAGGACAGCAAAAGGTTGTCTTTGCAAAAAAGATTTAAATACAGTTGTACAGCAGTCCAAATTAACCCGCCCAAAATAAAAGCGTTCTCCCACTAGTCGTGTAGTCTATGCACAAAAATCCATGCACAAAATAGATTCTTGTTGTGGTTTTAGGCTATGCCTTTAAAATTTAGTTACAGATTTTGAGCAGAAAAGTAGAAAAATATAAATAAAGCACTATTGGGTGTAAAAAGGAAAACAAAAGATTATTCTAAATTAATTGGATAAATATCTAGAATAAAACGGGCTGTACCTAAACAATTCTCTCTTCTTTCCTGATCTCTGCTCAGAGAGGTTAATCTGCTTGTCAGCTGGCCTGGGCTGAGCTGTTTAGTTAAGTCTAACTCACTGCTTTCTCTCTGCTTCTCTCTCTTTTGGGACAGGGGCTGGTGGGCAGTGGAATAACTTCCCTGGTCTCTGGCCAGGGAGATTTTCTTGTTGTTTGCTGATTGCAAATATCTGTATAATATTGTAAATACTGTATATTTTGTACATATTCATTGCATTCCATTGTAGAGTGTAGTTCTTGCTTGTAAATACAGCTTCATTTGCTTCTAACTGAGTTGATCTGGCAAAGTTAATGCTGGGGGGGGAAACTTCAACCCACCACAATTCTCTGGGGAGGTTCTTCACCTTCATGTAAGTTTAGGCACACAGTGTATATTGGGGGAAGGCAATCGTCCTTTATATGAGGAGAACCTCTGCAGAGCAGTTCCAAGCAGAAGCACAATTCAGCTGCTCTCAGATACTCTCCGGAGGAGCCTTTCTGCATGGATTGTATAGGAAGCTTGTGGAGACTCACTCGAACAGCATCCTCTGTTTACTGTCAAATATCATGAGGAATGAATACTTCCCTGTCACCTGCCACATACATACCATTGACCCTCCCAATACAGCAAATTATCTAAAAACAAAATTGTGAAAACTGCATAAAAAAATGGAGTAAGACACAAATTCATGCTCAGACTATGGTTACTTTACTGTAAATGCAAAATAACTCCAGTGATACCCTTCAAGATAATTTAGCTTAGTTTATTAGCTCCAGTGATACCCTTCAAGATAATTTAGCTTAGTTTATAAAATAATTATATGAAGTAAAAAGCAGGATCTTATGCTATAGTAAGAATTGCTCTGAGTGTAGTTGCCCAAGACAGGTGGAGTGGTTGTCTGATAAATCTGAGTTTGCAACACTTGAAAATGTCTTTGCTTTTTTTAAGCAGAAACAACTTACTTATTGGGATATGTTAGGTGCTATAAAGAATCTAAGAAGGAGAGAAATCCAGTTGTTCTTTGGTTTGTTTTCTTGTCTCCCCACTTCACTTTGGAAGATAGATAAATATTGCTTCTTGTTGTATTAATACAATACATGGAAAATCACCATCCTCTAAGTGATCCAATACTGGATTTGGGATTCAGTATTACATGGTTTCTAGCAATTTAGGACTTCTGTAAAATTTCACATTTGTCTGAAATATTGGGTGAAAATTATGAAAGCAAGTGCTAGAAATTCTGAAAATTCAATGCAGCAAAGGTAGTTGTCTCTCAAATACCGGATGAAGACATCTTCAGTGAGTTCACCACTGCACACAAAGCTCTCTTATAGGTCACAGTATCACAGTACACTAGAGGTTGGAAGGGACCTCAAGAGATCATCAAGTCTAACCCCCATGCCAAAGCAGGATCATTTAGGGAATGCATCCAGGTGGGTTTTGAAAGTTTCCAGAGAAGGAGACTCCACAACCTCCCTGGGCAGCCTATTCCAGTGCTCCATTACCCTCACTGTAAAGAAGTTTCTCCTCATATTGAGGTGAAATCTTCTATGTTCAAGCTTGAACCTGTTGTTTCTTGTCTTATTAGTGTGCACCACGGAAAAGAGCTTGGCCTCCTCCACTTGACACCCATCCCTCAGATATTTTTACACATTGATGAGATTCCCTCTAAGTCTTCTCTTCTCAAGATTAAACAGCCCCAGGGATCTCAGTCTCTCTTCATAGGGGAGATGCTCAAGTCCCCTAATCATCCTTGTGGCTCTCCATTGGATTCTCTCCAGCAGGTCTCTGTCTCTCTTGAACCAGGCAGCCCAAAACTGGATGCCGTATTCCAGGTGTGGTCTCACCAGGGCAGAAGGGGTAGAAGAACTTCCCTAGACCTGCTGGATACACTTTTCTTGATGCATCCCAGGATACCATTTGCTCTCAGCTACAAGGGCACATTGTTGTTCCATGGAGAACTTGCTGTCCACTAGGACTCCAAGGTCTAACCTGTACAGGTGTCTGTTGTTATTCCTCCCCAGATGTAGGACTCTGCACTTGTCCTTATTGATCTTTATGAGGTTTGCCTGCACAGCCTGATGGGATGTCAGCCAACTCCCCCCAGTTTTGTGTCATTAGCAAACTTGCTCTCAATCCCCTCATCCATGTAGTTGATAGATACTGAACAAAACTGGACCCAGTACCAATCCCTGGGGAACACCACTGGCCACAGGCGTCCAAGCTGACTCTGTGCCACTGATGACAACCCTCTGAACTCTGTTGTCAAGCCACCTCACAGACCAATCTGCTACATTTCTTGAGCTTTTCTATGAGGATGTTATGGGAAACAGCAGCAAAAGCCTTACTGAAATCAAAGTATATGACATCCACTGATCTTCCCTCATCTACCCATATTGTCATGGTTTCATTGAAGGCTATCAGATTAGTCAGGCAGGATCTCCCCTTGGTAAATCCATGTTGGGTACTCCTGATAACCTTCTTGTCTTCCATGTGGTTAGAGGTGACCTCCAGGATGAGCTGCTCCATCATCTTTCCAGGGATGACTGGTCTGTAGTTATGTGGGTCCTCCTTCTTGCCTTTTTGGAAGACTAGAGTGACATTTTTCTTCCAGTCATCAGGCACCTCTCCTATTCTCCATGACTTTTCAAAAATGATGGAGAGAGGTTCAGCAACAGTATCAGCCAGCTCTCTCAGCACTCGTGGATGCTCTCCATCAGGGCCCATGGATTTGTGTGTCTTTAGTTGGTATAAGAGATCTCTAACCTGGTCCTGACTGACCAGTGGAGTGTCTGCATCCCTCCATTTCTACTCTCTTGCTTCTAGTGACTGAGGTTCCTGAGGGCTCACCTTAGGAGTAAAGACTGAGGCAAAGGCAGCATTCAGCCACTCTGCCATCTCTGCATCATCAGTTACCATATCTCCCATATCATTCAGTAGTGGGCCCACCTTTTGCCTGCTCTTCCTTTTATCATTGATGTATTTGAAAAAGAGAACAAGAAGCAGGGAAAAGGTGCACTCTAGTCAACAGAGAATAACAGTCTACTTCAAGGTGAACAAATTAAGTCTGTACTAACTATGCAAAGAGAGCCTAGGTGATCTCAGAGCTGTTCTCAGACAGGTGAAACCCACCCTCAAGTCTGCAAATCCAGAGCTAAAAGAAATAAAGGAACATCTGGAAAATGCAGCCCTTCCAAACTTCCTTAGTCTCCACAGACCTCTATATATTTATACCAGCATAAGCAATATAAACAAAATACAACTGTTTTTGCTCAATGATGTTAGAAAAAAAATATTATTAGCTGTGGTAATTTCACTCACAGCAGATAGTAATGCAATATTAAAGTATGTGTGAAACCTTACTGTTTTAACACTGATTTTTCAGGCACACAGTATGGGTCTTTAAAGTGCAGCAGTTATACAGACTTAGTTCAGATCAGAGCACTCAAACTTAATTTACTAAATTATGGTTTTTTGGGTTTTTTTTTCAATGTATAGCATTACCACCTGAGTGTAAGCCTATTTTACATGGCAGGCCCCCCCATTTCTGGCCTAGCATAGTGCCTGTCTTTTAAAATGCTTTCTAAACCTGCTTAACATTCATCTTCCAATGTTTTTTTCTTGTCTCTTGAAACATCACTAGAGCTAAAGTACAGATGTGCTTAGGCACAATTGCATTCATGGCTGCCATTTTAGGGAGTCCCAAGGTCATGAATAGCAAAATACGAAAATTTCAGCTCTTTACTCTTGGTCAAAACCTTAATATATTCCATGACCCTCCACTAGATTCAACCTATAAAATGAGAGAAGTTTAATAAATCTCTCTGTAATACGTATTACACATTATGACAAGGAAAACTTAGATCAAGCTTCTCCTTTGAAGTTTTGATGGACACTCCAGTTTGATGATAGCAACTCACCTGTGCTTGTAATAAGTTTGCAAAGCCTGGAGCAGCTCCAGCCATCTTGGACTATAGCTCTGGATAGCAATGAACTCAGTCAACTGCA
Source organism: Picus viridis (assembly GCA_033816785.1). NCBI lineage: Eukaryota > Metazoa > Chordata > Aves > Piciformes > Picidae > Picus > Picus viridis. The sequence continues at coordinate 29,982,274 of CM066576.1, forward strand.
AGCTTCAAAGCACTTATTCAAATATTCCAGCTCTGGTTTTACCAGGCATTGCAGGCAAACCTTTAAATACATTTCCCTGTATCAAAGAGTATTTTGAGCTTGAGCTGTTCATAATAATTCTGTCCTGTAATAAAACTGCAAAGCCTTCCAGTCTGAAAAGGATTAATCAGATGTGCCCCTTTACTCCACCCTTGTGCAAGATGGAAGTGAAGGAAAATGAAAGAAAAGGAAAATGAAAGAAAAAAAAAAAAAGAGAGAGAACGCATTAGGGCAAAGAGAAAGGAAAACTGGCTCTTCAATTTGTATGTTTGTCACTGCCCTGTGTAACTATATCAGGTCCCAGCTGGTAAGTCCACCATACCAAAGGTAAAAAGAATATTGTCATGGAGCAGGACAACAACAAATAGAAAAAGTGTTGCTGTAAGAAAAATGTTCCCTTCTGTGCACTTACTGGGCCTCTTAGAGAATAGTGTTTCAATTCATCCTGCATGTTCTGTGACAAGGGGGAAAGCATTTGGCTGCCAGATGCTAGCAATGAGACAGAGAGCTAACATTTCAGAATGATGCAGAAGGGCATCAGGACAATGTGTAGAAAGATAATATTTACCTGTTGGTTTTAGAGTGAAAGGCAAAGGCATTTAATGCATTTACAACTATAACATACCACTAATACAGTTCCAAATAATGCTAAATGAGTGGAGTATAGATGGCATCCTGGCCTGCATCAGGAACAGTATGGCCAGCAGGAGCAGGGAGGTCATTCTGCCCCTGTACACTGCACTGGTTAGCCCACACCTTAAGTACTGTGTCCAGTTCTGGGCCCCTCAGTTTAGGAAGGATGTTGTCTTGCTGGAGCGTGTCCAGAGAAAGGCAACAAAGCTGGTGAGGGGTTTGGAACACAAGCCCTATGAGGAAAGGCTGAGGGAGCCGGGGTTGCTTAGCCTGGAGAAGAGGAGACGCAGGGGTGACCTTCTTGCTCTCTACAACTACCTGAAGGGAGGTTGTAGCCAGGCAGAGGTTGGCCTCTTCTCCCAGGCAGCCAGCACCAGAACAAGAGGACACAGTCCCAGGCTGCGCCAGGGCAGGTTTAGGCTGGATGTTAGGAAGAAGTTCTATACAGAGATAGTGATTGCCCATTGGAATGGGCTACCCGTGGAGGTGGTGGAGTCACCTTCATTGGAGGTGTTCAGGAGGAGACTTGATGGGGTGCTTGGCTGCATGGTTTAGTTGTTTAGGTGGATTGGATTGGTTGATGGGTTGGACGTGATGATCTTGAAGGTCTCTTCCAACCTGGTGTATTGTATTGTATTGTATTGTATTGTATTGTATTGTATTGTATTGTATGTTCACAAGCAAAGACTGGATGAAATGGTTTTGTTTGGTTGGGTTTTTTTTCTGTGCAGAAAATTCTTCTAATTTTTTAAAATTTTTTTTAAATTAAATGTGATTTTCCTCACTGACTTCAGTAAACCTTTGGACAGAAATAAGACCGCCTCCATAAGAAAATGTATAGTCATAACTGTCTGCAACCTTGGGACTGGATTTCTAAACATACTCATTTAGTGCAACTTCAGAGGCCCTCAGGTATCCTAGGGATAAAAAAATTCTTCACACTGCCTGGACTGTGAAGTGAATGATATTCTGTGATCATTCTTTGGACAGGTTGAATTGGAAAAAATAACAAAAGAGAGACAAGAAATAATTCTAATTTAAAAAAAAAAAAAGTAGTGTTACCAATTTAAAGTATAATAAATGATACTTGGAAACAGTTTTAAAAATACAGCTCTCTCTCTGAATGCACTGTCCCTTTGAGATGAGGGCAAATGAGAAAACACTGCACTGATTGCATAGAGACAGAGCCCATTTGTTGCTATGACCTGAATCTTGCAAGGATTTATGTATATATTTCATTTCCTATATTGCAACACTCTTGATTTCTGCAGGACTGAAAACCATGTGTACACGCCATCAGTTGTATAAATCTGTCTGATAATGAGCATCTAAAGGTTCAGAACAGAATTAATTCTATCTTTGCACAGGAAGAATAAAGCAGAAACAATGGTATGTTTGTCTAGGCATTGTGTGCTATAACCACAGTGTTATGTACCTTGTGGACATGAGTCTCTAGGGATTAAAATGCTTTAAAAGGCAGGGAAAGTCATCAGACTTCTGTAAGATTAAAAGATAATGACAATGTAATTTTTAAAAATGTACATTTTTTTAAACATACATTTTAAAAAAATAATCAATTGTGTAATAAGGATGTAGTTTACCAACAGAAAACATGAGGCAGTTTGTGAAAGGCTGTTCTTTCTGAGAAAACACAGGAACTTGCCCCTATCCAGGCATAGGTCTCCCCTTATCCTATGAGTCAAAGATAACTTTGACTTCCTCAGTGAGCCTTCTTTCTGGGTGAATGTGGCACCACATTATCTTGGCTTAGATTTTTCATTCCCAGTTTAACACTTATAAACACCTTTCAACATCAAATAAAAGCAGAAGGTTAATCCAGATAAAGGAAAGTTCTTCAACCATAACAGCGTGACTCAGATTTATATGCCTGCTTCAAATTTCTGTTCCTCATTTGAAGACTTGCAATATTTCACAAGTACCATATAATGTGCTACTTGATTGGTCTTTCCAGGGATACAAGCTGCTACAGCACATTGTTCGGGAGTTTTATAGGTATGTATCCCCACCATTCATTGAAAAAAGATATGATTGTCTTCTCCTTCTGTGCTCTACATTCCTGAAGTTTCTTAGTATAAGGTTGTCTTCCAAGATATCAAACTGGTTCTGAATTATTTCATGGTGTTTTCAGTTAAAACAGTATCACATAAATCAATCACATCCTCTTAGTCTCTGTCAGGGACCTGCAATCTTGAAGTACAGCCTTCGGACGGAATCTATACCATTACTAAGCTTCACTGTAGGAAAGCAATGATCAGTCTGGGATTTACTAGTTACTTTCCCCAGTTAAAACCTTTGCTAATAAATTATTACCAATGGATGTGAACTTTTGAAGTGAGTTTTCACTTACTTTACCTTGACACAGATGTTGCCAATTACCACTGTTAACCAAGCAAATATCACCTATTATTTCTGTTCTGAGGCAGCTTTCAAATTGAAGGAGGAACATGTTAAATGGTCAAATCTTAAATGAACCTCACAAACCAAGGGACCGAAGTTTGTTGCAGCCTTTTCTCACAACTGTTTTCCCAGCAGTAAGATGCAAGGTTACAGTGCTGCACCATATCAAAGATGACTTTGGACATGGGGGAAATTGGTTCTAGAGATTGTTGGTATACACAATACCTTGACAACAGGTAAACAAAACCAGCAGAAGGGAAAGTAGTATTAATCTCAATTTACAGACTGAACCATGAATCCTGGAGTTGCAGGTCTTGATTTCGAAAGATAGCTCTAGTACATCGTTTAAGCCTATGCTTGAATCTGTTTGAAGTCAGTGCTTAAAACTGATGTGTTACAGGAATGGTACCACATGTTTTCTATGATCAGGTATAGGTAGTTCACCTGAGGTCACAGAATTCAGAAGTGGCAGAAGGAAGCATTAATCCCATGTCTTCTGAAGTACTAGACAGTGCCTCACTAAAGAATCATCGATCTTTTTTCTTCCCTCTATGGAACAATTTTTCATTACTTTCTTCATTATCTTACTCACTGCAACTGTTGACCTGGAATTTCACCTAATGTATTACTGTAACCATATTCCTAGTTAGTGATCGATCCTGTGAATCTCACTTGTTACATTCCTTGAGTTCTGCTTTCCTAGGCTTCAGCTTTATGCTTTACATGGGGTAAAGCAGATATAAATCACTGTTTATTTTCTTACTGCCACAAAGTTTCTTTAAAGATTTTATAGAGACCAATGGTTTATAAATTATTTCACATGTCCTCAAGTATTAATGTTTACAGCTGGCAATTAGAACAACATTTATTAAAAATATTTTGAAACATCGTCCATATGTGTTCCCACATGTTAAAGCACACCTACATCAATTTAAACTAGTTTCTATTAATCATGTAACATTAGTAAAATATTATAAATGTACCTTAATTTAAAATGTCCTCATTTTATTCTCCTAAGTCAATAACCAGTGACAAACTGCTGGTGAAGAACGATGTTGCATTAGAATAATGCACTACTTTGGAGACTTCAAAGCTTCAATGCATAGCTATTTCTCCTTATAGTGGCCATATATGCAATTTTGCTACTTTCCCCCTTTTCAGATTCATAATGTATTTCCTGTTGTCTCTTTCAATGCCCTCAAATCCTGAGGGGGGCAAACTCCTAATTACATGCATTAACTCTATTATATTGTGGTCTTGTATGATTTTGCACCCACAGAATGAGTAGCTGCTGCGCTTTTAAATGCCAGCTACAGTTTAAAGGCACCTACTATTTTATTGGAACTATTCTTGCTTTATTACTGTAAACAACTTTGATCATAATGATGCCATTTGAAAGAGCTGATCAAGCTGAGAAAAATGACACCACAGTCATAAAGTCACACTAAATTTTGCTATTAACATTTTATTGTGCATATAAGGAAAGTGTTCCAACTTGCAACTACAGACAAAAGAGAAAATTAATTTTACACAGAAATGTAGATTTAAGCATTAGCAATGTACTGGTACAATCATTTGCACCATATTCTTAAAAACAACTAATGACCCTCTTTGTAAATAAGAAAGCCTGCTGGTTGTCATATTTTAGATGAATCTGCTCTTGCTGTGTGGCAAACATGAGAATATATTACAACCCTTATCCCTGAAACAAAGATAGAATTATTGTGCTAGGAAGAAAATACAGAAATATCATATAAAATAATTTGAAAAGTTATCAGAAAGAAAATGCAGTTCACAGTAGAGCTCTAAGTAGAAAAAGAAAGCCTTAGCTGAAGGCTAAATTGCTCTTTCCAGTAAAACTGTTCCTCTGACCCCTAGGATAAGTTTGCTTTCTGAGCTATATGCAAAGCATATAGTTTGCTTACAATTGCTGAAGTAGTATCTTCCTTTGGACAGAATTTTAAAATAAAGTAGACTGGCATTTGCACTGGGGAATTTTGCTAAAAGTGATTTAGTTTGGGCTGTAAGGTGAAACAAAGTGATTTTGGTACAATGTAACTTTTAAATTCACCAATGAATAGTAAGTGACCTATCCAACAGGGAAGTAACTACTAGCTCTGCCATAATATAGAGGAAACTAACAGGGTGAAATAACAATTCATGGTAGCTGGTAAAAAATATGTGCAGCTGTTTTAATAAGAATTAATGAAGTTAGACATGCAGGACTCAAGCCTATCCCTTATCATGGTAATTTTACAATACAATAATAATACAATACAATACACCAGGTTGGAAGAGACCTTCAAGATCATCGTGTCCAACCCATCAGCCAATCCAACCCACCCAACAACTAAACCATGCAGCCAAGCACCCCATCAAGTCTTCTCCTGAACACCTCCAATGAAGGTGACTCCACCACCTCCACGGGTAGCCCATTCCAATGGGCAATCACTCTCTCCGTGTAGAACTTCTTCCTAACATCCAGCCTAAACCTGCCCTGGCGCAGCCTGGGACTGTGTCCTCTTGTTCTGGTGCTGGCTGCCTGGGAGAAGAGGCCAACCTCTGCCTGGCTACAACTTCCCTTCAGGTAGTTGTAGAGAGCAATAAGGTCACCCCTCAGTCTCCTCTTCTCCAGGCTAAGCAACCCCAGCTCCCTCAGCCTTTCCTCATAGGGCTTGTGTTCCAAACCCCTCACCAGCTTTGTTGCCTTTCTCTGGACACGCTCCAGCAAGACAACATCCTTCCTAAACTGAGGGGCCCAGAACTGGACACAGTACAAAAGTCCTCAAGCAGCAGTAAGGGGGAAGTCTTTCGATGAATGTATCTTGGTATTACTTTGGTAGAAGAAATGGCAGAGGAATACAGAAGCACTCCTGATTATTCATAGTTTCCAGACCCTTTTTGGCGTAAAATCACCTAACTACAACCTTTGACGTGGTCTACTTGTCTTGCTGATTTCTGAGTCAGTTTCTGGCTTTGGAAGCAATGCACATATAAGAATATTAAAATAGTCTCACCTGAAAGGAAGGTTACAACAAAGAGCATTGATGTTCTGATCAGGCTTTTTTACAAGGCTACAGAAGAGGTGTTAGATCCTTCCTGAAGAGGTACAGCCCTGTCCTCTGGTACAATACAGCTGCTTTGTCTTGAGGGATGCAAGTGGGAAGTGAGGATCCTTATAATGAGAAGCATTGTGCTTGCTAAGCTAATGGGAGTCACACCTTTTTTAAGCAGGCTTGTCTTCAAGGCCAATGCATGAGATATAGAGTCCCTACTGAAGCTGTTACCTCATCCTGCCTCCTTCAGGACATACTTCCCTTAAGGGCTATTTCAGTATCAGCCCTTTACAATTCTTTTTTGCATAAAACCAGGAGCATCTCATTCCAAAAGATCAAGTAGGCAGATTGCAATGCAGCTACACTAATCTCTTAATTGTTGCTTCCTGCCAGTTTACACAATGGGTTAGGTCATCCATTCTTTTAAATTTCTGTTTCCCCACTCTCCCCACAGTCCCCCAACCTCCCCCAGCCCCTCTCTGTCTTCCACTCATGTTTCTCCTTTCACTATTTTCAGGGAAATAGCATGATTTTTTCTTTTAAGATCTACTTTTTGGATCACTACATTTTCAGATATTTTGTAGTTTTATGGACCTTTTGCATAATGTGTGAAGTACTGTGAAGGTCCACTGTTTTGAGAATATATTTGGTTTTACTGCTCATGTCTGGTAAAGGGAAAAGTGACATTCTCAACATATACCTGGTAAATTAATAAGCATCATAAATTAAAAAGTTTCTGAACACCAGCTGCAGAAACACAATAGCTCTCTGACCTGCACCTATTAAGTGAATAAGTCTGTTGTACATAGTTTAGACTGGTGCTATAAATTAAAAATAGCTTATGTAAAAAGAATACAAGCTGTCTGGTAAAGTAGGACTTCTTTCCACTCAGATCCATCCCAGCAGCACTGGCTCATCTGATATTTTGTAACCTTCCTTTTTCTTAGTATGCATTTCTCTGGAATTGTGCAATTAGTAATTCAGCAGTTTGGCTCCTCTTGATTATAATATAGATGAATGGCTACTGTGATGTCTGTGATGTATCTCAGGCCATACACTCGTAACACAAGGGTACATATATTTATACTATTATACCATATGCTCTATCTTTCTGAAGAGTTCCATGTACTTCATATAGCTTTGCCTGTGTACTAAATCATAAATCAGCAGCTCTGTGTACATCTCCAAGTGCTTGAGTAAGTCTATTTTCTAACAACCACAAAGTCCTTTTAACTAAAACTACTATTTTGTTCCTGTAAGACTATAATGCTAATATTCAGGAAATACAGAAACCTCTCTAAGTGATATCTAGTTTGGTTACCATAAAGTGGGCATAAGTTTAAGGTTGCAAAACCTGTATCTTTCTACTGAAAAATGCACATGTTGGTGTCTAGCTTTGGGATTCTCCTCTTGCTGAAAGCATAAGCATTCTTTGTTGACTTCAGCAAGCAAAATAGCTGACAAACAAGACTGTGAAGAATTTACTATTTGCATGAAGGAAGAAGAATTATTTCTTCAAAAATTGACTAATGGCATACCAAAGAGAATGCAGAGAAGAGATAAGAGGAAGCAAATCAGCAATTTTGGAAACATCAGATATCTTATATACAGGGTAAGGAAAATAAAGCATGTGGGATAAAAAAGAGGAAAAGAAATAATTTTTTTTAAATTGGGATCTAGGGGACATGAAGTCTTGAAGCAGGGATCTTTGCAGTGCACCAGTCCTTTGGCATTTGAGTTTTATAAATGCAGCTTGATTATTCAACATTCCAAATGTCTCCATTTTTTTATAAAAGAGGAAAGATACACATAAGTACATACTAAGGAGTAAGACTTATGAGTTGGAGTAGTTTTAGGCTATGCCTTTAAAATTTTTCTCAGATCTTGAACAGAAAGTAGTAAAATGTAAATAAATCACTACTGGGTGTAAAAAGGAAAACAACCCATAAGATTGGTTTCTAAACAAACCAAACCAAACTAAACCTTAAGCAGTTCTCTAAAAAGCTATGGTAAGAAGTGCACTCATGCATGTGGAGAGACCACCTGGTTTCTTACTGACAGTTTTATTTCTGTAACAGGTTTTTGTTTATTCTTCAGGGCAGAAAGGCTGCATTTTCTCTTGCCTTGAGCTAAATTCTCAGTAACTGCTAGGCAGGAAATACAATATCCAATATCCTATTATTTCTCACTTCATTATACTAATATAGTTTCACATACAATGAGGCAGAAATAATGAAGAAAATATGCTGTATCAATGAGTCTTTATGTGACTATTTCTTTAATACAGTCCTATACAGTGCATTTTCAGGTCCCTTATATACAGTTCTCTTTCAGTATCTATTCTAATACTTTTGATTGTATAGTTACCTTTGATATGAAAGCTGTTGAGAAAGAATGTAAAAAACGCCACCACCAGATAATGACCCTGATTCTCAGCTGTCACAGGAGAGCTTTCAGGGATGCATAAGTGATGATTAGAGGGCAGACTGTCTTTCAAGAAAAATTTTATCCAATGCCAATGCCAACAAAATCAGTAGCTGTGGCAAGTGTGCATTAAAGAAGGGCCTGAACTTATGGAGGCCTCATCTGAAGGATGAACTCCCAAGTGGAAGTGTTAAAAACACTGTTCTGAAACTACACTGGAATGACATTCACTTAGTGCATTCTTGATGTAAAAGCAGTTCCAGTATCAGCACCATTTGTACCCCGTAACAAAGACCTATGACTTTTACAGCAGAAGCCTCTTTGAGGACCATATTGACTATTGAACTAGCAAGTTCAAAAAAGGATATTCAACAGTGATATAAAGCCTTTCTCAAAGAAACATATAGGAAAAGTTTACTTATTTCATATTGGCTATCATACTCTCTGCAATATTTTGCTCATTTGACTACCTGAAGTCCTCCAATAGTTTAGGGCTTTTAGAAGCCATGAAACATAGCTGTAAATGTGAAATCTACACACAGAAAAGGGGCTGACTGGCATCCCTAGGGGCTGATGAACTCCATTTATCTGTAAACTGATAAAGCAACAGCTATGTTTGCTTCTGCAGAGCAGAAGCATGACCCAGAACAATCCCACTTGGGGCTGACAGCATTGTTCATTCTCTGGGCACCGCCAGTCCATAACTACTTGAGACTTGCCAACAAGGATGCTAACTGGTATCACTCAGAATGGTGTGAACATTGTTGTGTGGTAAGAATTGGACCAGCACCAGAAAACTCACTTCATCTAGGCCACTGAGTTGTTATGTAGTAACCCCTTTTGCCCACTGCTTAATTTGGCTGAGTTCAAACAGAAGACATATAAAGTTTCTAGCATTAGTTTTGTAAATTACTTCTTAACTCACTCCATTGGTCTCCCTGGATATAGTGTTCTAAAACTATGCTTTGAATTCGGTTGCCATTATTTATGAGGCTGTCTGGAAGTGCTGATCCTTGCATTTAACTTCATCATCTATTTTCTCCATTACTTTTCATCTGTAATTGTATCTGCTACTTGTAGACTGATAAACACTGGATATATCTCCTCAGGGCTCCAGAAGTTTCAAAATGGGATTGGTTGCTGTTACTGTTTAAAGAAAACATATCATTAAAATACATACACACAGTGCAAACTAAGAAGTTACATATGAGGAAAAAAAATTCGTACAAAAACCTTATTCCCAATTTTCAAAATGCTCGGCAAGCTTAGAAAACTTTTAAACATTCTGTAGGTTTTAAAACATAAAAGCTATTCTAACATTAGAAGGAGTTGTGTCTGTCTTCCATAAACTTGATTTAAATACATTTACATAGTTATTGGGTGGAAAATAGTACTGTAATTCTGTGGTTTAAAGATGATTTTTGTGTAGCAGAATGAAACAATTGCATGTTTTAAAGTTGTTTTTCCCCCACTGATCTTAAGAATTTATTCCCTGAAATTAATCTACCTTTTTTTATTTTCTGCACCATTGACTCCTTTCTCCACAGTTTGTCTTTGAAGCATTGTTAATCTTTTGCTTTCAACATTGTCAGATGACAGTACTCTAAGAATTAATAATGAAATTATGTGTCCTGACAACTAAATACACTAAACAATAACACTTTAGGTTGCATTTGGTGATTTTTTGAACCTACGGGATCTTATCAGCATTATCTGTAGCTAAACAAATGTATAGAAGACAGTCAGGCACATCTGTGACTTGGTAAGCAAGTCACAAGTGTGTGAAAGGTGTATTCCAGAATAATTGCATGATTACTGCATTACATATCTGCATGCTGTTTTGACTGGTTTAAAGCAGAAATCATATTTTCATCTGACACAATCTTTGTTGCAGAGTTTCATGGAGCAAAATAGTATAGTAAAACTTGATAGTAAGTAATAGTAATAGTAAAACTATGTAGTAGTATTCAAGTAGTAAATAGTAGTAGTAGACAAAAAAGTGATAGTAAAAAAACCTATATGGTAATAGTAAAACTCGACAGGAATAGTAAAATTGGATCATGAGATGCAGTCAATGCATTAAAACAAGATAAACGGATGGCAGAGAACAAACCATAAAATGCAATTAAATGCAAAAGCATCTTGATGGCATCTAATGTTTAATATATTACCCAGCAGGAAAAATTCTCAGGCTTTTCTTGACTTTGGTATGGCCAACACACCCCCAGAAAGTAACTTTCAATATCACACTAATTTTCTAGGACAGATAAGTTGATAAGCTTTTATTGGAGAATCTAAGCTAGATTGCTATTGGACTACTACAATGGAAGTGTGGAATACCGTTTCCTTAAGACTTTGCAGCAGGATGTATTTCCCACTTTTGAAGAAAGTAGGAAAAGAGAAATATCTGTCAAATGAACTCTCAAAACAAGCAAAATAAAAACCAAAATAGATTTAATACTTCAGTAAAATCACCTGCTTTTTTGACTATCAGTGAAAGTCACAAAAGGCTTTCCAAAATGCTGAAAAATAAAATGCTATCATGTTAGCATTAGACACTTCTGTGCAAGCCATGTGTGCATTTAAAATGAAAAATCTGCCCCGTATGAAAGATGAAACTTCATCCTCTCCTGCCTGTATCACAAATACATAACTAAATATTCATTAATTGCCATGCAGCAAGGAGGTTACTGAACAACAGAACTACACCTTTTGGTACAGAGGTAGCTTTCCTAAGCTCATGGCAAATGCACATGCAGTTTGGGCAATGTAAATAGGAGATACCATAGTGGATCACGTTAGCAGCCCAATGCCCTGTCTCTACAGTAAGTGACCAGGACCAGATGGTTCAGTGGAAAAAAACCCATAATGGACAGTTATTGAATAATTTGCTCATATGGGGAAGTTTCTTCCTAATTCCAGACAGCTAATGATTGGTTTATGCCCTGAAGCATGAGGGTTCATGCATCTCCACCCCCAACCATTTTTATCCTATCTAAGGTATCCCTGGGCGCTCTCATTATCCAAATAAGTGTATAATCCTTTTGAATCCTACTAAGCACTTGGGCATAATGATAGCTTGTTGCAGTGAGTTCAACAGGCTAATTATGCATTGTGTAAAAAAAGTATTTCTTTTTATCAGTTTTAAATTTGTTTCTTTTCAGTTTAATGGATGTCACTTTGTTCTTACATTATGAGGAAGAGTAAATAGGAGCACTCAATTGACCTTCTCTATACCATTAATTATTTTATATCTCTCTATCACATCCCCACTTATTAATTTCCAACAGTTCTCATCTTTAAAATCTCTCTTAATATGGAAGTTTCTCCTTGTCTCTGTTCCCTTCTGTTGCTTAACTTTGAGCTCTCTCTATTTGCCCTATGTTATGGCCTGACCAGAAATGAATACTGTATTCAGGAAAAGTGTGCCAGTAATGTATATAATTGCACAATTATGATATTGTCATTGTTTTCCATTCCATGCTTTTTACATTCTCACATTTTGTTTGCTTTTTTAACCTCCACTTCTCATTGATCAGATGTTTAATTGAGCTGCCCGCAGTGACCCCCAGGTCTTTTTCCCAAGTTGTTACAGTTAATTTAGAACCCAGCAATGTGCATGAGCAATTCAATCTGTTCCTTCCAATATGTATTTTCATATTTGTCAATGCTGAATGTGGCTGCCAATGGGCAGGCTTAGTAGATCTCACTGAACATCTTTGCAGTGTTCTGTAGTGCTGACTAACTTAAATAATTCTTTGCTATCTGCAAACTTTTTCACCCTTCTGAATACTCTTTTCCAAATGACTGAATTTATTTGACAGTACCAAGCATAGGACAGTGATTCTGGCATGCTACATGGAGTCTGTGGCTGGATATAGGACTACTTTTGATTAAGTATCTGACAAAGACATAGGGGTTAGAGTAACTAGAATTTCCAAGAATAAAACATAAAAGCTAAGCTCTACCTGAAGTTATACATTAGATTAACTCTGTTTGCCTAATGAGTCCCCATTTGGACACACATCACAACCACAGTGAATTTCCACATAATATGCCCTTTTTTGTGTGTGCAGGCAGAACCACATAATGGGATCTTATGAGCTTTGCAAATGGACACGTTTGCTGCAGACTTTAAATAATATTCTGCATTTCAGACTGCAGAAGCCAAAGTAGCAGGCTGTCTCTTACCAGTCTATATTTTGTCAATATGTGCCCCCTTTCTGGTACTTGATCAAGGCAGCTACATCCTGCAGGATACCAGGAGAGTCTAGGTCTTCAATTTGTCTTGTGCAAGAGAGACTCAAAAAATTTGTCATTTTATGCACAATTTTTCAGTATTAATTAATCTGAATAAATAAACACACATTTGATTTTTCAGAGTGCCCCAAACTTACAGGGAAGTTTACACATGGCACAAAAACACCTGTTCAAACATGATGTTAATCTGAGGGGTCATCATGTGTGGTGGGTTGAAGTTTTCCCCAGCATTAACGTTAGCCAGACTAACTCAGTTAGAAGCAAACGAAGCTGTATTTACAAAGCAAAAACTACACTCTGCAATGGATTGGAATGAATATGTACAAAATAGACAGTATTTACAATAGTATACAGATATTTACAATTAGCAAACAACACGAAAACCCTCCTGGTCAAAACAACCAGGGAAGCTGCTCCACTGCCTCCCCCCAAACTCCCCAAACCCCCTTGTACCAAGAGAGATAGAGAAGCTGGGAGAAAGCAGTGTTAGTCTTATCTCAAGGTCAGACAGAAGCGTTATCTTCTCCCAGGTGAAGCAGAACAGTCAAGATCAGAGAAGAGAAAAGGAATGGGAATGGAAGTGAAATGTGAAGAATTATTATGATACAGCTTCTCTTATCCCAGACATTTATCCAATGAATTTTTTTAGAATAAACTTTTGTTTTCCTTTTTACACCAAATAGTGATTTATTTATATTTTTCTACTTTTCTGCTCGAAATATGCAGCTAAGTTTTAAAGGCATACCCTAAACCCACCACATCATGTCACACTGTTGCTAATCACTCATTTTCATGGGCACCATATTGATATAAAATCATAGCATGCCCATATACTTGTAGTTGTGCTGGTATGAGAGCTGAGGGAGACAGTGGGATTTAGCAGAGCGTTTTATCCATTTTAGGATATTTCTACTTCTACTTCCTATTACCTAACTCCCTCTGGAATTTGAAGCTCTTCTGTAACCTATAGAAGCTATGTTTTTTACCTTCTCCAAGAAACACTTTTTACCCCACTTCCCTGAAACATCTAGAAGCTGGAAATGCTTTATTTGAAGACCAGTAGATTCTTTTGGGGATGCCATACTTCCTCTGTATACACCAGCCTACAGAGTGCAGGTATGCTGCATGAGCTTTCTGCTACCTTCACCAGGTCATGGAATAGGCCATCGTAAATCTTATCTCCTCATTCTATGGGAATATGTTGTCTCTGCTGCTCAAATGGTGACCTTCTGTGTAGTTGCCAAACTAATGGACCGAGTAGATGTTGCATCTGACATCTGTAACCATGTCAGACAAAATCAGCCCAAATAACACCAACCAAAGACCTGGAAATATGGCTTATCCATATAGAGCTAGAATCTTAGAAAGTGTAAAGCAACAGACATGTAAGAGAAAATAAAGCCTGGTTAAAAAATATTCATAATTAATTTGAATGGTTCTAAGTAATTAAAAATATCTCAGCAAATTATATTATTGTAAGCCTGACTTAAAAAATGTCGCAGCAGGCTATAAAAATACCTGCATGGAATGGGATATGTAAACTACTCTCCACTACTGTTTACATTGAACAGGCCTACAAGGAAATGTATTTGCTCACCATAAATGCATGAAACTTCTTGATACACTCACAGTTCTAAATGACAATTTTCATGTGCAGTAAAAATGAGTCAACCTACTTCTTAGTAGTATGAGATAGGGATCACTGCTGACAATTAGCAAGAAACCAATGTATTCAAAAAGTATCAGTTACTGGTTACTTCTATTTTGTTAAATGCACTATATGAACTAAACACTGGACATTTCTTATAATTGCAATACACATGCATTACACTGAAGAGGTAAATTCTACAATAAATTTCCTTTCAGATTTTGATATAAAGAGCATTCTCAAATCAGTGTTATGAATCTTCTACTAAGAGAGCTGATCCTAGAAAGTAATGAGCAACACGGAAAGTGGGATTCAAAGAAGTCATTCCTTACAGGGCTGAATACTGAAACAGTTTAACAGCAGTACAAAGAAAATAAATTACTTTGCTTCTGTAGTTTAAATGCAAAAAAAAAAAAAAAAAAAAAAAAGCCTTCTGTATAATTCAATATAAACATATGTGTCAAAAAATCACCCAAAAAAGCTATTAACTGATTTCAGTAAAACAGAATAAGCCCTCAGAAACACATCCAAAAGGGTCCTCTTAATGTGCATTACCTATTCTTTACAACAAAGTTATCTTGAGAACACTGAAAAATTAAACCAGAATCGATTAGTGTCTGTAGCCCCTTTGACTGCATTAGATTTGTGATAGATGAAATTTTCTTGGCCAAGAGATTAGAAGACTACTGCAGGGAAGAACCAATATCTTACCATAAAAATGTATTTGCTGTCTTTTTACTATTGGCTGAAATGTCTCTTTTCAAAAATACTGACATATGTTATTTTGCCTTACTCTGTAGAAATTGAAATAGTCTTTACAGTTAGATTTTGTTGCCCCAAATAATTATTTGCCTGCTTATCTGTTCTTTATCAGTCATGTAAGTGGCAGGGATAGTATTCATTTTCAAGAACTTTGCAAGTTATGACATAGTGTTCTGTCAATTACAGTAGCAACACTGCTGCTATTTGTAGATTGTTTTTACTTGCATAAAGCTAGAAAAGATATTGGCATGGTAATTACTATCATGAAACATATATATTAGCAGTGATGAACCTAGAGGAAGCAATGCCTTTCAGCCTGGAATGCAATACTGTCCTGTTCAACTATTCATAGAGTCTAACATAAAGCAATGACTCTTCACTCAAAGGTCCTTTCAGTTTGAAGAATACTCATGTAAATAAGACCACAGAGTCTAATATTCTGATAAACTTCAGGTGTCATGCAAATAATCACAATATATGATGGATTCTCCATTCAGAAAATGTGTCTGTATACAGCCTGCTGCCCAAGAGCACCCAGATGCTTTATCACAAAACAGTCTAAAAGATAACAAATACGCAAGGTAAATGTAATTAAAATTAGGAATACAACCATAAATAAGATGAAATGGTATGCCAAGGCCTTACTTTAAAATTAATATAACAGTCATGTTGAGACACAGGAATGACATTCTATAAAATGAATTAGCTGCTTATCCATAGAGCAGTTACAGTGCCAAAGGCCATCTGAAATAAAAGAACCTTTGAATACAAGGCAAGAAATAATTTGTAGGAACATTAACTTATTGTATATTTCCCTCAACCACACCTACCTGGGCAATTAAAACTCCTTTTCCATACAACAGCTATTCTCTCAAGTGGGGAAGCAGGGGAGACACTGTGTTTAAAACTAATAATAATTTTTTCATTCTTCAGGAAAGAGCCTTTACACTGTCAGTTCCCAAATCTCCTTTTCCACCTCAATTTAAATAATCTCAAGTGGTCTAATTTCTACAAATATAAATACCTAAGAAGTGTAATCTGGAAAAGCACCTAGACTTCAGAACAAATAAAGACATTGCTGGGAATTAATGAAAAGAAAGAAAGCAAGGCTGGGGGGAAAGCTCTGAATTTGGGTCTGCACTGGATGTATATAGAATCTGTGAAAACCAT
This sequence comes from Picus viridis, assembly GCA_033816785.1. NCBI lineage: Eukaryota > Metazoa > Chordata > Aves > Piciformes > Picidae > Picus > Picus viridis. The sequence continues at coordinate 29,998,684 of CM066576.1, forward strand.
GTTGATGTAATTGGTAGAATGGGTGTCTAGAATAATATCCTCTTATTTATTCAGGTTTTACTTCTTCAATATGGGTGTTTCATAATTTGAGTTTAGCAAGTTACTTTTGTTTTATATTACTCAGTAATATACTGTCCATTCAATATTAATTATTATAACATTGCATCATGAAACAGTCCTGGGAACTTTGTCAAGACACCAAATGTTCCCACAGTCCTTGGTTGTCTGCTCACGGGTCTGCTCCAGGACTGGAATTTTCAGTAAAGATTTTGCCTGGCTCTACCAGAATATATTCTCTAGATTTCTATCCTACAAAGAAACTCAGCAATCTTGGAAAACGTAGAGTGAATATTTCTTATCTCCAGTACCAGCCTATTTCAATGCTGTATATCATGGGTAATACTTCCAGTGCTACTCCCTTCTATTCTCTTCCATCATCTAGGTCTGTATCTATTCCCCCTGAATAGAGCAGGGACAGATATGGCATCTACCTCTAAGTGGAAAGGGGATTAGCTGGCTTCAACCACAGCATAGCACTTGGCCCTGGGTCACCTCTGAGATCTGTGTGAGGTCCTCATGCCTATACAACAGAATTATTCTTGTACATGCACATCTTTGCACACAGTACCGAAGTAATGTCAGAGTCATTTGCCATAGCATTGAGCATGGCATCAGTACATAGAAAATATGAGAGGTTAAAAGGCTGCTGAGAATGCTAGAGGACTGGAGAACACCAGGAGGCAATATTAGGGCAGTCCTGTACACAGCCTTGTGGGAGTGGCTTCTTCCATGTGCCTCAAAACATGTCCATATGTGGCCTCAGAAATGAGCCAGGGAGCAAGTTAAATACTGCACAAGCAGTTAATGGTATGAAGAGTGTTTGAGCTTACTTTCTGGCCATGGACATTGTCTCACTGGCCATACTGTAAAGATGAACCTTTAACTAGTTGTGCAAATAACTGCCTATAGGTCTTTGGCTGCTGAGTGCAGTATTGTTAAAAAATGAGGGCAAGGAAGTTTTTGTGGTTGGGTGCCACAATGCAGAGCTGAGGAGGTGCAGTTTCTGTGATGGATTTATCATGCTGCAGCTCCCACTTGCAATTCATATGCATGCATCCTTTTAGAAATGTGATACCAGATGCTGTTTCCTGGCAACAGGCCCAACACCCCCTTCCTCTTAGGTGTGAATTTTGACAACTCCAATTCACTGGAGCCCTAGTTATGTTATCTTTTATAAATGCTTAGAGACTAAAAAAGACCTCTTGATCTTTCTGCTGTAGACTTAAGTGCCACTTAGGCCAATTCACCATGCTGTATTACTCAAAAAATATCTTCTTGTATGAGTAGCACAATTATTACCACTAAATAGGGAAGGATGGAAATCTTCTGAATTGAACATTGAATCATAGAATTGTTAGGGTTGGAAAACACAAGTCCTTTTTTGCTGTGTTGTCACTTAGAGCTGTTGTTATACTTGGCATATGTCACATCAATGTATAATAAATACCCATGTCAGTCAAATGCATGTTATGTGTAATCTGATGTCAATCTAATGTATTGTATTAAAATCAGTGCCACAATATGTGCACAACTTTATAAACATTACTGAGGAGATCTGAATTTTGAAGTGCTACTTGCAGTTCAAGAAACTGCTTGTAGACATCTTTTACACAACACCTTAAGAACTTAAAATTATTTGAAAAATTAAATTTCAGAAGAGACATTAAAATACCAACTTTGCTTCTCTTGTGTTGCTTACATACCAGGGGGAAGTCATCTAAGCCACTTGCTTCTCCCCATGGCCTTTTTGCTGTTAGGAAATACAGAGAAGAAACTTGAGTACCAAAGAACAAAAGTCTAGAGCAGGGGTCCTGGGACTGGCACTGGCAGACACTGTATGAGCTGTGCCATGCCTAGGTGAGTCCTTCACACATGCATATGGAAAGTGGGAGAGAGGCCAGCCCTAAGTGAGATCTGGAACTGAAGAAGCACTTCCAGTCCTAACCAGACTTGTTACCAAGGGAGAAGCTAAGAGGCTTTCAGGGCAGATGGTCAGTGGATATGAACTTCAGGGTCATTATACAGCTGGTCCCAATGTCACTAAGGATGTTTCCTAAGGCACTTTTTTTCAGTAAAGCACTGCCTACATGTCACAGTTGCATGTACTTTTGGTCACAGAGATGCTATGGCCTGGCTAATAAAATAGCACTTTACAGAATAAAAATTTCATAAGCATTAATTAATCTTTGCAGTAAGGTCACTGGTTTTAACCCTACTGTATATATAGGTTACATTTGTATAGCCTCTGTCAGCTGTCTGACTCCCCTAGGACGGTTCCAGCTTATGGCAGTTATGTCTGGAGATGTTTTAGCTAAAGCTTCTGACTCAGCATAGTGGGAATTCTGCTTCTGCTTCTATACTCCCAAAGTACTTTCAGTGGTGTATCACATATCCAAAGGAAGAGACCTTGCGCAGAGACAACCCTTGAAAATAAAGGTTCTTTTGGGGTCATTCTGAAAATTCATCAAATTTACCATTTCATTTGCATTCGACTGACTGGGTTCAACGGATTATTGAATAAAAGGTATGTTCAATTTGACCCTTGATTTCACTGTTGCCTATTGCTTGGCAATAAATTCCTGTTTTTCCATTATGGCATTCTGGTTTTAATTAAATGAAAATTATTAATCTCTTCCATTAAATTAGCAGATTTAAACCAATGAAACAGCTTTGCAAATTATAAAACAACCAACCTAAATGGGGAAAACGTTGTGTTTCATCAGCTTTTAAACATATCAGTGGTTAGAGATCTGCCTCTTGGTTTCACAAAGCAGGAGGTAAAACCAGTGACTCCGCCTTCAGACAATTCTTAGGGTTTGGTTTAGCTTTGTTTGGTTTCAAGACAACAGACATTCACAAGGGAGAGTGGGAAATTCCATTCTATAACCCTGTTACCTAATTCAGGTTGTTACTGTTAAAGACCTAGGGAAATCCATACATCATCTTTCTATCTTAGTGAGAGGTACCATGCCAGAGAAGAAGATGCCTGAAATCGAAACAGAATGAAGAAGTGGGGAGAAGCATGCTCACAGAGGCCTGAAGCTATCTGCATTCAACACAAAAAACTCAAACAAAATCCTCATGCAAGTGACTTGTTGGAAGCATGTAGGACAAGTCCATAGCTGAGTGGCTCTGTAGGATACGTAGCTTAAAACTTTTAAAGGGCAGTTTTATTGTACTCTAGAAGTATGCTGGACAGTACAGACAATCCCCATCAAAAAGAAAGGTAATGGCTTCAAACAGTCTCATGCCAGGGGTTGTAAACGACAGCACTCAAGCTTCCAAAAGGCAGAACATATACTAGAAATATTATAATTAAAATAGTATTAGAGTTGTAAGAGAATATACATATTTGGCATTAAAAGGATGGAAGAAATATCTCACAATGGCTCCTGGGTTTGGGACACAGAAAGCTGTAAAGTGGTCTCTTATCTTTCCAAGAAAATGCATGGTCATTGAAAAACTGAGGGATTGGGAAAAGTTATTTCCTTGCAGTGTTAGAGCCCTAAAGCCCTGGTAGCAATTTTTCATCATTTTGTTAATTTTCAGTAATATGACAAGTATGTTACTAATATGATTGTTCTGTTTAAAAACTAATACCACTATTAATATGGTACAGTGATGAATTACTAACAATAATCTATCATGAAGGAAAAACAGTGACATAATTAATGCCGTGTTACTATTGTACAGTAGCAATTTGTTAACTCAATGTAAAACACTCAAAGAAAACTTTATTTTTTGCATTTTCTCACATAATTGCTTCTACCCATATTTACAGTGGAAATACCTGTTTGCAAAAAATAAACTCATCACATGGATCTTTCAGGTCTAGTAGGTGCATGCTCTCAGACTGATGGATTTAATCTTAACCTTATTTTTGGATCCGGATGTTATTTTTTTTAGGCAACAGAGTTTTACTGCTGTTTTGTAAGATTTTTTTTCTACTCCCTTGTACAACAGGACAGCTTATTAAATAGATCTCACATTGCAACCATTTTATGACTATGAGAGACACTGTCATATTGCACTGATAAAAACACTCCCAGGTCTACACATCATTGTGTGCTTTTCTACACATGCATTTCAAATACTGCAGAGAAGGTAAACTATTATAGAAAACTGCTTTGCAAAGGATCTAGTTACTTTAGCACAAATAGGTGTATCTCAGATGGGATTAAGGAAAATGTGCATATACTCTTTATTTGACCACTATTTACACCCCTCATTCATGCCAGTAAGTAGTCCCTCCTGAAGATCCATCAGCCTTCTTTAAAGTATACAATATGCACACTGCTGACTACACATATAAGAGGTGTAGTCAGTATTTACTCAGTTGTGAATCTGGTGCATGTGTGACTCCTTGCTCTTGAGACAAGGCCTGAAATTCCATTTCCTAACAGAACTATGGGGTCCTCTATACGTGTGCTCATTACACGGTAGTGTGGCTAATCATAAAATAAATAATTAATAACTTTATAAAGAGAGGAAACACTATCATGCTGGTCCAGTATGATTTTCCACTGTTTTCCCCAGCTGTAGATTATTGTCTGAGAATCAAGAGGTTGAAAAAGATGATGTGACTGGTGACACACTGCCTCTAATCAGCTGTTACTGAAAGAACTTCAGATCTATCACATGATAGATCACTTTCTCACACCTGCATATGCTGTGATAAATGTTATCTTAGTTAGATTTATTTAGTATTATCATTAGCTCTGCCATGTTCTACTGTGCTGGCCATTGTAGTGAAAAAAAGAATGATAAAAACCCTGAAGCAAACAAAAGTTTGACTTCATATTTTTTTTAGCAATTACTCAGCTGCACCTATACAATAGAATTCCCTTTAGCTGAAGTACTGCATTTGTTTTTCAAATTGGTGACTACAGAAAGGAAATTTAAGGTATCCAATGTAATCTAGTTTAATAAAAATCTGCTTATGATTCTCTCTTCTTTGTAACTGCTTGAATATTAACAAAAATCAGTAACAGAAAATAAACACATTTGTTGAAAACATTTTTAGACTTTAACAAAGACTTTTGCTCTATGATCATATTTAAATTGTTCTCACTGTTCACTGAGCCATATCTAAGAATGCAACAAATACCCCTGTGCCTACACAATGCCTAATTTTCACAAAGTTTTATACTGACAAAAAGTAATTTCTAAAGGATTGCAAAGCAACAACTCTCTAAAGTCATGTCTTAAATGCTCCTTTGAAAAGCTAGTGGAATGAAGACAAAAGCTGAAATCAGTACAGCATTATGCCACTCAAAAAAGAAGCCTAAGGTTAAATAGGTTAAGTACAGTAATTCAAATCTGGCTGGGAAGTTGTGAACTTTTATGCCAAGTTCTAGCCTGAGAAGAATTTAAATGGCCACAAGTGTAAATTCCACAAAGGGGAAATGACAGTGAAATCCTGATAGAGAAATGAAAATAGAATCATAAGCAAATATCATAACCAACAGGGAAGAGGGCAAAGCAGAAACTAGGAAGTATCAAACTTCTGTTTAAAAGAACAAGATAAAAGGTGGACAGCAGACTTGGAGTCACTGCATAAAACTAAGTGATGTTTGGTTTGATATATGAAATTCAGGAATAATGTCAAACTCTAAGAGTTAGACTAAGCAAGGTATTGAGAACAACTTCATGGCCTGCATGTCAGTTTGTCAGTTCTGATGGACTAATGGCTATGACCCAATCTATTTCCCAGTACTAAGTTGTAAATAATTTACAAATAAGCATGCAATTCTGACATGGCAACCCTGGATTCTTATTGGCTGAACTAGTCCAAGCCTATGTAGTATGTATATATACCCCTTTTTGGTTATTTTTCCCTGTGCTCACTGTAGAGATCCTTATCCCAAGAACTAACAGTGGTGCAAACCCCATGCAGTGCTACAGGCTGGGGTCAGAGTGGCTGGAGAGCGGCCAAGCAGAGAGGGACCTGGGGGTACTGGTCGATGATAGGCTGAACATGAGCCTGCAGTGTGCCCAGGCAGCCAAGAGGGGCAATGGCATCCTGGCCTGGATCAGGAACAGCGTGGCCAGCAGGAGCAGGAAGGTCATTCTGCCCCTGTACAATGCACTGGTTAGCCCACACCTCCAGTACTGTGTCCAGTTCTGGGCCCCTCAGTTTAGGAAGAATGTTGACTTGCTGGAACGTGTCCAGAGAAGAGTGATGAAGTTGGTGAGGGGTTTGGAACACAAGCCCTATGAAGAAAGGCTGAGGGAGCTGGGGTTGCTTAGCCTGGAGGAGACTGAGGGGTGACTTTATTGATCTCTACAACTACCTGAAGGGAGGTTGTGGACAGGTGGAGGTTGGTCTCTTCTCCCAGGCAGCCAACACCAGAACAAGACAACACAGTCTCAAGCTGCACCAGGGGAGGTTTAGGCTGGATATTAGGGAGAAGTTCTATACAGAGAGAGTGATTGCCTATTGGAATGGGCTGCCCAGGGAGGTGGTGGAGTCACCATCATTGGAGGTGCTCAGGAGGAGACTTGATGGGGTGCTTGGTGCCATGATCTAGTTGTTTAGGTGGGTTGGATTGGTTGATAGGTTGGACGCGATGATCTTGAAGGTCTCTTCCAACCTGGTTTATTGTATTATTGTAGTGGAGGATTAGGGGTTCACACTGGTGATCCCTTTGCAGAATGAGGACCTTTGCCAAAAACAAACACAGTAGTTCAAGTACCTTAGTGCCAACAGTTTATTTCCAAAGTAAAGGCGGTTGGCTACAGGAATAACAATCATTATCGTACCAACGGTCTCAGGGGAAGTGTATTGGGAACCTGTTTGATAATTGGCACACTGTCACCAAGCATTTTATCTTCACTGTGTAAAAGTGTAAGTAAATAATCTTACTTTTCTATATAATGATTTTTAAAATTGTGGCATTGGTCTTTCTACACATCATCAGCAAAGGTAACTTTTGAAAGTTTCACAGCATTTGAAGACCTTCTAGAAATGAATGCTGGTTAAGCAAGCAGTCAGGAGGGAGACAGAGAAAGTGCTCTTCCATAATACAAAAAGCAACAACATACAAGCCAGGGGGTATTTCTGGAGTCTTCAACACAATTCCTGAGTGACTGATGCCTACTTCTCAAATTCCCTGTGAAGATGTGGGGCATCACAACATTCTAGTGTGGATGATGTACTCGACACCAAAACTCAGCTTCTGCATCCTCCCCATGGCAGTTCCACAAGAGTCCTGGGAAATTGTGGTGTCGTGGGATCAGGTCTATGATAACATCGGGACACTGAAGTGCAGTGAAGTCTTTTTCAGGTTGCACTGCCATGGGAAGTATTCTAATGTTTCCAAATGGATGTTTACTTTCAGGACAGGAATGCACATGAAACATTTCTTAGTCTGCAAACACTTTGTACATTTCCTACAATGAAACTGCACCTGTATTTCCTGACAGGGAACTCCCACATAATACTATTAGATTATAAGAAGCTTGCTTTTATGTCAAGCTTGAATTGTCAGGAATTACAGTGTAGAAATTTAAATCTGGAAGTTTCCATGTGTCTCACCCCTATCACGCTTCTGCCTTGCCGCTGGAGCGGGGATGAGTTATGAAAACCGGTGTTTTCCCGGAGACGGCCGGGCGAGACGGGTTGCCCTCACTGCCGCCGGCCAGCCGCTGTTCCGGCCGCCACTTCCCGCGGCCCCGGCCGCCTTTTCCACGCCGGCTGTGGCAGCGGAAACCTTGGCTGCACCAGGAACGAAAAACGCAGCCCGCAAAACAGCGGCAGTATATTCCTCTCCTTAATGCCTCCCATCGCTTTCCCCCGCCTTTCTCCCCCCTGCCGCCTCCCCCCATGTATACATTTATACATAAATATATAAAAATATTTACAAACTCAGCGGTTGTTAAATGCAGATACTAAATAACAACCCTTTAAAAAGAAAACAAACAAAAACCCAACACCCCACACAAGCCATAATGATGATGATGATGATGACGGGAGGGGGAGAAATAAATAAATAAAGGCGAGCGAGAGTCGGCGGCTGAGAGGGAGGCAGGTTCAATTATCTAAACAAAGAAATCATGGCGGTGTTTACATTTAGCAGCCCAAAGACTGCTGGATTACGGAACACCCCCCAACTTAACCGCCCCCTCCCCCCGACCCCCGCAGTAGCGGCTTGCCGGAGCCCGCCCGCCGACACCTCGCCGTGGCCCGGGTAAGTGCGGAGCTTGCGACTGCCGGACCCGCGCCCTAGCCCTCCCCGGGCAGGCGGTGGGGCGGAGGCCAAGCCGGCTCTCCTCGCCCGATGCCGTGCGTCTGCGTCTGTGTGTGTTTGTGCGTGTCGCGGGTTGGGGAGGACACGGACTTTGCATTCTCCGGCGCTGCCCCCGGACCCGTCGCGCCCCTCTCGCTGCGCCGGCCAGGGGCAGCCCATCCCCGCGGCCGCGGTGCCGCCTCCCCGCCCCGGGGTCACGGCGCCCGGCGCTGACTGGCGGCTCCGCCCCCGCGGCCGGCCCCGCCGCGCCCCCAGCCCGTCCGTTGCTGCGGTGCCCCGGCGGGTACAGTCGGCTGCGCGGACCGGCGAAGGTGTGGAGGGCGTTCTGCGGCTGCTCCCACCCGCTCGCGAGGCCCTGCTCCTGGGAAGAGAGAGGCCTGGAAATGGGCGTCGAGGGGGAAGCTGGCGGGGTGTGTGGTTGCGGTTTCTGCTCCCGATGTCCGAGAACCGCATCGCTGAGCGAGCACAGGGACCAGAGGCGGCGGTCGGGAGCTGACAACAGCGCTGTGATCCTCTCCCCAAAACACCCACACACTCAAGCCATGTAGCCACGAAATGAGCTTTAGACAACCACCAAATGCTCATGTCCCCAAATGATTTTGCCCTATAAACGTTCTTATGCCTAAATGCTTTTGTTCCCCAGTGCCTCAGCCTCAAACACTCTCGCTTTCAAGGGTCCTTGCCTTCAGAATCCTTTGCTCCTAAACATCCTTGTCCCTAATGCTTTTGTGCCAGTCTCCCTTATTCACAAGTGCCCTTGCTTCCAGTTTCACTAGAAAACAGCATCACCCTCAATCTTTCTGGCACCAAAATACTCTCAGTAAACTCTACCACACAAACCTTCTCCCCTTAACTGCTGGATTTAGATTTAGCTGCTTTTAGTGTTCCTTAGAAGTGCCCTCTTACCCATCAGTGGGCACTATGAAACAGACAGAAAGGCATCTGGGTCCTTCCCCCTGCCAGAAAGCAGCCTGCAGACTGCTGAACTGCCGTCAGGTCTCCCATAGGCCACTGGTGTGAAATGTGGGAATGACCCTTTCAAGCAGACGGCAAGTGTTGCTCCCATGTCCATCAAAACTCCCCTGGCCCCAGACACATCTTAGTGTTAGAAAGCTGTAGAAGTAATTTGGCACCTCTGCTCTCCTGGATCTAGGTAACAAGCCATGCCTTCCCCCTGTTTTTGTGGTAGGAAAGCACAGACTGCACTGCGCTTATCCCTGGATTTGAATGCTGGGGAAGTGGCAATGTGTGTGTATTACTCTTCTGGTTTTGCTGGCGGTTTTCTTACAGTAGAGGCTGGGAGCAGAAGGACCAGCACAATTACTGATGTGGCAGTAGGGATAGAGCGTCTGGAGCTGGCAGTTGGCCAGTTCCATGGTTTTTCTGACATGGTGCAGAAGCTACATATACTGTGATCCCACATGTCTCATATTTGGAGTACACTCTGATACTGAGAGAGATGGAGAAGATCTTCATTTCTTTTTGAAAAGCTTAACTGAGTCTGCGGAGGTCAAACTCATGAATGAAAGCAAAATGCTTGGTATTGTAAAGTTATGAGGCACTATTTTAAAAGGGATACTGGAACTCAGGGAATTTGAGACATCCACTTTTTATGCTTATCCATGTCCCTTCCCAAGGAAGCAGTTTATTGTTGTACTGGTGAGAAGCCTGTGTTCATATCAATGTGGTGGTGTGGCATGCACACAACAAGGAAAACAGAAATGTGGAGAGGTGTATTGGTGTCACTGCTGTATGTGCTTGTACAAGGACTAGAGGTTTGATTCTCTAATGCAGTTGTCACTTTTGCTGGCTCAGTGGGAGCACACAGTGCACTGAGGGACTATTGGAGTGGCCTGCAAGCATTAGCTGTTGCCTGGGGTCTGTGTCTGCAAACCCATGTGGTTGTCTTGCTTTACCAGGTGGTATGGCAGCAAGCTGCATAACAAAGTTACAAAAAACAGGTTAGTGTTATGTGTTAAAGCATGCGAAAGTTTGGTTCTGAAGATAACAACAAACAAAATAAGATTTTCCATTGCTCATAAGGTCAGTGCTCAAAACCTGTTTTCTTTATTCCCTCTTCTCTGCAGCTACATTCCCCTACATCTACATTTAGGCCAGACGTTTCTGGATTTATACATTCTGTGGATTAAAAGGCCTGTTGAGAAAATTCCCCATACACTTCGATTTTTTGCCACTTCCTGCTTGAACTGTCTGTTCCTAGAAGTCTCTGAAGGTCTGAGGCTGTTTTCTCAAGGAAAGCTCTTAATTTAAGTGGCCTGTTAACTGTTAATTGCTGCTCTGGCTATTTACTTGATTGTCATGTCAGACCTGCTGTTCAGATCTGGAGGCTACACTGGTTATCTGCTGTTATCTTTAAACTTTTACTGCACTCTGCTGTGTTAGTGAAGACCAGAGTAATATTTCTTAATGCAAACTGACATTTCACTAGACTTAAGGATTTTGTTGAGCAAGCTGTCCCACATGAAACTGCTTATACAATAATCTCAATTTTATGTTTGGTATAAAAAGTCTTCTTTGAGACTTAATATGCAGTGAATTTTGTTGTTTCCAGTTCTTCGGTATAGAAGTGTTATGAGGAGAATAAAGTGTAAAGCTGGGAAAACAATGAGGAATTGATTGGTATGCTGTTAACAGTTAGGTAGGAACCTGTGCTTATCAAACTGAACTGTTGAGTGTAAGCAAACCTTGAACTTTTAATGTATTCTCACCTGGCTGTTCAGAATTTTGGACGAGGTCCTGTTATCTCTAGGGTTGTCCTGAGATCTGCGTGGTTAATGCAACAGTGGTGGTGACGGTGAAATTTCCTCTCTAGAAACAATTACTTTAATTTACTGTATTTGGTCAAGTTGGGTTCTGTTTTCTGGTAACTAACTTTATAAAATCAGTGCCATATTTTGGCTGTTTGATTGGGATAGCCACACAGAAATGGTAAAAAAATGTTGGCAGAATGGTTATAATTTTCTCTCAAACTGAAGACAGCATTAATGGGGCCGTTTCCATTTTGGTGAGTGTTTGCAGGTTTTTTTATTAGTGACAGTTCATTTGGGTATTGAGAGGAGAAGAGACCTCTCAAATGATTGTGTATCTGTGTCCCCAGTACTCCATATCTGTTTCCCCAGCATGTTCTAGAATGAAACACAGGCTGTCACTGGACAGTGAGGTACTCTGACATGAATATATATTTTGTACCTCTGCAGAAAATTAGGATTTCATGCATAAGCAACACAGTGTGACAAGTCATATCCTGTGTAACCTTGTGCTTACAGTATAAAGTTGTGTAATAATATATTCTGCTAGATTAATACACAAAATAAATACAGCATACCTCATATTTATGCTAATAATGATATTTTCCAATTCCAACCACCTTTTATGCTAAGATCTCAAAGTAAATTACAGGTAGGAACAAATCAAGCTTCACAACACCATTGTGAATTTTTATATTATCATACAGAGACTTTGGAAGGTATCAATATTAATGACTATTGTTTGATTTTCTGTTAGTGATTGTCTGATTTGTTTACTCTCTGATACGCTTCTCTCCTAATGTGTTCACAATAAAATATGATCTTATGATGCTGAAAAAAAATTAATTTTAGCCACGAGAATGGACATCTTTCAAGGCTAAGAGGAAAAATAATACTGATTTTGATTCTTCAAGGAATTAGCAGATTTTGCCAGTAGCATGTATTTTATGTGGCTGAAACATAAGTAAATTTGGGACCATTGCAATTATGGTTCATCCTATGATATAATTGTACATGAAAGGCTGATCAGTTTTTACAAAGACGTTAGCTGAGGGAACAAAAGAAACCAAAATTATTTTAATTCAAATCAGAGTAAGATTTCCAAAAGTGTTCTACTGTCATTCATGTCAATGGTAAAAGTGCCATTTACTTCAGTGAGAGCAGATTTTCCATCCTGCCATTTATGTGTGTAAAGAGCATGTTGAATCTTTCATTCCTGATATTCCAGCTTGTGCTTCTTACAAACTTCAACACAGGATCTGATTCTCTGTCATACATATATATGTGGAGATAGAGCAGCATTTTTGGGATAAGAATCCAGCTTAATGTGTTTTCCAGCAGCTTTTACTCCATCATATGGACAGTCAATTAGTACATAATTTATTCTTACCTTATTAATGCATATTTACAACCTTAATTCCAGTTTAACAGAATGTTTTGTGGTGGAACATTTACTGAAAGAGCACGTGGAAAAATTATCACTGCCTATATTAAGCACAAAGGAAACATCCCTACTCTGCTGTGTAGGAGCAACTAACAAAACAGAACATATTACAAGAAACTATCTTATTCATTAAGTCTGCACAAAATGAGGATTTAACGCATGGGCAGCACAGTCTGTCCCAGTGGTTTAGCGCACATAATCCCACCTTGAAAATAGCTTCACAATAATAATTACTGCTACAAAATGGACAGGGCTTCCAATTTTGGCATGTCTGCTTCACACATAACTAATTGCAGACATGGAAAGCAAGATCTTATTTTACCAGCCACCTAGTTTGAGAATTGCAGCTGCCTTCCCATAAGATTTTCAGTCTCATACCGACAGCTTTGTGCTTTGCCTTGTTTTACCACAATAATGCAGAGCATGTGTGGCAGCCACCCTCACTTTGGAATGCTCAGACTATCCTTGGGCATTAAGATACAATGGCATGAATATATATTTATGAGCTTTGCACAAAATGAGGATTTCACGCATAAGCAACATAGTGTGGTGAATAGTATCTGTCGTGACCTTGCAAATGCAGACTGAGCTCCAGGAGTATAGCAGCATCTTGGGTTCTGGAAGGAAATCTCATAATTCAGTTCCAAGCCTGTAGCACATACCTAAAACCTACCTGCTTTACATAGGGGCTGAAGTACTGTGGCCCACAGAACAAAAATTTCCAGCTACTTTTTGAAAGGCAGGGCTATTATTGCAGAAAATAATCCGTGGAACTCCTCACAGAGAGCTGAATATCCTGTTAGTGGCTGGAGATTTCAAAGTTCCTGGGTTCTAGAAGTGGAATGTTGTTTTTTATTTTGACAAGGCCTGCATTTGCCACTTGTGTAGCCATAATTACTATCTCTTAAACAATTTATCATCAAAGTTTTTGTCTTGCTAAATGAATCATAGGTTTGGATGAAAGTTATTTCTGCCTTTCAAAAGTAAGCATTGTGACCTTTGTAATGTTGAAAATAATATGTCTTACTTATACACGTAGGGAGGTAAGAAAGTGTCTACTCAGATCTCTTTCTCCCCATTTAGAACAATCTGGGACAGTCTGGCCTCTTGTTCAATCTGACCTTGAGTGGACAGCCAGACCCCTGGGTGGGGGCAGAAGAGGCTGCAGAGCCTGTTGGTGCAGGCAGAGCCCTGACGATTAATGGGCCACGCAAATGTTGTGTATAATAATAACAACAACATTATTTATGCACAACTAATGACTCATCAGTGTGAGGCTTTCTCTAAGTTTATCTTTGCACTGATAGTACTATTCTACATTCTTTTTCAGGGGCACTAAAATGAAACGCAGTCTTGAAATATGCACGTTATCTTGATTTAGACTGCATCAAAGATTCATATTATGCAGTATATTTTTGAGTTATTTTTTGTTTAAAATTTCAGTGGGTTTCATTGGCTTTTTAGGTATGAAACAGAGGCTACACTTGTGGGCTTGTGGTTAGTTCTGGAGTGTAAAGCCCTGTAGAAACGAGACAGGAAAGCATCTCAAGGGGTCATCTTCCTTTCTCAAAGGCAGGATAGCTGTGCCATTATTGGTGAAAGTTTGTTAATTCTTAAAAAAATTCTGCAACAAAGATTTTGCAGTCTTCCTGGACAAGTATTAACTTAAATCTCCCTTGCCATATTGAATTCCATTACCACTTGTCCTATCTAAATTGAACATACAGAGGAGTCTATTCACACCTCTGTCTTTTCATATATCTCAAGAACATTACTGTGTCCCTGCCAGTCATCTTCTCCTGGGACTAAGCAATTCCAGTTTCTTTCCCTGTTCCTCAGAGGTCAATTTCCATCCTCCCTTCAGTTAGTCCAGAACCATTCTGAAGGGTTAAACTGACAGCTGGACTCAGGATCACAGAATCACAGGACCTCTGGAAATCTTCGAGTCCAAACCCCTTACCAGAATTAGATTGTGTGAAGTGCAGCACAGTCCCATTCCATGTAACTGACCTTTATATTTGGAAGAATAAGTTATTCTGGTTTTGCTTTTTGCTAAGGTCTGTCAGGAAAATCACAGAATCACAAAATGTTAGGGGCTGGAAGAGATCTCGAGAGATCATCTAGTCCAACCCCTCTGCCAGAGCAGGATCACCTATACCAGATCACACAGTAACTCATCCAGGCAGGTCTTGAATATCTCCAGAGAGGAGACTCCACAATGCCCCTGGGCAGCCTGCTCCAGTTTTCTGTCACCCTCATGAAATAATTCTTCCTCCTGTTTCCATGGAACATCCTGTGCCTCAACTTCCACCCATTGCCCCTTGTCTAGTCATTGGGCATCTCCAAGAAGAGCTTGGCCCTATCCTTTTGGTACTTGTCCTTTATATATTTATAAACATTAATGAGCTCACCCCTTAGTCTTCTCATCTCCAAGCTGAAGAGCCCCAGCTCCCTCAGTCTGTCCTCATAAGGAAGATGTTCCACTCCCTTAATAATTTTCATGGCTCTGCTCTGGACACTTTCAAGCAGCTCCCTGTCCTTCTTGAACTGAGAAGCCCAGAACTGGTCACAGTATTCCAGATGAGTCCTTACCAGGGCAGAGTAGAGAGGAGGAGTACCTCTCTTGACCTACTGACCACACCCCTTCTAATACAACCCAGGATACCATTTGCCGTCTTGGCCACAAGAGCACATTGCTGGCTCGTAGTTAACCTTCCATCCACTAGGACCTCCAGGTTCTTTTCCCTTTCACTGCTCTCCAGCAGGTCAGTCCCCAACCTATACGAGTACATGGGGGTGCTCTTTCCCAGGTGCAAGACTCTACGCTTGCCCTTTTTGCACTTGATTAAATTTCTCCCTGCCCAACTCTCCAGCCTGTCCAAGTCCTGCCGAATGGCAGCACAACCCTTTGGTATGTCAGCCACTCCACCCAGCTTGGTGTCATCAGCAAACTTGCTTACATGGTACTCTGTGCTCTCGTCAGGCCAAAACATTATAGTTATTGATATATAGAAGCAGACACAGCAGATCATAGACTCAATGCATATATTTTGGCCCAAGAACATATTAATTTTGCTTCTAAAAGCACCCTATAAAGTATAATGCATCTGATAATATTTCTTCAATTGTGAAGTCTTTGAGGTTGGGATATTCATAAATGTTTGCAGAACACCTAGCATTCTTGTCTGTTTGGGAACGATGAGTAGTTTGAAACCATAAATATTTACCCTTTTTTGAGAATAATAATGTCTTTGATGTTCCACCTTGATGAGTGAAACCCTCTTAATTTATTTTTTCCCTGCCACTTTGAAGAACATTCTCTTGTTACTTGAAGCATTTCTGTAATTCATAGTTTTGTATATTGTAAAAATGCTGCACTTCATAAATTACAGAACTGTCTGCTCCACCCTGTCTTCTTGTTAAGATGCACAGAAATCAAAATGTAGTTGGCATGACGGAGTGTATTCTGTGGATCTACCTTGATGTTTTAGTTCAGACCAAGAATGATCAAGTCCATTTCCAGCACTTTGATTGTCATTATGGAAAAGTCTCCCAGGACAAAAACTTAATTCCTCTTGGATTAAACTACATCAGGAAATAATATCTGGGAGCACACATATTTTGATCCATCATCATGGGAGTATTTCTTCCATGAGATCAAACCAGAACAGGTCTGTAATAAAGTGTCTAAAAAGCATATAATAAGGAGACAGGGTCCTCAGCAGTGGTTTACTTTACAGATCAACTCTCCTTTCCCTGGTTTATCTGCTAATGTAGACACAATCCTTGGTTTCAGAGCTGAGAGGCCATTAGGAAATGATCTCTTCTTTCCCCTGATTACATTACACTAAGGCCGTTGCTTTACTGAAAAATCTCCAAGGAGTATTCTCTCAGATACCAACCATGAACCACAGTGAAGCATACTCTCCATTATTAGATCGGTGGAAGAAATGGCAGGATTTTCTTTTTTACTGCATTTTTGAGTCTTTTGGAAAAGGTCAGTTAATGGAATTATTTGTGGAGGCCTGATCTGATGACTTAGCAAGCCCAAGACTTCACTGTATAGCACCTTAAGCACTTATGTGATCTATGCAGAATATTGACTCTATGGGACCCATTTTAAAATGGATATCATAATATATTGACAGCAGCACTTGCAAATAAATAATACATATTTTAAAAATTTCTGTAATTACATGTTTACCCAATAGGCCAGAACATCTCTGTCCCAAGGAGATGTTGCAGTCTGAGTAAATAATACATGTTTTAAATTCCATAATTACATATTTAAACTATAGACTATCGAGGAAATAATGCACATTTTAAAAAGTCCGTAATTACATATTTACATGATGGTCTGTAAATTTGGTAATTACTTATTTACACAATAGACCATAGCAGCTGTTACAGTCTATTATGGTAACTCTCATAGAATTATATTGTGGATTTTTTTATAACTTAAATAATAAGTATATTTAGCCAGAAAATTGCATTGTTAATCTCAAAAAACCCCACAAACCTCCAAGATAAGAAAATATACATCAAGGTAAAAATACAGGGTGATACAGAGGTAGATAAGTTCTTATCCCTTCAGTGATAAATATCTTTTGTTACCATGAGGAGATTAGGATTTTTCATTAATTTCAAAATGTCTTTATTTAGGTAGCTGAAATACAAATATGCAACATTGTATGGTTATATTTCTGTTATTGTCACATAGACATTCCATTTAGATAGGCATTTGT
Source organism: Picus viridis (assembly GCA_033816785.1). Taxonomy (NCBI): domain Eukaryota; kingdom Metazoa; phylum Chordata; class Aves; order Piciformes; family Picidae; genus Picus; species Picus viridis. The sequence goes on from CM066576.1 coordinate 30,015,950, forward strand.
CATTCTTAAAATTCTTATTAAAATATTTGTTAAAACTCCCATCAACCCTGGTGTTAGAAACCATTTGTATCGAGGACAGCACTTAAACATGTACTTGAAATCAATGGCACTTAAGCATCTTTTAAAAATAAGCACATACTTAAGGACTCTCGTGAATTCTGATGGACCGAAACATATGATTAAACACTTTCCTGAACTGGGATACTGTCTTCCATGATGACAGACTTGGAACCTTCCACATGCATAGCTCATAGGTGGGCCACAGGCTTTTTTGTTGTTCATGATGTGGCTTCTCCTTGAGGAAAACCTTCTTTAGCACATTTAACTACAGATATACGTGTGTAAGAATTGGTACTGTGGCAAATGCGTGGCTGCTTCTTTGTTCTTTGTAGAGATTCATGAATTGAGAATTCATCCAGCTCAGCTGCTGAATTTATTCCTCATGTTAAAGACTGGATCAATACATCTAAATGAGACTCCTGTCCATAATTGCTACTAAATAGCAGGGCTAAGTCAAGCAAGTCAGAATCTGACATTTAGCTCAGCCGGACATTATGCATTTAGTAACGAAACAGAGTGTGAGAGAAACCTTTGATCCTCACTGTTAGTTTCATTAAAACATTTCGGTTAAGAGAGTTTGAACAGTTGGGAGCCCCATTTATAGACATCCCTTAAAAGTAATGAAATATGCATGTTTTAACAATGGTTTGGGGTCAAGATGTTCAGCAGTACTACATAGGCTGGTCACATATTTTGGCAAAGTGTCAGGTAAAGGGCTGAAGATTTTGTCTTTTCTTGGTAATGAGTAGTATAGCATCAAATTTGGTAAAGGAATGTCTTTTCAGAAATAAAAAAACATGATTTATTAAGTGAAATATGCAGACATTGACTTGCACAGGGAAATAAAAGCCTCAGGAATATATACTTATGGTATTTTTTTGCTGTGGATCTTCCCAGATACTGATACTGATGCCAGTGCACACATCTGTATATTTGGTTAAGTGCTTCAAAGGCCACAGGGAAAGTCAATATAAATCCTTTGTTAAAAGCACAAAGCTGATAGAAGAAATCATTAAATGCTAGAAGCCTAATTCTTATGTCTTGCATGATGCTTTTTACCCATGTAAAACAGATAAATGACATTACCTGACTGATTAGTCTTTGAAACCAGCAGATGAAAACAAGGTATGTAAGGGATTAGAGACCCAAATGGGAGAGCAATAACTTCAGCCTATATAGCAACCATATTTAAATGGTTTATAAAAGCATCTTCATTTTTACATTATGCACAACAAATTCTTGCTTGTGAGAAGTTAAAACCGAGAGACATTTCTCTTGTGCTGGGACAACCCTGTGTCACTCAGTACAATGAGAATAACCAGTCCTCCTCATGTAAGTGCTAGCCCTGTGAAACTATCCAAGTCAGTTTCTGTGTAATTTTTCTACTCCCTTTTCTGTTAAAAAATATTTGCAGGTTTTGTAATGCTCCCAAGCTTTACACTCGAGTTAACATACAAGAGCGATCTGCTTCTATATTTACATCCTAACCCTGTGAGTTATTCAAGGTCTTCGAATGTTTTGCCAGTCTTCAGCTTTTCACCAGGTGAATGTTGAGGGTCTTTACTTCTCCTCCACTCTTTGATTTGTATGGCATCCATCCTAGCCAGGCAGGTGTGTCACCTGCCTGAATTTCTGTTAGATGTTAGTGCTATATAAAGATTTTGTGTTCATGTCACTGTGATTGTTCATTAATAGTTCTGACCCAAGGTTGAATAAATCCAGAAGTGCCAAATATAAATATAAATATACACAAATAAGCAAGATGTGTTGTACAACGTAAGATATATAAAAGGAAAGCTTTACTATTATATGCTTTTGGGGTACAAACCAGCTTACTTGATTGTAAAAACTCCCACTAGGGATCCAGCACGGGGTATATTATATGAAGAAATCAGGCAGATTCCAACACATTACATTTGCCAATAAGCAATGCTCTGCACTTGTAATTTTGTTAATTGTCAGAATTGAAATTCATCAATGAGTAATTCCATCAGAAATGTTTCTAGAAAAAGATAAAATCCCAGTTGGATTGAGACAACTCTTTCAGAGAGTAGATAGATTTAGTATAGAGTAATTTGGTTTATATGATATCTTGGAATGTTCTTGAAAAATTAGATTTGAGGCTGAAATGAGGCTATTGCGCTCCTCATGTATGGGACAGGAGAATGTGTGTCTTTCTAAGACAGAGACAGACTTTTCTCAGAGGTGCACAGTTTTGAAAGTGGATGTGAAGGCGTTGGACATAAGCTGCAGCACAGGAAATTTTGATTAGTTATTAGGAAGACTTTGTCATAGCTGGGCTAGTCAAACACTGGAACAGGTTACCCAGACAGACTGAAATCTCAAACCTTGGCAACTTTGGCATTGGATTCTTGACTATCTTTTGCAGGTTGCTGTGGATGTGGGATGGGTTGTGGCTGTCATCCTTCACTGTCTTGCTCATATTCTGCAGAGAGCCTTCAGATTAAAATCTGTTGTGCTATATAATAATAAACCATTACTGTTACTGGTTTGTGGTGGTCCTCATTTGTGGTAGAAGAGCAAGTGATTATATCACATGGCATCTACAATGACAAATACATATTTGTCAGAAATAGTTATTTACTTTATATGCACTTGTTAGTTTTCTTTTATTGCTTTTTTTATTATAATAGAACTCGAGGACAAAGACAGATTTCTTCCCTGCAGTGTTAACTACAGTAAGAGGTAGCATTATGGAATATCATCTATTGCCTATTGTAATGATAAATTTTTCTGAGACAAAACATTATGAAAACCTGTATGTATAAATTCCCCTATCCCAGCTTTTAGGATGAAGAGTAAAACTATAGTTCACTATTACTAGGGATTTGTCAGCAACTAAACGACTTCTCACAGGTAGAGAACACCTCCTTATCCATACCAGTTTTTCAATAGTTTGCTTGGTATTCTTTAAGATCTTTATTCAGGTGATGAATCTTTTCCATATAGGCTAGTGTTTTGCACTTGATGATGCCAGGTAAAGCTGAAAAACATGGCAAGAAAATAATGACTGTCCTTTAAATGCTCCTTCCCCCCGCCCCCTTTTCTTTTTTTTTTTCAATCCTTTATACTCTTAGTTAAATTTAAGAAGCTGTGGATGCGATATTGAAATGGCTAGGCCTCTGGAAGAGGGAATCACATCCTGCATCACAGATGGTCAAGAAGGCCTACATTGTGGGTGAGTATACTGGGACTCAGAGAAACGAAAGGATTTTCCCAAGGTGCCCCTGGGAGGAAGGTAATATAGCTAGAGTAGAGCTGAAGAATGTTGCCTGGTTTGTCCTGTGCTTAAGTCAAGAAAAAATGGTGCAGATTGGTAAAGATAGTTATTTTCCTTCTGTCTTTCATGTATTCTGAGAGCTGAATTTGGTGAATTTCAGTGTTCATCAAAGCAAAGGAAGTTTTACTGTAGCTCTAACTCGAGTAAGAGACAGCATGGAAAGGTGTTGTGCAAGCAAGCCCTCACAGCTATATTAATGGACTTCAAACCTGACCTGTGGCACCCCTTCAGTGAACTGTGAGACCTCTCTAGTTGAAACAGTATAAAGGGGAATTGGGCTATAGTTAACAGGTTCATCTGTTTTTCTGTTGCATGGAGTCTTGACTCTTTGTTTTAAAGGATGATGGAAAAATATAAAGCAGAGGACTAATGTGAGGGCTAATATGAGGAGCAGAAAGAATGTCATAAAAGGCAAAGTGACCGTAGCTAAGAACTTTCCATAGCAGCTGAGCAGAATAGCTGTGGTTCTACTTTATTGAGTCCTGCAGATATTTAGGTGGTCAATTAAAGTGATATTTTTAAGAAAAATCAGGAAAAAATTCAGAAAAATTCAGATACAACAAATTCTATTTATGTGTTAAATGTCATCTTCTCTCTTGAATCTTGCTCAGCTTTGCAGCTTTTGTTCAAAGGATATGTATTTTTAAAATACAGATTAATAACTATCTGAAAGCTTAAACCTTAAATAGGTCTGGGTTTGGTCCTGATAGTTTTATGATTTGTACCTAAAATAATATCAATAGCAAAAAACAGATGCTTTTGGTGGTGGTAGCAACGCATGTTAAGTCCTAGTTGTCCGTGTTGTACAGGAGACATATTTGAAATTCAGAAAGTCAGACTTTTAGAAATCAGGTCTTTAGATAACCAAAATGATTTCCCCAGTATTTACCCTCACGGCTCCCTCACCTTCCCCACTGCCCTTGCAAAACAAATATGGGGCACTGGAAGTTGAGGGTGAGGTGATTCTGATGACGGAAGAGACACCATCCGAGGTATTGCCTAAAGCAAAACATGCTGCCCCCTGCATCAGGACTTGTTCCCTCAAAAAAAAAAAAAAAAAAAAGGAAGGTAATTGCTATTGGTGATTCGCACCTGAGGGGAACAGAGGGCCCCATATGTCAGCCGGATCCTTACGGCAGGGAAGTCTGCTGCCTCCCTGGGGCCCAGCTCAGAGATGTTACCAGAAGGCTGCCTAGTCTGGTACAGTCCTCTGATTACTATCCCTTGATAGTTAGGCAGGTAGGGAGCGATGAGGTTGAAACCAGAGGTCCTAAAGCAATCAAAAAGGACATCAAGACTCTGGGAAAACTGGTTGAGGGGTCAGGGGCACAGGTAATTTTTTCATCAATACCCTTAATTGCAGGAACGAAGACTGAAAGGAACAGGAAAGCAGGTGTAATTAACAAGTGGCTCAGAGGCTGGTGCTACCAACAGAATTTTGGGGATTTTGATCTTGGGGAACTTTCTATGGCACCAGGTCCACTAGCAACAGATGGAGTACATCCATCCCAGAGGAGGAGAAAAATCTGAGCACATGAGAACACCCTATCCCCCAGAGGGAAAAGGGTTCTAGGAAGGAGTTGGCAGGTCTCATTGACAGGGCTGTAAACTAGATTTGAAGGGGGAAGGGGTGAAACCAGTCCCCCCAGACAGGAGTCTGAGAGTGGTAAGCTGGAGTCAGGGGTGAAACCAGCAGCCCAGATGAAGTGCATGCACACTAATTCATGCAGCATGGGTAACAAACGAGGAGCTGGAAGCCTTGTTACAGCAGGAAAGTTATGATGTAGTTGCCATCACAGAAAAGTGGTGGGATGACTCACATGACAGGAACACTGTAAGTGATGGCTACAGGCTTGTCAGGCCAGACAGGCGAGGGAGAAGGGGTGGAGGGGTGGCCCTGTACATCAGGGAGGCTCTAGACACCATGGAACTAGAGATCAAGGATGATCAAGTTGAGTGCCCATGGGTGAGAATTAGAGGGAAGGCCAACAAGCTGACATCCTGGTAGGAGTCTGTTATAGACCACCCAACCAGGATGAAGAGGTTGATGAATTATTTTATAGGCAAGATCACCAGACCTTGTTCTTATGGGCAATTTTAACCTGCCTGATATCTGCTGGGAATTTAACACAGCAGAGAGGAGGCAGTCTAGAAGGCTCTTTGAGTGCATGGAGGATAGCTTCTTTTTCCAGCTGCCGTGTGAGCCTACCAGGGGTAAGGCTTTGCTTGACCTTCTCAGAGAAGGTCAATAGAGAAGGGCTGGTGGGAGATGTGGTGGTTGGAGGCTGTCTGGGGTCCAGTGACCATGACATAATTGAGTTTTCGATATGCAGTCAAGCTAAGAGGGGCAGCAACAAAACCTCCACTCTGGACTTCTAGAGGGCAGACTTCAGGTTACTCAAGGAACTATCTCAGAAGGTACCTTGGGAAACAGCCCTTAAAAACCAAGGGGTCCAGGAGGGCTGGACCGACTTCAAGAAAGAAATCTTGAAGGTGCAGAAACAGGCTGTGCTGATGTGCCAGAAGATGAGCCGCCGGGGCAGATGGCCAGCCTGGATGGGCAATGAACTTCTGAGCAAATTAAGGGAAAAAAAGAGGATGTATAATGTTTGGAAGGAAGGAGAGATTACCCATAAAATGTTTAAGGATGCTGCTAGGTCATGCAGGAAAAACATTAGAGAGGGAAAAGCACATTTAGAACTTAGACTGGCCACTGCTGTGAAGGACAACAAAAAGTGCTTCTACAAATATATTAATGGCAAAAGGAGAGGCAAGGACAACCTCCACTCCTTAGTGGACGTGGAGGGAAATATAGTAATTAAAGATGAGGAAAAGGCAGAGGTACCCTCTTTACCTCAAATTTTAATAGCCGGATGGCTTGTCTTCCAGACAACTGTCCTCCTGAGCTGGCAGATGGAGTCAGGGAGCAGGATAGTTCTTTTGTAATCCATCAGGAAGTAGTAGGAGACCTGCTCAGCCACTTGGATCCCGACAAGTCCATGGACTGGATGGGATCCATCCTAGGGTGCTGAGAGAGCTGGCAGATGAGCTGGTCAATCCACTCTCCATCATTTTTCACCAGTGCTGGCTCACTGGAGAGGTCCCAGATGACTGGAAGCTGGCCAACGTGATGCCCGTCCACAAGAAGGGCTGGAAGGAGGAACAAGGGTATTACAGAGCTGTCAGCCTGACCTCAGTGCCAGGCGAGATTATGGAACAGGTCATCTTGAGTGCAATCACACAGCACTTACAGGATGGCCAAGGGATCAGGCCCAGCCAGCATGGATTTAGGAAGGGCAGGTCCTGCCTGACCAACCTGATCTCCTTTATGATCAGATGACCCATCTGGTGGATGTAGGGAAGGCTGTGGTTGTAGTCTACCTGGACTTCAGCAAGGCCTTTGACACTGTCCCCTGCAGCAAACTCCTGTCCAAGCTGTCAGCCTGTGGCTTGGACAGCAGCACTCTGCCCTGAAAGTAGTGGTGAATGTTGCCACATCCAGCTGGCAGCCAGTCACTAGTGGTGTCCCCCAGGGATCAGTGCTGGGCCCTATGCTCTTTAATGTCTTTATTGATGATCTGGATGAGGGGATTGAGTCCATCATCAGTAAATTTTAGATGACACCAAGCTGGGGGCAGGTGTGGATCTGTTAGAGGATAGGAGAGCTCTGCAGAGGGACTTTGACAGGCTAGACAGATGAGCAGAGTCCAATGGCATGAGATTTAATGCATCTAAGTGCCGGGTTCTACACATTGGCCACAACAACCCCAAGCAGTGCTACAGGCTGGGGTCAGAGTGGCTGGAGAGTGGCCAGGCAGAAAGGTATGTGGGGGTACTGGTTGATAGAAGGCTGAACATGAGCCAGCAGTGTGCCCAGGTGGCCAAGAAGGCCAGTGGCATCCTGGCCTGTATCAGGAACAGTGTGGCCACCAGGAGCAGGGAAGTCATTGTGCCCCTGTACACTGCACTGGTTAGGCCACACCGTGAGTCCTGTGTCCAGTTCTGGGCCCCTCAATTTAAGAAGGACATTGAGACACTTGAATGTGTCCACAGAAGGGCAACAAGGCTGGTGTGAGGCCTCAAGCACAAGCCCTACTAGGAGAGGCTGAGGAAGCTGGGGTTGGAGAAGAGGAGGCTCAGGGGAAACCTTATTGCTGTCTACAACTACTTGAAGGGAGGTTGTAGCCAGGTGGGGGTTGGTCTCTTCTGCCAGGCAACCAGCACCAGAACAAGAGGACACAGTCTCAAGCTGCACCAGTTGAGGTTTAGGCTGGGTGCTAGGAAGAAGTTCTTCACAGAAAGAGTGATTGGCCATTGGAATGTGCTGCCCTTGGAGGTAGTGGAGTCACCATCACTGGAGGTGTTTACAAAGAGACTGGATGGGGTGCCTGGTGCCATGGTTTATTTGATTGGATAGTGTTGGGCAATAGGTTGCACTCGGTAATCTCGGAGGTCTTTTCCAACCTGGTTAATTCTATTCTATTCTATTCTAGTCTAGTCTATTCTATTCTAGTCTAGTCTAGTCTAGTCTAGTCTAGTCTATTCCTTGTCTTTTGAATACTTGATGTTTACACACACAGAGATGTTTCAGTTGTTGTTCTGTAGAAGCTTTGTTGAATGAAAAATGAAATCATTCTCGTTCTCAGCAATGAACAGTGCATAGAAATAATTGCTCACTAGTGCAATTGAGGTCTGAAGGTCTTGATACCTAACACATTTTTAATATATTCAGGGATTTTGAGCAAAAGGTAAGAGAATGAGTGACTTAGTATAGGACCTATTACTATTCACAAGCCCTTGTTTTCACAAGCTGCATCTCAGGGTCTTTACACAGTGACAATGTGCTTTTAATTAGTATTGGTAAATTTTCTATAGATGTAAACTAGTTTTGCTCAGAAGCAGCTGTACATCAAAAATGTGCAAATTACTAGTGACTGATTTGAGGGTGGTTGAAAATTTGGTGCATCTACATCCTCAGCTATCACATCATTTCACAACTGCATTTGTATTCAATCAATAGTGTTAATGGTGCAGCTTTTGTGATAAGTTTCTGCAATATTTCTGAATGCTATTATAATAACTTCTCTATCACCTGCATCTTTTAATGATTCATAAATTCCTTGATTTCTGTGAACAGCAAATGATAATAGCACTATAATCAGGACAGCATGCTAAGGTATGGCAGAAACTTCTGCTGCCTGACTACATCCAGCTTTCCTTCATTGCCTGGCTAAATTGTTCAAAATGAGGTTTCCTCTACAATTTGAAACAAGGAACTCCTGAGTTCGACATCAATACCAGTGAAGGAGACCAAGCTGAAAATTAAAAAGCAAAATAGACAATAACATGTAACAGATTTCAAATGGAGTAAATGCAAGGGCACTGGCTGTGTAACAGGCATATTATTAGCTGTGCCATAATTTCCTTTTTTCTCTTTCAGTCATTTGGTCCTTTTAACTAACAGTTTCCCCTCTCCACTGCTTGTGCCTCACATACACTGTACACATATGTTCTGCCACAGTGATACTTTTCAGTAACTTTTTCTGGGATAGTTTAACAGCTTAATTTGAAAACACAAAGGGACTTCTGTGAATGAGGTTGCATGGCAAATGCTGAGTTTCAGGTGCTTGTTTTCCACCTACCAGGAGTAAAGTAGTCCCTTAAATCTGCAGTAAGTAAAATGTCTTAGTCATGACAGAAATCACAGGTGCTATAGTCAGAGGTCTCCATGGTTAGTTTTTTGTTTGGTTGGTTGGTTTTTTTAACTGTGTTTTATTTTCTCCCCCTAATTTTTTAAGAAATGATCTCACTCTGAGAATTAGGCATTGGATGCAAAAGCTTTTCCAGAAGCTAGCAATAGAGCTCCATCTTATTCCAGCTTGGTACTGTTTAAAAGCTTTCACTGTCTGCTGGCCATGCCATGTCTTCTGGCCATGCCATATCTTATGTGATCAGACTGCTTGAAAAGCATTCATCCATTTTTTATATTAATTTTGGTAGCTTTCTCATCTGGTTGGACAGACATGGAGAATAGTCTCCTGAGTTCCAAAGGATAGGTATGAGATGCCTTAATTTCATAAATAAGCTTGTGCTGCACTAGTTCATGATGAGATGTGCTGTGTATAGAAACAGGGAGCTGTCAATGTGCTCCTTTCACAAGCTGTTAAGTCATTAAAGAATAAACCTGCATTGATCAGAGTTCATTCTGTATGCAGTGATTCTTCAGATATGCTCAGTGCCAACCTAAGTATTGAAATCAATGGGACTTGTACTATTAACAACAAAATTAGGTCAACTGAGTACATTTAAGCACCACACACTTTTTTTTTTTTTAATTTTTACTTTTTTTTTTTTTTTTTAATGTGCATATACAGTTTTTGATTTACTAAAACAATTTATGAGAAACCTATTTTCTAAGCATTAACAACCAAACAGGTATGAATTTCCTTCTTCAAAGTAATACTTCTAATAGTGTTGAATGACATTTTGCCTTGAAGCGAATGGTAGCTGTGTCTGATTAGGGAGGAACATATAAAATAGACAGTAGAAAAACTAAAATGAATGCAAAGGAGAAAATCCATCATTTCATTGGTGTAAGAGAATTTATATATCAAGGCTTGGTGTTAGGTAATCTAATTTTTAGTTGAAGAGATTATTTTCTAGATTGGTAGTAACTATATTCAGATTAAACATATATGGATTTTTTTCACTCACCCCATTTATTTTCTGAAGGTGCTACATACCAATGGTTGGTGAAGTTACGTTATTCTCCCTTTCCTACTGTTCATATTATGTTTCCATTTTAACTATTAGTTACCCATGTCTGTAGCAATCACTACACCACTCTGCTGCTTGTAACTAATGATGATATCAATTTAATATAGCTTCCTTTTAAAATCAGCTACTATACTGGGAAAAAAGTTAAAAAATATGCCTCATTTTCAAGAATATTCTATTGCAATTATTTTGTGGTTTGTATAAAGCAATATGTATTATTTAAAAGAAAAATAGGATCCATTCTTTAATATAGTGGAATGTTCATGTATGTGCAGGAATTGCCACTGAAGTGATAAAATTGATGCCTGTTCCAATGGTGTCATCAGTTGTGATGGAATAAAACTGATATTACTCAATATTGTTGTATTTTAAAATCAGGGGAACTTTGAACAGAATTTGCAGATGATATGCTGCTGTGTGGGTTAACCAGTACTTCAAAAATCTGGAGAGGAATTTTAGAAGCATGTACCAGAGCTCAGTAAATTAACAGGTTGATAAGAGGTGCATTTAATGCTTCTGCCATCATTTGCAATTTGCACTGGGTTTATAAAAAAATTGTTTCCTTTTCTTAATCCTTCTAATATTTTTAGGCCTTGATTCTCACCTCATCCTCTTGTGTAAACCAGAAATATGAAATCAGTGGAGTATATCAATGTGAGAGACTTGAACTTTATGCCTTTCAAGGCTAGAGCCCTGTTGCATGTTATTTTACTGCTAGTTTTATTAGTGTAATTTTGCCTACACTGAATTAATTTGTCTATGCTTCTGCTCTGTCAGGTTTTTAGTGTGTCTGAGTGTACTTTCAGTCATTCTGAATTTTATTCCTTTTCATTGGCTAGCCTACAAGTTTTTATCTTTCAAACATGTCTTGTCATCTTACTGATTGTTCCCCCACTTCCTGATCTTGTAGATTAGTCTTCTATGTGTTAAGGTATCAGAATCTTTTCTAAAGATTGTGGAATAAATGTTTGTACCTTCCATTAGGATCAATAATTTGTAATTCTTCTTAAAAAAATGCAGATGGCATTTTTAGGCATGAAATTTGCTCTTGTAGCCAGACAAACTCTTAATCATACTGTTTCCTGAAATAATAATGTTTCAAGAGAATGACACAGATGTGAAGTCAGGGAGTTGTATTTTTCTAAATAATGGTTATTGCTAACCTCTCTTCAGACCATCTTGTATTTTATAACAGGATTTAAATATATCTGCTAATGATTTCTGCATCTCCTCTGACATATCTTTCTGAGCTCTCAATTAATTCTATTCCAGGAGTTACGTCAACCTTCAAACTTTCCAATTTTTTGATGAGCTGTTCTATCATGTTACTGATTTTCTTTGGTGTTTATTCTCCCTCCCCAAAGAAATTTATGTCTGATCCTGTAATCAGTCCAAACCTTGGTTTATGGACAATAAACCCAAGAATTCATTTTTAAGCAGTCTTTCCCTCCTGTTAGTAAACTGCCATTTGTCATTTCATAGATGTGCTTGTGTTTCTCTCAGTGACCCTATGCGCTTTACATGCTTGCAAAGAAAAAAGTCTTTATTTACAATTTCCTCACCTTATGCGAACTTTTCCTTTAATTTTCCCCCTTTGCTTTTATCAGTGTGTTACAGCCTTTAACTGTCATGCCATGATATTTCTAGTTGTCTTCTCTATCTATATTTTTTATACCCCAAATATGCCTTCTTCTTAAATTAATTTTCTTGCATTTTCCTCTTCATCCAGAATATGTAATTATATATATCGTTTGCAACACAATGCTCTGATGTTAGCCAGTTTGTATAACCTTTGGACATGTAATAATTGACTTTGAGTACTCTTCATTTCCTTCTCTGTCCTCATCCTCCAGTGCTGTTTTCCATTCAGTCTCACCCACCCATTGCTTTAGTAATTCTCTTCAATGAATTGGGAGCTTGATTTTTTTCTGTGGATGAATCAGTGTCACATTGCCATCTTAATTAAAACTGTAACTAGATTGTAACCACTGCTTAACTGATTCCAGTTATGTCCCTCTTGTGTTCAAATCCTAGATGAAGCAATAATTCCTGTGCTCATTCTTTTATATGTTTTTAAAGAGAAAAACTCATCAATAAAATGTGTTTAAAAGCAGTTATAAAAGCTGTTTGATGGGGAAAAAATTAACCTGTGGTCCTGTGTTTGTCCAAGAAGAGGGTCCAACACAAAAGCATAGATTGAAGTTACCAGAGGCAGCACGGCCAATGTGTTTCAGCACAGACCGCTGGTGTTCCTCATGAGGGGTGAAGACTTTCCTGCCTGGCTTGCCCTGGTGATGTGGTGCTGGAGGACAGGAGCTTGGAGTGTCTTTAGGATGGTGGCTCTCCAGTGATGCAGGGCACTTCTGGTCTTCAGAGGGGACATACTCTGCAAAGAAGCAGTGACAGGAGGATGAATGTCAATATTTCCCTTTGTCAGCGTAGGGCATCCTTACTGTACCTATAACTGCTTTTAGCTATATTGGCTCTGAAACAGTGCTTTGTAGAGTAATTCATAGCAATCTGAAGTTGTATTTTAAAAATAGGTCTCCAGCTTTGCTGACAGAAAAAGTAACTTATTTTTCAGTCTCTTCACATATAATAACACAATCACATATAGCAGATTCCGTCCTTCTGCACTTTGCTATACAGTGTTAATGACTGGCACTTAAATATTTTACAAATTGAATTGTGCTTGAATGAGAAGCTGAATTGATAAAATGAATTACTATATCTTATAGGTTAAGGTTTTGGTTTTGCAATTGTAGCTGTTACAAATTACCTAAACTCCTTTTTATATTGCATTTCACATGGCTATATTTTACAATGACTCTAATAAAAAATTCTATACAAAAATTGTTTGATATTAATAGTAATCATTAACAACTTGATAGATCCTTGTTAAGTATATTTGCAATACATTTAATCTTATCAAACTTAGCTTCTGAGTTGTTTCTTCTGAATATTATAGGTCTTTATGAAGCTAGCAATATAAAGAAGAGATTTCAACCATTTTCAGCCAAGAATTAGGTTTAGCTTAATGGATCAATTCTTTTCTTATTAAACTGTCTCTGACCAATGCCAAGTAATACATTCAGCATTGATCTTTGTCTCACCCTGCTGTAGCTTGCGTTCTCTTTATTTACATGAAAAATAAGGTGCCAAGAATGAAAACAATTCCTGTATAATACAAATACAGAATTTTTTTCAGACTCCCATTCTGCTTATTTTTCACTTTGTTATTAATGTCTTTTTCAATGCTTTTTGCAAGTGTATTTTTAAAAAAAACTTTTCTTTCCATAAGGGATATTTCTCCTTTCCTATAATTAACAAAAAGCAAAACAAATACATGCCATTGACGCATGAAAGTCCTGGTAGAGTTATCTAATTTAGTTTTAGAATGTCTACATGTTGATTTTTTTTTTTATATATATGAGGTGTACACAGTGAAGTTTTAGCCCTAACTGAGGAGAACCTTCTTAACAAGTAATCTGAAGCAATGGTGTCTTGGCCTGTCTTTGTAAAAATAATTTTATTTTAGCTGAAAATTACATGAAACCATAGATGTGATCGTTCAGATAATGATAGAAATTGAGATGATCTATTTCTGCTAAAACTCATTTTTGTGCACTGTAAAGTCCAGAGATAAATACTTTGTGAAGCCTGAAATCTCAGATAAAGAACAGATTGGAATTCCATGAGAACTTTGCCTTGTTTTAATTGGTGCCCAAATCTCTCATTTGCTATGTTAAGATCTCTTTCAGGGGTAGTTTGTACTTATAAACATTCCTCAAGTTTTGTTTACACTTTAGATCTTTTCAGCAGTCTAAGTGTGCCTAGATTTGAAGTGAAAATGTGGGCATATTGTGTAAGAAATGGCATGTAAAAGTTAACCATTGTATTTTTCTGTATCCAGAACTGCTGTTGCAGTTTTTTGAATGCAGAGAATGGTGGGATGAAATGGTAGAACTATACTCAGAATGCCAGATCAGTATTTTCAGGTTTCTTCTTGTATGTTTTAAATGCTTTTTACATTTCACCTTTTGAAAATATTTCCAAAATAGTCTACAGGTATGAAAGTGTTTTGTCCTGTACAAACTACCGATTAGATAAAGAAGGACATTCTTGGGATGTAGTGAGTGCTTTCTGCATTTGAATTTACATTCATACTTGTTCTCTGAAGGAATGAATCTGACAGTGTGTTGCACAGCTGATCTACATTGTATAATTGGTTACCTCTTATCACAGAATATGTTAACAAATATGAAATCTAGAACCTGTGACACAATTATAGACTTCCACTTTTTAAATTAAATATGTAGTGCTTTGTGAACTTGCTACATAAACCCAAAGTAATCTCAATGCTTCCATAAATCCAAAATTCTGTCCTGTAGAGGGCAACGGTACACATAAATGTAGCTTAATGTGTTCAACTGAACGCAAGCTACTAAGAGCCATAAACCCATCCAAAGTCTATAATATGATCTATTCCTAAATATGAACTGGTGTGCTTGTGTGGTCATTTAAAAGTTTGCAAATTGCTTTATTTTGGTTATATCTAAATATTTTGGGAGTTAATAAATTACAGAAAATGTTTTAACATCAAGGAGCTATGACTGGAATCTTGAAAGGAGATTGAAAAATATCAGTGCCCAAATTCCAAAGAAACACAATGGATTTGTTTAAAAATCCCAGTGTTTAAATATTTGAAAGAATATCAAGCATGTCAGCAGAGGCAACTTAAATAGAAATGAACAGGGTAGTATGCTTGAAATTAATGGTTGTTCTGTGCCTTAGAATGACTACAGAACCCTTTCATTATGTGTTTATAGAAGTCAGACCTATAGCAGGTTAAAAGGTGATTTAGGGATGAATTCAGAGTTTTATTTTCCTTCATGTCCAAGCTTTACAGTATTTCTATGTCAATAAACTCTTCTGTCTTTTTCTCACTAGTCATTCTTACCTGTACATCTTTAGTTTTAGGCACGGATGCAGTACAGAGACAGTGTTATTATCTATGGTAGCTGATCTCTAGATCAATATCAGTAAAGTATCCATAAAGGTTTTGTTGATTTCCTTCAGAAGGCTTTCAGAATGGATAGGAAGGTCCTTCTGTGGGTCAACTTCTTTCTCTCTGAGTAGTAAGTATTTGTCTCTTCCTAGAATGGTAAAGTAAGACAATCTGGCATTTTGATTAATATATAGGTGCCACTCAGATTTGTACATTCCCAGTCAACTCAGGTCTTTCCAGTTGCTCAGGCATAGCAGATACAGAGGTGAATGAGAATGAGTTAAGTTTTTATCCCACCTATAGTACAGTCTGCTCTTCTAAACCACTGTCGTTCATGTATGGAAACTATCGTGTTTCCTTTCATTGCAGATAAATATCTGTTGGATTTTTACTAATGGAGTTCACCTTTTCAGCTGTTTTGAAGCATCTGCCATTGGCATAGTTGGACTACTGGAAGACAGATGTTCAAATTCTGTTGGACATTTGTTTTCCTGAGAATTTTCTGATGTCTGCAAAAGTAGCTTAATTTCAGAAAGGCTGCACACTCTGGGGTTCCCCACTTTGGAGTTTGTAGTTTTCATTTATTTCATCTTCTCTTTATTTCAACTTCATTCTAATTTGAAATGACCCTCTTGTTGTTCCCAGCAATATTTATTTTGCCAAGAGACAGAGACCTCCTGTCTCTCCCTGATACATGCCGTGTCACAAGGGTCCATGCTAGTGTACTCCAAAGGTAGGCTGACTCTGTCAGCCCTCATTGTGGTGTTGGTAGCATATTTGTAGAATATTTTGAAAAGTTCAATATACAGCAATAGGAGAAAGAGGACAATCTCATCATGTGCACTGAGCACACTCTAAGTAACTAAATGGTATAAAATCACGTATTTTCCCTTCTGCAATTAAGTGTATATCCATAAACCTTGTTTAGCTACATAGCCTTGGCCTACAAAGCCACGGATTTCACATATGGGCACTCTAAACATAACTCTACAACTCTAGCCAGTGAGCACTCTGATTTTCTTTGCACTGTTCCCCTTCCAGTGGTTAATTTCTCTGAAATAACTAACTCCGCTGATAGGAAAATTTAAAAAGTTTCAGCACATGAAATTTGGGAACCTTCAGATTAGTAGAAGGCAAGAGGGAAAGGGACAAGGTCAGATAAGCTAGTTGGGAGACCGCAACAGTGGACATGGGAGATCCGAGCCTGGCTGCCTCTCTGTTACATATGTGCTGTCTCCAGGAGAGAAACTTCAAAGGTCTCATGCAAGCCAAAAGCAAACTGCAGCAACTGTGTTTTGCCGTCCCCAGTGTTAGCTCTGGAGTACACACATATGTAGCTCAGAAGTAGGAACAGATGATAAACTATTGTTTTGAATAATTTAATCTTGACAGTGTCACTATTGCTATTTTCTTTAACCTCATTTGTTTATGTTAGAACACTTTCTTAAAGTCATGTGTACATGTGTGTCTGTGGAACAGCATTATTTTGTTCTGTACTATGGAAACTTGGTAGGCATTGCAATAGGAATTGGATGAAAAAATCTGGGACTGCATAGGATTAAAATGGCTTTGCTTCTAAAACAGAGTTGCTGTCTGCCTTCAAACAAATGTCTGAAGTGATATTATGATAGAAAATCTACAAAGTTGTTGAAAGAAGGTACATTTCACTTGTGTGGTTCTAGTGCCTTGAGAACAGGTAAAATCTAAGAGTAGGCATATTCCCATGCTTTGTTAAAAATCTTCTGTTTTCTGCAGTGCAGAACTTCAATATTTTTCCATTTTGCCTTATGTAAGGCTTTAAAATATCATCTAGTCTGTCAGGCACATAGTACATATGGTTTAAACTGAAGATCATATTTAGACAGATTTTTTTTATGCAAATGAATGAACTACTAGAAATCAGTAATGTATTTTTGTCTAAACAGAACACATGCCTTGCTTAGACTTTTAACCTGATAAATGGCAGACCCATAATAACCTTTTTGACTAAATACTTTGTTTCTTAATCAACCATTTTGCTTGCTGTGATAATAACATATGGCTAATCCACATGCCAGGACTGCAGGGCTGTTTGCTACAGAGAATTTTCAGTCATGACAAAGAAAGGAGACTCCTCTCCTTTTTAGTGTGCTCCTATTCCTACCAGAAATTTGTATGCCCCAGATACTTCTTGCTTAATTTTGTAGATGTATGAACCTATGTACACATGTACATAGTCACCATTTCACTTGCCATTCTGACCTGTTGTCATGCTGTATTTCCTGTAAAGTAATTGTGTCTCCCAGGGTGCTTATGGACTCTCAACCAACTTCAAACAAAGCACCTTACACACTCAAAACAAGATGTAGTATGAGTATCTGGGGAATATAGCGACATCTTCTGTGCTGAGCTCGGGAAAATGCCCAGTGAGTTTGGAAAGCATTGCTTTTGAGGCTGAATCTGCAAATTAACCTGCTCATTATGGGGAGTTATACTTTACCTGCTCCTTAAAGACAAACAACAAAATTAGCTGGTTGCCAAATGCTTCTAATATATATATCCTATTCACACTGCAGTTCAAGGGAGTTCCATCTGAGAGAAGAATTTAAGACAGGTTGAATTTTTTATTAAAAAAAAATGAGTGACATTTCCATATTAAACATTTAAAAATAAAATTTACAATAGCTTTTGGTCCAGTTTTATTCTTAATTTTGAGATTTTTTTATCCTCATATTAGTATTTTATTATTGGTGGTTTATGGTTGGTTTTCCTGACAGCTCTAGTGTGGTGTAAATTCAGTAAAATAATAGTTTTATCCAGGTAGGCACAGAGTAGGAAGATGAAAATATGGTTATTCATAGGTAGGCAGGTAGGCAGCAGAGTTTTGGACAGCATCAGGACTATTTCTTTGTATTTATCAATGAGCTTTCTCCATATCCACAGTGTTTTGGGAAGCAAGTAAGGGTATGTGTTCCTGGGAGCAGCCAGCTGTTTCAGGGTGATGCCTGCCTGCTCTCCAGACTTAAGGAGAAGGGGGCAGGAGTGTGTTTGCAGTTCCAGAGGATTATATAGACAGGGGCCCTTTCTGTCCAGTGCTTATGAGAGGGCTGTCATAATATGGCCCTCTGTTCCAAACTTTTTTCTTTACCTTTAAAAATGAGTTTAATATCATGACCAGTGCCATATGATCTTGTAAGATTTAGATAAATGTATGTTTACTAAGTGCTAAAAGACAGTTACTCACAGATTTTACTCAAAATTTGTCAGTAATAGGAACAGTGAGATTAATGAGCATTGCAACTTGTTGTGTAGGGTTTTTTTGTCTGGGGTTTATGCAGTCTGCCAACTGACTTGGAGGCTGTACTTGCCTTGTCTGAGTTATAATTAATTTTCAAAATATAGTGGGTCTGATTGAGCCTGCCCTGGGATCTGATTGATAGAAAATCAGTTATATTCCCTAACAGGACAGCTTCTCTTCCAACTCTGCTACTTGGAAAGTACATAAGGAAAAAGGAACAAAAGGAGGAGGATAATTGTTCCTTGAATTGATAGTGCAACTGATTGTGATCAATTCTGAGGTTCTTTCCCATTATGAAAATGCCCTTATGTGAATGGCTTCTTAATTTTCACATATATACTAGAATGTTGCAAAAGGTTATGTCTGAAATCATTGTAAGGATCAAATATAGACATGTGAGAAGCTCAATGTCTTAAAAAATGAAAGTAAATAGTTCATAGACATGAAGGCAGGCACAAGATACTGTAAAAACAGTGACTGTTAAGCTATAGCTATGTGTCAAAGTAACTGCTAAAATGAAGCTTGAGTGGTATGTGTCATTATCGGCATGATATGTGTAAATGTACAGACTTACCCACTGCGCTGCAGGTGTGTGTGCAGCCTTAGCCACCTTCTGTATGTGTGCTGTTTGAAAACTTTTTGTTATAAATGTGGTAGACCAGAGTCCAGTTTCTTGCTGTTGCCTGTCTGAAAGGCCTCCAGCCCCTTGCTGGAGCAACTGGTGCTCAGAGATTAAGGGAGAACTCACTCCTGTGGTCTGTTCAGCACCTCACTTCTCTCCTGAGAAAGCCATTAAAAGTATTGTCAGGTGTGTTGATGATGAAAAATAATAATGGCAAGCATACATTAGGAATCAGATCTGGAACTACCAAATTCAGTTTGTATAGACTAACAAATGACCATTAGAAAGTAATGACCTATGTTTGATCCCACAAAGCTACTTCTATTATCAAATGCTAAGGATAATAAGTAAGACTGTGGAAGGCTTCTAAAGTCAATAAGCTTGGGCTTCATTCTGTCAGTAAGAGAGAAAATGTTTAGCCTTCACAATAAATGTTGTGCTGTCTGTGTGGGACTGCTAGCTTAAGTCTTTTCTGATACTCACTGCCTGAGAATACATCTACTCTCTCAGTGTGGTGGGTTGGAAATTCCCCCAACATTAAATTTGCCAGACCAGCTCAGTTGGAATCAAGTGAAAGCTGTATCTACAAGCAAAACTACAATCTACAGTGAAATACAAAGAATATGTACAAAATATACAGTATTTACAATATTTACAGATATTTACAATTAATGAACAGCACAAAGGACCCGCCAGTCAATGACCAGGGGAAGCTAATAGCTTCTCCCTCCCTACCCCCCTTACCTCCTTGTACGCAAAGGGACAAGATACAGAGCAGCGAAGTTAGAACTTAGCCAAGACAATGCAGCCAAGGGGAAGCAGAAGCCAGCAGGAGCACAAAGTTAGTATCTCCCAGCCTGAGGAGAGGCAGAGGGACCTGGGGGTGCTTAACCTGGAGAAGAGGAGGCTCAGAGGAGACCTTATTGCTGTCTACAACTGCCTGAAGGGAGGTTGTAGCCAGGTGGGGTTGGTCTTTTCTGCCAGGCAACCAGCACCAGAACAAGAGGACACAGTCTCAAGCTGCACCAGGGGAGGTTTAGGCTGGATGTTAGGAAGGAATTCTGCATGGAAAGAGTGATTGGCCATTAGAATGGGCTGCCTGGGGAGGTGGTGGAGTAACCATCACTGGAGGTGTTTAAGAAGAGACTGGATAGGGTGCTTGGTGCCATGGTTTAGTTGATTAGGTAGTGTTGGATGATAGGTTGGACTTGATGATCTTAAAGGTCTTTTCCAACCTGGTTAATTTTGTTCTCTTCTATTCTTGTGGGACTTCCAAATGGATCTTTTGGAATATCTTTCTATCTTTCTTTTCAGCTTTTTATATTGCCAGTTGCTATAGAGGAGAATTTTAATAAGTAAAATAATAAAGTGTGCATGATCAAGGCACAATTTAGTCTTTTTCCTATTTACCCTTTATAAAAAACAAAAGATGAATGGTTTCTTAATTAAAAAAAACCCCAAACTCTGCTTATAACATGAACATTTAAGCAACTATATAACTGCAAATATATATTAAAATAAGTTCAACAATTTAAAACCAATTACAGATCACTTACAATAGTCATCTAATGTATATATAAAGGCAAATACAGATTGTATATTTTTCAAATGGATGGAAAAACTATTCCAGCCACTTGGTGCCTGAGAAGCAAATGACTGATTGCTTTTCTGGTATTAAACGGGGGGACTGCAAACATTAAAAAAATCAGTAGACCTTGAATTATATCAAAACATAATTGGAATAAAATAATACAAAAGATAATTCAGTCTTGCTACTAATGTCGTTTACACAGATAGCAATGCTAATATTTTTTCCTTTGTTGTAGATTTAGCTAGTTTAACTCTGTGGGTGCCAACCCAACCCTCTGCATCATGGATATTTTCTCTTGAAAGGTCAGATTTTTGTTTTAATTTTCTCCCATACAGCACACTGTATTCTTGTAAGTCTTTGCTGTGACATTCAGAAGAATAATGCCAACCCTGCAACACTCAGAAAGGGATTTTCTAAGATTCTTAGAAATTTGAAGGTCTAAATAAACACACAGTAAGAATTTCCAAAGCACCTAAGAAACTGTAGTTGGTAAAATGCATTTCAAAATTTACTCTTTACTCAATGAGGTAATTCTATATAATTCTTTTAAAGTCATAGAGGTATTTTATTAAGAAAGTCTGAAGTAAATAAGGATGACAATCTGCCAGATAATGTATTGCTTTGGGTATACACTTTACCTTTTTAGCACTGTTTCTGTATTCTGCTTTTTATATCTATAATAGCTTTGCCAGGATCAAATCTGTTTGATATCTGGCCTGATAACAGATGTAAAAAAGTATTAAGTAATCATAGAAAGCAAGAATAGCCATTAACCTTTTCAGACTTGACTAATCACTCGATCTCCACACTGATTTGCCCTGGAAAGGCCTGAGTTTGAGAATATGCTAAGCTGTATGCATGACTGCCCCTTGTAATCCACATCTCTTCAAGGAGCTCCAAGTGAGGAACATAAAACTTAGAATCCCAATATGCCTAAATGCTTTGGAAAACTGGGGCTACCATTTAGAGAATTCTCAGTCAGCAAGTTTCCATGCCTGAGGTATAAACAGATGGATGGAATTGTTGTGAGGCTGAAATATTTACTCACTGTGGTCCTCATCTAGATGACCCAGAGATTGATGAAAGCATATTGATGTCATAGAAGGCCAAGGTTCTAAACCAAGATGTGGATGCTGCATGCCAGCATGCATATAGATCCATACCCTGCAAATACTGTGCAGTCTGCTAGGATTGGGTTAGAGATCATTTGGGTAACCTGAATATGCACAAATCCATGGGCCCTGATGGGATGCATGTGAGTGCTGAGTGGCTGATGCTGGTCTACCATTCTTTATCATTTTTGAAAGTTCATGGAAAATGTGAGAGGTACCAGAGGACTGGAGGAAACCCATTGTCACTCCAGTCCTCAAAAAGGGCAAGAAGGAAGACCCAGGAAACTATGGATCAGGCAGCCTTACTTTCATCACTGGAAAGGTGATGGAACAGCTCATTCTGGAGGCCACAGAAGAAAAGAAGGTTAACCAGCATGGATTTACCAAGGGGAAATCATGTTTGACTAATCTTATAGTCTTTTACGATGATGTGACGGAATGGTAGGTAAAGGGAGAACAGTGGATGTTGTCTACCTTGACTTTAGCAGGTCTTTTGACACTGTCTCTCATAACATCCTCATAGGGAAGCTCAGGAAGAATGGGTTAGAAGAGTGGATAGTGAGATGGCTAAACAGGGCTCAGAGAGTTGTGATCAATGGTATAGAGTCCAGTTGGAGACCTAGTAACTGGTGTTTTTCCCCAGGTGTCAGTACTGTGTCTAGTCTTACTCAACATTCTGGATGAGGGGATAGAGTGTACCCTCAGCAAGTTTGCTGATGATACCAAGCTGGGAGGATTGGCTGACACACTCAAAGGCTGTGTGGCCATTCAGCAAGATCTGGACAGACTGCAGAGCTGGGCAAAGGGGAAACTAATGAGTCAACAAGAATAAGCATCGAGTCCTGCACCTAGGGAGAAACAGTGCTGTGCACCAGTACAGATTGGTGGTTGACCTGCTGGAAAGCAGCTCCATGGAGAAAGACCTTTGAGTCCTGGTGGACAATAAGTTATCCATGGGACAGCAATGTGCCCTTGTGGCCAAGAAGTCCAACAGTATCCTGTGGTGCATTAAGAAGCCTCTGCCCAGCAGGTTGAGGAAGGCTCTCCTTCCCCTCTACCCTAGTGGAGTTTTGTGCTCAGGTCTGAGCTCCTCAGTTCAAAAGAGACAGGGATATACTAGAGAGTGTCCAGTGCAGGGCTATGAGGATCCTGAGGGGACTGGAACATCTGTCTTATGAGGAAAGTCTGAGAGACATAGGGCTGTTTAGCCTGGAGGAGACTGAGAAGAGATCTTAGTAATGTTTACAAATATCTGAAGGGTGGATGTGAAGAATAAAGGGGCAATCTTTTCACTGGCACCCTGTGAAAGGACAAGAGACAATGGACACAAACTGAAACAGGAGATTCTATCTCAACAGGAGGTGAAATTTCTTTGCTGTAAGCGATGCAGAGTACTGGAACAGGCTGCCTAGAGAGGCTGTGGAGTCTCCTCTAGAGATTTTCAAGTCCTACCTGGATGCTTTCCTGTGTGACCTGCTCTAGGTCATCCTGCTTTGGCAGGGGGAGCGGGCTCTGTGATATTCAGAAGCCTCTTCCAGCTCCTAACCATTCTGTGATTCTATGATTCAGGGCAGGTTTGGGCTGGATGTTAGGAGGAAGTTCTACACGGAGAGAGTGATTGGCCATTGGAACCGGCTGCCCGTGGAGGTGGTGGAGTCACCTTCACTGGAGGTGTTCAGGAGAAGACTTGATGGGGTGCTTGGCTGTATGGTCTAGTTGTTGGGTGGGTTGGATTGTTTGATGGGTTGGACGCGATGATCTTGAAGGTCTCTTCCAACCTGGTGTATTGTATTGTATTGTATTGTATTGTATGATTGCATGATTCTGATCCTCACAGATAAAAAGAACATTGTTGATTAGGAAAGGAAGCGGTGAATGCTACAAGTTTTGTTCTTTTTGTATTGGTTGTAGGCAGTATTTGAGAGTCATGATGTTATCACAGTGGAGCTCAGAATATTAAGAAACAGAAGAAACATTGTGGTTCGATGGTGGAAAGTCATGCAAACTAATGTATAGCTTAGAGACAGGAATGAACTTACAAGTTTACAACCAGACCATCAGTCTGAAGTGGGCCACTTTGTGGCTGTGTGATGTACATTTTTCCCATTAACTACACTCAAGCACTAAGCATTTTAAGCAACAGAGCTTTTGTTTTCTTGTACCTATCTCCTGACAGCAGACTGTGTGTGAGCATGAGAAGGACTTCTGGATGCAATAATTCAGTAGGAAGCAGAGAAACTTTTTACTATATGGAGGATATGTATTGACAATAACCTGATAGATACTTCTCTGCCTGCTGCAGTATTTGGTAGCTCCCATTAAGTTTGGAGGTAGCGTTACAGTAAGGCTGCATTTGTGGTAGGTTTGACTTTCTTTGTCCATGACATAAGGCCTTGAGACTGTTTTTAACATTTGTCTCTGATTATTTAAGAACATCCTTATCTTGAAATATGAGAGGCCAGCCAGGTGGCTAATCAGCTCAAAGACCATCTGTGTGCTTCAGACATGTAAACCAGTGATAGATAAGAAAGAAGCTATGGTTGTTTAGGGAACATCCTTATCTTGTAGAGAAAGTTTGCTGTAAGTGTCCTTGATACCATAAAAGAATAATGTGAGGAGGGGGATTTTGAGACCCCAGACCACTTGCACATGTGCGTACACACTAGTATTTTGCCTAATCATGCCTCATAAACATGTAGTAGGTAGGAGGAATAATTGTATTAGGTAGGCATTGTTTCATAAAACTCGTGTATAAATAACCACAAGAAATCTTTGTTGGTGTGCATTGCGTTGTGGAGCAATCCCCAATGCACCCTGGACCACCACAATAAAGAAATGCCACTCTTTAATACTATATTTTAACCGTATTACAGAGTTTGATTCCTGATTTTGGTGGCAGTTACATGACTCTTTTGCCCCTTTTCCCTTCAAGCTTATGTAAAAGAAATCTGAATGCACTTTTGATTGTGGAAATCTCAGAGTCTTCAGTGGATTCTCTTCCCTCATTGAAAATACTGCCATGATGATGGAGATAGTATAAGCAATTAAGCACCCCATATCAGGAGGCAAATAAAAGAATCTATTATTTATTTGTGGTATTTTGTTAATGGGGTCACAGTACAGAGGTGAATCTGTAGCAATTAAGACCCTGATTTTTTAATAGTTAGCCCTACTAAAATGATGGAGTTACTGCAAAGAAGGGAGATAGATGAGAAGTCCTCTGGTTTCTCTGCTGTGTCCCATACAAATAATAACGTTACACTAACTTTCAAGAAGAGTTGATACAGCCATGGGTTGGAAAGAAGCTAAAAGGAAAGCCCACCCCAAAATTCAGGACCTTGTATCATTGGAAAACATGCCCCAAATTTAAACAGAACACATCTTATTTAAAATTAAGATTAAAATGCAGTTTTAAAAACTGAGACAGCTGACATGTGGAAGTAGTTTTTCTTGGCTTGTTTAGACATTGTGTCCTATCCACAGTAGATTAATGAATACAGAGCATGCTTAACTTGGCTAATTAATTTCAAAAGCAGTGTAGGATTGACTAGCAGGTAATTTAATCTAAAATAATTAAAACTACTGAAATTATTACATTGTTGTTTAATTAATATTAGTTAATATTGTAATTTTCAGTCTAAATTATGCTGATTAAAGATTTCTCTCATAAATACCAATAAAATTAATTACAAATTAATTAAATTTGCTAAAAGATTCTCATAATGGATTTCCAGCTAGTCTTGATTTTTGCAATAAATAAACAGAAGAATTATTAAGTGGTATATCTTCCTGAGGGAGATACTTAAACACGATATGCAGATATTGCAAATGGAAGGTTTTCCCATGAAAATAGACAAGCTTAATCACAAAGGCTGTTTTTTCCCTTCTAGAAAAACAGGAGAAAAATAGAAGAGATCAAAAGCAGCATTTTTCTTCCATTGTTTAGCAAGAGAAACTGCTTTCCTTTCTGTTCCACCTGAGATTCCAGGAAGATTTGTTGACACACGGCAGTTGTGCTTCTTGCATCATAAAGAATGTTTGTGGTAATTGAGGGCACTGCTTTACAGTTTGGCAAAAGAAAGCCCACCTTATTTTCCCTATGTCATAAGATTTGCAGTGGTCATGAGAGTAATTTCTTGTTTTTAGGGAGCGATGCCACATTTACCAAACCACACTGTCACTATACCCGTCAGGATAGTGCATTCTACCATGTCTCTGTTCTAGAACAGAATGGAGATGATGGACAATGTATGAAAACATGCCTAACTTCATCCTGCAATGAACTTAATACTATGCCTGGAGGGCTCGCTCTCTTTTTTTTTCCTTGACCAGTAATAAAAGTGTAGCATTCACTTAGAGAAGTGGAAAGTTTTTGCATCTCAAGGACTCTTACAAAGGATGCAAATATTGTTGTGTCTGTGCTACAGGTAGGGAAGATGCACAATAAAAATTGCTCTGATAGCAAAACCAAAATCCATTGCAAGTTGTCTAATATAATAGTAGGAGACACTGAATGTAAAATTGCACTGGTAACTTTACTGAGGTATTTCTGATCTGTCACATGCTTACAATCCTAATTTATGTATATATTAACTGTTGGTGAAACAAGGAAAACCCCATGATTTCTATCCAGTGGAAGTTCTGATATTGATTGCTGCTGCCAGTTTTCACAATGTTGCATAGACAGAACACCTACAAATAAATTAAATACCATGGAAATATTTTATTGCTAAAAGAACCCAGCAGTTTTAATTTATGAAATAGAAATGGTTTTGTTTTTCTACAATCACTTCCACATTCAGTTTCCACCCTTGTGTGGTGCTACACACCACAAAGCAGGTAATTGCACAGGTGATAACAGAGGTGATAGGACCTGATTCAGCTGTAGTTTGCACCAGGTTTCCCCCCTTATGAATTAGGCAGAGTAATTGTAAACTTCACTTGCTACGTTTCACCTCCTGTCCTACTGACCTTAAACTCCCTTATAATGGAGGATTAGGTAAGGAACTGAAGGAAAAGTGTTTCGGTTGCTATGTTCTGTTGGAGTTTTCAACGAAAGCTCTTGAGCTACAGCTCCCAGGAAGCACAGTAGTACTGGCTGTAGATGTGTGTGGTGTAAGGTTGAATTGTTAAAAAGAAAATTTTCTTGTAGTTCAGTAAGTCATAATGTTTTGGACTGTTGCCAAACTGACATATAATGACAATTTGAACTTTGAAAACCTCTTTAATATGTTCAATTTTGTACCAATTGAGGTGGAAACTCCTCATGTTGGATTCCATAGTGGCTTGGCATGGAATTTCCCCTGAAATCAGTGATGGAGCCCAGTTTAGGTTATATTAGTTATTTTCTTAATAGGACTTGATCTTCTGGTGTTGGTGCTTTCAGGAACACGCTTAACTAATAAAATTTAGAAGCAAGTATTATCCATTTAATTTTGATTGTATTCTTTGTTTTGTCTAAAATACACTTTTAATTGCGCTATTTCTGGGGAGCTAATGAGGGGAAAAACTTGTTTCTGAAAAACTGAATCACAGCTGTAGTAGCAGATAAGGCTGACATTCAGTTCTTGGAAAGAAGCAATCAATGTTGAATATATCAGGTGAGTTCATTTCTCTTGCTCTGCTTTAATAGCTTATAAAGAAGATTGATTAAGTTCTTGTCTGATAGATCAATAATGGAATGAAACGGAGCTTTCCTCCTTCAAGCATGCATTTGGCATATGCTGGGGAATGTAGAAACTGAAGAGAAGTAGCACTGGATAAAAATCCCAAAGTGGGATTTTAATGAGCTCATCCATGTTGCATTTCTTACACAGCACATAAAACGAGTCATATGGTTCACATAGTGTGACCACAGGTCTTGGTTTCTTTTTCCATACCACAGCTATATTCCTCATGTCCTTACACTTTGTACTGTGACTGAGAGATGTGCAAAGTGTGTAAAATTGTACAGATTGAAGAAACCAATTTTTGTCTTTGTATCCATGATGATGCAAGCTTAAAAAGGCACAGCCTTGCAGGTTCCATCCAGGCATGGTAATGTGTGCTTTTTCTGGTCTTTGGGAGCTTTAGAAATTATCTTAGCCTTCAAAATGTGAGCTTTGAGAGAATAAATGTCAATACAGATTTCTGTTGCCTGAACCTACTTAGGCTGTTGATGGCAAGAAAGTGTCCCTATTTCTAGCCAAACCAGTGCATTCATGTTGATGTTTGAACCAGATTGATTTAAAAAAAAAAAAAAAAAAAAAAGGCATTTCACTTACTTTTGCAATGCTTTTATTCCAAATAAAACAAAATTTATGGAATATGGAACAACATGAGTATGAGGGGAAATGGGAGATATAAACTAGAGCATTTGTGACAGCAGAAATGTCATAGATATGAGAAATTACAGAAGTAGCATAAGATCGGTATTTTATTTGCACTTATAAACATCTCAGTTTCTTATATGGCAGCCCATGTTTTTTATTTACTTTTGTTGTTGTCCTTTATGGTGATGTCACACACCTAAACAGTCTGCAGGTCTTGAGATGTGAGCTGTCTTTGTGAGCTGTCTTTGCAAGGAGACGTTCTTCTTAAACACTGAGATTATCGCTCACATTTACATCACGCTAATCTCATTTCAATAGCACGAAAGCCCAGAGATTAATTCTATCTGGAAAAAAAAAAAAGACTGTCAACATATTCTGTAGAGACATCCAGGATACTAATTGTCCAAAGATAGTGCTAACTATACAACTAGCTGCACAGTCCTCATTTTACTTTTATGTCTGCATACGCATATTTCTTTCTTTCAAGCAGGTATTTTAAGAACTCTGTACACTATACAAATCCAGAGCTGAAAGCTGACAAAAATATTGTATGCTGCTTGTAAATTCCTGATGCACTGCTACTGTTACTAGAGTATATATTCAACTTTAATCTTACTGATTTATTATTGATTTTTGTTAATAATGAAGTTTCTTGATACAATGTGACAGACTGCTTGTATCAGCAATTTCAATTAGATCTCTATAGAACTGATTGTATAGACTGCCAACTTCTGTCCTTTCAAATTAACTTTCACATCTGAAGTCATGAGCACCTATCTGCATCAAGTAACTTTGGCCAGGCTTTGCCCACCCCTACACTGACATGCAAACATTCAAAGATGATGTGGCAAAGGCAGCATTTTGCCCTCTCTACCCCTTGGCAGAGATACGGCGTATAAGAGTGTCTCTTTGCCCAATGCCTAGTTAATCTGGTGTCTGTCAACACACAGCTTCCCCCTATGGGCAGGGACAAAAGGGCCAGTGGCTGGTACAGCACTTACACTCTGCACTTGAAGTCCCACAAAGGCATCAGTTGCTGTGATGCTTCCAATTTATACATCCTTGCACATATTTAATATGCTTAGAAAATTTTATGTAATCGTAAAAAAGCCTTTGGTATTGGTAAATTACTTTTTTTCCTCTATTAATAGAGTGATTGACAGTTAGTATTTGACAAAGTGTCCTAAGCTTGTCTTGTGACAGTTTTCTTCAAAGAATGTAGAAAAATGGCTAACTTCATGATTCTCAGGATTGTTAAAAAAAAAAAATAAATTAATGGTATTGGAAATACAGGACTGTGTTCTGTGATTGTGTCCTACTCATTTTTATACATGGCTTGGTTGCTTATTTTAAAAATTGAACTGGCAATGTTCCTAGGTGAACAATTTTTTTCCCCAGTGTTTCAAAAGAAATGGTACCTGTTGGAGTAGTTGATCTGTACAGATATTCTGCATTACTAGCAAGAAATGCAACTCTCATAAAGACTCCATAAAGACCATTAAGAGAGTAAGAATAAGGGTTGTCACTTTCCATCTGTAGGTTTCAATCATGGATTTGAATTTGTATGTGACTAGAGTCTTAATATAATAATGAAAACAATTGGTGACATTTGTTCTCTGGTAATTATGAAACAAAACCACTGTGCATTGCACAGTTCCAGAATGGAATCTAGTGATGCATCCTACAATACTTTCATTATCACAGTTTGTTTTTGTTAGAAGTTATGTTTTCTTCTTTTTTTTTCAAGAGAAAATTAGGCCTTATGTCTCAACCAAGTATTTGAACACAGTAAGAATAACATCTGTTGCACAAAAATGCAATTTTCAAAGTTTATTTGCATTTTCGTGCAACAAGCTTGCTATCAGGAAAAGAATCACACTTCATTGTACGATTAATGCCTACAGGCTTACATAAGAGCAGGAAGACAAATTCTCTGTAGGATAGTGGGTGGAGTGAGTCCCAAGGCTGTGGTGTGCTGCTTTGAAGTGAGTGAGGTGTGACAAATAGGCACTGGATTTGACTCAGTCTATTCTGGACAGGAGCCCTGAATGGAAAACTGTAGCTTGTCAGTTCCTATCTGTCTGATCAGTAAGAACAGATGCTTTTAGGTTCCTCATCACAAAAAACTAAGTTGGAACACTTCAGTATGTGTTTTGAATTGAATGAGACCTCATTGGAAGCTCAAGGTGTATTCACACCTGCTATTGGTAGCAGGTGTATTTTCAGTGAGAAATAAAGACATGCCTTCCTCTTACTACTTTGGCATGAACTCATGTGCATGTGGGAGAAACTGTCTAATTAGGATTGGCTAGAGGTACATTACTGTATCGTGCTCCTAAATTCCCAGTGTGGATGCTCAAATCCATGCAGTTCTTTGAAGGTGCAGACATGGAATCAGTGTGTGTAGTTCATCTCAGGGATCCAAATTTCTGATACTGATTTGTGGTTGTTTTGTTTGGATTTTCCATACTGCTTTTTAGTAAAAAGAAATAATTTATCTGTGTTTCTTTTCATCATTGCTTGTCTGAGTTTTTGTGACTTTTTCTGAGGAACCAGAAACTCCTTGGGCTGCTCACCAGGGAGGGTGCCTGGAGCATGCAAGGATTTTTGCCTGCTGTCTATGTGGGAAATATGAGAGACATCATCATGTTGATGTTCCTCATAATGCTGTAGTACTGCAGACTCTCAAAGTGGCATTAAGTCTGAAGAGTATTTATTTTCTTTACAACTGTTGATATCCCAGCCCAAGTTTCAGGTGCAGGAGCCCTTGTTGAAACCAGTGATGAAGTGGCAACTTGAAGAGTTGTTTCCCAGTTCCCATTGCAAAGGCCAGCTTGCTTGTGAGGCTATTGGTCCTTTTTTTTTTTTTTTTTCGTGTTACCCATTTTCCAAACATGTAGTCGTCTTGCAGTTCAGTTTAAGAGGAACCTCTGCCTGATATTTTATTTGACTCTGTAGCCTGTAATTTTTTAAAGAAACTAATCAAAATTAATAATCAGCCAGATGGGAAACGTCACTGCATTGCTGACATCTAGGGAATGGGTCAGGATTTCAG
Organism: Picus viridis; assembly: GCA_033816785.1. Classification (NCBI taxonomy): domain Eukaryota; kingdom Metazoa; phylum Chordata; class Aves; order Piciformes; family Picidae; genus Picus; species Picus viridis. The sequence goes on from CM066576.1 coordinate 30,047,064, forward strand.
CTTCTAGTAGCTTTCTCAAAGCTATTTGTACCTTGATGCATCCTCAGGAACCTGCTACCTGTGCATAAACAACTAAATTGCCTGTGAGCTCAAGGCACAGCTGTCTGCAGAACTGTTTCCACTGGCTGCACACTTTGCAGTTGTAGGAAACTTCCTTCTCTGAAGGGGGTGCTGCAGGCTTGATACAAATGCTATGTTATTAATACCATTAGCTGGGTGCACAGGTGAGCTTGGAGACCTGCTGCCAGCAGAAAAAATGCTTGTTGCTGTGTGTGGTGTGCTGCCATGGAGCCCAGACATGGTCCTTTCCAGGGGCTCCACAAACACTCATCAGTGGCTGTGATACGCTCTCCTTTGTAACTTTTCCCTTCTGCTTCCAGGGAAGCACATTTTAATTTGTTGACAACACTTCTAAGAATGTGTTAAAGAAAGAACATGTTGTAAAAAGTGTAGCACTACCCTGTCTAAACACATGGTTATTATTCATTGTAGTTAAATTTTGAATTCAGTTATTTGTGGAGAATCCAAATCAGTGTAAGGCAAGTAACCTAGCAATGAGATGCATACCTCTGTGTGTCAGGCAAATAACAAGAAGATGATGATAATAACAATGTTTAGGTAAGCTTTGCAAGTCAGAGAATCCCCTGCAGTATCAAATACTGTTTTGTCTTATTATTGAGAAGACAAGGCTGTAAGAACCACTAATTGTGTACATAAAAATCCCAACAAACTATCTTGAACTTGAGCTGAAAGGGAAAGACTGGTTTGGAAAGGCAAACACTGGAAACTCCAGCAAATTGCTTGCTTCATCTGCTTTGAGGGAGCTTGGAACTGATGTGGGTTCCCTTGTAAAAGCATCCATAGGTTAGGCTAAGCTATAGCTTGTTAGACTTAGGCGACACTAACTGGAATGCTACCAGGAAGTTCAGCAATGTGTGGTATTAAGGGGGTTTGTAACCTCTGTATGAGGCTTCCTGAAATGTATGCACATGTTTAACTTTATGCACTATAAGTAATGCCATTGACTTCCATGAGTGCTCATTTTTGTAAGATTCAGATTATATGCAAGTCTTGACACTTCTCATGCATCAGATGTTGCTTTTAACAGTTCCTTTGAAAGCTAATAGAGCTGTACTTTGAACTTCACGATTATAATTCCCTGTGTTTAGTTCATGCAACCTCATGGATGCTAAAAATGATGGCCAGAGACTTACTGGAGTGAAGACAATATGTTGAGAACAAGTCAGGAAACATGCCCTTTCTTCCTGGAAAAAGAAGGCTTTCTTCTTTCCAGTAAATGATATAAGAGAAAACTGGTCTCTAGTCCTCTAAGACTTTGGCCCAATTCTGTCACCTCTTACTAAACTCCTTTTGGCTTTCCTTAGAAAAAATTTGGCTTGTCATGTAATTCTGAAGCTTCATGATGTTATACTGATAAATGGATTCCTTATTTTTAAAATGGAGTCTTCAAAGTAGAGTTTGCATTTCTGTTATTATTAGCTTCATGTTATGTCAGGAGTGTCTGATCCTGCACTCTTTCCATAAATAAAATGCCTTCTGTGGCTGTTTGGAATTTGCTTGTGTGAGCACTGCAGCAAGGTTGGAGCTGTGATACACAGGATGTTTCTGATAAATCATGGAATCACAGAATCAACCAGGTTAGAAGAGACCTCCAAGATCATCAAGTCCAACTGTCACCTAACCCTAACTAGACCAGGGCACTAAGTGCCTCATCCAGAGGCGCTGACACCCTGATACTGGATCCAGAAATATCTTTCTAAATATTGAAATATAGTACTTACTAGTCCAGTGCTGTGCTTACCAGGTGGGATATATCTCCGTTGTTCCTGAACCTGTGTCTGAGGCTACTTCATGCATTAAGCACTACAAGAGAGTCAAAGGTATGCATTACATTAAGATAACATTCTTTCAGGGTCACTGAAGGCATCTGGCTGTGCCTTGTATCTCAGACTGTATTTGAGACATTTATCTCACTGTGTGTGTTTGTTACCTAATCATGAAGTGGCATTTAAAAATTGTGCTTTCCTATTAGCCGATGAGGTCATCTGGCTGTATGTACAGCTGGCTGAGGCTGAAAAATACGCAGCACATTTGTAGCTGGGAAGGACTCATCTGCAGTACCAAATTGCCAGGAGATTTGGTGGGTCTGGCATGCAGGACATACTGCTTGTCTCTGAAGGAGCTTTCTATGGGAAATAATTAAAAACAATGTCAAATTGGCCTGTCACCTGCTGGGTATCTGTTCTGTTGTCCCACTGTACATTTGTCAGCAGCATCATAGCTGCAGAGATTCTCTGCTTGCTTACTCTCTCTCTTCCCCTGTCATTAATGCATTCTTCCCCTGATTAAAACCTAGTTATTTGGACTTATTCAGAAGGCTAATTCCAGAAGAACCTCATGTCCTGTTAAAGATTTGTTTTTCTGCTACAACCAACCTCAGAACAGAAGGGGAATGAATCAAAATCACAAGTGCCTGAAAGATAAATGATGTTTCATGTCCCTATTATCCACTGTTCAAGTTGTTATTAGAGTCACTCACTCTAGTGAGTGTCGCATGTCTGTCTTTTTAATCCAGTGAATATCTTAACAGAAAAGAAAAGTATCAATGTTTTAGCAGAAGAGACATAACATACAGGTCCCATGCACACTGAAGATGTTCAGCATGTGTAAACTGAAGGAGACAATTGCAAAGAGTCTTCCTTGTTTTCTGAGTCCATTCTGTCCTTTCTAAATTGTCAAAAGCTGATTTCCTCTTTTCTACTAAGATATTAATGGGGGGGGGGGCTATGACCAAAAGTACAGGTTTCCGTCCTGTGGGTAACAGTCTTGTAAAGAGGCTCAGACAATGTGTAAATAAAGAGAATGGTCAAAAACTCGAAAGTACCCTTTTGTCTCGGTGTGGGACACTGGTGCAACGGTGTTACTGAGTATCTTTTCAGGAGGGGAAAGAAACAGTGATAGATGACAATGTTTGTCTTGCAAGAGGGAAGAAAGATTTGAGAGAGGTCAGAGAACTATGTGTATACAGGGCACTAAGATATGCCATTGTGCATGCTTGCATGCAGAGTGCTGGGGAATCAAACATGAGTGATATGTACAGGGCAAGAGAATTTAAGTGTCAGATTTTCCTTTTAAAAAGAAAAGAGATAAAATAGTTTTGTAAATTCATAGTAATCTGTCACAGAAAGGGGTGATTTCACTTGAGAATTCTCTGTTTAGCAAAATGGGATATTTTTTGCAAAGCTTTAAAATAGGCTACATTAGAGTTTAGAGCCTTTTAAGATCCTCTCATTCCTGGTTTTGAGATTCATACAGTAGTCATTCCTGAAGCTTGCCATTTTAGCAACACTAGCTTTTAATTCATTATACAGCAGTATGGAGCTGTTGAGAGAGACATAGCAGCTTGATTCATTTGAAATCCTAGGACAAATAGGCTTTAAAAAGCAAATGCATTCATTTTGACACTAATTATGTGTCTTTCCCACATGTCGTAGTATCTTGTGTCACAAATTGCTCTCATTTGCTACTCAGTGCAAAATGTCTGAGAGACAAGTGCAAAACAATATGCTTTAACCAGGTATGGGACAGGTCTAAAAGTGAGTCTGGAAGCCAAACAAAATGAGCAACTTTGCACGAAAGGCATCCAAAAATCTTTCAATAGGTATTTGCTAGATTTTATATACAGCTGCAACCACAGCATACAAATGATGTTGCAACATGCCTAGAAAACACAAATGAACACCAAGGTCTTACCTGTTTTGCTTGAGAATGTTTGGGCTGTAAACACTTAACATCTTTTCATGCAAGATGCCAATGACCCCATGAGCATCTTTTGGGAATATGTAGTTCTATTCCCAACAACACTGTAGAAGCTGAAATATGTGTAAATGCAAAGGATTTTATGTATTTGAGTGAATTAGAGAAACTTTGTGTTACTGAGTTAGTGCTTGTTGCTTAGACAGTGGACAAGACTGTACCTGATCCTGTAATAGTGTCACAGGTTATTTGGTGCCAAGTGGTGTTTCTGTTCTCCTCGGGAAGGAACAGCCTTTCCAGCTCAGAGTAAAACTGTGAGAAATCAGGAGTTGACTAAAAAAACAAGAGCAGAAAGAAGTCATTAAAATGGATGATAGTTTGTTTTTCATTTTAAACAAACCATTTCCTGCATTAAGCAGTGGCATCCTCATTATGTCAGAGTTTTAAGCAGCAAATGTCTTTTCACCTGTGTGGCAACATTCAAAGCTGGCATGCTTTACACGTAATGCAGTTTGACAGTTCATTTGAAATAAATGTGCCGATAACCCTTAAAAGTGGTAATAAAATACTCTTTGCTCTACTGTACAGATGATTAATACCACTAAAGTAATTAAATTCCATTAGGCTGGGGTTCACATATCCAAGGAATTGGTGCCAGGATTTAGCAGATCTCTAGTGAGGACAAAAGACTAATGCCTTTTAAAGCCATGTTTCACAAGTAAAATCCCAGGAAAGTCTATATTAACTTAGGACATCTGCTTGTTGTGATTGTTTGAGCTATTGATGCATTGGATCATTAGCAGGGTAGTGTGAACTACTGTTTTCCTGTTGACAAGGATCTCTCACCAGGAGTTGCTGCTTTCTGCAAAGGGAGAAAAAGCAGAACAGGGCAGCCAAGCTGGGTCTTGTGCATGGGCTTTGACTTACAGAATTATTGCTAACTGTATAGTCTCTGATGGTAGGAAACAGCATTTTGCCCCAAGCCATTTTTCCCAAGATCACAGCCAAAGTAACTCTGTCTCCTGCTGTTTTGTAGCTGTAGATTCTTAAAGACTGGCATTATTGTAGTCGATGAACAGTTTGCCCCCATTCAGATGGCTGCAGTAATGACCCACAGGGGAGGCAGTGGTTAGGCAATGCTGACAATGTGACCAGGTGCTGCAACATAAGCATTTCATTAAATATTGAAGCAATGGTTTTCAGTTACACTGGCAAAAAGGAAATTTGGTCTATGTCCAAATATGTGGCTATTTTTTTTTCTTTCAATGTCTTCTAATCACATTATTTTTTGCATGACCTTTCTCCTGCTAATTAGCTGCTGCTGTGAAAAGCATTGTGGGTAATATATCTAAGGTAATTCAACATTCCACTTTACACACCCGTAATCATTCTTAATGTATGAATGATTTATTTACTGCATATTTTTTTCCTGATCTTAAAATATGCAAACCACAACCACACCCCCAACTTTATTATTACCATATTTCAGATGTACCAAACTCCCCCCCCCCCCAAAAAAACCAAACAAAACAAACAAGAAGACCAAAACCAAACTTTTCTGCTTGGAAATATGAAGAAGAAGGGATTTGCACTACAACCTGTATCATTTCGATGCAAGCTATTGTAACCATGTAGGAAGGGGTGAGTGCAGTGAATGTTGTCAGCAGGTGAAAAAGAGGTCTAAAGACTCATTCCTGTTTCAGATACCTGAGTGTCCTGCCTGGTGGGTGTTGTAAAATCAGTTACTTCGTATAATCACAAAAGAGAGTATACCAAGATGCTTGCTGGTACTTATGCCCATAAATCTGACTGTAGGAAAAAATGCCAAAAATCAAGGAAATCTTCAACATAGCCGCCCTTTGAATATGGAAGCACGTTTAGAAAGTGCACATTATCAGAACAGTATCAGCATGGTGGACACATTCTCCTGGGACTTTGCTTGTAACTTGTGTATTTTGTTTTGGTTTTGTTTGTTAAAGGATAGGAAATGCTGCAGGAAAGTTAGATTTTTTTTTTTTTTCATGTTTCTGCATTCATTTTTAAAACTTTAGAAGAAAAGATTAAGAGCATTATAATGTTCTAATCTAATTCCATGGTGTGATGCAATACACAGTGGAACAGTAGAGCTGCTCTGTACTATATATGCTACAGCATATTTTTAAGCAGGTTGGCAGTTTTCATTATGTTACCATTGTTATTGTTGTTATGGTATTTAAACATTTTTCTGTTCTTTACCATGTCCCAAATATGTTTCTCTTCAGTACAAACTGTTTCTATAAATGTGATCCTGAATGTCAAAGCTTTTTTCATAGTTAAAATTTGTTTACAAAGAGGCAGGTGCACAAAAAAAGGTAGTAAAAGGTTTTTGGAAAAAAATCCTATTGCTGTCCTAAGACTTGTTTTACATACGTGCTATAGAGATTTGAGTGAACAGGTCCTGTTCAAAATTAATGTTGTTTGTGGTCTAATTTCAGTACATCACATGATAGAATTTTTTCTCAGTAAAAGTATTTAAATAATTTTTAAAGACTCCTAGTCCATTTCCTTTTCCTTGAAAAGAGCTTTTTTTCCTTGGTTTTTACTCTTTTTGTTTGTTTGATTTCCTTATAAAGTTTGGGTTTGGTATTTTTAAGAAAAGGTAATTAGTACTTAAAGGCAGAGAAAAGAGAAACACTTCAATGTGTATCTATAGCAAGAAGGGAAATGACATATCAAAAGTGTTTTAAGGAGCAAACTGATAGATTGTATTTTAGCTGGTGTTGTGATGCTGAAATCTGGTTATAATCATAAGGAAAAGCAGTAATTGGTTAAAGCCTCAGGATCATGAAATGCACAGGGCAGCATCTTATTGGAAAAAGCAGATAAAACTGGTAGTGTATTAAAATTTTTACAGTATAACAATATTACACTAGTGAAATTGCTATGATTATGTATCTTAAAACATGCCCTTTTGAGAACTGGCCTAGTTCTTCACTTACAAGAGCAAGCTAAAAGTGGTGAAGTGTCAACAGTCAAATCAACAGTTATTTCAGTCAGAGATCCTGTTTAACTACAGGGATTTGAGAATTACAGAGAAAATGGCATTTGTAGAGGCTGTGTTAAAAGATGCAATGAGTGCATAGACGAAGTAGCCTCACAATGAAAAATGCATTATCAGATGAAAAATATAGAGTCCAATTCTTGCAGCAAACCTTCTGTAATAGCTGTAGATGTTTTATATACCTAAAGCTTCATCAGCTTTACCGTTATAATACTTAATGGTGTTATATTATGCTATTTTATAGTATTTAAATTTTGTATTACAATTATTTTGGTGATTTGGAGCAAGGGTTTAGTTTCAAAACATGGTTTATGCCCCTACCTTATCAAAATCCATTCTGGATTCATCAGGATTAGAGTTTCCCTTAATAATTATAACTTGACAACCATTAAACTTTGATTCATCACATCATAGCAATGTAATTCTCCTGAAAACAGTTACATGACTGCAATGAGTAACACAAGCTGTGATTCTTGTCCATACTTCTATGGTTCCTGTGATTTGCCCTTAACTTTTATCTTTTAAACCATTTATGGAATTCAAAGATTCTCAATTACTGTTCAGTAGCCAGATTACTTCTTTTCTGTCGCTCCATTGCAGAAGAAATGTTCACACACGCGTGTGTATGTAAACATTTGTATTAATACTTTTTAATTCCACAGGAAAGTGGCAGGAAATAGCAAACAAAAAGTTGGCTTGTTTGCAACCTAGGTGCTTATTAGGGTTATGTATTGTAAAGACATTGTCAGTCAGTAAAGGGATTTGAGATATTGTGAGAATACTGTAGAAATGTTTCTGGCTGATCAGAAAGCTGTGCTGATTTCCCCATCAAAATAAACCATTGCATCCTCCCCACAAGCACAAGTCATGGGGCACTGCTTTACTTTTTTTGCCAGTGGCTTTTACTCTTCAGCCCTTTGAGACTGAGCATTATTGTTAGATCAAGAGGAGGATTTGAGCTGGTCTTTTCTATTAATCTGTGTAAAATTTACTAGCCATTAAGTGGGTGTCTGTATTAATGGTAAAACTTTATCTCTTTCATTTCTGGATCTTAAGTTTTTACAAGCCATTACTAAGGTGTTTGCGCAGTAATGGATCGATCACCATCCTGTCCACCTGCTCAGAATTATCTATACTTTTAATATATTATTAATGTCTTTGATTTGCAGAGTGGAAGACTGCAGAGGCTATTTGTAGCCATTTGTGGCGTACACTGAGGAATATATTCTCCATCAACAAATATTTTTTTATACTATTGGATTTAGCAAACAAAAAGTTAAATTAAGGACTTTGAAGGCTAGAACTATGGGTATAGTATGTAGGAAAAAAAATAGAAAAACAAAGAAACAACAAAACCAAACAAACAAAACACCAAAAGAAAAAAAAAAGAGGGAGCCATAAAGACTACCAATACTGTGAAATGCTGAAACCTGATCTTGGGTTTTAACATCTCACCTTGCATTCATATCCTTTTTAGCTGTCCTGTAATAAACTTTCATCACTGAGTTATGGATGCAGAGAAACCAAGGGGCTGTTTTTTTTTTTGGGGTGCACATTTGCTGCTTTGCCATTCTTTTACATTTTCATTCTTCATGCTGATGAGTCAGTACAGATTTATAGTACCATGTTATTATGGATACTATAGACTGAGTCTCCTTGAAAGTAATGGCATGTGATTGCTTACCCCATTACTTTCAATGGGACTAAGCCTATGTCATCCTTAGGGACTCTATCCCAGTGGAAGTAATAGTCTGAGACTGCCCACATCATTACTGTGCTTTAAATTGGATTGAATTTATACTGATCTGTAGAGGACTCCCAGAAAAAGTCTCATTTTTAAGACATATAGTTGATAAAAGTTTTTTTGCCAGTGGTTGGAAAGTTCCATAGTGTGTTAGAAAGTATGTGAATGATATTAGATAGATTGTTTTATGTTGTTCATAGTTGTTAACATATAACCTTAACACACTCAAAGGAACACCTGCAGTAATACATTTTATGGAGGGGTCTCTTTTTTTTCTTCTCTCCTTTAATGATTTCTCCTATACTTTAATTTTTTAACTTTTAAGAAGAATTCAGTTGTGTGTTTTAATGACTTTTGTATTATATTCAGTGCGACTGTGTCACTGCCTTATTACTGTCTTACATCTCTAAAATAGTGTCACTAAAATCTGTGTAAATTATGGTGTATTGTTTTGAGGGAAATTATTCAGTGCTAATTCTAATAATGAAAATATATTGTCCCTTCTTCAGGAAATATGCTTTCCTGAAGTAGTATCCTGCTATCCTATTGTCATAGAACCTCCTCTTAGAAAAATATACATCAGTTAATGCAAAGTAAAGGCTTTCTTATTATGACCCTGCCTCTGATGCCAACATGTCTGTTAAATTTATTCAGAACAAGAGCTTTCCTTCTCCCTTTACTAATGTAGGTGCTAATGTTCCCTTAGAAAATCAAAGTGCATTTTTTATACTTTTACATTTCCATGAAATGCAACCAGATAAAATGAAATTAATTCTAGAAAGATTGTTTCAATGATAATGCACTAGATGAAACAGAGACTAAACTCCTGCTTTTTCTTAAGCCCATGATCAGTCCTAGGAAAAGGGAATGTTGACTGATGAAATGAGCAAATTTAGCATAGGAATCAAAAAAGTACGTGTATCCTTCCCACAGATATACATATTGTATAGTAGAAATGACACACGTTTATCTCAACTGTATATTCTATCCACTTCCACTAAATGCAGGCTGTAGAATAAATACTCAGTATGCACCATATTTAATCTATAATGTATCATACAACATCATATGAGAAATGCACCTTTCTTTTTAGGTGATCACCATGACACAATTTATTTCAGAAGAGATCACAGCGCCACAGCTGTTACTAGTGATTTAGTAATTGAATCAGCAGCAGCATTTTATATATACTCATATTTATTAAAACCCTTCAGAAGCATTAGAACACATTTCAGACCTAAGGAATGAATGGCAAACATGTCTTTAAAGGGGCAGTATAGACTTTGCTTTATGTTTATTGGAAACTGCGGTATGGTCAAATGTCACAGCCAGTCACAACTCACTGTAACTCAAGCAAATAAAACATACATATAGCTCTCTACCCAGAGCATAAAATACCTACTTTCATTATAATCATTATTGTAATATCCCCACATGTCATTTTAGGTAATGCTCTGAGCATATACACATGTAGGTAGATAATATGCACTCACATGTTTGTATCTTTCTACCTATTTATGCAATGCTTATACAGCATTAAGACTGTTGTAATATTTTTTCCTCTATTACTTCAGCAGCATCTAGATTTTTAAACCAAAGTAGAGGTTGATTGCCTTGTGTGCACTACATACGTGAAGAGCTCATTCCTGCTGTAGAGTCTTTATGTGCCAGCACTGTAACTGACTGCTCACTGTTTTACTGGTTTCAGTAAAACATATATATTTTGCATTACAACTGTTGCTGCTGTTGCCCTCTGGGTGTGAGAGATGGAAGGGTTAGGTAATTTCCTTTATCAAATGACTTGATAAAGAAATGAACATGGCCACTTTTTCAATCTGTGTCAACTGGTCAAATAAAACATATTCTTTCTCCTTATGAACACTCCTTCCTTTATATTTTTACCCACAATTTGTTTTAAAGAAATATTTTATATGTGTGGCTACAATAAAGGCCAGATAACATGCAGGTGACTCTTGGGAATTATGTGCTTGTTTATAAACGTGCTGGCAGAGAGGGATCTAAAGGAGGGATTTGAGAAAGAAGATTGTAGACTTGCAGTCTGGGAGTTGTCACAGCTATTACAGCTACATAGGCTGCCGGTGATGCATTAAAATGTCATGAGAGGGGGAAAAGGGAGCATTGTGAAGTTCCATCAAAGAAAGGGCAAAATGCTTTAATTTCTGGTGATGATGCCAGGGAAGCTACTGGCATGATTTGAGGAAGTCTTCATAAGTTTATAATGATGGATAAGAAACATGATCTCAAAAGCCATGTTTGACATTGGTTTCAGGAGTTTTTAAGTACATTGGTATTGGGCAAGACTGGCCCAGAGATACTGGAAACTATTGCAGTAACCTGAGCCCTGTGAAACTGCAGAAATGACAAATGTGTTGAATGACTTCAGATTTGGAATACCCAATTTGGCTGCTCACAAAAGATGCCACGTTCCTGAAAGTGCTAACCCTTCTCAAAACCAAGTAGCAATAATAGTACTTTCGGTTGTGCCCCCAAATTTCAAGGTATGCAAAATCAGTAGCCACTTCTGAAAAGGTTTAACCCAAAGCTCCATGGATTAACACTGAGCACTGTTGAAATTTGTAGTTCAAACCAGAAAAGTGCTGTTATTTATTTTACAGACTGACCCTCCAGAGTATGCATAGGTATAGACTTGTGCACAGATGTATCTTTTTAGAGTCACCAAAATGTATTTTGTACCCTAAATGCACTATAACTTTGCTTATTCTTGCAAACTTTTCTCACAGGGACAATTGCTTCTTTCAACCATCAGTCACACTTTCTGTCACAGTGGTCATTTCCCTAAATATATGGGAGCCAGATGCTGCTGTTCTTGATCTGAAAAGGTGCAGGGTTACTTCAGGTGCAGTCTGTCTCGAAATTAGTGGCCCAAGCTGAAGAAAACATTCTGTAGAAAACCTGTGTCTAACATTTGTATGTTTCTCATACAAATCTATTGCTTTCTTTAAAACTGAGTAATATTTTAGTAACAGTAGAAGCATATTTGCTTCACTATCATGCAGACATAAAGTCTCATCACATCCATTCTTCTTTGGCATTAGCTGGTTAATTCCAACAAGCTGTTTGTCTTCCTTTTTAGATGAGGCCTTGGTTTAACTCATTATTAGAAAGAAGACAGTGATGGTGTAGGAACTGGAAGAGCTGTGTTGTTGCGGAACACTATATTTGTCAGTTTTGATGTAAAAAACTGACCCCACCAGCACTGGGGTATATCTGTTTACTAGTGCACAACTAGAATTTATAGTTGGTGAAGCTTCTAAGCAAAACAGTGCGTAACATGAAGCCTGTAGCAGTGTGAAGGAATCTTCCTCCATGCCAAGTGCAGGAGTTGCCTGTGGTGGACAACAGGACTTTCCTTCCAAATAGAGTGGATGGCATCTCTGATGAGCCTGTTCATGGCAAGGTCTGCCATGGACCCCTCCTCTTAGTGAAGGACCTTTGTATTATGATGGCCAATGCATTTAATAATGTGTCCATTATGGTCCCGCAGACCTCTGAGCTTTATTTGTATTTCCAAAGATCAGGTATGATATTTTTAATGTTAAGAAAGGGATGTTTCCTTTCTTTGTTTTAGCACATGATGGCAATGTATATCATCATGTTATGTTATTTCACAGTTGTATTTGAGTGATGATGTCTTGTCTGGTCACAAACACTATCTCTTTTCTGGAACTCAGTTCTTTTCTTGGAGATATATCCAACACGCTGCAGGAGGTAAGCTGTTGAAATAGCCTGCACACAAGGCTCTTTTGACTAATACTATTTTTTTCCATTTCCCCCTCAAAGATATTGCTGTTTCATGCAATGAATGAGAGATTCAGTGCTTTGTGATAAGCCTGGTCCCTCTAGAAGATGGGAGAGATGTACATTAAGTGAGCATGGTGGCTCTGGTACTATAGTGTATATAGTAGTTATCAAATAGGGCAGCTGTACTGGCTATAAGGACCTCAAGGCAACTTGTAAACTGTGAGATGTTCCTTTTGTATACAGTCCCTCTTTAATGATGCACCCCAAGATGTGGACTGGAAGACTTGAGAGAGAGTTTAGTACTCTCAGGCTCCTGCTGAATGATGTCTCTTTTAGGACATCAGGACTTGTACTTTAGGACAAATGTGCTGTGCTGTTCACAGGTATTACTGTCATAAGCAGCAGGTGAAAGGATTATTCTCTGGCCTCATGTTTCTGTGAGTTTAATGATGTCATTGGTGTCTGGGAGCAACTGGCTATAGTAAGCCTGTACACACTCCGATTTGCAGGCAGAATTGATGGAAGCCATATCATGCCCCCCAAATTTGCTGAGTGTACATCCTTTTATCTCCAGCCTGTGTCCTGGGTTGTACCTGTGGTGTCTTGTCATTTCCAAACCTGACTGTTTTAAATACACTGGACTTTAATTCTTTGTCTCCTTCATAAAAACAGGTGAAAGAACCAAATATGAGGTGGATTGGTGACCATAATTAGCATTAAAGGGTTTCTTGAATTGCATTCAGCAGTGGCATCACATCCTGGAATGATGTAGGAATTTGTTTAGCAAAACTGTGTAGCAGAAAAATAACCATGCATGGCCTTTACTTTTAGTGGTTTTAACTTGTAGCACTATAGTTAATGTATGACACAAGCAAGAAATACACAACCAGCATTTAAATGATTTGTTGCAGTGGTACATATGACCAAGTATAGTGGAATCAAACACATTTTGAGAAGCTTTTACCATTGTTTTTTAAATTTGTTTATGTTTTATATGTATATTATATATATTTGTAAAACCTTGTCAGTTTTAAATTAAGGCAGCTGTTGCCTTTAATTTAACACTAGATATAAAGCAGACTTATTTTTGTACTCAGAGGATTTATTCAACTTAACTTTGTAATTGCTAGAAATATAGGAGCTTTTTATACTACAATTTAGTACAGTTAGCACCAGCTGTTATGGAGTTAATAGCAGAGCTGGTAGAAAATCACATATAGCACACAGTGCATTTAACATGGAGTTAATAATAACATGAAACCCTTTTTTTCTGAATCATTGTCCATATTCAATTGTAATATATCATATGGTGGTTTTATCATTATGAGGAAGAGGAGGACTCTCTTGGTTTGACAAGGAACACTGGTGTGAAAGGCTTTACCTTAAATGACTGCACTCCTTGGGTTGTAATAATTTTACGAGTTTTGTACTAGTTTGAATCACAGTTATTCTCAAGTTTGTCAAAAAATCTGTCAAAGTGGGGGTTTTGTTTGCACTTTTTCCCCTCTTGGCATAGTAAAATATAACTGGCTAACAACTGTGGTAAAGTATATCCCAACCTTGATTTACCCTTTGCAGATTAAACTTCTAAATGTATACATGTGATTGCTGCGTATCTTGTAAATTTGAGCTCTTACTTACACTGTGCTCTGGGGTTCAAGGGACAATTGCAATTAAAAAAAAATCAACTTAGAAAATACTGAAAGAAGCACAATTTCAAGAGAATTTTACCAAGTGATAATAACTGTGATAGTGTGTTTGCTTTGAGAATGGGAGAATAGACTTTTGGAAAACATTCCATAGGAGTCCTGTTGAAAGTCCCATCAGCTGTCAGTCATATGTGCCAGCAGAAAGTAACCACTGGAGAAGCTAAGGTGACAGCACAGGGAAGTGTTTAAGAATGACCAACAGTATGTTATTTTGGGAAAAGTATCTATGCTTGGCAGTGCTGTAGGTATAAACATTGAGATAATGACTGCACTGTATGTGTATGTATAACATAAATTTAAACATCTGAAATGCTCTTTAGGGTAGGAAGGTATTTGTAAGGAAATGCTATGTTTTGTGATTTTTGCGATTTCTCTGCTCACTGAGAATTTGCAAGGGATTGTTTCTCTAGAATGATTATTTGGCCAAACTATTTTATTTTCTTTCTCTCTACGTTGTTTGTTTGTTTGTTTTTGTTTTGGTTTTGGTTTTTTAAAACTTTTTCTCTCCTTATCTATATCCTGGAGGTATTTGAACTACTGTAAGGTGAGGGGGCCTTATATTGCCCTGAATGTGTCAAGATTTCTGACTTTCCTGGTAAGTTGTGTCAGTATATTCTACATCCATGGCCCTTCTGCCAAAAAAATCTGTTTCCTGTTTTCTGTGGACATAAGTGTTGCTACTTTAAAATTTTGTTATTACTTATGATAGAATTTGCATTGTTGGAAATCTTCTGAAATATATACTTGGGATACTTTCAGGTTTTCTATGTTACTAAGAGGACTATAAACTGTCAGGGTTTTTTTTTAACAAAATGTATCTTCTTGATAATAAACATTTAAAAAAGAAAAGAAAATATAGGTCAGTGTGATACTTTGCAGAGGGGAATCCATCTAGCTCCTGCCCATACTCAAGCTAACTCTGTGCAAGTCACATCTGAGTCAGGTGTTGTAAGGCTGTTCTCAGTGAAGTCCTGAGCCCAAGCAAATAAACTGGACAGTCTCCCATGAGACAAACAGTAATACCAAAGGGAAAACAGAAAATATTGTGGCACTCACAATTTATTCACAAGAGTTTACACTGATTTGTGTATTAGGAGAGGTCCTGTTTGGAAAGGGTAAGGATTCTTTGCTGTAGCCTCAGTCTGACACATCATGGTAGGCCTCAAAGATCAAGGCTAGGACACTGAATTTTTCTCTCTTCAGAGGATCTCTGGGATGCTACATTCATACCAGCTTGTCCTCCAAGCAGACAGTACAATACAAATTGGAGCTTTTTTACATATGAAGAAGTTTTCAGCAGCATGAAGTCATATCATCAGAATTAGAAAATGGTCTTTGCCAGAGACTGAGGGGCCTCTGCTGTGGCAGATCTTTAACTATGTTTTAATTAGCTTAGTGCATGTTTTCATTTATCATATTGTGCCGAGTACATCTAGTATTAGAGAACTGAAGAACATGATATGAGATTGCACTTAGGTTAAAACAATGAAAAGCTAATTAGATGAAATAACTATAATGCATTAATATTTATGTGTTATATTATGTAGGTTATAGAAGTTAGGTTAATCTAAAATGGTGCTTAATAGAATTGCAAGTGCTGCTTGACTCCTTCATGCACTGTATGGGGAATTGACAAGGGATTTCGCTGGAAATCCAGGAAATATCCATTAAAGTATAATGGTTCATGCTGAGAGGGAACCTGTAAAGCAAGAGGGTAAACACCTAATGCTTCGATGCCACTCCCTGTTATTTACAGGGAAATACCATTCCTTGCCTGTTCCAGTTCACCTGAAAAAGCCCTTGTCAGTAATGATGGATAACAGGCATTTTTCTTCTTCTGTCAATGAATATGGCACTCACAGAATATTGAGGGGGATTTTAAGAGCTCTTTAGAGAAGGCCAGATTCTGCTTCTGAGGCCAGAGAGTGGTGGTGAATGGTGCCACATCCAGCTGGTGGTCAGTAACTAGTGGTGTGCCCCAAGGATCAGTGCTGGGCCCAATGCTCTTCAACATCTTTATTGATGATCTGGATGAGCATTGAGTCCATCATCAGTATATTTGCAGACGACACCAAGCTGGGGGCAGGAGTTGATCTGCTGGAGGGTAGAGAGGCTTTGCAGAGGGACCTCGACAGGCTGGACAGATGGGCAGAATCCAATGGCATGACACATCCAAGTGCCGGGTTCTGCACATTGGCCACAACAACCCCATGCAGTGCTACAGGCTGGGGTCAGAGTGGCTGGAGAGCGGACAGGCAGAGAGGGACCTGGGGGTACTGGTTGATGGTAGGCTGAACATGAGCCTGCAGTGTGCTCATGTGGTCACAAAGGCCAATGGTATTCTGGCCTGGATCAGGAACAATGTGGCCCGCAGAAGCAAGGAGTCTTTGTGCCCCTGTACACTGCACTGGTTAGGCCGCACCTCGAGTCCTGTGTCCAGTTCTGGGCCCCTCAGTTTAGGAAGGATGTTGACTTGCTGGAACATGTCCAGAGAAGGGCAACAAAGTTGGTGAGGGGTTTGGAACACAAGCCCTATGAGGAGAGGCTGAGGGAGCTGAGGTTGCTTAGCCTGGAGAAGAGGAGACTGAGGGGTGACCTTCTTGCTCTCTACAACTACCTGAAGGGAGGTTGTAGCCAGGCAGAGGTTGGCCTCTTCTCCCAGGCAGCCAGTACCAGAACAAGAGGACACAGTCTCAGGCTGCGCCAGGGCAGGTTTAGGCTGGATGTTAGGAAGAAGTTCTACACAGAGAGAGTGATTGCCCATTGGAATGGGCTACCTGTGCAGGTGGTGGAGTCACGTTCATTGGAGGTGTTCAGCAGGAGACTTGATGGGGTGCTTGGTGCCATGGTTTAGTTGTTTAGGTGAGTTGGATTGGTTGATGGGTTGGACGCGATGATCTTGAAGGTCTCTTTCAACCTGGTGTATTGTATTGTATTGCTTCTCTGATGACAGTAGGAGTTTGGGTTTCAGCAGGAGTGAGAGCAGGATTGGTGGGGCATCAAGAAGTGATCATCTCTGTGTATTTGCTGGATTTTTTTTTTTTTCCTAAATGGAGTTCAACTAGTGACTGAAGTTACACCAGACATGAATTTGCCCCACTCCAACCTGTGGTGCAAATGTGCATTCTCATTCCATGTGGAAGCATTCAGCTCTCTCCAGGTCTTGGTGTTGTAATACGGAGAGTCCCACAGGATCGGTGTCTAGGACTTGCCTCCTCTCAAAGGCTACAATTGCAGTTGTTTTAGGTTCACTGACCTTTTTGAATGGACTTTTTTTTTTTTTTTTTACATATAAGTGTCAAAGTTTGTTGGTGTTCCTGGCGTTGTCTTTGGTTAAGCAATTGCATTAATGTTTCTTCCCATAACAGAGAGCAAACTGTTAAGGCAGGGGTATTATATTTATTTTAACTTTATTTTGTCTCCTATCCCAATAGCCTGTACTAACACCTGCTCTTCCTTGTCACCCTTTAACAGTGTGGAATAGATTTTTTTTTTTTATAAGTGCTGTGGGCCAGTTTCATCCTTTAGCAGTAAAAGGCATTCCCAGTCAGAGATTACTTTGCTCCCTTGTTTGAATTTTAATGTTCTGGGGTTTTTGTTTCGTGGTTGTGGGCTTTGTTTTGGTTTGTTTTGTTTGGTGTGTGTTGGGTTTTCTAGTTTGTTTTGGTCTGGGGTTGGTTTTGTTGTTGGTTTGATTTTTTTTTTTTCTATTTTTTTTTTGTGGAGTGAGTGTTGTTTTCTTTTTTTACATAGCTGTAGTTTCCTACATTATTAAAGGCTGAAATGACATTTTTTTTCCAAATACCTGTGACCCAGTGGTTATTTTACTCATCTTCAGATGAGTAATACTGGAGGTCACATCCAGATTTCCTTTATACCTTGTGACCATTTTGTTCATGGGCATTTACATTAAAAAGGAATGGAAAAAAAACCCCAAGCATTTGCTTTTCCTTGTTTTGACGATGCAATTTTGACCCTTCTAACAGTCCCATTTCTGTAACTAGGTGATAGGAGTCTGGCTTCAGAATTTTTTGTCTTGCTTGTAAGAATGAAGATTTTGATAGCTCTAGTAAGGCGGACACTATGTTTATATATAAATGGATTCATTGCTATTCATGTTTTCAGATTCTTGAACATTTTAAAAAGATGTTCTACAATATTCCTTTGAAGAAATAGCACTCTCAATAAAAATGTTGAAGCTATAAATGGAGATAATCTTCCACAATTCTTGTTTGAAAAGCACAGAGAAAAGAATGCTGTGTAAATGCAAGTATGTCTCAGACCTTTCGATTGCCTCACAGCTCAGAAACCTTTACCTCTCTTCAAGACAGCAGCAGTGATTTGGAAGGGTATTTTAATTTTTGGCATGCACATCATCATGCCAAGTGAAGAGAAATAAGATTTAGATCTTGGCTATTCTATTCTAAACAGGCTACCAGTATGTCTTTCTGAATCGGGTGCATTTTGAATTGTCTCCCTGCCAACACATATTCCGAGTATGTAATTCCCTGATATTTGTAAAAAGTAATTTATTTTTAAAATTTATTTTATTTCAGAAAATGTTTCTCCTCTAAATTATTTTTGCATATTATTTCCATTAAAAAAGGATGAGGGAATTGTTTTGCAATCTCATGTTTCTGATTTATTACCATAAATAATAGCTGTGGATTTTTTTGTGTGTGTGGGGTTTTATTTTTTGTTTGTTTTGTTTGTTGGGTTTTTTTTTCCCCCTTTCTATTGGGCTGTAGGCTAATTTTCCCACTCTCTTTCTCAAAAGTAAAATATTGTTATGAATCAAAGTAAAAGAAGAGAGCAATAAAATCCCTGATTTCTTAAATGTAGTACCAGGCTTGCATTTAAAAATGCGAACTACAGATTTAGTTAAATACATATGTTGGGATGCATGTTGCTTTCAAGTTTACAGCACTATGTATGTATACAGTGTATACCTTTTTGGGGCAGAGCAGACTCTTACATAATATGCTTTGTAAAAATTATTATATTAAATTATTTAAAAACTATTAGAAAGCAAAAGTGTATGCATGTGCCTGTGTTTGAATGAGCATGCATGAGTGTAAACAGCATGTGAGCAAAATTATACATATGGTACCTATACACAGTCTGAAATTCTATAAATATTCAGATTATAATCTGAAATGCATACAGTACCCATGTATTATGCAAATATCTATGTGTATTCTACATCAGATAGATAAAGAAGAGCTTCAGTATGGAACAGAAAGTGTATGGCATCTCAGTTTTGTTTAATATTGTCAGATTGTCAGGCTCAGGAGTTAATTTAGGACACAATGTAAATGCCCTTTGTTTGTTTGTTTGTTTTGTTTTATAGCATGTCAATTTTGGGATGATGCATAACCACACTGGCAGAAAAATATGTTTCATATTTTGGATATCTTTGTAAGTGGGAGTCTTGTCAGCTAATAAAGATTGTGTGTTTCGGCCCTTACTCTGTTAAAAATAAATTACTTTTTTAATTCCTATTTTTTTTTCTAATGTAAAATTAAAATGAATAAACATCATAAAGCTGAAACCTATCCTAGTGGCTGTTTTAAAATTCCAGAGATGTGGCACTAGGGAACGACCACCATTCCAGTGCAAAATGTGCCGAGCTATTTTCAATGGAAAATGAAGAGCAGAAATAGAAGACTGAAATAACAATAGGCTGATTGCTTTCATTTTCTTGTGTGTAGTTTAACATTACATTAAAGAGAACAACCGAGTTTCTACATTTTTCCTATTTTCTTGTCATGGATATATTAGCATTACATGATGCATACTAATTATAAAGTTGGCTGTAACAAGAGTTCCTCTTGTGAATCCATTTAAGAACTGATTGTTTACTATCTTTTTCTGTAAGTATAAAATTTTAATTATGCCACTGACAGGAACTGTGCGTGATACAGTGCTCTACATTTATCACTGGGAGAGGGCCAGTTGCAGAGCTGTTTGACTTTGGAGAAATCCTGATGCGCTTGCAATGTTGAGCAGCAGGTGCCACATTATTATGTACAGAAAAGCAATTAGGAAGCATATTGGATGAATGGGGAGTGCATTAATATTAGCAAGTACATTTGTCAGTGGTTTTGATGCGAGTCTTTTTCTTTTCTTTATGCAACATTAAGATTGTGGCTCTCATAAATTCTCCCTTAAATTGCCATCTGTTCCCTTGTCATGCAGTAGTGAGGTAGAGAAAAGTTTTCTTGACAAAATGAAAAGAATTTCTTTTATTTAAAGTAGAAGCAAAGGAGCCTACACAAAGTAGGAGAATTGTAGGTTACGCAATTGAGCTTTGTATGTGTTAAATAATTATTGTTGAATGTAGCATTAACTACGGAACAGTTAGGATCTTCCCCCACACTTCATGATTTCAGTTTTTCAATGATTTAATGTATTTTTCAAAATGCAGTGTGGAACAGTTTTAACTAAATAGTACAAAAAGGCTGACAGCTCAAACTGGGTCTCTCTGTTCCAGGATTTTAGTGGGGATCAGGAACATGTTTTGAAGCACCTCTCATTTTGGCCCCACAACCCACACAATCCACACCTTGATTTGTGGTGCAGAGCAGTTTAGCTTCCATGAACTGCGTGATGCTAAGCCTGAAGGTATATTCTTCATAGACGTTCAGTTTTGAGACCAAAGAGGTTTAAATTTAGTGCACCAGAATGTGTGTGGGGTTCTCGGCATCAGCTGTTGCACCCAAGAGCTGCTTTTTGTGGACTGTGATACCTGCTGATGTAGATGTGGCTGCTGCCCCAGTCTGGAAGGCCTTGTGCAAAGCTATTCTCATAATTTCGGTGGGTATTTTGTCTGTGAAGTCCATACAGCAAAGAGAACAAGTGACAAGGATCCAGTATTGCCATCTTCAAACTAAGGGAGACAAAGGATGCCAGAGACGTATTTAGACTGTGAAGCAGTGATGTCTGGACACACTTTTCCAGGTCTGAAGTTGTTGCACTGAGAATCAAACACTATTTATTACAGAACAAGTTTTATTTTACAGTGATTTCAAAACTTCTGCTTATTGTTCTGGTAAGGATATTTATTTTGGCACGTGTCTCTATGAGAAAGCAGCTGCCTTAACAGAAAGAACGGGAACATCAAAAAAAAGCAAAAGCAATTTTTAAAATTGCTGGCATAAATTGTACTTTTATGGAGGCATGAAGAAAACATAAAGTATAGCTGGTTTTGTTTGTGGGGTTTTTGTTTGGTTTTCGGTTTGGTGGTTTTTTTTTTGGTTGATTAAGTTTTTGGTTGGTTATTTTTTTGTACGTTTTCCCCCCAAAATAATGAAAGCAGGAATGCCACTGTTCTATATATATATTGCCCTTTGCTATAAATACGGTTATTTTGATCATTGTAGGCTGATGTCAAACTGAAATCATTCATGGTCTCAAACAGGACTAAACAGTACAGAGACCTATCTCCTGACAACTGCTATGTTTATGTTGTAGTTCAGTCTTTTCTATGTTTGCATGTGTTTGTGTTGCTGGAGAAAGAGTGGTTCAGCCTGTTTAGGCTACCTTCTCTTCCAGTGCTTTTGGGAAATAAATCACCAAAATGATCAGCAGAAAGTGTAGTGTCAGTTCTGGCAGACAACTTAAGTGACCTAGGCCTACTTACGAATGGTATCAGTAGCAGAGCTTTAACACTTTTGCTTCTTTGCTCATCTCTCTGTTGATTAAATTTTTCAAAGCCCAAGACAATCCGTTTTGGAAATACTATGATGTTGAAGAACAAATAGTGAGAGTTGCAAGTCCTGGCAGCAGCAGTTCCAATGATACTTTGTAGAGTTGGATCATGACTGCTAGCATGGCTAGGTACAGAATTAACTCAGTTGACAAGCTGGCTGAATGAAAACACATGGATTTCTATGGGTCTAAACCCTAATTGTTTGTCTGTTTCTTTGGTATTTCTGCTCTCTACTTGGCTGGTTAAGAAAAAAATAAGTTGTTCTTCCAGTGTGGCAGATTGCTTTAGTTCTATTCCCCTCATCCAATTGTGGGCCATTCCCAGAGACATCTCTGTCCTGTGATGCTAGACTGGTCTTATGCTGTTCTCTCTGAAACAAGAGTTTGTATCTGTTTCTGCTGTTTTTGTTGTTTTTTTTTTTTTTTTTTTTTTTTTTAATTTCAGGCCTTTTATTGTATTTGATCATGATTAGTCTACCTCACAGGTTGTTTTCCTAACATCGTCAATCACTACCTAATCTTTATACACCATAAGGCTGTTCACTTCCCTTCTGTTCTTTTTTTTTTTTTTCTTTCTTTTTTTTTTTTCCCAACAGCATTTTTCTCCCCTGCTTTGGTGCCTTGCTCCTCTCTTCTGTCAATACACAATATTCTGTGTGTGTAGTATTGCTGTTCTTCTTAGTATCATTGCTAAGATCTGATTTTTTGTCACCTTCTGCAGTGGCTTCTCCCCTCCCGTTTCACAGAACATACACAGACTTCCCGGTCTCCCTGTGCTGCCAGATTAAACCTCTCATTCTAGTTTCTTTATTTGTCTTGTACCCAGCACACTGCAGTTCCTTAGATTCAGATACAGCTCATCATACATGAACAGATTGCATCTGTTCAAAAAAGAGCCCAAATCCACATAGTATTCATTTAAACAGCATTGATAGTAGTGAATTCATTTGAGATTCATACGGATGTCATATACTGTGAGTTACAGTGTAAGCATCAGTTAATGGACACTTGCGGTAAAGTGTCCCCTATCAAATAATACATCACTGAGCTACATGAAGTGGTTTATGCTTTTTATTTTTTTCCCCTCTATGGTTTCATCATGACTAAGGAAGGTGTCTAGCAGTATGATTGCCTGGCCTTGTAGGATATTTCTTTAGCAACCAGCATTGCTTAATGTTTTATTGATGTATTTTTAAATAATTTATCTTTAAATCTTTGTTTAATGAGTGTATTTTTATTCAGAATTTGATACCAGAGGAGGTAGGTCTGACAATTTGTGTTTGCAATTTGACAATATTTCTCTTCTGAAATTTTTTTTTTTTTTTAGATCTCCTAGATAAACAGTAGTTTTACTTTTTTATTGCTATTTTTAATTGCAGTCTATCGTCTCAAGCGCCTTGTATTGATATTTAACAAATGTATTCAGCAATGTGAACAACAATTTCTTTTTCTTCAGCTTCAACAGTTTATTTAATATTTACACTAAATGTGATAAATATAAACAAGAGCCGCTAATGGCACTCTTATTAAAATCCTAAGCATATCCTACAAGAGGTATTAATGCTAAAAGTGAAGTATTGTATATGTGGGATTTTTCAAAAGCAGTTACTGTTTCCCAAAGCCTTTACCCACTGCAATGGGGCCAATTCTAGAAAACTGATATTAATTAACACTTAAAATTTGTAGGTTAAAGTATATTCAAGTTCTTTGAGTGCTACCAACTTCTTCTGGATTATTTGTGGCAAGCATTTATTTTTCCACTGTGTGATGTCCTACTTGCTTTCCAAAGCACCATCATTAACTCTGCTTAGCTTTTTCCCATGATTGTTGCAGTGGTAGAACATGAGATGGGGGAACCACAGGGTCCTTGTCTCTGGCAATGAGTTGCAGTGGGGCTCCCCACTCCTCAGGAGCCAGGCATGGGCTCAGGTGCGGCATAAAGAGAAGCATGTTTGCTGTCTGTGCGTGCTGGAATTAAAAAAGCACAGTGAAACTCTCTGTAAATGGATATACACAAATAGGCAAGACAAGAGAGAAATATGCTGAGTATCTTTTACAGGAAATCTCTGCATTAGTGATATAGGTCTAAATTCTCATAGTGTTTTTCCTACCTTGAGAAATACACAGAGTTGGGAAAAAAAAACATATTCTGTATTTGTTTATACTTGGGAAATAGTGGTGCTTTTTTTTTTTTTGCTACGTTTCAGTGTATTTAGCCTTCTGAAGATTTCAGGCAGTGTTTTAAATATAAGACATTAAGGCTGAACTGATGTTTTGGGGCATAGATCAATATAAAAATATGACCATAGACTTATTGTTGTCTCAAGTTAAAAAAAATAAAATAACATGCCATATATTATTCAGTATAAAAGTAATATAGACATTCACCACATCAGCTATTGTAAAACTTGGCTGTGTTTGAACTAAAGCTCCACCATCTTAAGAAAACACTTTGATGTGGGTGTTTCTTTAAGTCTTATAGGTACACATTGCACCATCAAAGCTACTTGTGAACTTTGGGGTATTTACCTTGTTTAATGAGAAATGTTTTCCACAGTTTTTGACTGTGGCACTTTTGTACTGCACAATGTTTCTGTGTTGTCTTTTTCTATTTAAAATTTAAAGAGCTACATTTGGGAGAGGAACAATGTAGGTAAAAGAGACCCCTGGAGTGTGTCTGATGTGATAGCTCTCTTCTGTGGCACCATTTTTCCTCCTGCTGTGGGACAGCTAAATGATAGTGCCTTATACCTTACTGAATAAAGCCTAACACTGTTTCCAGCTGTGAACATGTGATCAGGTTTTGTGTTTGATTTTTTGCACACAAGTATACTACTGCAAGCATACCCACACACTCCTATGCAAACACTCCGTATGGGAATTATTGTTGACTCAGTCATTAATCTACCCTCAATTAATCACATTAAGTATTAAGGTGCCTTTCTGTGCAGATAGGTACGATGGCCTACTTTACCTTAGTGGAGAATTGCTACGTGACCAATTTACTTTGTGGCTAAAGATGTTGAAAGATGTGTTGAGATGTTGTTATATGAAAACAGAGCAGAACTCTATTGTCTGATGCTGAAACCCTCTGAGGATTACTCAGTAATACTACTGATGTTGTTGGGAATAAAGATTGTAATTGTTACAGATGTATCAAGAATAACACATTTATTCTAGTCTTTCATTAGTGTTTTGTTTTTCTTAAAATGCAGTTTATATTTTCAATGTTGCTCATAAAACTGAACTGTATTCATTCTGTGGACACAGAATTACTTGTATTTCACTGTTACTATGGTGGTTATCACTACATTTCTTACTTGATCAAAGATAAATTAAAATAATGATTTTTATTTTCTGCCCCCCAAAATGAGATCCATTGTTATGAAAGCTGAAGACCTATGCTTGTATTCTTCAAGAGTGTGTCATGTCATGTTGTTTGTTAAACACCCAGAACTCATAATATCCTCCTCTCTGGCTCACTGAACAGCAGGGGAAAAAAAAAAAAAAGGGTCCTGAAGGAATACATTCAGAGACAAAGAAGAAAAGTTATTTTATTTTTAGTGATCAGATGGCATAATTGTCGGTTGGCGTTAAGTGGCTCTGAATATGAGGGGAGGGAGGATTCATTTCTGAGTAAACGAGCTACATCTGAAATCACCAGAGGGGCCTGATTCTTTTAGCACCAGCAGCGGTGCAGTTGTACCATTGATTTTAATTTTTTAATTTTTTTTTAAATTTATTTTAAGACAAGAAAAAGCTAGCAGCTGTCATGAAAGACTTCTGCTCCTCAGAGTGAAGCAGCTTGCTCCCTGCAGGCTCACTGGATCTCAGCGAGTGTGACTACTTGTACTTTCAAGACTGTTTGCCGGAGTTTGTATTGTGCACTTGTAGACAGACACCCCTGAGTTCAAGTAGTGCTGATGCCGTGATGGATCCTAGTCAACAAAAGAAGAGAGCAATAAAAGACAAATGAGGTTCATGACTCATAAGTTCATGTTGGTTTTATGGTGCTGGTTGTTAGCTTTGGTTAAGTGTGGGGTTTCCATTTTTGTGCCATTTTCCTTTTGTTACATAATGAGGATGAATGGTTTTGAACTTTTCAGCAATTAGAGATGGCTGTAGGGGTTGTATTTTCAGATTGAAAGGAGCATTTGCTTTTGTGAGTAAATCCAGATTTGGAAAGCTTGTAATGGATGTAGCAAGTGTGGAGTGATCAGCAGATCCACAAACTAGCAACAGCAAGGATGAAAAATAGCAGCAAACTGTAAACACTTATTGCAGAAGAGGCTGTAGTGCTGTAGGTGGACCACTCCATCCCTACATCCACCTCCGATATTTGCAGGATCAGAACCTGGTCCTGGGAAACTAGAGCTGGGTAAACCCAACCAAAATGTGGCATAAGCCTTGTAAGCCACTGACCAGCAATGTCCATCCTCTACTGATTCAAATGATTAAATGTTTCTTCCACCACTGCCAAAGGAACATATTATGCACTTCAGGCATGATAGGACGTAACAGGATAAAAGCAACAAGCAGCTCTGGCAGGAGTGGAGTGAGAGCTCTGGGCAGCAGGTGCACTAGGCGAGAGGGTTGAGAAACAAAACTCTGCAGCTTTGCCAGTTGCTATTCAGTATATGCACAATGTGTAGTTGGGATAGAGCTGGTGAGAGACTGTTAGTGGAGCGTGGAGCACAGCAGCATACCAGTATGAGTGCCGAGTGGTTCTCCCATTCACCATTGCCTTTCCCTTTGAATTGTGGTTCACACGTGCAAATAAATACACAGCAGGTGCTATGCCACAGTAGTGTTTTACACTCACACATAATTTATTAATATTTCTGTGCAAAGCACTATGCCATGCCTATGAAAGGGACCCAACAGGTAGGAGTAGGAGAAAGGGTGCTCAAGGACACGGAGGGCAAAAGGGCTGTTTTTTTTCATAGGAATTTGCTTATGTACTTGGTGTTTTTTGGTTAGTGAGGTACCTTCATTCTTTTAGCCTGAACTCAGACATTTGGGGGGTTTTGGAAGACTTCCAGCAGTAAAATTAGAACTTCTGGATCCAATACCATTAACAACATCTAGACCCTTACTTATTTTGCAGGAACTGAATCACACTCTTGACTTGTTTGTAGCTGTCATCTGCTGTTTGGCAGATGCAGCTTTTATAGCAGCAGCAGTAAGATGATTTCTACCAAGACTGCCTTTTAAAAAAGCAGAAACAATGGAGTCTGAGAAAACAGACACAATGGTTGTAGTCATAGTAATAAACTGGAATGTAGTGGAAGAAACCAGACAGATGTTGCAGAAGGCAGCACCAATCTCTGCATAGTCAGAATTAAGTGTTTTGTTCCGTGTGAAGTAGCAGTTGGATGGAATTTTTTTCTTTTCTCTTGTGTACTTATGAGAGACTTTATTTCAGATTCCCAGACTCTTCAGACTATTGAAGTATATGTAAGAACATCATAAAAAGGGCTTGCCCCTACTTATGTCTGTCCTTTGCGTAAGAATTAATGTTACCTTACATGATGTTATTCAGCACAGAATTCCTTTGTACTGAGCAGCTAGGTTAGGCTTTGCGTCATGTGTCCGATTTTTGACACATGGTACCACATTCTGGGGTTTCCTAAACATCTCCAGTTAGATTGAATATAGTTGCTGTCATTCATAAGCAGGTATCTCAAGGCAGTAACTGCTTAAATAAGCACTTGATGTGTAGTTGCTTTCTTAGTTGCAGTTAGTAATACACATGGCTGATAACAAGTTCCTTGCCCTTCAGATCAACACATTGTTTCAGAGATTTTGTGAGTTTGTCAGGACATCAAGGGAGCAGTGCTGCTCTTTGTACTTGTGGCGGTCTCTCAGCTGCTGGAGATCCACATGTGCAATTGCAGCTTACCATGTAAATCCACTTTATTGCAGAAATAGTGGCACTTAATTACTTTAGGGATCCTCTTAAAGTCCATTCTGAAGTCTGCATCTAAAGAAAGCACAGTACAAAATAGGCTTCTCATGAAAATCAGCACCTTTATTAAAAAAAGAAAAAGATCTGCCAGAACCCAGAACATTACAGTTCAGAAAAAAATGACTGTCTGACATATGGAAAAAAACGCTTCAGTTTGTGTGTGGTCACTACTGGTTGGCACCTGACAACTTGACTCCACTCCTGCCTTCTCAGAGGCAGTGCTTTAAAACTGCTTCCAGTTCAAAGTGAAGTTTCATGTACTGGTTGACAACTAAAGCATTTCAGTTGTCTCATATCTTCATAAACAACATGATTAGCAACAGGTTTTCTTTTAGAAATTTCAGAGAAACCTCTAGCAGGGAGCTTGCAGTTGCTGAAATTTATTTATTAGATTTGTATGTTCAATTTTGCTTTAATTTAAATCACTAGTTTGAAAGCTTTGCCTAAAATATTTAGGAGGATGGGGCTATGTAAAAATATGAGGGTCAAGTTGTTGAGGATTATTAGAAAAGTGAGGTGTAAGACTCGTGTTATCTTGGTATTGAATAACATTTCCCAGCCTGAGGACCTAATGGATCCTGGTGCCTTTGTGTCATTTCATGGATTGCCAAAACTAGCATTGAACATGATAAAACACCTCTTAATGTTTTTATGTCCGAGGTTATTTTTTGTTGAAAAAATCTCTCTGACAAATGACTGACAGCAACGAGTGAAATATGGAAGAATTACTGGCCCTGTGTCCCAAACAAGCTGGCAAACCTTGTTTGCCTGGAATTCATTCTATGTCATTCCCACAGAGCTGAAACATTCAGAGATTCTGCTTTGTACATAGGCAGGAATTTATGCCATCAAGTAATTATATGTCTGTATTAATTAAAGAAATTCTGGTATTTGGTGACTAGAGAGAAAACCAAGGAAGCTTGTTAATGTTACATGAACTTCAACTTTTTCAGTACTCAACACTTTGGGCAATAGGATTTAGAAGCAGAATCAACGGATGTGAGGTACAATTGAAATCAATCAGTTCCGAAGTCATAGGAATAATGGCAGCAACTGAGAATTTGCATTGAGGTCTTCTAACGTCTGGATAAGCTCTAGCACAGAGCTGTAGCTGGCGAAAATTATTACCACTTGTTTTCTCTAGGCTGAGCAAAATAATCTGAGAGTCATTCTGTCTTTCAGTAGGTATATGCCTACCTCATAGCATACATAATTTCCACCTGAAGAAAGGTCAAGACTCTGTGGAAAGAAGGTGAACTCTTCTTTTACTAGCTAGTCTGCAGAAGAGCTATTTGCTCTTTAGTGGTATACGTTTCACAGAAAAGTCCATTTTCTCATCAAGAAGAGGATATGCCTTTACAGGGTTTTGGAACAGGGTGTTTAAGGGGCATTAAGCACAATTTTAGCTGCCTAGTACAGATGGTGATTCTGCTGACCCTTAGATAAAAATGGGGCAAAAGTTCACGTAACAAATCTGAATAGTTGGAGGGGAAGTATCAGGTGGCTTGAAATATTCTTTAGCCCACTACTGTCTTTGTGTTAAAGATTATTCTGAAGGTTATGAAGAATGTAAGTTGACCTGGTTTTACACACACACTCCACCACCCTGCTCTGAGCAGCCTGCAATATTATCTTCACTTAACAGGATTTCTTGGAGAGTTTTTCACAATAAGTAGTTATGCACTGTTTGTGTAATTATAACATCAGGACTGCAGTTATAGTCTCTCAGTTATGTGGCTAGATAAAAAATGAGGAGAAATGATGAATACAAGGAGCAGAAAGGGTGACAAGAGGCTGTAATGGGTTTGACATGCAATTGGTGGTACCTTCTGAAATTTTTATCAATTGCAGTTTTTCTGGAAGGGCTGGGTTTGCTAGACAATCTAGTAGAGATTGTGTGAAAGGTTGCATGCCTTTTAAGAAGACCATGATAGAGTAAGGTTGGAAGGTGTGGTGGCTGGCTAGGAGGAAAGAAGTGAATGCGTGACTAAATCAGAAGACTGAATAGTTTGCAGAAAAAGCTTAAAAGTACTGACTGGTGACTAGGAAAGGTAAGTAGGAGAAAGCGTAGAAAAGAGCTTCTGTAAGGGAATTCTGAAAAGTGTATGAAAGAGCCTAAATAGCAGGAAAGTACTGTACTATGACATCAAGGTGCATATGGAAAAAGTAATTTAAAACACAGTTGAATCGAGTGAGTGTTAAATGCCAGGAAACGGAAACAAAGCTTAAGTGCCTGAGTTCGGTGAAATTACTTCACTGAAACCATACTTGTCAATCCTGGTCAGCTGGCCAGTGATCTCTGCCATGCAGTGAAGGTTGCACCTAGGGATATGGCTGATGCTGCAGGACAAGAGGATAGCGGTCAGGTCCACATGCGCCAAAGCAGGGTGCTCTGCTGTCCCTTGGGGGATGTACTTGGTTTGGGGAACCCACTCACTTCATGCCCAAAGTGAGAGTTTTCTTCTGGAGAAGAGAAAGCTTCTCTCCTTTCAGCTTGTTAAGAGAACTTCCC
Organism: Picus viridis; assembly: GCA_033816785.1. Lineage (NCBI taxonomy): Eukaryota > Metazoa > Chordata > Aves > Piciformes > Picidae > Picus > Picus viridis. The sequence continues at coordinate 30,077,307 of CM066576.1, forward strand.
AAGCGTGAATTGAGTGATTTTTATTTTTTTTTTCCTGAATTTGCAAATGGCTTGAAACAATAGCTCAACAACATGCATTGTCCCTTCTAATCATAGCAGGCTGTTAACTATAAAACCTAATTAAGCAGTTCAACAGTTAATAACAACTCATCAGTTAGAAGGAACATCAAGATAATACTTGTCCTTCCGTCCCAGACTACTTTCCCAACCTTTATGTGTTGCAAAAAGCCCAAACACTGCTGCTGGGATCTACCATTTCTACCATAGAACTGGTCCAAAATCCATGTAAAAACCTTCTGCCACACTGAATATTGAAACTCTTGGACTAGTAGAACCTAAAAATCAATTTTGTTCCAAGAGAAATGTTGTCAAGTTTAGGATGTTAGTGCCCGAGCTTACCAAGTTCAATAAAACTTAAATTTCTTCACTTTAATAGGATCCTCCTGGGCCTGGAAGTATTTTGCATCAAGAAGTTGTCCATTTCAAAGACGTGCATTGTCCTGACTCAGAAATTTTGTTTTTAATTTTTTTTCCCTCCAAAGTGATGCAGACACTCTGTGTGATGTGTACTATGCATTTTGTGTTTACTTGAGGCAGGCTTTATATTGCTTTATTCTGTTCCAGAAGTTATATGTTCCCTGAGGTCTTCATCCCTGCACACCTCCGTGGGATCCACCTGAATAGCGAATAGGTTTGTTTGCACTCTTCCCTACATGACAGTCTCTTGATTCCTCTTCTGACCCTTCTTTTTGTTCTGGGCTGATTTTTAATAGTCCATTTCTTGACAAGCTCCCTAATTTATTTGACTCTGTGGCTTGAATTCACCACTATTTATTCTGTTCATATGCATTACATCACCTCATTAGTGCCTTTACAGCTGTTATCACCACTCTTACGATGAATATAATTTTGCTGTTTTGAATGGACATGTCCCACTGCATCCTGGACAGCTCATTCCCTTTCCTGATACAAGACATCTTCACGTTAGCAAGTATCTGTTATCAGAAAAAGCATTATTTTAAAATTCCAGATTTTAAAATACTACAGTAGTGAAAACCAAAAAGACCTTTGTGAAGGTTAGGTGAGAGCATTAGTGCGAGTCAGTGCAGTTTTCCTTCTTAAGACACTTCCTTCTGTTTCTAATGCAAAACTGGATAATGCCCAGCCATAGATCAGTTCATTTCTTCTATACCAACTGCAGAATACTTGGGACATGTCATGAGCTTTTATTCCTTTTGATAGATACACTAGTTTGCTTCTGCTGTTTGAACATTAGCCAGTGTTATGCCTTGCTTAATATAGTAAATAATGCCTTTTGTATTTCATATTCTTGTTTAGTTTTATTGGCATCACTGTGTCTGTATGAAGGATTAAAGAGGCCAACCATGAATGTATGTAATGCAATTTATGATGGGATAAATTTACAAGTCATGAAGAAATGGTCTTCTTTGTCTTGCCAAAACATGCTGCTGTGCTGAGCTAGATGGGGAAGACAGAATGCCAGGTCATGGTGTCTCTCAAACTATTCTTCAGCAAAGGACTTTGTTCTACAGCTTTAAGTGCTGCTTGCTTGTGCATGCTTTAAAAGCTTTGCAAAAAATGGCATATGAATCTGTATGCATTTTGTTAGTCAACAAGTGGTAGACGTAATAAGAGAATATTTCAAGGCAGCATTGCTGTGAAAAATTGCACTGTCCTTATAATGATCTAAGATGTGAAATTCCAGCACCAACTATAGGCAAGGTAAAATACATGATGAGATAGGCTATTTTGCTGCTTTTAGGATAGATGGCTTCAGACTTATTCATGTCAGCCACTGTATTGTCCATCTCACTCTTTCTATGAAAATTGAACAGACAATGTGAAAATATAAACCTAAAAGTCAGAGGAAGAATTCAGTGTGGTTGTGGCAAATGGTATTCTTCTAGTTTGCCATTCAAGACAAGAATTTATATCTGGATTTAATGTCTTTAATCACAAAGAAATCACAGATTTATGGGACTTCATGGGACTATCTTGGGATATGCTGAATATACTTAATTGAAGTCACTGAGAGCACCAAACTGAAATCAATGAGAACTAAATATTCCAAACACTGATAGCCAAAACCTACATGTGTTTCATGTATCACTGAAACTAGATCAAACTACAGTTGGATCTGCAGGCCATTTTGCAGAGCTCCAACTCCTTGGTCTAGATTTGCCCAGGCCCAGGGCTAACACTGACATTGCAGCACAGCAAGTCTGTAGAATCTGTAATGACTATAGCAGGACAAGGTCTTGATTGTACTGCAAATCTTATGTAGAATATGGTGCAGTGATAACATAAATGGCCCCAAAGGAATTATTTTCTCTTCCATCAATCTCCTAAGGGCTTGTAACTGTCCAAGTGTATGTGTACTTCCTCAACTTTAATCCAATGAGTGATCCTATGAGCTATAATGGAACAGTTCTTAGGGTTTAGTGTTAGGCAGGTGCCTATGTGTTTTATTGTGTAAAGCTGAAATTGATAACCCTGTAAGAAGTCTTCCAACAAAGCAGTTCTGTGATTCTATGATTCTAACCCCTGTGGCAGCATGCTGGCCCTGATTATTCTTTCTTTGCTGGAGGAGACTTGATGAGATCACAACCAGAGGTGGCATGGCTTCAGAATTCCCTGTGAAATTATTTATAATTTAATGCAAGCAAACTTCAGCCAGTAATTGTAAAGGACAACTCTTGATGTTCAGAGGCAGCCCAGACATCTTGGGGCAAGAACTTATGTCTCTACTAATTTCTAATGAATCATGACCTTTCACATCAGGCAATATCATTTGTCAGGAAGTTGCATCCTTGCAAATTCTGCCACTGTAGCTGAGATAATGAAGTGTGATGTTCAAGAGTTTGTCCTGAAAACAACAACAAAATGCTGCCGTATTGGGTCACTGCTATCAGCTGAAATTTATTGCAGCTGAAAGAAGCTGGGCAGATGTTACAACACTCATGCTGCCCATGAGCCAGGAGGTTCCTCTGTTTATTATTTCCTGGCTGCTTGGCACATTCTTGTGACACACAACAAACCCCATTATGAAGGATTATATGATGAGGCAACAAGCATGTGAAAGATAGCAACCAAATGGTGACTCCCAATTGCATGAAAAATTAATATAATCACCCCTGCTGTAACACCCGTCTGTTGGCAAAGTGGTTGATCCCCTCGAAAAGCTTTAGAAGACCCATTGAATTAAATAAAAATCTCAGTTCTGTGTGTAATCATAAAAATTAACACTGTCACTTTAAAAAAAAAAAAATCAAATTGGTGTCCTAAAGGGAAACCTACTAAGCTGTGTAAAGTAGCTATTATGAAAATGTTTAGCCTTTTGAATGTATTTCAGACAGCATTTGTATTGCCAGATTTGTCAGCCAAAAACTCACTAAGCAGATTTGTCAGTAGCTGAGGCCATAATCTGTAAAACAGACATTGGCATAGAGATTAAAGATTAAGAGAATTATATAGTTTTTTTGTTACCATATGCCAAGATTCTTTTTTTTTTTTTTTTTTTTTTTTTTTTTAAATATATTTTGTCCAGGCTGTATCTTGAGGGCTATTGCTCTTTCTGTTTAGTTGTCTCAAACAGTGGAATTTCCTGTCAGAAAAGGGAAACTGTTTTTATTCACACATTTCAGGCTCCATGTAGCTGTCACCCTTATTCATTGCTGAGTTTTGTGTAGTATTTCACAAACTTAAAGTTCTATATTGTGGTTATTTTGCTGCATGTGCTGGGTCTTCCTACTGTAACAGGCCTTGACTATTCTGGTCATTGCTATGCTATTGTGATATGATGTCATTTGTGTCCCTAGCAAGATGGGTCTCTCTTCATTTACCCATTGGAGAGTATTTTATGAAGAAGTGCTTCAAGAATGTCAAAGTAAGAATTGTAAGATGGCTATAAAAGTTCAGAACTCTTGAGTGGAAACTCCACTGTGTAGGGAGTTCAGCAGTATTTCTGCTTGGGCAGTTCCAAGTTTTTTGTGGTGGAGTAGCTACCTCGGGGTGTTACAGGCCTTCTACCATAACACAGCTGTACTCTGAAGGAGCTCTAATATTGCTAAGCCATCGCCAAATGCAGATGTTTTAGCAGCAAAGCATATATACAAATTATTTAAATATTGCACAAAATGACAAGTGTAAGATGGGTTATGATTTTTGCTTTGAACAACCCAGAAGTCTAGCAACGCCTGGAAGATGTACTGTGCTTTCTTGTAATTCTTCAGGTATAATCTTCCTGTTATGATGGTGTTGATTGTAGTAAAGTAAAGGGGAGCTGCTCACTATTGTTTCATGTGTCTCCAACCTCATTGACACTACAGGCTTGGTCTTGCTGCTACAGGATTCCTGTTATGGATGTGGCTGTTAAAATGTGGACATGTCTTTCTATAGCAGACTGGTTCATCCTTCAGGAGATGGCACAGTGTAGCAATCTGTGATAGGGTTTCCACATTGTGTCACTGTGGTTGCTTGCTGAACTTTTTCATCCACTCTGGACCTTGAGTACTGCTATTTTTGATTGTGCAAGCACAGTATTCATGCTGAGATTAGTTTTGAACATACTTACATGCACCATGTATGGTATTATTTCCGTGATTTATTGTATTACATGCTGCAATCCTGTAGGCCAACAGAAATCACTGTTTTGTTTGTGCAAAAAACTGCCTTATGTGAAGCCGTTGCATGGATGTGAATTTAAACCCAGGGTGAGCTCCACTAGCAGGTTTGAGCTGATCCAGCAGGTATCGCTAAGGCCTTCATAGGGTGTGCTGAAGAATCCCACTGTAGAGTTGGGAACTCTGTGGCTATGCAAACATGGACAGGTCTTGCATTTCTGCTGCTGTAGAATCTCTGCATTCTTCCAGATCTCCTCATGGTTTTGGAGATAGTGGCAATACAGTATTTGTGCATGGTGATGTTCTTCCAGTACTGCAGAATGGCTTTCTGTTGTGTGTATTCCACCTGCAGAAAAGGTATTTATAATGGAAGCATGCCCGTGTGGGCCTTTCAAAGGGCAGACACACACTGAGCTTGGATCCTTTGAATCCCCACAGAAAAGACTAGGCAGAGTGCATCAGAAGTATTAAAATAGTAAGATAGAATACTTAGAAGTTAGTGCAGTGACTTGTTCTGGAATGTTAAGTGCTGAGTTCTCTTAAAAGTCTTTAATCAGTACAGTGCTCGTAACACAGACGTTAGCAGCAGTGCTAGAGCTCTCTAATTGTAATTTAAGTTATCCCTGCCTAAGGGTTCCCAATTAAATTATTAGACTGTTGCAGTGAGTCCATGAAACCTGGTTGCACCTTGCAAAGGGGTATTTTCTGGTATGATGAGAAACAGTGATTTCTCCTGGGAAGCAAATGTACCATTATGCGCTTATTAGGTCTTTGATTAGATCCACTACTGAATAGCAAACTGACTTTGCAAGAGAAAAGATTACAGTAGTTTTTGTTAGCTCAAAAACTAAGTTTCTGAAGTGCGGTAAAGATGAAAACAAACCAAGTCTAATAGTAGCCACTAACTTCAGCATTCAATTTAAAACTTGCTCTTTTCAAAGTGATCACACTAACCCTTAACTCACAGTGGGGAAAAAAATAATTGGGGATTCATACAGCCATGTAGAAATTCCTACATGTGTGTAAATACACACATGTATGTGCACCATATACACAACCCTCCCCATGTTTACATGTATGTTGATTCTAAAATCAAACAGAGATTTTTTTTTTAGAGACCTATATTTTGATTTCACTAAACATCGTATTGTATCTGTTTTCTTGACCGTTTAATTTCTGGTTATGGTTGTGGAGAACCTTGTGGCTTTTTATCTCTCTCATGTCACTAGACTCAGAAATTACTAATGATTAAATACAGAAACATATTTTATCTAAATGCAGGCAATTATTGAATTGGTTCTTACATTGTTACTTTGCATCCATGCAGCAACTTTTACAGTAAGTGTCTGCCTGTGTAATTTTAAATCCACCTTTGGGTTTTGTAATACTTGCAGAAATAAAGACAGATGTAGATTGTTTTACTGGAGTGCAAAATGAAGATAGTTATTTAGGTTTGTGATAAGACTTCTTATAGGTAAACTGTTTCTTTTACTTCTTACTTGAATATTATGATTTGAATCAAGTTTCCTGCTTATCTTGATTTCACCATGTAGCTTCAGAATTCTCAGTACTTTGCCTTGTCTCACTATGGAAGGTTCACAGAATGTAGGGAGACACAGTACATAATAAATTGCCCCGTGGTATAATGACACAGCTCTGACTTTGCTCCAAATTCTTCCCTTCAGTTCAATTTCCTTGAAGTCAGTGGAGTTAAACCAGGGTTAGCTGTTGCCCACAGACATTTGATATAAGAGGAACCTCATCAGGAAATGCAGCTTTACAAGCTGTGTTATGTATAACCCAATTCTTTGCCAAAATCAGAGTCCAATTGGTAGCCTTCCAGGAGTGCAAGAACTATTCTTTAAGGAATTTAAATTGGAGCAGATTGCGGTAACTCTCTGCTATGGCACCATAAAAAGTCCTGCAAAGATTTCAACAATTAATACTAATTTTTAAAGCGTTGTCACTGGGCTCAGTATGTTCAGAACATGTGTTGCTCCAGACTGAGCCAAGCACAAGGCCTTTAAGATCAGAAAGTAAATAGTCTTTCTGATCCCAAATAGCACTGTCTATAGTTTAGAGTGTGAAATCTCCTCACCCTTGAAAGCTGCATGATAAGAATAATGTTAGCTGAGCTTGTTGAAATTCAGACCCTTCAGTCACTGAAAGGATGCTTCTTAACTAATGTTGGGATTGTTAATACCTGTAACTTTTTTCAAACTTTTTAAAAGGGTCTTATCCAACTAACCAGCCATATGGTGGTATCCAACTGCTTGTTATCTTTAATTACCTGGATAGCACTTTTCAGACATAAATGGCTATATAGACACTAATTATTGTTGTTGTCTAAGACACAATTGTTTCCTTTTTGTTTTTAAGGAGACAGAGAAGTTGGTCTGTCTTTATACTTATTAACACTAAAGGTAGAGGGGACCTGGATAATGTCTTTGATAATTTTAATACATGTTAAGGTATCTAAATCTGCCCTGGCTTACACATTCCTCCTTTAAAGTTCTCCAGTGAAAAAGCAAATATATCATAATTTAAGTCCATTAGAAAATTGTTCACAATTGTTATGTGAACAATTTTCACATTGTTATGCTAATTAAATAGGATTATTCCAATATTCATACACCTTTAAGCTTGTAAACCAAATGAATTTTATTAAGGTAATAGCAGTCTTGTAATCATAATTCTAATAATAATACTTTCTTTGCCAGACTTTTACTACTTATTACAGTAAATGATTTATTATAGCAGACACAACTACCTCTTATGATAGTTAAAAGTGGGGAATATTTTTTGTTATATTTGTTGTTGCACTCATAACTTCCCTAAACATTCATCCGTTGAGCTGACATTTTTTAAGCTCCTAAAGAACAACCAAACCCCACAAACCAGTATGCCTTGAACTCCATACTCCTGGTGGAATACAGCTAAAAGGAACAGTAATTCAGTTTAAAGAATCTTATTATGTGCTTTTACTGTTGTGAGTTTAATCTCAAGAAATTGAGTAATTATTCCCTTCTTGTTTATACTGGACAAAAGTTTCAAGTATGCTGTATTTTGACAGTATGAGCACTCTCTTTGAGAAATCAGTTGTTTCTGTTGTCAAAGAAATGTGTGCCTGCAAGCAGGTGTAAACAGATGCAAACCCTGTATGTTCTTTTGCTTACTATATACCATTAGCTTCAGTATCTCACCATGTCATCATGTGTAGCTGTCAAATGGTATAACTTTTGGGAAGGGAAGTAGAAAAGAGCATTAGGTTTTTCCATTTTTCTCATTGTTCTAAATCAGCAATAAACCGGAGTGAGTCCATTGGCAGCACAGACCTGCATACGCCCAAATACAACTTTGCTATCCCTGGTAATAGAGAAGGGGAAGGCAGTGCCTGCTACACATGAATGTATTGTACAGATCCCGCATGGCTGCACATAGCACTGGTGCAGTGAAAGACAGTGTACAAACGTGTGTGCAAGAGGGAGCCTATGACTCCTTCCAAGACCTTAGGTTGGTGCAAAAGTTAGGCTGCACTTTGGTCTCAAAAGTGTTTCACTGAAAGACTGCCAAAATACTCAGGTGAACAGATGTTTATAGGTTATAGCAGTAAGGCCTACTAGGACCTTATAAAACTTGCCCTGTGTTTCTCTAACTGAAAATTATTTGGAAGCTAGGCATGTTTTCTGACAGTGAGAGGCAAAATGAATATTTATATCATGATTTCAAAAGATCTGTTTGTACCATCACATCTTTTGGGATAAAGAATATATTTCATGTTAAAAAAGAAGAAGAATTTAGACCAAATTTAATTTCAGATTTTTTTTTCCCCCTACTTTTCCATGATATAAATTTTCAGGAAGTAGTTAATGCTTTTAAATTGTTTATACTTTGGAAATGAAGACCACTTTCTGACTTTGGCTATGGACTGTGAAGAAAATAATTATCTATTTTTTTTTGCCATACACAGTGCTAGAAAATTTTGCTGTTCCTTCTCTTGATAGAATACTTAAGCTATTTCGAACTATCCTCACCTATTTAAATAGTTGCATGCTGGCTAGAGTATAGACCATTTGACTAGAGCATTCACTATTTTTCCTTCTCATTTTAATACTTTAAGACATTTCACTCTTTTTGTGCAATCATTTTCAGTGAGAATTTAAACTTCGGTCCATTCTGTTTCCTTCTTTAACTATGTAAATAATTTATTTTCCAGATGTATCCTACCCTTCATGATTGGATTTTTTTAACTTGAAGTATGATTTTCCTGACTGAAATAGAGTAATTTTATCAGTGCTTATCTGGCTTTTTATCTTTTTTAGTTGGCTAGAGGTATCAGTGAGTTGCACTGGCTTCTGTAGGGGAATCATGTATCTGGCATACATTGTGTCTTTGAGAATGCTGTTACAACTGTGATATGAGGCCAAATGCTCAGTGGTAGGACAATACAATGTCTTCTTGAATGTCCTCGCAAGAGCTGGAGCTGAATTGCATTGTCAAGCTTTCAGTGGGCAGTAGCACCCTGCCTGTTGCTTGCTAAAAGACTACTGGTGTTCTGTCCCTCATAAGTTTGTTTTCCACATTACTGGGAAACTCCTGGGAATAGTACTGAAATCCCTGAATTCATAGTTATGTTGTGATGTTTTTTGCTTTTTATTTCATGCTTAGAATTTTTGTTCCCCTTTTCAAACCACTGCTGTGAAGTGTTCTATGGTGATGCTAATAAAAGTGTTCTGACAGGCAAAATTTGAGAGGAATGTCAATATGTCTTTGGATTGTTTAGTATGTTATTGCTGAAGAGAACTGGGCCTTTTAACTTAGAGTTCAGTTGAGGTGGGCCAAACTCATTTCTTTTACTTTGCTCAGACCATGTGATCCCTGCATCGAATTCTGGCATCTCTGTGGTCTTTTGTTTGGGTTTTCACTAACAAAGATGGCTTCTCCAAAATACAACACCAGTTACCTAGTCAGTAAGGATATTGTCTTTTAAGACATGCTTTGCTCAAATCATTTTTTCCAATTAAAAACCCCAACCAACCAAACACAAACCAACAAATCAATAAACATTTAAATCCATTATTTTTTTCAACAGCTTCCAGCAAGTATTTGTAGTGCTTTATGCTTTTGCCTAGATTTACCATTAAACTCTGAAATCTCAGTAATACTGAGAAGAGGTGATATATTAATTTATTCTGATAACTCAGAATCCTTGAATTCACACTGGCTTAATCCATTGAGACCAGTACATAATGAAGCCTCTTGGGCAAAAGGGCAGATGTGATGTCCCTTCTGCCCTTTACATTTAGAAGGGAAAGATTTCTTCTGTTATTCCTCCATATTTGGCTACCTGAGCACAGTAGAAAGGCCTGTACCTAGCCGCACATGGCACTGATTAGATTGCTTCTATTCAGTTGGTAGAGCTCTACATTGCACCCCAGCCACAGAATTAGATCTACTGTAAATTTTACACTTCTGTTACAGTGACCCAAGGCAGGTTCTTGAATATTTCCTTTTTCTGAAACACATAAAGAATTTTCCATATGCCTGCTTGTAGTGGTTTGAATCACATAACATTTTCCACACATCTGTGACAGGCTGTAAGAGCCTACATGTGGAAGAAAGATGAGCAGGCACAGCCAAGGAGGCAAGGTAATGTAATGAAAGGAAGGGAGCAGGACCCTGAGCCAGCAGCCCATTAGGTTGACTCTTTTCTCCCTATGCCCTCTGGGACTATTGACAGCCTACAAATGTTAAGGACTTGGCGGAAGGGCTGAGATTTTGGAACTGATCATGCCTTAGGCACCAAAGATTGCACCAGCTGATCAGCCAGGTCCCTGTGATGTCTGAGCGTGTCTTGTAGAAATTCAAACCCATAAAATATCCTTTGCAGAAATAATAGAATCATCAAATAATTTAGGTTGGAAAGGACCTCTAAGACTGTTGAGTCCAACCCTAAGCCTAACACTACAAAATGCAATGCTTCCAGGCTCATGAACTTGTAATTACTCTCCTAACCTAGTTTGTGTTTACCAAGAATGTCAGCATGCTTCTTATCTGTGTGGAATGGTGATGTGACCACAGCCTCACTACAGGGAACCTCTCTCTATTGGGGTTTGTTATTGTTTTTTTGTTGATGTTTTTGGTTTATTATTGGTTTTGGTGTTTTGTGTATTTTTTTTTTTTAAATTTATTTCATGGGACCTTTTAAAAATGGAATTTACATTTGTACCTGCATATTTCAGACCAGCAGGACTTTCACTTCCTAATATTTCCTTGAGCATCTTGCCTTCTACTTTGTGACCCAAGTGAAAATAGCTTTTAAGTAGACTGCAATTTCTATCATTCATTAACAGCATATTTCCTCATGAAATGTTGTAAATAAAGAACATGACTTGAGATAGTGGACTGCAAAGAAAATAGTCTTCTGAGGGAATGCTGAATGTATGAAGATGGATCCATGCTTTTCCTGAAGCAGCTTCTTAGAAACTTGTCAGGGCACTTTTTCAGTATAGAGGCACATGGCACTGGCCCCATCAGCAGTATGGCTTACCTGGTTGATGGGTGAAAGTAACTTTCAGTCTTGTCATAAGCTAAAAAATATTTGAATTTCCTTGGACGTAGGCAGAAGTGAACAGCTCTGTTTGGTCATTATGGAGCAAAACTAAGTGCATCTCCACTGTTGGTCCCTCTCATCTTCCTGATTACCAGAGCTATCTGCAGCCTCTATTGGAGAAGATCATACTGCTCCAGCAGTATTCATTATTCATAGCCTCATCCAAGCTAGTGGTATAAACTTAGAATCCTAAGCCTGTTGGGTTTTTTTTCAGCCAATGGATTGTTTTAAATGCTTGTCTACTGAATTAATCCAGTGCCTCTAAAGTTTAGACTTAGTCTCAGTTCTATTGTGAAACAACAGGCTTCTCTTCCCTGAATTTTCTCTTGCTGATCTCACTCTAAGTATTTTGGAGTCTCAAGCACAGGTATGCACTCAAGGATGGACCATTGTCCATGTTCCTGAAGTTTGTAGCCTGGATTGTCAACTTGTCTTGCTGGTCAAGCTCTCCCTTAGCAGTCATAGATTCCAGTAGCTTTTTGTATCCTCTAACAAGAAATGTAATTTTGACATGTGCCTTTTGTTTTGTTGGTTTTGGGTTGTTTGGTTTTTTCAGCTGGGAGTTGTGGTAATTTTAGGCTATGCCTTTAAAAATGTTTCACAGATCTTGAACAGAAAGTAGTAAATGTAAATAAATCACTATGGGGTGTAAAATGCATAATAATCATAATAATGATAGTTGTAAACAATCCCATTGGAAGATAATGAACTTAAGCTAGTAATGTAAATAATTTCTCTCCTCTTGCTTCTTTGCTCTGGGAAAGATACTAACTTGCTTCTGCTTGACCTTGGCTTCACTGTTTTGGCTAAGTCTAATGACTTTCTGCTCCTTTCTTTTGTCCCTTTTATGTACAGGCGGGTAGCGGGGTGGGGCAGGGAGGGAGAAACTACTAGCTTCCCCTGGTCCTTGCGCTGTTCATTAATAGTAAATACCTGTGAATATTGTAAATACTGTATATTTTGTACATATTCATAGCATGCCATTGTAGATTGTAGTTTTGCTTGCAAATACAGATTTCATTTGCTTCCAGCTGAGCTGGTCTGGCAAATTTAATGTTGCGGGGTTGGGATTTTCAACCCACCACAAGAGTACAGTATTTCTTCAGGCCTGGTAATGCTAGGGCATAATTTCCTAACTCACTGAAAACAATTCTATGCTTCAGAATTGGAGTTTAAAAGTTTGTTTTTCCTGAATGTCTGCTTTTTATTAAGCACCCTTGGTTACAGATTCAGAATGAGGATCATTTGGATTTTTGTCAGTAATCTTCACCATGTCTTGAAAATTTCATCTTTTGCGCTGATCAACTGTATCAGTGTGTGTGTGTGCACATACACATTTTAAATTTTTCTCTACTGCTGGTATCAGATACTCTCAAGGATTCAGACGGGAATAAACAGACCTCGTAACAAAGATGCCCATCCTTTAGCAGCTTGTTCAGACTGCCTTACTGGTTTGTTATGCAACATGAGTTGCTTGGAGTTCCTGGTGGGATTAAAATTAAACCCAAACCACAGTTCTTGCTACCAGACTAGGAACAAATTCTGTACCCATTCTCTATGTCAGTTATGCATCTGGTATTTTTGTTCTTGGTTTCTTGTTTTAATTTTGGTCACTTTCTTTTTACTTTCAATGTTTTTCACAGATTCCTCTGACCTTTAACTATACCAGTCTCATTCTTCTGTAATCTTGTGAGTTTTGTTTTTAATACCTGATAGTTTTCTTCCAACTACTAATTCTTTTTTATAAGCTCTGTTTTTCTTAAAGTGATAGTCTTGCACATCAATGGATTAATTTTTCTTTATAACAGCTCAGTTAGACTATAAACTCAAGCAACCATCTTGCTTCTCTTGTGATATTTCCTGGGTATTCTCCATGATTAGAGGCTGATAAATTTTGTATGCTGAACTTTAGAAAACATTGCAAAACACTGAAGAAAAAACTAATTCTTTTTTTCCCCATTAATTTATTTTTTAAAGTCAGTGGACTTTGTATAATGTGATGTGGCATTAGACTTAATAATGATTTATTCTCCAGTTCCATCTGCATATCTGATGTAATTATTCTCCTAAAAAGGGTAACAAAGGAGATACCATCTTAACAAGTTAAGTTTTAACTCACACAAGAAACATTCTTCCCTCACTGCCCTTTAAATAGCTATTTCACACACCCTGATGCACAGCAGGGGAATGCCATTTGCCATCCCATAGCAAAATGAATCTGTACTCCTGCATATATAAAACTGGTCCAAGAGAGAATTAGCTTTGGGTTGTATTGTGTTTCTTATACTAATATAATATCGTTCTAGTGCTTGCCCCTGATTAAAGAAATACGTAAATAAATAATTTATAATTTAATTAATAAAGTATAATATGCAAAGCACAGTAATTTCAAACAGCTTGTAATGTCTCTAATGTACTTTCAATTTTTTATTTTACATAAGGGCTATATTCATTATGTGGTTATGATAAACATACTAATGAATTTTATTACGGGAACAAATTTAAACATGTAAATGAGATCAAATAGTATTAAAATGCAAACGATGGTGAAACTTAGACTAACCTTGCCAACATACATGAAGGGATGTTACAAAAAGGACTCTAGGAAGCTGCATACTTGATGGAAAGTCACTACAGTCATTTTGCAAAGTCACTGAACACAAGAATTTGTGAACTCTTCATTTTAGTGTTGTATAAACTCTCCTGAGAAAGAAAGTTAACTAGAATCCTGGGTTTGCACGTAACTTTGTGTGACAATTAAAATTCCTTTTCTTGTTCCAGTGAACAGTAATCTGTGCATAATTACATTCAAATGAGATATTAGCATTTTTTGTGCTTACTCTTTGTTAATTGCAGAGTTCACTCACCATGGTGATGCTTCTGATAGAATCAAGCAACCTTATTGACCTGACGCTGCAAGGCATGTTTGGAAATTCTGCTGTATTCTTATTTTTCTTTCTTTCTTCCCCTCCCACCCCCGCCCCAGATTTTTTTTTTTTTTTTTAAATTTTTAATTTTTATTTTGGCATTTTGAGGAGTCCTACTGCTTTTATTACATTCATGACACTTTTGTTAATAAATCATTGCAAAGTTAATGAAAATTGCATTCAGGCATATCCAAAATAATTGTGTCCTTTGTCATGCTAATAAATTGAAAGATGTTGATCCAATGGGCGAATGCATGCCCATTATGGTGAAGTTTGTGATAATGTGTGCCTGTTGCACTTGTACTTTCTGGCTTGGCATATTATTCCGTGTAGAAATGTGTATGGGGAAAACAAAAGTCGGTGTTTTGTTTCAAAAGTTACGCAACCTGCCTCCTAATTATGTTGGAAAGTGGGGAAGGATTGAAATGTTTATATTAAGATGTACAGTTACAGTTTTATCTGCAGGAGCTGGCAACTGCCTTTTATCAGAATATATTGTGTGATGAAAACAATTAAATATCTCTTTCTTCTTGACTTTTGAACCTTTGTGCTTATCAAACCCAGATGATAAAAGACAGGACAAAAACCACCAACAACAAAAAAACCAACATACCCTAAACCTCACTTCCATATAAAGCTGTGGTGCATGTGAACAGAAATAATCTAATAGTTGTGCCAGGCTTTTCTGAAAAGGAGAGAGGTGGCATTTTTTATTTTACTTTCTATTCTGGATGTAAAGCTGTACTAGTAAAATGCATGTGAGATTAAAGTCTGCGTTTATTTCCATTGTGGTTTTCAGTAGTGACTTCAGTGTTTTAATATCAATTAGAAGTACCACATTGATAAAAATTGCTGCAGATTTTTTTGTGTGGGATGTATCTTTTAGATCTTATAACTAAAAAAAAAAAAAAAAAAAGATGGAGAGAAACTGTTAATGAAATGCTTATCTAGAAAAATCATGCAAATTTAGACTGGAAAACCTGTTAATACTCTAAAAATGTATGGAATTCTAGTCAGGAGTACTTAATTTATGCACTGGTGCATCATGCTGCTTTTAGGTGGGTATTTATTCTGCTCCTCAACTGAAATGCATAGTTTCTGTAACAACTGCCACATCAGTTGTAACATGAAGTATGCTGCTTGAAATAGTGGATGTCTAAAAGATATGTTTTTCTTGTGTTGTCTGAATGTGTATTTTTTCTCCCATTCAAAGAATTGTATATTTCCCTCAGAAAGACAGTTAGGGTGGGTTTTTTTTGTTTGTTTTGTTTTGTTTTGTTTTTTCAAGTTAGCAATAATTTAAAGCACATCTAATCAGAATAAGGATACCCAGTGTCTTAAAACACAATTGTGCACAATTGTGAGATTTAACATTTTCAACTCCTCACTTTACTTTGCTCCTAAAGTAGAGGAAACTCCTTTATACACAAGAAGCCCATTGACTTCAGTGGAGGTATGCATACATAATGAGGGTGAAAATTGGCTAAGAAAAGTTTGTACATTTTTGAGGCTTAAAAGACACCTTTCAAAATGACCTTGGAAAAAGAGTATGGTGTGAGGGGAAGAGGTACGTCTAGCAGTATTGGCAGCATCCTTGGAGAATTATCACTTAGGTAAAATCTATGACTTCTCAAAGTTGAAAAGAAACTTTCCCTAAGAGCAATAATCACCAGCTGTGTGATTTTTCTCTGAAGATAACAAGTACTGTATGCGTGTCACAGTACTGACCAAGTCAGATCATCTGCCAAATTTAGCTTGAGGGGTTTAGATCAGTGAATGCTGATATACAAAGTGAAGTTTTCCCACCTGGACTCCCTGCAACTCGCTGGAGTGAAGACTGACTCAATTCAAAAGGTAGAAATATGTTCCACTCCTTCAGTATTTGCATCTGAGCTAATTCTGTGTTGTTCTCCCAGCCCCTGCAATGTTGCCTGGTATATTGCTGCTGAGCTCCATCCCTGCTTTGTACACATGGAATGAGTATTGCAAGATGCACTGCTTAGACCTCCTCACAGCAATTCTGTGTGATCCCAACCTACTTACAGGATCCAAGGTAAATCGGTACACCAGCGTTTCCTGTGTGATTCCTAGACAGAGTTTCACCATGGTGATCCTTGCTGAAAAACAGCAAATCCCTGCCATTTCTGCTTTTAAGGCAATGCTAACACTTCCGCAGACAGTGCTGTAATGTGTATCCTGAGTGTTCATGGAGTCTGAAAGAAGTGACAGTAAAATCCTCACCAAAGTATAAAAAGGTTACTGCAATCCACTTATGGCTGGAGCCTGAGTTTCCCTGAGTATCTTCTTGTTTATTCATTTGCTCTTTAATATTTAGGCAATTCTCATTAGAAAGTTGCTACTGGCTGTTTTATGGTGACTGAGTTTTTAGTGCTATCAGTTATACATCATTGCAGGGGTTCCAGTGAAGTGTCTGTTTATTGCCAGTTGTTTGTTGAGTCGCTTCACCCTTACAACTCTGCCCACCAAGGCATTTTAAACTGCTATGGTGGATGCAAGTGGCTGGCTGGTCAATAAGCATATTTGACTATCTAGTGGTTGACTCTGTTTCTTTGGATTAGACCATTCTAGATCCACTGCCCTTATCCCACAAAAAAAAAAAAAAAAAAAAAATCGTAAAACCAAACAAACAAACCCCCAAACTAATACAAACAAATAAACCCAAACCAAAACAAAATACCCCCCCCCCCTTTGCACAAGTAATTTTCTCAAAAATAAAAAAGTGGCTTTTTAAAAGAAAGACTGATCATAGTTAATCTGCCTCCAGTGTATGCTGTTCCACAACTGCAAAGTTAGATTTTCCATGTGTTGCTCATATCATCACACATTCATAATGTTTATGTCACTTTTAGAAAGTTTGTATTTTGTTTTAAAAAGATAATTCTTAATTTTCCTGTGCAGAACTTGTTACAACTTTTATCCTGGAGGCTGAGTTCCTGTGTTAAATGCTTAGCCAAAGTGTAATAGAAAAGAAAGCAATGTACAAACCTTTCTTCCTTTGGAGACAGTTAAAGAGGCTAGAGGAAACTGTTTGGTGTCTTTTAAATAGATCGATAGTATGGATGTTATTCCCATTGAACACTGTTTCTGAGTTTTCCTGGTGCTCGTGTTGGGAAAAACCCCACAATATTTCAGGTAATACAATTAATATCTCTGATTCTTTAATTATGTTCTCTCAAGCTAATTTAGAGAGTCAATAAGCTCTGCTCCCTGTCCTAGTAGAAAATCTTGCATTAAATACAGAAAGATGAACAAGAATCCAGGAAAAAAGAAATCTGTTCTCAGGCTAATGAGCCTTTCAGGGCTGAGAATATAGAATAGAATAGAATAGAATAGAATAGAATAGAATAGAATAGAATAGAATAGAATAGAATAGAATAGAATTAACCATTTTGGAGAAGACCTTTGAGATCACTGAGTCCAACCTATCACCCAACACCATCTAATCAACTAAACCATGGCAACAAGTGCACCATCCAGTCTCTTCTTAAGCACCTCCAGTGGTGGTGACTCCACCACCTCCCTGGGCAGCCCATTCCAATGGTCTCTCTCTCTGTGTGAAGACCTTCTTCCTAACATCAAGTCTAAACCTCCCCTGGTGCAGCTTGAGACTGTGTCCTCTTGTTCTGTTGCTGGTTGCCTGGGAGAAGAGACCAATCCCCACCTGGCTACAACCTCCCTTCAGGTAGTTGTAGAGAGCAATAAGGTCTCCTGTGAGCCTCCTCTTCTCCAGGCTAAGCAACCCCATCTCCCTCAGCCTCTCTCATAGGGCTTGTGCTCCAAACCCCTCACCAGCTTTGTTGCCCTTCTCTGGACATGTTCCAGCAACTCCTACCTTCTAACAGATCAACACCTGCCCCCACCTTGGTGTCATCTGCAAATTTACTGATGATGGACTCAATCCCTAATCCAGATCATCAATAAAGATATTGAACAGGATGAGGCCCAAAACTGGTCCCTGGGGGATACCACTGGTGACTGGCTGGATGTGGCACCATTCACCACCACTCTCTGGGCACAGCCCTCCAGCCATTTCCTAACCCAGTGCAGAGTGCTGCTGTCCAAACCACCAGGCTGACAGCTTGGCCAGGAGTTTGCCTTGGGGGATTGTATCAAAGGCCTTGCTGAAGTCCAGGTAGACTCTCAGAGGAGGTCAGGTTGGTCAGGCAGGACCTGCCCTTCCTAAATCCATGCTGGCTGGGCCTGATGCCTTGGCCACCCAGTAAGTGCTTTGTGATTGCATTCCAGATGACCTGTTCCATAATCTTGCCTGGCACTGAGGTCAGGCTGACAGGTCTGTAATTCCGTTTCTGCCCTCCGGCCCTTCTTGTGGAATGGACTGCCCGGAGAGGTGGTGGAGTCACCATCATTGGAGGTGTTCAGGAGGAGACTTGATGGGATGATTGGTGCCATGGTCTAGTTGTTTAGGTGGGCTGGATTGGTTCATAGGTTGGATGCGATGATCTTGAAGGTCTCTTCCAACCTGGTTTATTGTATTGTATTGTATTGTATTGTATGGGCATCATGTTGGCCAGCTTCCAGTCATCTGAGACCTCTCCAGTGAGCCAGGACTGGTGAAAAATGATGGAGAATGGCTTGGCCAGCTCATCTGGCAGCTCTCTCAGCACCCTAGGATGGATCCCATCCAGTCCATGGACTTGTTGGGATCCAAGTGGCTGAGCATGTCTCTAACTACTATCTTCTGGGATTACAGGGGAACTATACTGCTCCCTGCCTCCATCTGTCAGCTCAGGAGGCCAGTTTTCCGGAAGACAACCTATCCTGCTATTAAAAATTGAGGTAAAGAAGGTGTTAAGTACCTCTGCCTGTTCCTCGTCTTTTGTTACTATATTTCCCTCTGTGTCCACCAAGGAGTGGAGGTTGTCCTTGCCTCTCCTCTTGCCATTAATATATTTGTAAAAGCATTTTTTGTTGTCCTTCACAGCAGTGACCAGTCTAAGCTCTAAATGGGCTTTTGCCTCCTAATTTTTTTTTCCTACATGACCTAGTAACATTCTGAAATATTTCATGGGTTACTTCACCTTCCTTCCAAAGAAGATACACCCTCTTTTTTTGCCTTAATTCACCCATAAGTTCATTGCCCATCCAGGCAGGCCGTCTACCCCAGCAGTTCATCTTCTGGCACATTGGCACAGCCTGTTCCTGTACCTTCAAGAATTCTTTCTTGAAGTATGTCCACCTCTCCTTGAACCCTTCATTTTTAAGGGCTGTTTCCCAAGGTACCTTCTAAATTAGTTCCTTGAGTAACCTGAAGTCTGCCCTCTGGAAGTCCAGAGTGGAGATTTTGTTGCTGCCCCTCTTAGTTTGAGTGCATATCGAAAACCCAATTATTTCATGGTCACTGGACCCCAGACAGCCTCCAACCACCACATCTCCCACCAGCCCTTCTCTATTGGTAAAAAGAAGGTCAAGCAAAGCCTTACCCCTTGTAGGCTCACACAGCAGCTGGGATAAGAAGCTATCCTTCATGCACTCTTAAGAACCTTCTAGACTGCCTCCTCTCTGCTGTGTTAAGTTCCCAGCAGATATCAGGCAGGTTAAAACTGCCCATAAGAACAAGGTCTGGCGATCTTGAGACAGCCTCTAGGTGCCTATAGAATAATTTATCTGCCTCTGACCCCTCAACCAGTTTTTCCAGAGTCTTGATGTCCTTTCTGATTGCCTTTGGACCTCTGGTTTCAACCTCATCACTCCCTACCTGCATAACTATCCAGGGATAGTAATCAGAGGACTGTACCAGACTAGGCAGCCTTCTGGTAACATCTCTGACCCGGGCCCCTGGGAGGCAGCAGACTTCCCTGCAGGAAGGATCTGGCTGACATATGGGGCCCTCTGTTCCCCTCAGGAGGGAATTACCAATAGCAATTCCCCTCCTCTTTTTTTTTGAGGGAACAAGTCCTGATGCAGGGGGTGGGGGGAGGCTGTTTGGCTTTAGGCAACACCTCAGATGGTGTGTCTTCACTGTCAACTTCCAGTGCCCTATACTTGTTTTGCAAGAGCAGCTGGCAAGGTGAGGGCAGCCATCAGGGTTTTACTGTGCGTCTCCTAACAGGGAACTGTATCCATTTCCTGCTGTATCTTGGGTCACCTCCCTCTGCTAGGGGAGCCTGCAGAGCCTGCTTACTCAAATCCAACTCCCTTTCACATTCCCTTACAGTCCTAAGTCTAGCAACTTCTTCCTTCAGTTCAGCCACTAGATTAAGCAGATAATTGAGCTGCTCACACCTAATGCAGGTGTTATCTCCACTGCCCTCCATTTCAGGTGCCAGGCTCCAGCACTGTGCAGCCAGTAGCCTGGACACCTGCCTGCTTAAGTTCAACTTCAGTCTGGGTCAACACAGATCTTTTGAAAACAGCTTTGTGGTGAGTTACCACCACCCCTATTCCTGGCCACAGGACCTAACTGGAGAACAATTCAGGAACAAGCTCACATGTCTCAGCACCGCCCTCCCTCTGGTGAAATCACCCCCGCTGCAGCAGTCTCTGCCGATGCCACACCGGCCTCTCAGGGGAGAAATAACTGCCTCGTGGGGTGGGGGACCTGCCAGTCTGCATGGTGTGCGGCCCCGGTCCTGCCTTGGTGCACTGCAGTTACAGATCAACTTCTGAGCTAGATCGACTTATTCTGAGCTAGTAGTGAAATCCCGGTATCTCTAATGCATAGTACAACATGAACATGTATCAGTTTGCTATGAATTTAACAACCCGAGGGTTGACTGAGCCTGTCATGACCAAGTGAATGTCTGTCTGGCTCAGAGCAAGCCATGTTGGTAATCTTTAGTGTGGAGTCCTCATGCAGTGATCGGGAAGGGGCAGACAAGAAGAGACTCCTTTCTGAGGCATTTGGGGGCATTCTGTGGGAAAGCCACTGAAGTACTGTCCTCACTAGTCAAGGTCACTGAGTCTTGTTGATAAGCATAAAGCTTGTCAGATGGCATCAGCACATCCTGCTGAGAACTTCCACAGCAGGGGTAGATTGGGTCAGGAGAAAGGAGACCTGATGAACAGGGAACTTTTGAGCAAGAGATGGTAGCATTTTTATTTTTATTTTCTCAATGGATGCAAGAAAACAAGAAGCCATCCTATGCTGAAAGTGGAGGGTCAGAGCCCCCAGTAAAGTTGAAATGGTTGCAATCTCATATGGCTGAGTCACGTGCTCTCAGTTCTGACTGTGAATAAAGTCCAAAATATTTTTTTTGTGCTCATAGAAAGTAAGAGACAGTTCATCAGAACTTACAAGAACTGTAGCATACAATGCATGCTTGTTTTGTAATTTCAACCTTACTTCATCATACGTACAAGTTACTCACAAACAAATTGTTTCAAAAGGTTTCCACCTCTCCTTTTATTTCAAGTACCCAGCCTCTCTTTGTCTTTGATTTAAGAGTGTCTTATTCCCTGCAAATCTTTTCACTAAAATAACTCCTGTGTTGCACTCGGAGGAAGCTCAAGACTATCATAAAAATAATAAGACTAAATATCAGTTATTTTAAAATTAAATAGATATCATTGATAAATAATTCCACCAGATCTTTGATACTCTATTTAGAGGAGTAAAGAAGCTGGGTGTTTTACAAATGGATATGCTCTAAAGAACTGTAATATTTTGAGACTTTTTAAGATAGATTTTTGGTTGTGTGCTTTGCATGGATATTTCTAAAGTTTAAGAGAAAAAGATATTGATTTTGTCAAATTATAAAAAAAATGCTATTCTTATCCTACATGAAATGCACTAACATTGTGTACAGCTGAAGAAAGATATTACCTAGAAAACTTGTCTTCCTAGAAGATGTACGTATGCATAGATTCACACTAATGTGCATCCCTCTATTCTCACAAGATCCTGTCCTTACTCCCGTGTACACACACAGCAGTTTAATATTCTTTCTAAAATGTAATTGTGTATTTTCATTGTAGGGTAACATCTTTTGGCGAAACTATGGATCCTAGCTCATACGACTATAGTCAAAGTCAATTCTTCCTAGACTGTATGGCACCTTGTAATTCAGTTCTTATCAGAGGAAGTGTCATTGAAAGGCAGAAATATAATGTAGAGTGGTCGTATTCCTTAGAGGCATTACTTTCAAATTAATACAGATCTAAGTCTCTAATACACGATCCTTTGCTATATTGACTTGTTGAAACCGGACATTTGTATCCCTACTTTGGTCTTTATTCTTTCAGTCACATGAATATGGGAGGGAAGACAGTATTATTTTCCTTCAGTCCCTCCTGCACACTTTTAGACTACTTTGAGCATGGGGAGGAAGTTTGAAGTTTGACCTTTTAGTCCCAAACAGCAAAGTAGTTACAGACCAAATAAGTACAGACCTACTTGGTGGTAGCTGAGATTTCTCTCTGGATCTCAATATATATGCAGAGGTCATGGATTGCTGGTCCTGACTGCTTGAGTTGGGAGGTAAACCAACAGTAGAGTAATACCTCAGAGGACTTCCTATTTTTTATTTACAATTAGCCATGGCACCAATTTTTTCCCACTGGAGGGCATGGTACAGGTATCCTGATTGGCTGCAAACTAACTGCAATGCTAAACTGGAATTTTTGTGTAATTTCATGCTTGCTGTTGAAAGTTTAGTAATTGCACACTTGTTTCAGTGAGGTTCTAAGTGTTGCGCATATGCTGCTGTTTTATGGGTCACCTACAATAACCCTGATGCTATTCTGCATATCTTGGTACAGGCAAATTACAAAAGTTGTGTGATATTTTATTTGGATTCACATGTCGTTTTCACTTTAAATGTACAATTTGAAAGCTACATTAAAGAGAAAAAAACCCCACCACTCTTTTTGGTGTAGGCATCTCTTCTGGTTTTATTTCAGATTTGTCTCCAATCAGCATATTAATATCTGTAATTAAACCATGAAACATCATAAACTATATTCCAAAGGTTAGTTACATAGATTTTTAACATTTTTGTATAATCTCTTAATATTACTGTAGCACATGCATTTATTTTATGTACTCTGACATCCATGTCGTGTAATGTTTGCTCAGCTGTTTTACTACTAGTCAAAATTAAAAGTTGGTTGTGTTTTGGTTTTTAGTGGGTGTTTTTTCGATATTTTCATCTGGTTGTCTTTTGTTCACTCATTTTTTCAGCCTTTTCTCTGCAAGGTCTGCCCAGCTCAAAGTAAATGAAGCTGTCTGCTATCAGCTTATACGTCATCACTAACAATAAACATGCCAAGTTCAGAACCTGTATTTTGTTTTCTGACTATTGCTGATAGCAGAAAAAAAGACAGCCTTGATTTTCATTTACAGGGTTGACCCTACAGGGCTAGGAGCAAGGGATAAAAAATGAAATTTGACTTGAAACAAACTGAGGAAACATGACATAGGAGTCAGAGAAGGATTATATATGCATCCCTGAGGTGCGATTTTTAACAAACCATCTTCTTTCACTTGAGGAAATTCTAAATAAAACACTGCAGAGATTCTCGTAGCTGTCCAGTTGGCAAGGGCTAATGCATCTGACGCTGAATTATGCATTATCCATTGTGGTTTTACCCTTTTTCCTCTTTTATTCTTCCTCCCCTCCCCCCCCCCCTTGGTAACTGTTTCTTTTGCATATCTTGAGGATAGCTATAAAAACATCTAGTTTTTTAAATATGGAAATTCAGAGTACCTTAATCTGTTCCTCACATAACTCATTCTGAGAGCAATTTATAATCATGTGTGGACTTGGCTTTTAAGAAACTGTTTAATTTACTTCATCCAACATACATTCACATAAGAAGTCCCTCTTTGTGCTTGTTCTAAGACCAAGCACTAGACTGGAAGGACTATTTCCTTCTGTCCCAGTTACACTGTGTTCTTTATGGTTTATTCTTCTATCACTGTGTATGTTATCGGTTATTTCTTTTCCCACTGCTGGTGCATGTTAAAGATTGGGGAAATGTTATAGAAAGCCTTGATTCAGGCACAGTTTCAATCCAGAGCTGTGTGCAGGGGAATGTATATAAGTGATGTTTCTTGCCTACCCTTCTACTTTGTGAAGCCTATTGCGAAGTGAGACTGGAAGCTTCTGCCATCGTTCTACTTTTGGACACTGCTGGAGTTCCTTTCTGAGAGTGTTTGGGGAAACGATGAATAGTTTTATAAGAACAAATTTTGGCCCTAAATCTAAAAGCTCTGTAACCCTGTTTGGGAAGTTATACCAACTGTTGTATAAATCAGCCAGCAATGTGCTGTCAGTGCTGAATTTTACTTTTAAAGCGTAAGTCCAAAACAGAGGCAGAATTCAAAGAATTCAAGAAGCAGAAGTTTTGCTTGAGTTTTCTAATGCAGTTTGTGAGAATGGTCTGTGCTGCATGCCACCAGAAGATACAGCAGTTATCCCTTCTATGTTCTGCCTTTGCCTCCTTGATATGTCTACTCGTGCTTTCTGCCCTCAGCAGAAAGATAGGCTTTCCTGTGCTTACAGCATGCTGAGTTAAGCCTGTTCAAATTTGCTCAAGAAGAAAAGCCAGTGCAGGCACTTCTCACAGCAGTAACAAGGCAGTAGGTAAGGCAGAGGTCTCTGAACAGCACAGTCAGGTCACAAGCTTTCCATCCCACCCGATTCCCAAGCAAGCTCTGGCAACAGGAGAGAGCTTGCCCATTAATCTAACGCCTACTGCAGTTGGCAGTCGTTTTCGGAAACCAAACAGGGTGCTGAAGTGCTGCTGTTTGCTACAGTAGGTGGCCTCCTGGGCCTTGGCAAATCTTAGGCACTGTTAGCAGACTTTCTGATACAGGAGTTTATATCAGGTGAATATGAACTCTCTGGAATGCTTTTCAGCAAACTTGCTATTAAAATGACACTGCCAGCTGTAATCTTCTTGGTTTTCATTTTCATGTTAGTGCCAAAAAGTTGACAAAGTCCAGATTGTAGCTTTAGAACTGCCAGGCAAGCTAATCCTGTATAATTTTGTGTGAGTATAGGAGTGCTTCATAGTTAAGAGATGATACTTGACATCTCTTAGCTCTATTCTGTTTTATTAAAGAAAACTCCTTAAATTTAATTGAAGGCAAACAGATCTTAATTGTCATGTAGAAGCATTTACATGCTAGGATACTGTTAGTTATTGAAGCGATAAGAGGAATTTCAGTGCAATTATGGTTGAGAGCAAGAGAGAATGGTGATATTTTTTATTTAACTTTCTCCTGTATTACAATCATTGTACTTACACATTTTTGTAGAAATTTTGAAACCTCAGGCTCCTAGACTGTAACTCTTCATTTGCTGAGCTAGCCTAATGATATATATCTATGCCAAAAAATATGAACAAAAAAAAATCATGAAGCCAAAGCAGTGTTTCTTTTTTAGTGCCTGTGTTTTTCTGAATGGTGTGGTATTGATGTTTGAGTGGTGAAGGAAAAATTATAAATGCTTACTACTGCAAAATTTATAAATACTTAATTCCTCCAAGTGTAAGATAGCGTTAGCCATTTCAAGAAGTCAGTAAGAATATTCTTTTAAACTTATTTTTCCTTTCCATTAATCTGGACACCTTGCAGAAATATCCCTTTTCTGCCATGAATGTAATGTGAAACATTTTACTTCTGTCTTCAGTTGTTTATTTTGCTAAACAATAGTTGTTTGCTGATCTAAACCAAACCAAACTCATGGAACAAAAAAGCTGCTGTCTTTGGAAGTAGGCATCTACTAACATTTTTTGGTAGGAAGAATATTATGCATCAAAACCATGAAGGAACCAGTAATTATTTTACCATTAAGTTTATTTTACTAAATACATACTTTAGTTCCAGTCATATCACTTAAGGACAATATCACATGAGTTTCTCCACAGATATGCAGCAAGAGGCCTTTTATAAGAATATTTGATAAATCAATGTCATTTTTTTCATATTGGCAAAAGCTGGAGGCAGAGTTTTGTTGTTACAATGTTTTATCTTGACTTTGCGACAGATTGATACAGAAGACAGTTACTCTGATTTTCCAGAACGTGTAGAAATGGCAGCAAGTTGGCTGTGGCTGGGAGAGTATCTGTGCACAGCACCTTTGTTTTGCATGTCTGATCTATAATCTTAGCTCATGCAAGGCACATTGAAGAGCAATGAAGTTAGTAAACAGACTCATTGTGTTTGGAGATTATATTATATAGCGTGGCTGGAGTGAGGAGGATTTAAAGCCATGTGCCAATTTCTTGGCTGCAGCTCCAACTGCCATGCTTTGTTTCAGCACTGCTCACATGGTAGAAAAAGAGACCTTGGGAGGTTTACAGTGAAGGTGTTACAATCTAACAGAACTTTTGGAAAGATAAAACATATGACTGATAGCAGAAACTCATGTTGGTGCCGATAAAGATGACTGGTGGTTGGGGTTTTTTTATAGCGTGCAGTTTTATCATTTAGATCAGTTTTTGCTTCCTTTCAATGCAAATCTCTAAGACTATCAGTTTCTTCCAAACTGAAATTACCTAAACCATACAACAACTAGATAGATACCAGTAAGCATGCATAAATATATGGGAAAATTTTAACATTTGCCCCACCAAATAACTTCTGGTAGCATTTAGTCTTTATACATGACTTATCTGTGCTGTAGGAGAAGCATAATACATTTCCTGAAAGAACTGTAGCTGAATCTGGTGAAAGAGATTGCCATATTTGTAAAATATATGATTATATGTCATATGTGTTGGCACACTATGACATGGTCAAAATGTATCATGAGATAGGTAATAGATATTTCACGTGTGACTCAAGATCTTCAAAC
Organism: Picus viridis; assembly: GCA_033816785.1. Classification (NCBI taxonomy): domain Eukaryota; kingdom Metazoa; phylum Chordata; class Aves; order Piciformes; family Picidae; genus Picus; species Picus viridis. The sequence goes on from CM066576.1 coordinate 30,104,272, forward strand.
TGTTCGCAGTCATCATTGTGGCATTGCAGTTTTTGATGTGCGTCCATGGTGAGCAGTGCCTGTTTGAGGTCACATGTCTTCAGCCATAGAAAATCAGCTAGCCACATCCCTGGGTGAGATCCCTGGTAAGAAAGTAGCAGCTAAAAAGGGAGGAGAAAATTCTGCTCAAGAAAAAGGGTTTATAACAAATCCGAAAGATGATCTGTGCTTCTGTGGAGAAGTGAGACTTTTTAAGTATCAGCCACTTCACTGAATGGGCATAATCTAGGACACAGATTCCATTCTATTGTGAGCTCAGCCAGTCTGTACTGCATGGTGACAGGAGTCCAACTCTTTATCTTAAAATGCAGCATGAAGTAGTGGATGTTAAGGGTTAACCTTTAAATGTTCATAATCTTGACAGTGAAATCTGTTAATACACATATGGTTGATTAAGCTGCCACCTGCATTCTGGCATTAGAAGATATCTTTTTGATTTTCATACTACTCATTTTTGAGTAATGTTACTGTCCCAATGTAAAATTTTCTCAAAAACAAAAAGTACAGGTTTTTTGTGGTTTGTTTGGATTGGGTTTTGGTGGTGGTTGGTTTGTTTTGGTTTTTTTTCCCAGGGTTCTGTTTGGGTTTTTTTGTTTGTTTCATTTGGTTTTGTGGTTTTTTTTTTTTTGTTTGGTTTTGTTTCATTTGGTTTTGCTTTGCTTGTTTGCTTAGGGTTTTCTTTTGTTTGTTTGTTTTTCTAGTGGTCTTTAAACATCTGCTTTGCTGTTTATATGCTATTAGCTTGTAGACATATCAGCGAGCATTTATCCACATTGCCCCATATGACCTTAGCTATCACATAATTTCAAAACTTTAAAATGGACAAAAATTGCATGTTTCTCTCTTTGTCAGAATAAGATTGGTTTGACTCTTATTTCTCAATCTTTTATTCTAATATTTTTTCACACTGTTTCTCACTAACCTCCAACTACAAAATGGCAAAGGGCCATTGTGAATTAGGATGTGATACTTCTGTTGGTGGTGCTGCATCTTGTGTGAAATATGTAAATGTTGCCACTGAGAGACTTTCCATGACCATTATTTATTACATTGTGATAACAAAGTTGCTTTCTTAAATCTTAAAAGAAATGTGCATTTTTGGAGAGTTTGGAAATGACTGTGGAACATGCCTCTACAATATGGCTTGTTCATACTGTCTCATTTTAGCAACTAGCTTAAATATATAAAGTCAGGATCTGAGCTGTTTATATAGTCAACAGAGCATCCACAGGGGTTTATGGAGTGTCCAGCTGGGACCCTACTTATTTTTATTGATCACATAGGAAACCTACCCGTGCTAAGGTAGATGATGTGAACATAGATAAGCCCTCAAACTTAAGAAAAGCCACAAGGTTATTAGTGTTAAATCCTTTTTCTCTCTCACTGAAGTTAGGGAAGCTGGACCAAAACTAAAGACATGATACTTATTTGACACATATATGTACTAGGTAGTTATAACTTTATTGCATTCAGTCTTATGTAACATAATAGAAGTTGGTACAAACCAGTTAGTTGCAGAAGGCAAATATCAAACATAGGTGACAACACAAGGTGAGCTTTTTTCTTCTGAGGAGGAAAGATTTGATTTAAATTTTATTTTCTTTGTAGTGGTATCAGTTATGGCATATTGCTAATACCCATCGGAATTGGCGCTAGTAATGCAAGCCATTTAATTAGGTTGTTTCGGGGGTTTTTGTTTGGTTGTTTTTTTCTTTTTTTCTGAGGATGTCTTCAACATGGGCAATGCAATCAAAGATGAGCATAACACAGAGAAACTGAAGTTGTGAGTTCATTTCATAATGGAGTTTGAATGGTGATGTGACGACAGTTTCAGTGCTCATATGAATATTCAGTGTTTAAAGATACATCTCATTCTGGAGTACATCTAGGCCATTGGAGGAGCTTAAAGGTGACAAGATAGCATTCTAGAGACTGAACTAAGGTGACGGCCTTGCTATTTTTCTTTTCTACTAGGCTGTTCCACTTGCTTAGTGTGTACAAAGTCCGACTGCTCAATCCTACTTGCTTCAGGAGACTACAAATTTTCAGGTAGAGCAAACCTCTGTTTTTTACCTTTTGAACATTCAATAATCTTTTGCCATGAGTAGTTCTGTTATTTGGAAGTATTTCTGTTACATGGAAAGTGGATGGAAACTGGTATGTTTCCAGAGGTCAGATGCAACACAGATGTGGAGTTCATGTTCACACCTGACTAGGCCTCTAGCTCTGTGTCTTCAGGACTCAGTCTGAAGGGGAGGGGGAGATGGAAATAAGAGGAAATGAGAAGTTCACATTTTAATTCTATGTAGGAGTAAAAATATTTCATTTTTATTTTTTCTTTAATGCCTATTAAACTTATAACTGTGAGTACTTGGATTAAAAATTATATGTAATGACTATTTTAGACAATGTCCTTAGGGTGTCTTTATAACTCTGTGATTGCTTGCTCTCTCAAGAGGCACTAGTACATCTTAAAATGGAAGCCAAGGTGTCTGGATAGCTGCTTAATAAATGTTATTAAAAGCATGGATTCCCTGAACTGGAGTCTTCTTTATTCAATGATATTTCGGTATTAAGTATGGAACTATGGTAAAAATGCCCTTTTAAAACGTATGATAGATGGTAAGAATTAATTGGTCTTCAAATGTACTTTTCATCTACAGCCTGGTTTATGCATATATGGTAATGCTCATAGGAGAAAGACAAGGGCCCACAGGAAAGCACAGGGTTTGTTAGACAAACTGTGGAGGAGGCATGGCATGTTCCCTTAAGCTGGCTTATCCCTGGAACTTGTGGGGAAACTCATGTCCATCTCCTTGATAAAATATCTACACTCTGCTTCCCAGCATGTGAGCTATAGTTTCCTGAGAAGACATTCATTTTTTTCCATGTCATTCTGCAAAAAGGGGTAACATGGAGCCCAGAGGTCATAATTTGCTGAAAGAATTTCATCCATCTGGGAAAAGAGCTAAGTCACTGCCTCCTGTTTTTGTCTTCAGTGCTATTATTAATCAGATGCCAAAAGAATCTTGGAAGAAATTCAAGGGAAAAGGAAGAAAAGCTACAGCGTTGCTGTATCTTCTTGTGACCTCCATTAGGATTTCCACTGCATTTTTCTCTATCCTAAATGTTCTGTTGAATGTTAACTCCTAGTTCTCATAATTTTCTCAAATAGGTGTGTTTTTTGTTTTGTTTTGTTTTCCTGAAACTAACTTTAGAAAAACCAAAGGAGTGGATATTGTTTCCTCTATAGAATTTAGTACTTGAAAAAGAAAAGAAGAGAGACTCTTTCATATGTTGTTGCCTCTGTAGAATCACTTGGCAGAAACACCAGGATGATAGTATATTTATTTATTTTTGTTACCTGTGAAGTCAGTGGAAGTTCTGGTATTGATTTTTCTGAGTGAAACGTAGGCCACTTCTTGGATTTCAGCACAGGCCTGATTCCAGGCTATGTAGCTCAGTACAATACACTAATGCATATGTGACGACTTCAGTTCTCTCACCTAATGCTGAATAATAAAGCACACTATATCAATACTACCAGTGGTCAGGCATGAAATGTAGTTATCAGCACAGCATGTAAATGTTTGAATGCAGGAATATGCTTTGTCTGTGACATTTAATGTTACTGTTAATTCAGATTAGAGTGGTCATAGGTGAATTTTTCCAAAACAAACTTAAATTCCTGTATATATACAATTACCTGTGACGTCAGTGGAGGTGGCGTATATTCAGCACCTTAGAAATCAGGTCACTGTTTAAGGGCTTAAATATGAATAATGTGCCTAAGGTTGAAGATTTTGGCTTTAGTGAATTGTCTCAGGTCACAGAGCAAATCAGTGACAGAGTCAGCATTAGCAGCCAAGTCTTTTCAGTCAGGTACAGTTACTATGCTGTAGCCAACTCATAAATATGTCTGTGCCTCAATGTACATAAGTAGTTCAGTCCATTGTGTCTTAGTGCTTACCTCTTCTATACTTCTATAATGTGGCTGAAGGCAACATTGCATTTTCATTAAATCCTCTGCAGCCCCACTGCATAACTTCAGTCAGATCACAACATTAAAGCTGAGAGTCAAATTTTATCTGAAGTACACTTAGAAAACAACATCTGCCATCTGCTGCAGCTCTTTCCTTCTTTTGTGAACTATTCAACTTTATGAAGAAACTAAGGTATTAATGTTAAAGTTTTGGCATTGGAGTAAAAGTATCAGTGAAGTGTGTTGCACTGTGTGCTTTTCACAGAACAGAAACCATAGCGCTTTTGTTACAGGGCAGTATTTAACTACTGGAGGTTATCCTAGTGGCAAGATTGTCCTTATTTGATAATGATGAAACCTAAGTTTGATGTATTTGCTTCAGCAAAATTACCATGTGGTAAATAATGTTTTGAGTGTATTTATTACAATCCTAGTTTAAGCAAAATGATTGCTGCAAATAATGCTGCAATGTCCTGACTTAGGTTCATATTTTTTCTTCAAGTGGAGAGAAATGCATTTTGAAGGTAGTTTTTATTTCTAAATTATTTTTTTGCAGTACAAATCTTGCATTTCCAAATGCAACGATTAGTCTCTGTATTGCAGCTCTAAACAAGAACAAGGTTATTTATGGAATTAAATATCATTATATGCATTTAGACTTTTGCTTTTAGGTTGACTGTGGATTATTCCTTTTTAATTTTGGACTAGAAAGGCTTTGTAATGTATGTTTTTGGAGTTTTTTCTAAATGGTTTCGCTCCGGTGAAGGAAGAAAGTTCAGTACTTTTCTGTCTTGGGAAAGACAGTTTCATAAGTTCCATAAGGCCTGCCAGATCTGTATCATTCCAAAACTGCCCAGGAGTGTCATCATAATTTCTTAAATGTGATATAATCTGGAGGGGAAAAAAAAAAAGTTTAAGAAATTCTGTAGCATTTTAGAGTTTCTGTTTCTCTTTATCACAGTACAAATCAAAGATACCAGGTTGACTTGAGAAAAGTACAGGAGTCCTGTGTCTTCCTAGCTCAAGAAAATATATTTACCAATAGTGCAAACTTTTTCACACTGTCTTAATAGTTGGATTCAGTGCAGAAAATGGTAAAATGATTGGCTCTTTCCCTTCATTCTCTTCTCAGACTGTTTTCCAGATACTGCCAACTCTTATGTTGTAAGATTTTGTACAGTTTTTATTTTTGCAATGTGGACATCTGTCCAGTGGGAACAGAAATGAGAATTTCGGAGTTTAATGGCAACCTGATAACTCAGTTATGAAAATGCTAATTAAGGCATATTTAAATGAGGCCTTTACAAATGACAGTTTTTTATGACTAAAATCCCTTCCCACTTATAATCTCTTGAAATTAGTGATGTTAAAGATCAACTGTTACATTTGAAAACAAAAACCCTGTAGGACTGAGGAACTGCACACCTATTTCAGTGTCACTGTGATTCTTTACATTTGCATGTCATGTGTTCTATGCTTTGTAAAAAGTGTATTAAGTAAAAGAACACTTTTCAGGGTTCTGTCCTATTTCTGTATTTGTTAGTATTCATTATTTCTCAGTCACTTAGAACTTTGAAATGTTCAAACTCCCAGCAGTTTCTTCATATGGAATATTTATGGTACTGGGAATTCTATCTTTAAATTGTGTAGACCCATGGATCCAGAAGTGTGGGAGAGAGCCACTGTTGGGGGAAAAAAAAGGGTTCTCTCTTCAGCAGAAGTTGTTGGATCTTTGTGGGTGAATAAATACAAGCATTTTTCTACATCTTTTCCGTAGTGTGGCTAACAACCTGCTAGTGCAGTGTGATTTTTCCAAATTAGACACCATTTCACACTTCTTTCTGCCTGTCAAAGAGGTGTCAGCTTCCAATAGAGACTGATTCTGCGGAAGTTGCTGTAGAGTTTGGAGTCCTCAAACTGGTTTTTATAGAAAGATTTAAAGTGTGCTGTCCAATCTAGGACATTCACTAATTCTTTCAGGATGCCTTGAAAGTACTGAGCCCACCTACCATGTTTTAGTCTGGGAAGGGTCATCTGTGTCTTACCAAACTAGGACAAAAATATCTCTTTGTGTCTCTTCTGTCATCAAAAGCTTATGAAAAAAAAGAAAAAAAAAACCCAAACCAACAAAAAAAGCCCTCTTGCTTAGCACAATGACTGAAATGGACATGTCTTCTAATAAATAATATATTTAAAGCTATTAATTGCTTGTTTTCTTACATATCAAGTACTTCTGCAAACCAAATGGGACACAGCTGTACAGAACATAGGTTGCAAGTTTTACAGCTGCTCTCTCCATTCCATTTTTCATATTAAAAAATGACTATTCTGGTTATTCCTTCTGTGCAGAATACACTAAAATGGGAGTGAGTCCCAGGGTGTGGGAATCTTTTTGGTTCTGATCAAACTTGTTCCTCTTGCAGAATTTATTTTTTTCTTTCTTGAAAAGTCTTGATGAGTCAAATGAACCTCAGTGTGTTGCAGCATTATCTGCATGTGATAACATTTTGATGCAGCTTTGATGGCATTCTTATACAGAAACATTATACTGAATTTTATTGCTGTAATTAACGTGGTGAATTCATACTGATGTGACAGATTGCATATAGAAGACAAAGGTGAAATGAGAGTCAAAGGAATGGAAGCTGAAACTAAACAAACTCAAGCCAGAAATAAATAGCAAGTTTTAAAGAAATTTCCTAAAACTATTTATGAGTGAATTATTTTCTTTCACCAGAATGAATTAAGAATAAATAGCTTTCTAAAATGTCTGCTCAAATATAGATGCTAAAGAGTGAGGTTTTGTGGCTCATGACATACAGATGTGACAGAAGCTGATGCTGCTTCTGATCTTAAACATTTTTGACTGCTCAGCAATCTGCGGTTTATGTGCATGCACAGCTTTTGGTAGAGAGATACACCCAGGACCAAACCAGCATTAAAGTTTTTAAAGAACATTTTCAGACCTTTTCACACTTCCCTTTCATCTAGAAACAGAAGCATACATTGGGTGAATGCATATGCATAGCATAGACATCCCTCATATTTGTTTGAGACTTCAATGTGATAACAATATTAAACTGTGATCGTTAGCAATCAATGAGATTAGAGATTTAAGTCATTGTTGTCATCAGTTTGGAGAATCAGCACAAGTGGGGTTTTTGTATTACAGTAAAACAAAATGTATGAGTAGATTAAATAAGGAAAAGGCATTAGCAAACAGCAATTAGTTTGTGTATTGCTGTCAGTAACAGCAGGAAGGTCTGCAATGTGCATGTGTGTATGTTCACCCATTAAGAACCTAGGGAAAATAAGTGTGTAAAAGTCCTTAGACTATTGTACAGAACTGTTAATGGTGTCAGACTAGAGCTCTGTGAACTGTTTTTCATGTAAATGTATTTACAGCATTGAATTTATTCTCTTTTGACCCAAAGTGCATCAGTTTTTCAGTTCATCTCATGCATTTTTATGTTTGGAGTGGCAGCAAAGCCTGGCATGAATCTATAAGAAGTTACTATCACTATTCATCCAACTTGCACCAAGGCCAAACTTCTAATGCTCAAAAAGGCTGAAGTGGAAAGTGTAACCACAAAGATCCAGAGAGAAGTGCGCGGAGGGTTGAGAAGCTCTGATTGGTGGTCCAGAAGATTTTGATTAAAAAGGACTTTATGTAGCATCTTCCATATAGTGATAAATGTTCAACTGTAAAAACTCTCCAGGAATGACAGGAATGAATTCCCTCTAACAATGTGGTGGTGGTGGTGGTGTTTTCCCCATATTTTAAGAGCAAACTGCAATTATACTTTATTATTGTTATACATTTAGAATCATAGAATCATAGAATCATAGAATCAGTCAGGGTTGGAAGGGACCACAAGGATCATCTAGTTCCAACCCCCCTGCCATGGGCAGGGACACCCTACACTAGATCACGCTGGCCAGAGCCTCGTCCAGCCTGGTCTTAAACACCTCCAGGGACTGGGCCTCAACCACCTCCCTGGACAACCCATTCCAGGGCTTCACCACTCTCATGGTAAAGAACTTCTTCCTCACATCCAGCCTGAATCTCCCCATTTCCAGCTTCATTCCATTCCCCCTAGTCCTATCACTACCTGAGATCCTGAGAAGATTTAGTCCACATGTTAGTGGCTTTAGCATTTGAAAAAGGGCTTTTAAGGTAACTTACAAGCAAAGCTGCTCCTGACATTTTGGCCTTCTCTGAACTTAATATATCTATGGAGATTCTTTTTTTGCATCTTCCAATATCTGGAAGGCTTCCTGGGATGTTTTGAAGAACCTTTAATGCACAACTAGTGGCTGCAGAATTTGAGTATGGCTATTTGGAGTAGTAAATTAGAGATTGTTTCTCCTGACAAAGCCTCTGAAGAGTACAAAATCTTCAGAAAGCAATGGATTGTCATTGGTTTATATTTTGCATTCCCTCAGCATACATGAAAAAAAATTGTCTTATACCTACTCTTATACCTACTTCTATATGGAACTGGGTCTGTGAAATCATATTGGAATTGCAGGCTTCCTACACAGTCTTATTGCCAGCTGGTACAATGACACTGCTGTTGTGGGTGATAAGTGAAAAGAAAGGAAGGATTTGCAGTTCTCAAGACTTATGGGAATTTCACAGCTATATCCTCTCCTGTTACTCATGTTTTTATCCCATACTCAGAAGTGAGTCTGGTAACAGGGGCCTCCTGACTGGAGAACACACTTGTGCAAGTGCCCCCTTCTTTCATTCATCTTGATCTTCAGTTACTTACAGTTACAGGTACCTTTGCTTTTTTCATCTTCGTCCTGAGGTCATGTACCTGTAACTACTCTCAAAAGTCACACAGTAACTTTAGGTACAGAAGGCGGCTAATTGTCAAATTGTATCTAATAGTGTGAGTGTGTTACCAGGTTTTTGTGCCCTTGTCTGGCCTAGTTTCTGACAGGCTTTTAGATAAGGATAAATGTGTTGGATTTGTGGTTTAAATACCTCTCAGATGATGGTAAGCCTACCCTGAGACAAAAGGTCTTTGCCAGCTAACACTGTGGGTGGGATTTATATAGTAAAATGGCCAAGCTGAGGAAATATTGCTAAGAAGTGTGGTAACATCCAAGGTTTTGAATTTACGTACTCTTTAGGTCTAAGGTAGAAAAGAATGTTAGAAAAAAGTTCTTCACAGAGAGCGTGATTGCCCATTGGAATGGGCTGCCCAGGGAGGTGGTGGGGTCAATGTCCCTGGAGGTGTTTAAGAAATGACTGGAAGAGGCACTTAGTGCCATGGTCTAGTTGATTAGTTAGGGTAGGGTGATTGGTTGATGATCTTGGAGATCTCTTCCAACTTGGTTGATTCTGTGATTCTGTGAAGGTAGACTAGTCTGTCCAAAGTAGATGTCTATAAGCTTTCTGGGATAAAGTCCATTGCTGCAGAGAAGGCCAAGTTTGAGGCAGATTAAATTATCTAGAGACCATCAAAGATGAGAAAGAGCCAAATGACTGCCTTTTTTAAAAAATTCTTTTTCTTTTCTTTTCTTTTTCTTTTTTTTTTTTTTTTTTTTTCTTGTTTGCTGTGAGGTTTTATTCTTAATGATAGAGCCAGGTGCCAACAGCAAATTCTTTGCATAGCTTATTGTGGAGCTTGCTTGGCATTGCAGCTGCTACTTTGTTTTGGCTCACTCTACCTTATGCTGAACTTGCTGGTTTGAAAGCCACATAGAATGAAGATCATATTGCTGACATCTCAGAGGAAGCTGTCTCAACAAATCTTAGGAAACAGCTTCTTCCTTTTGTCTCCTGGTGGTGACTGTTCCTTGCCTTACACTTGCATTAGTTCAGGAATCTTCCACAGTAGAGAGTGGTCTGTATTCAAGCACAAACCACACTGTGATGTTGACTTAGAATGCAAGCCTTATCCATTAATATCTGTCTCAACAGCTTGAATCTGGTTTCATATAGTGCATAGTCACTAACGCAAGCTTGCGGTGGTCTAACCTGATTAATCCAGTATAAATTAGGTTGCAAATTCTGTTCTGGTATAGATTTTAAAACTCAGCAAGACAACTTCAGATTGGCAAGTTGACCACACATGGTCATGACCTACATGAGCTTTTGTTCCCTTAAAATGCTATATAGTATTTTGTGGTGACCATACACAAACTGTTGGCAATAAAGGTGCAGTAGCTACTTAGCAGTTTGCTATGTCTATAAACAAATGTTGTCTCCTTAGTAAACTTGATTACTCTCATGCTTTTCCATAAGGAACTTGTAAAACTTGTCAACACTGTTCAAGAAAAAATGTTACACTGTAACCTTTTGAATACTGGGAAATTTCATGTAGAGCAAGAACATCTTGACAGGGTATAGCTGCTCATTTATTCAAAATAAAATGATCATTATTAAGAAAACAATATCTGTTGGTGGTAACCCTGTTCTGATTTCCTAAATCATCCCTTCTTTAAAACAGGCTCATTACTGGGGAAATGATGACTGCTGCTAGTAGGGTATCTAAAGCAACTAGGCACAAGTAGCAGTAAGAATATTATTATCATAGCAGATCCCAGTAGTCCTGCTACTGTTAAGGTTCCATCAGTATTTTCATGGGAAGGCTCCTCTTTTCTAATATCTTTTTTATTATTACTATTTTTGCATGCCAATAAAAATGTGGGCTATACAGGAAACTTGCATGTAAGGTCTGAGGCTGGCAGCATGTGTTTGCTTTGAGTAGCTCTTGAAAAATAATTTGATACCACAAAAGTAATGTTCTTTGGTTCCTGTGATCATGTTAAGGTGCAGATTTTGAATTAGCTGCTTTTTTCTTTTATGAAACAGAAGGTGCTTCTAGTACACTAAATCTACCCATGTTACAATTTTCCTGTGTTTTTGATGTCTGCCTGTCTTTCTCATCTGCCTCTCACAAGCTGGGATTCTGTTACTGTATACGTTGAAGGCAGTGGCACAAGCAGATTGATAAAATTGTGACCCTGCTGATATCAACTGGGTTTTACTGTCAATGTCACTGGGCATCAGGATTTTCCTCTGCTGAGGAAAGCTATTATTAATAAGATTCTGAATGACTAAAGCTTTTCAAACTCACAAGCAGCTGGTAAGGCAAGCAAAACACACATCAAAAGTCTTGTTGCTTGTTTATTTGTGCAGTTCAGCTGGAATTAGTTGCAATGTTTCTTACTATGCTAATTAAAATATTTAGCCTGTTTGGTAAAAGCAGTGAAATGTTGAACGTTGTGCTCTGAGAAACTGACAGACCTCTTGGGAGTCTGGAACTGCAGCACAGGAAGATCAAATACTTCTGTATGCAGCAGGGATGTTTGTGAATGGAACGTGTTCACTGTTTGTTGGCTGATGTGAAACAATTTGGAGACCTTGGTGCAATACCTACTTGTTGAATATCAGTTTTGCTGGGTGAAAAAGTCCTGGTAATTGATATTCTAATCAATGTTTTGGTACAAGAAGCCAAGGATTGAATGGATCTGGAAGCTGATCTACTGTTAGAGCTATTAAAGTGACCCCTCTGAGGAAGAGGAGCATTGAGAGGAGAGAAATGGGAATGGAAAGCACACACCACTGGCTCACATTGTCTGCTTTGTGGACAGCAAAGAGCACCTCCATCAGTGTGCCTGTTAGCTTGACATCTTTATGAAATCTGAATTTATGATGGATCTCCTTCAAAGCCTCTTGCTGAAAATCTCTCCTTCCCACTACTACCCAAGTAGGTGATTACATTTATAGCAAAACATTCCTGTTCCAAATATCTCCTTGACTACATTCTTCATTGGGGCTCAGCAGGGATCTGAAGGAGTGCCCAGCACCAGAGGAAAAAGCAGTCAGGAGCAATGCCCTAAACCAACTGCATGGGCTTCAACATGGAGAGAGAGGTTTAGGCTCACAAGAAGAAAAGTTCCTAACTCATTGCTTTCATGCCCTGTGCTGCCTGCCCAAATGGCAGGTATTGGCATGGAGGGGAGATGAACCAGGGCTTCCCTCCTGCATAGGTTCATGTGTAGCAGTGCAGTCTGTTTCTGATGGCTACATAGCATGAGAGGGAGCAACATTCTCCCTGAGAGAGTGATTTCTTCCCCACTGGAGCTGCGAGGCAGTTAGGAACGGGATGATGATGGTGATCCCAGGCTTGGCTGCATTATACAGAGCAGTGCTGGACAAAGCCTTAGTGGAAATGTTGCCAAGCTCATATGCTTTCTCAGAGAGAAGAGGAATTTCATAGTTCTATTAGGTCTAAGAGAAGGCTCACGCTGTACAGGGCTTTGGTTGTCCAGTTGGTATTTAGTTTGTTCTTTTTATGTAGTGATATAAAGTGATGCAAGTACCAGCAAGATGCAAGTTTGTATTTTGTCTAATTATGACCTTCTTAAGTTAATTTTTATGCATCAAAGCTATTTGACATTTGTCAAAATAAATTCAAGTCCCTAGGAGAGATTTTTATGACAAACCTGCCATTGATCTGACAGCTTGCTCTCTAGGGAAGAAGTGGTGTGGCTGGCATTAAAGACTTAATGCTTCCAAAGTTGTTCTTTACTACTAGTCCCAAAGCAGAGTGTCTGGGCCTGGGTGAAGCTGGCTGCCACGGTGGCAGCTGGGACTTTGACAGTGTTATGAAGAATTGCAACTGTTGATCAGTGGATTGTTACACTGTTGATGATGACAGCATTGCAAATTAATTCTGAAATTAACTGAAGGAACACAAAGAGGTTCTAATATAACTCTGGAAGGAAGAGGGCAGTGTCAAAACTACCAGTGAAGCAGAGGAAAAAAATGCGCTCTGTGTTCTGCCTGGCAGCTGGATGTGAGTGTGCTAAATTCGAATGTCTGGCACCTGCACTCACCTAGCAAAGGCTGAGACATGGAGATGACTAATACCAGTCACAGGGTGGGGATGTTTTGGGTTCTCTGTTGGTTTGGTAAATGATTTATTGCACCTACTGTATCTTAGAGATGCAAAATTAGTAGGCTGATATTTCACTTCTTAAAACAACCTGTTATTTTACAGAATGAAATAATTTCTCATATGGCAGCCTTCTGTCCTTTGTCAGATATTATTCAACCTTGAGTACTTCCAAATACTCAATATCGTTTCACCTATGTGTGCAGAATGTGGTCTACTTCTGACCTGCGGTATCGTTCATTGGTTTGTAGTAACCATTAACATACGCTTTTCCCATGGTTTGTGTACTTATTCTAAGCATGTGCCTTTTACAATGCAGAACACAAGAGACTTGTTTTGTAAGATTAATGAAGGTCACCAAAATTCTCAAAAGTATTCTGATAATTAAGGCTTTGTTTATCAAAAACAAGTTATATTAAGAGCAAAAAGATTCATGGTAATTATTCATAATCTTAACAATTCAAGTGTAGCCACCTCATTTGTGCATTTAATTCTTCTTGTTAATGTTTTGCATAAATCTGCATAATTACTTGAGTTGCCTGTTGTAATTTTGACAGCTACTCAGTTCATGTGCACTAAAGTATATCAAAAGCTTGATGTGCTGAATATTTATAATTTTACGTATGTTCTTGGGATAATATTTTTTCAACAATATTTTTAGGTTTTGTAAAATTGACATGGTATACTTGGAAAGATTGCCAAACATAAAGCTCCGTGTTAGCACACGAGGGAACTAGAGCAAGACTTCAAGGTATCATACTGGGGATTTGAAGTATTTTACGCAAAATACACACAAATTTTGTACATGAAATGTTTCGATAATTTTCTAGTCGGGGTGGTATGCTTCACTAATGGGAACACTACTTTCTGTAGTAAAAAGTTTTTCGGTGTGTTTTCTGCATGTGTAAGTACAACTCGCTACCTTGATTTTGTTCATAGTCACATACAAAAGAATAATAGTGAAAACCAGAAGCACACAGATAGTATTGCATAGCATTAGCATGGGAAGCTTGCCTCACTGTTACATACGCTGCGTAGCTTCATGGGTCCCAGAGGGCTTGAGCAGCTCTGAGAACTGTCTCCTTGCAATTTAGCAAAACAATACAGTAGCAACATCAACCAAATCTAACTTTTGCCTTCCCCAGTGCTCCTGCAAGTGTAAATTTAGTGTGAATGAGAGGCACGTGCTTCAGAGAAATAGAAGACATACAAAAAGAGTAATAGCATAGATCAATTAAGTCTTGCCCTTCAGCCACAGTTTTGGGGAGGAAAGGAATTGCAGAGTGAAAAGGTGAAAGATGATTTCTTCCACACAGAATAAATACACCATTTTGTAAGGACAACAAATACTGAGGTTATTTATAAATATAATTTTACTTGTGAGTTGTCAAAGCAGTTGCTAACTGATTACAGCAGTAAGTTTTCAGTGCATCTGATGAGTGTCTGGCACAGTGCGGCATGACTCTTCTGTCGGTTGAAATCACACAAACTATTCAGTCTTTTTTACAAATGTTGATAAGATCCTGGTTTGAAAATGCTTGTTCAGACCCTTTTAAAATACTGTCTTGAAACAGTGTTTTTTTTTAAAGACTGTGTTGTAGTTACTGAAGTTATAAAGTTTAGCACTTAAGAATAATACTGAAGTATATGTTGTCTGGTGTAGAAGTGTGTCCTCGCTACTTGCTCAGATTTTGACCTTAGTACAATAGTGCTATATGATATAAAAATATGCACCTATATTTGTTAGGTCTTTCATGGAAAAAAAAAAAAAGAGGTCTTTTTATATAAAGCAACTTTAAGACAGCGACAAGGGAGGGAATCCTACTCTAAAAATCATAGCCTTGTTTCCTAGGAAAGAGATTTGCTTTGAATAAACTACTGTTGTCCAACAGCAGAAGAAAAGGAGTGTATCCAAGTGGTATCAAAAGCAGAAGCAAAAATTTCCTTTGGATGCTGGTGTTCCAGCTGCACAGATTCCTCTGCTGTCACAGAGATGATGCTATACATTAATGCTCTACATTAATTTTGAACACTTAAAATATTAGAAATACAGGTTATCCTTCAGTCACTTCAGGGGCATAACACCATGGGAGGAGGGAGAAAAATTTAAACTATTTCTGTTATGCTCAGAATATATTGGAGGTTGATTTAAGACTAAAAGGAGGAAAAGTGCAGTTGTCATGCACTGCTATCTTTCACTTTAATGAGCACTCAAATGTAAGTGAAAAATTAAAAAGTTGTTTTATTTAGAAATAGCTGGAGCCATACACTCAATGTATGTAGCACAGAGTGAGGAATGAACATTGAAAATGAGGGGGAAAACCCATCTACTTTGCAGCTATATTCATTAGTCAAAAGAAGAGTGTTAAACTAAATTTGAGAAGAAAAAAAAAAAAAAAACACACAAAAACCAACCAACCAAACAAAAAAAAACCACAGCACCACCAAACAACAAAACCAACTAAGCACACACAGACACACACACACAAACCCAAACAAAAAAAACCCAAAGGAACCCCAAAAATGCAAAGAAAAAACCAAACCACCCCCACCCCCCCCAAGCAACAACACACACACAAAAGAAAAAAAAAAACCAAAACCAACAACCTTCTTTAATTGTGTTTACCCAAAAGCCTTTTCTTCCTAATTTAAATAGCATAAACATCTGGACTAAAGCAATATTAGAATCATGGCAGTAGTCAAGCAAATCTTGTGGAAAATAATGAAATTAGATCCCTGGTGTTGTGACAGAGTAAGGGCAGGATACATCAGTTCGATGTTAATAAAATTTCCATGAATGACTGAATACAATTAAGAAATTGTCAGTTGCGGCAATGAACTTTTGTAGCTCATAGATGTTTGCATCATTTGATTATGCTGGCAATTTAAAATTGTTTGTTAGTGTCTGTGTTGGGATATTAATTATGACCTTTATTACAGCCCACAATTAAACTAGTCATATAGCACAAGCAGCCTGTGTTGTGTTAGTGAAAGATCTGAACTGTTTAGCATAGGGTCTTGGTATGTTCAGACCATTCACTGATCATCCAAATTGGAAATCATTTGAAATGATCCAATACTTCAAAAAACAATTCAGCTGGGTTGAGTAATCCCTTTAATAAAGAAATTTTGTGTTAATAGTGTTTTAACAGTTTTAATTGCTCTCAACATCTGTAAAACTGTTCTGAAAAAGGAAGAGAGAAAGCACTTTTAAATGTGATGCTAAGACAAGCTTTCTCCTGTTTCAGGAAGAGAAAGCAATTATTCATTGGTTAATTAGCTGTAAACAACTTTTTAAAGACACATCCATTATATAATTAATTATTTGAAAAAAAAAACCCACAACTTTAATGTTATTTGTGCTAATGCATAATTATTAGTCCTTGCTAAAAGGATTACCAGTATTTAGATGACCGCTCTTGTTGGGAAATATCAGTGTGGAGAGCTAAGATGAGCAGCAGGGAGGAATGTGCAGCGAGTGATGAATCAAGCATCTGCCCGCACTCCTATAGCAGTGACAATGAACAAATCAGACGCTCAGAAACAAAGCGCTGCAAACTGAAACCACACACTTTTTCATCTTTAATACTTCTGTGATATGTGAAAAAAAAATGTAGCACCACCAAAGTATTCCTATACCCAGTGGAGTACAGAGTTCCTGTGATACTATTTTTTTCTTCAAACTCCCATAGTACATTTGCAGTATTTTAGAACTGTGTAGTCCCTTTATTATTGCATAGCTTAGTGGCAACTTTAACATGTTTTCAATACATCCAGTTATTAACTTTTACACCTAATTTACTAAAGAAGATGTAGCATCATAGCAAAATCTGTTTTGGCTTGTGTGATGTGTTGACTGGGGGACTGTTTGGAGTCATTAGCATATGAATGAAAGCAATAATATCTTAAAACTTTAAATATTTGTAGTACAGGTCAAAGGAAATTGTAACATTTGTGCTAAAACATTGCAAATTCCAACTGAGGCATGACAGAAACATGCCTGAAATGTGTGTTGATTTACATCTGTGTGTATCAAAAAAACCCAGTTTGAACTGTATATTCTAAAATTACACTGAAAGATACAATTCAGGGTTGCATCAATAAGAAATTACGCATCTGACTCAATTCTGACACAGTCATTTTCTGTTGTGCTTAAATTGTCATCCTGGAAATACCTAACAAAATAATTTGTGTTAAGCAGAGACTGGATATTTAATGTGCCAAGTCTCCGTATTTCTGTGGTGTTACGATTTTTCAGAGCCATTTGTGTAAGTGACTAGCCACAGAAGTATGATAAACGGTGTAACAGGAGTGCTACAAATTTCCCTGCAAGGTCCCTGAATGCACTTTAGCCCTGACCTGTAAGGATCGACCTGTGCAGTGGGAGATTTGTTCAGTCTCCATGAATTTGGCTGCTTTTCAGATGCTGCCAGTAATGATGCTAATTGCTGGCATTTGTGGCGCTCAGTTTTGTGATACAGGCACCTGTACCATGTCAGAATTTCTGATCTTTTCAACAAGAAAATAGCTCTCAGTTCTGCTTTATAAAACCGGAAGAATGGTGTTTGACAGGTCTGAAGGAATACCATGGGGGATTTTTTGCGTTTCACTTCACTGGATATTTTTAATTCTCTGGAGTATGTTACTGAGAAATTGTGCAATTCTGTTTGTATGATTTCTTCAAAGAAAATATTATGTGGAAACATTTGAGGGATGGAATTTTTGTAACCATTTTATCTGACAGAAATTATTATATTGTAAGGGATTTGTGTATTTAGGCATAGATGATTACTCAGGTTTGGTTGAGCTGCAGATTGGAAGCCCTACAGCTCAATTTACTAGTTTATTTTGTGATCTGTGGGTAAAAATGCCAATAGCGCAAGTCCTTTACACTTTATCACCAGTGTCACTAAACAGTTTGACACTTGTGATTTTTAAGTAGTCAGACTCTAAAAGCATCTGTAGTGAAGACTACAGGACAGCTCCCATGAACAGAGGTTTTAACAGAATTCAGTATTATTTGTTTCTATCTTGGAATGCAGGAGAAAGACTTTACTGTCCATTGTGAGACAGTGTTCTTTTCTCTCATGATAACATGTCAGTGAGCCATGATACTGTGTTGCAGCATGCTCATGTGTTAGGAGGGAACAAATGGTAAAGCTAGGAAGAAACACTGAAAACTTAAAGGGGTGCTGTCATTTTATTTTCCTTATACCTCTTTTCAAAGAGCATTAATAAAAATAATCTGTTACTTCTGAAAACTTATGGTTTTACTTGATGTTCCCACATGCTTTTAGGGGGGTTTGTTTGTTTAAAAGAGTCACAGCTGTTCATTTGCTACTAATTTACAGGTCAGGCTTAGCAGTGATGTCAACAGCATTTTTGAGCAAGTGCTAGGGCCCACTCTTTCTCCTGGGGAAACCACATGAGTTGTTCTCTTGCTTCTAGGATTTGAATCAATACCTATTTTTGCAGATCCAGCAGAGGGAGCAGAAGTCCACCGATGGGGTTGCTTTGGATAAAACATTTGGGGTGGCAGATGGGTTGGCAAAAATTGCTTGTGGAGGTGAGGAACTGCATGAATCATTCCCCCCATATTCTGAGAAAACTGCTCAATTAAAACACTAAAAATTGCTCTGTAATTTGGTCATTTTTCACACCCTGGAATTTCCCTTTTCCTTAAGTTCTCTGGGAGTTAGTACTCTATTATAACAGTTGATAAAAAAACTATTTCTAGTGCTAACACAAGTGTAGTGATGCCAATTAGTCAGAAGATAATTGTTTTAGTAGGGCTAACACACAATCATGGTTTTGCACATCAAGTCCCCTGCCATTTTGCTACATTTGTGAATATACATCTGGCCAAACTCATTTTGAGTATGCCATACATAAACATCAGGCTTAAGTTTGTACCCTCACTAGCTGCAGTATTGCTGGCTCGTGCAGCTAGGACTTGCAGTCATTTGGTTAGTCTTCCACAGAATGCAGTTTAAGAATGCATATTTAGAGCTGGACTATGAGATATCACTGAAGTGATGCAGTATTATTTTAAGGTGCATGAAATGGATACAAATTGGTTACTAGCTAGTGTTACTTCTGGCTTAAAAGTAGTAACAAGGCTTTGTATCAGAAATGAGTGAGCTGGGGCTTGCTGCTAATGATGGCAGTGGGTGGAATTTTGATTTACATACAACAGAGATGGGAGCCCCACAGCATTAGTGAAGATATGTGAGGAAGAGTCTGCAGATTTCTGAAATCAGTGAAGTCAAGCACCACAACAGCAGTGGTTTTGTCTCCTTAAGCTATGTTTCTCACTACTTCTACAACTCTACTGGCAAGTTTAGTCTACTTTGGTAAAATTAAAATAAATTTTGTCTATATAAGAATGTATGAATATGTGGTACATGATCCTTTAGAATTTGCTGAGTTCAGTATGAGCTCAGGAAGTATTTGCTGGCTTGGGCCCTGTGTTTCCTCATTCACTTTGTCCTGAATTGCTTTGAGACATAATCTCAATACTGCTTTCATGATTTGAGGCTCAGTTATAATTCAGATGATGTTAAAAAAAAAGCTTACTTATATGAAAATCTAGATTTTTTTATTCCTATTTTTATTTAAAGCATGGGTTTTGTAAAGCAAGCAAACAAACAAACGAGCATTAAAGGCTATCCAAATATTGCAAGACCAATGATTGAGAGTTACAAACAGCTGCTGTGAATAGAGAGGTGTGTGCAGCCAGGGCTTCATCTAGCACAGAAGACATACTAGTGTTGTGCAAGTTTAGTAAAAAGAGTTTGTGGGAAAACATCAAAGGCAGAGTAGCCAGCTCAGTGGAAACCAGTTTTCTTTAAATAATATTTTTGTATTATCAATAGTGCCTCAGCTCCTCAGTTTTGGAAATTTAGTTTTAGGAAGTATGTTATGTTCTAACCCATCTGATATATTAAAAAAAACCCCAAACAAACAAACAAAAAAACCCCAACCCAAACATGAAAGTAAATGTTTGGGTTTATTATTTTCCAATCTTCCCCACCTCCTCTTCTTTCATGTTAGACAAGTGTGACAGTGAAGGAAAAGAAACAGTCACTTGAGAGACAGGAGGTTGCAGACCAAATATATCTTAGCTGATGAAGGCAGCTTTTCTTTCTTTCTTTTTTTTTTTTTTTTTTTTCCCCCCAGATTAAGTCATTCAAAGATATTATCTCTCCCTCCCAAGAGAAAAAAACACCCATACCACCATGTCCTGGTTTGAGGCCAGGCAGATCCTTTCTTGCCCCTGAAAGGGGTAAAAGAATGGCATGCATGCAAATGGATTACAAAAGTGATGGAAAGTTTAAATGGAAAGCAGCTGAACATGAGCCAGCAGTGTGCCCAGGTGGCCAAGAAGGCCAATGGCATCCTGGCCTGCATCAGGAATAGTGTGGCCGGCAGGAGGAAGGAAGTCGTAGTGCCCATGTACTCGGCACTGCTTAGGCCGCACCTCAAGTACTCTGTCCAATTCTGGGGCCCTCAATTTAAGAAGGACATTGTGACTCTTGAATGTGTCCAGAAAAGGGCAACAAGGCTGGTGAGAGGCTTCAGGCACAAGCCTTATGAGGAGAGGCTGAGAGAGCTAGGATTGATTAGCCTGGAGAAGAGGAGGCTCAGCGGAGACCTTATTGCTGTCTACAGCTACCTGAAGGGTGGATGTAGCCAGGAGGGGATTGGTCTCTTCCCCCAGGCAACCAGCACCAGAACAAGAGGACACAGTCTCAAGCTGCATCAGGGGAAGTTGAGGCTCAAGGTGAGGAGAAAGTTCTTCACAGAGAGAGTTGTTAGCTGTTGGAATGTGCTGCCCAGGGAGGTGGTGGAGTCAGGAGAGGCTTGGATGTGGCACTTGGTGCCATGGTTTAGTAGTCATGAGGTGTTGAGTGAGAGGTTGGACTTGATGATCTTAGAGGTCTCTTCCAACCTTATTGATTCTATGATTCTAAGTGTTTTACAGGAGCTACAAGCTTGGCTAGTCTCAGACTGGCCAGGTCTGAGACTGCCCATCCTCCCTTCTCCTCCTGGCATTAGGCCTAGCCAGGCCTAAGTAGCCTTGAGTTACTCCCCTACCGTTACCCGATAGGGAGCATCTTCCATGAGAGCAGAGAGAGAAGAAAGAGGAAGAGAATGACTTTGCAGATGGATTTATAGGGCACAGATATTGTGGGTATGAAATAGACTATTTCCTGTGTCCACCTTTACTGGGTTAGACCCTCTGGACACCAGAGGTGTAACTTATGTGGCAGCAACAGGAGGCACCCAACCTAAACTGCCACAAACCAAAAACATAGTCATGCAAATAAAAAAATTCAAACTTTCCCCAAAATAACTTTTTTTACCTTAGAAAATAGTTGCCCTTGCATGGTCATGTTTGCTGACAAGCAGATGTGGGATTTAGCTTTGATTAAGCAGTAAACATTATAGCTGGACATAAACCTGTCTCCCTTTAAGATGACATGTCCTGGAGATACTCTATTTTATTTCCATCCTCAAAACAGGTCAGATTTTCTGAAGATACTTAAGTTTCCTTACTGCAGCTAAAACCTTATGTGGGCCACGTCTGCATTGGCGTTCCCCCTCTCTCTTACCTGTTCCAGTTATCCTAAGCAGAAAATCCTGTCCATTGCCACCTCCTGCACACTACCTCCCTGAAGTGCTGCTTCTCTCCTAAAGCCTCCCTTGTTTACTGGGGAGAAGAGGGGTAGCTGTAGAGGTGCAAGATCCACTACCAGATCTACAATAAACTGCATCACTGTTTTCAGGAGGTACCAAAATCTGAACATTTACTGTGTGCAAAGCTTGCAGAATGTCTGTTGATAAATCAAAATTACTTTGAGGTGCTGATGAACTGAAGCTTGATCTCCCTTGGGCCTATATAATCTTTGTGGAAAGGAAAGAGAGGCACAAATGCATGGAGGAAGGTTAAGGAGGCTTTTTATAACTCAGTACCTTTGGAATGGGGTGTATTTCACTACCTAGCTAGAGGGGGAGCTTGAGGCAGTGGCTGTAGATACCATTGGGAAGGTGGATGGATGACTTAAAACATGAATTTTTGTAACATGATCTTCTGTTACTCAGTGGTGATGTCTTTTTGCTGATTGCAAAAACAAAGGCAATCCTGTCATAGCGACAACAAATTAAATTAGAACAAAAAATTCCAAGTGTATACATTAATAGAAAGAATCAGAGAATGGAAAATGAAGTAAAAGCTAGGGCATTCAGAAGGCAGTCTTACGACATTGCTGGCATAAGATACTGTGGCTTTTAAAACTCTATTCATGAAGCTAAAGATGGAATTGTCACCCTTAACTTCAAATTTTCTAGATTTTAGCAGTTTGTGTTAAACATTAATGTTTTTGGAAATAGGTTTTTATCCATGTGTATTAAAGTTTTGTTTCCCAAAGTCTCTGCTCCCAAATGCGTGAAATTCAGCAGCTAGTAAATATCAAAGCAAGGAGATTTTTCAGCTCAAAAAGTTATCTTTAAAATAGAAGATTAGTCTTTCACTCTATACTTTTTCTGAACAATTAGTAGAATCTCTTATTGTTCTGTCTATTATATTGAAAGAGATATGCTTTGATGGTATCATTTTAATTAACTCTTGCCATGTTTTACTGAAATTCAAAGGATTAGGCGTTGTTTATGTACACCATGACACTCAGGTTACCTGAAAGAAGTAAATAAAACTGTAGGTCAAACTGTATTAATGTGTCTTGCCAGCTATTATTGCATCCACTTTGGAATAGCATTTATCCTGTAATTCCTGGTTGTTAGCCTGTAATTTCCGCAGTTACATTCTGAACACCTCAAGTTTTCCCTAATTTTTGCAGTGTTTACATCATATATAGTCAAAGATTCAAATGGAAAAATGAGTTACCAATTTTTGTTTGAGCAACTTAATATTTCCTTCTTTAGAAAATATTCAGGGGGATCACTGCAGCTATTTGCCAAGTTCATTTATCTGTGATATTCATTTAGATTCAATTTTCTGCCCTTTGCTTTCCTCCATTTTATATTTACTTTATTCTTTGTGGTCATCCCATCTAATCTGTCTGTGTCTACCTGATTGGCCTGATATATCCATGTATCATTTCCTTAATGATTTTATTATTGAAATAACACTTAGCATTTGATACTTAAGCATACATTACAAAAGCTTAATTTTCTCATTAGTGGATCAAATTTCCATGCTGCTCCCACATTCAGACTGCTTTTTGAGTTAGATAAGCCTTGGTGAATGTTGTAATGTTGTCCAAGAGCTGTAATGCAGATCTCTCTTTTTTTTTTTTTTTTTTTTTTTTTTTTAATCTGTATTAGTGAATGGAAGCCACTTAAGGTTCTGGTCAGTGAAGATGCAAGATGTTCTTTCACTGTGCAACTTGAACTTTAAGCCCTTGCTTTTGCAAAGGAAGCAGAAGTTGAACTTTTTAGCCACTTCTGCCATCCATAGCAAATGCTTTAGAAACTTTTGTGGCTTTTATTTATACATTTTATGTCCAAATGTACCAGATTAACTTTTCTTTGTTTCAGATTCTTTCAACAGAATAATTGACTTCTGAGAAGTGCATTGCTAATAAGAACAGCTCACGAATTACTTTCATTGTTACCGTCTCCTTTCTTGAGCATTTCCAGGTATTTCACATCCCTGTAACTCTTCCTGTACAGAGCCTCTGTTACTGACTTCTGTCTAGACACCAGTATTGGGAGCCTTTCCCAGAACCCGACTGCTCCATTCCCATTCTTCTGTCCTCCCTTGTCTTCCTGATTTCTGACAAGATTTCCAGAACTTGTTTTCTAGAACTTCTATTAAAATTACTGTAAGATCTCATGAATTTGTTCCTTTTCTTTTCCTGCTCCTCCTATTCATCTTCATGTTGCCAGGCAGTCATATGTCTGATGTTGTGTGACTGTTCTTTACTGTAGTGCTTGCAGTTTCTATCAAGACAAGTCATGATGTAATGCTGTGTGTCTGTATCAAGCTACCTCAACAGTTTCTTGTGTGATTTCATATTTCTCCATCTTATTTCTCTGTGTCTTTATTCTGTGCATGCTTTCAAATTATTGAAATTTTGTTTTTTGCTATGAACCCTCTGGGTCTGAGAAGTGCCTGAGAAATCTGCTGTTACAAAATATTCGGGATAAAAGGGCTAGTTTTCTTTTGTTGAACAGTTAGAATTATTTAGTAGTTTTTGTTTAGACCAATATTGTGGTTTACTTAAAAGAGAGTGTTAAAGAGAACTTCATTGTGTTTTTCTAGTGAAGCATAAGTATTACCCAGTTAAGCATGTTGTTTGTCTAGTGAATAGTAGAATCATAGAATCATGGAATCATATATAACACTTAAGCAATGTTGAATTTTATTCTGGGCATTTTTTGTGTGTACTTCTTCATCATGACAGAGACTTTTTGGTGATAGAATAGTAGAGAACTAAAGTGGCCAGCTATGTGCTATGATTAACAGTGGCCTGCAGTTAAGTTCTGTGTTGTTAAGACTGTTTATTTTAAAATTTCTTTTATAAGGTTGATAGGCTGCACCTGAAGTTCATTGGCTTGTCTTTGTTATGGGCAGAACTCCAGTACTAGGTCAAATTAAAAACTGATATTACCATTATATGTGTACTTTTATAGTGCATTTCTCTTCTACTGAGAGCCAAACACGTATGTGCCTATTTTGAATGTCAGAAACCAAAGAAGCAATGCAACAGAAACATTTTTTACTAGTTCATAAATAAATTGATGCTGGATAGCAAACCTCATTATATCTGGATTAATCTGTTAAAGAAATGAAAATAAGTGAGCCTTCCTGTCTTTTTGTCTGTTATTTAAGAAAATGGCATGATCTCAAGAGAACATCTTCAACTAAGAGAGCATGAGTGCACAGAATGGCAGTTACAAATGATTTTATACAACAGACAGACAAATTGTGCTGATTGTCTGTATTTAAAAAAGAAGAAAAAAGCCTGGCCTAAAAAGCTACAGTAAATCACGAAAGTGATCTCAAGTGAACAGAGATAGATTTCTGGAATATGGTGTGCAATGAAACCACTGACCTCTTATACAAGGGTTCATGTCTTTTTCTACAGAAACAGATGGGTAATAGCATAATGCTGAAATCATGCTCTACATAATATGGACCTAGTGATTGCAGACCTGATTGCTTGCCATATGGTTGCTGAAGGGTTGAAGAGAAAATGGGATGATATGCAAACCCTTTAAAAGCAACATTTTTATTGAATGGCCGTTACATTAAAACTCAAACTCTGCAAATGAAAGGAAGAACTGTGGTGAATAATGATGAAATAACAAAACAATAAGAGAAGAAACACAATAGCATGTATTTGTTTTCAATATGCAAAATAATACTCTTTTTTTTTTTTTTTTTGTCATTTTGCCTTGTGTTATGAGCATTCAGTGGAAAGTTGGTGGGACATTGCTGCCTGCAGGGCACAAAAACAGTATAGCAGAGCATTGTAGTATTTGCTAGGTCAGGCAGAAAAAGAAAATAATCACTTGTCTCAAAGGAAAAGCTTCTGAGTGAAATGCTAACTAAAATATGCAACTTGTATATATAAACCACATTACTGAGAGGCTCTTGGAAAGCCTTCATGAGACTTGATATATCAAGACAGAGTTCTACAGCCTACTTTCTGTCTCCTGAAAGAAAGCTATTTTTCTCACTGAGGAGGTCTTCTGTTTTTTTCTTTTTTTCTTTCTTGGTCCATCCTGGTTACTGCTAAATAGATTATTTTTTGTTTTGCCTTTTTTCTTTTTTTTTTTTTTTTTTTTTTTTTTAATTGACACCTGCCAGTAAGTTGCTTGATGTAATTAGAAAAAATGCAAAGAGCTAGTATGTAACTCCTCACTTCCTGATGCATACTTGCCTGGAAGAGGCCTCTTCGTAGGGAGAAGATTATACATAGCACTGTGACCACAACTTCATGGTGATGCTTACTTGCATGCTGAGGAGAAGTGTATGTGAAAGTGTGATGTGGTGAGAATGCTGGCAAGTCTATGAAACTAGTGAGATAAGGAACAGGGTCTGAAATTTGTGGTTTTGTGAGCAGGTTCAGTATAGTCTCTAATGAAACATTAATGGCTTCTGCTCTGTTTTGCTGTTGTAGGTTTATATAGGGAGAATATCCAGTGGAGGAAATCTATAAATTAAGATCAGTCTAAAGGTTATAAATTTGGAGTTATGTAACATGAGCCACTAAAAACTGGATGGACTTTGCCTTCTCTAGAGACTCATTCACATATGAAAACACAGATTGCTGATTGCTTTGTGCAGAGTGGACCTTACCAGTTTTTAAGACAATGATGCCAAAAGGATGCTTCCATTTGTAATGCGAGATTAAAACATCCTACAGTGATGTAACTGTCCTCTGTCAGGAGACACTCCTCACCTGGCAAGGCATGTCCAGTCTCTGCTCTCTAGCACGCATACATGTTTCAAAAGAGAAGGGTAAGGGGTCATCAGTTCATTTTAGCAAATGCAGCATTCTAATGTGCTGTGTGGCTACGCTGCTTCACAAGTGGGTACCTCAATAGATGAGCCTTTATAAGGTTGTCCTCTCAACAGCACGCTACCTAAGAGCTTCCAAAATCAAGACAGGGTAATACAGCTATCTCTGATTAATCACTACTACATACAGACTTCCTTAACTTGACAGGTTTGTCCAAAGCATCCCATAAATTACAGTCTGTTTGACTACAGGAATGAAAAATATTTGTTTTAAAAATTATTTTCCGAGACATCTTCCTTGCATGTGAACCTCAGGATCATCCTCAGGATTGGAAGGCTTTTTGGTGGCTGCCCATCTCATTTTAATTTCATTTGGAGGCCTAAGAACATATGAGAAGCTGCACATTCCAGTATTTAAGACTTTTTAAGTATGGTAAAAGAGATTTTAATATGATGAGAAGCAATTTCCTCCAGTCTTTAAAACTGAGTCTCATACTTCTGGACTAGTGTATGGCAGCAATAAGTTTTGCATAACTTTTAAGAGCCCACGCTGTCCTACTTAACAGGCATCCACTGCTACATAATGTATTTAGGTCAAGTATTGTGTTTGAGCTTATCATCAATCTTGTAGTAGTCCAGCTCACTGTGAAAGCCACAGGTAGATGATCGATGCAAGCGTTCCATAGGATAGAAAATATTTCTGTCATTTTCTTAAAGAGAGGCCTATCATTGTCGTGGTGTTATCTGCTGGCTGCTTTTTCTTTTGAGAAACAGCAAGGATTGCCAGTCACAGCCTCCGTCCCTGTCTCCACCTCCCCCAGCCTGTGTTGCTGCACCACTGGTTTGTCTTCTTGTGTTCTGTGGTTAAAAGCATGTCCAAAACCATCTGTAATAACTGATCTTTTTTTTTTTTTTTTTAAACAGTTCATTTGGGCTAGTCAGTACGCATGGCAGTTTGAAACCTCTGCTTTTACTGTGACAGCTTACTGACTTTTCCTTCCTTTCTGTATTATAAAACTGGCAATTTTTTCACACCTGTATGCAAATATAGAAGAGGTCCTTTGCTGGGAATTATCCTTTTGTTAACTAATGCTAGTATTTAAAAAAAAAATGTGCTTTGCAACAGTTACAATGCGTGCATTTAGGGAGAGCCTGTAGCTATTCCTGCTCTGGCCCTGCAGCACTACAAAGTGGAAACCGGATCAGTGTCCATGGATGCATGCACCCTGTCTCCTGCAATCTAGTTTTGGGATGATGGGAGAGACAGATTCTTGTATATGACCAAAGAGACTGGACTAAGCAATCATTTCTCAAAAGCAATGTGCTTCCTTTCTTTTGTTCCTGTCATAGGTGCAGTTGGTGTTTTAGCAGACTGTTAGAGCATGGGTTTTAATCAAATAATGCCAGTGTACTTAGTCATCCTAATAATACTGGCAAAGTACACCTTGCTTTGTGCAGTAAATTGTTGCAATATTATGTGACATCTTAATGCTCTGATAAGATGTGAAAAACAATAACACACTAAGAAGACCAGGAAAGGCCCTTTATAGCTACTGAATAATATATTGGCTTTTAACACTATATATGCGCAAAACAGGATAAAGTATAAAATAATTTTTACCAGCCGTCATATATTTTATTGAGATCAAAACTATACAACTTCACACATGGTGTGAACTGGTTTGATATGGTATTCATTACCTCTACTAGCTGTAAATACTTGCAGTCCAAATTAAAACCTATTCTCAGGGCTGATAAAATGCCATCTTCTTTGTGCATAAACTATCATGTGAATGGACTTGCAAGGGTCATTCTTCGTACCTAAAATGTGCAAATGTGGGCACCTGTGATCGGCAGCTAAAATATGCAGGTGGGGAAAATGCTTCTAAAACTGACATATATTGTGCTGTGGATCTGCAAATCCACACTGTACTTTCTGTCATTGCATGATAATGTATGAACTGGGAAGGAAGAGTTGCATGGCAATGAAATGTGCATGATAAAATGTCCAATTTATACATGGATGCCAGGAGTTTGACAACTTGTATCCTCTGCTGCTTTTTTAAATGCTGTGCAAACATTAACAGTTCATGTGACAAATTAGCTTGTACTATCTGCTCCTGTATTCCAAACAGAACTTCCACGATGTTATTTGCTTCGTTAAATACTTTTGGAGGGAAAAAAATTAATTACTTGTAATATAGTACATTTTCACAAGTTAAGAGTACTGAACCTTCGCTCTAAGCTCCTTCGCCTTAAATTACACCTTAATATTGCTTTAGCGTGGTTTAATTTGTGATACAGCAGCACTTTTTCAAGAGAGAAACCTTATTTATGGAGTTTTGGCTTATTGTATGGAAAGATTGTTTTAAAATAATGAGCTTTAGTTCTGCCTAAATAAAAAGCCAATAAATTAAGCTTCTTTAACATTGGATTTTGATGATACTCAGAAATAGCCAGTTTACGTTTTTCTGCAGTAAATTATATGATCTTCAAATTTCAGAAAGAATTTCCATAGTATAATTTCATTTCAGTAAGAAGTTGTGAGTTCTTTGCCTCAAGTTCACCCATACTGGAATGAGAATGAGTGGGCAGAGGTGAAATTCCTTCTGTCAAACAGAGTCGATGGGTGGGGGTAAGGAGGTGATCGTATGAAAAATAGAGACACTAACATCTGCTTATACACTAATTTATTTATATGTATGAAAGGGAGAATTCATCTTACTCAAGATAACGTAAAGAACCATAGCACAAAATATTTTAGGAACTATACTGGAAGTTACAGTTTTGTTTCCGGTAAATTCTGGAGTTATGAAAAATGAACAGTTGTTCTTTTAGTTCTAAATGCAAACAAATAGGCTATTTGTTTTAGGGACATAGTTGTGTTTCCCCAGCTGTTGCTGCAGCTGAATATTGGGTACATATATTGCTTTTCTTGATCTTTTAAAGGTATCTCTGTGTGTGAAAAAAATGGGAGGGAAATGGACGAAGAAGGAAGATGTTCATTCAGATATTCTATAGAGATTGCTGAGTTTTCAATATTTTAAGCAGGTACACAGAGGCCAGATAAAGTGTTGGAAAAGTTGCAAGAGTTTCTTGCTTCTCTTGTGAAAGTTCATATTTGCTGGGCCAGCTGCTGTAAAAAGAAGTGTTCAGATGTGAGCAGTCAGCTTCAGAATCAGGTTCTGAATGTGCAAATTCCTTTTGCAGGCGCATTTGTTTCCAAAATTTGAGGAAAAATGGTAGTGAGAACATTCTCTAATGTAGGATGAGGTGGGTGTATTTGGGGTGGGGTGGGGTGGGGTGATTCTAGGGTTTTATTACAGCTTTTCTCTTTTAATTGCTTAGAAAGCTTGAAGCGCCTTCTAATCTTTCAGATGTCTCTTTCCTTCTATATGTGACAATTCAACAGCATATCAATTGATCTTTCTCTAAACATGTTGAAGCACCTGAAACCATTTCTTGCCATTCTGCTATTTATAGCAATTCACTAAATTAAAAAATGCCGCCTTCCCCTTGCAGGTATATGCATCATTTATAGTCTGGCTTCATTATATTCTGTACTGTATAAACTCCTGTAGGAGAGTGGTTATGTAATGCCCTTGTGTCATTACATTTACATGCATTAAATTCCTGGCAGAATCATATTCACTGTAACAAAAGGTTCATTAGCAGGACAAAAATGCTTAACTTGGGAAACTGCTAGAAGAAGTGAGACGCATTTTCAGGCTGATATTGTTGATATGCAATTATATATTATGTACAGAGTTGATCTGGGATTAACTAATCCCAAATGACGAGTATAAATGTGATAGAAGTTGTTAATTCAAATCTCCTTCTTCACTATAACTTTGAATAGAAGTTATCTTCATTAAATCTAGACTGCAGGTAAGGGCGACCCAGTGAAGTTAATAGAGCAATGCCATTTACACCACATGGGAGCTTTACATAATACTAGCACTTACTCTGTAAACTGCAAATGTAGAAGAAAAAGTTACCCAGTTCACCTTATTTACATGTGCAACTAGTGCAAAACAAATTTATAGCCTCTATTCTGTTACGCATTTAAATCTGTTCTTTATTCTCCCACCTCCTCTCCCCTGTGTTGAAGCGTAATGGTGGGTGCTTTCAGAGAGAGTACCTGAGCATATTCTTCTACAGAATGTCATGTCTCTGCCTGAACTAACTTTGGGAATTGATCATTTTAGTTTTGTTGAAATGGCAGTTAAATAGGAAGAATATATCAAGAGTTAAAACTTCATTACCAGAGAGCAATAAAAATGCATCAAGCCTGGAATATTGTCTAGAAGATCAGATTTCTTGGTTATGTTGACACTTTAAAGAAATACGTTTATTTAAGGAATAGAAATTCTATATAGTGGAATACTGCAGTGATAAATTGTATTCTAGTTAGGCCATCTCTGATGGTCTAGTTTTATTGCCTGACAATGGACTGTTGCTACATATATGAGAAAAATCTGCCTTTCTCTAGTACTTCAGTGGGGCTATGCTGAACAGTATTTGAAATCTGAAAACATTTAATTGTATGTGTAAACACCTTTCACTGGATTCTGGCTAGGAATGATCAGGGATAGATGCGTTAGATATAGCACAGAGAAGCTTAATCTGCTTGTAGTTTCTGAGTGAATGAGAATAAAACGCTTTGAGAAAAAAATGGAAATAGGAACACTTAAATGTCTGACATGACTTACATGTCTGACATCTTACCTAAATTTAGATGTTATGACTGTTTTCATAATCTGCAAAATCTTCTGAGCAGGTGTAGATTCTTATAGAGGGCTACCTGGAAAACACTGTGGTAAATGTATCTAGTTGCTCCTAGAGTTGTGAGGAAGATATTTTAAACATATTTCACAAAAAGTTTTGCTTGTTCTCAGTTTTGCAGATGGTTTCCCAGGTCGACTCGTTAGAATGATAAGGAAGGACAAAAGATCATTTAGTGGAAGAGGAACTCTGTCATTACTCATGCTGAGAGCATCTGTCTTACCCCTTGCTTCTGTATTTGAGCACTGAAAAGTCTATGGATAGTTTCTTCTGGTTTTAGTTATGGGAGACATTCTTGTGGGATGGTGAGGTGTCTCTAGCTTGAATTGTCTTTTCTGAGTAATACATACATGCCATTGCAATTGATTCAAGAGAAACAGAGAAGTCTTGAAGGATGAAGTGTAAAGTCCCCAGTTAATTTCCAGCCTGGCCAATGTGACCCCAAGTGCCTTCTATGAAAAACAAGAAAGAAGAAATATTTGCTTTATAGGAAAATACCCAATATTTAATTTCTTCATAGGGGTATGTTGTGTTTTGACCCAAAGTTGTGTGTTTCAGTTTTACTAAATCGGTGTGGAATTCTGCAGGAAAGAAAAATCTCACCAGTAGAAGCCATAATGTGCTTTTTTAATTTTCTCTTAAATTTTCTCAACTAGATGAAGGCTGTCTTGCATTTGCTTTCACTCTTGAGCATCTTTGAGAATGCTTTGTGGAAGGATGGTGTTGAAGTTTGATCTTTAGCTATCGGTATCTCTTTGAAATAGTATCAAGGATGCTGCAGGTTTTGAGACATCTGCTATCAATTGGAACTTCTGAAAAACAGGGAGAGGGATTTAAAGTAAAGTACTTGGCACACCTTATTACTTCAGTTGTGAGCTGATTAAAAATGCTGTCTTTATGAATCAAGTGAAGCCATATTTGAAGTCTGCATAATATAACTGAAATAAATCTACAAAGCTCAGGTGCTGGTATACATTTACTCTTTTTCCTGCTCCTAAATTCTCTCTTCTCTTATTCTAGTGATGTTTCAGTACTGCTGGGTTAATGATGTATTTCTGTAGGATAGATGTAAGCTATCCAATTTGGTTTGCAGAAATACATACTTCAAGAAATAATAATTCTAAAACCCCAAAAGGTTGGGTGAAGATACTGTGTTCCCAGTTTGGTCTCCAAAAACTGCATTGCTGCTCACACAGATTATCTGTTTTCAAGCACTTGATTTCTAGATTTGTGCCCATTACTGAGGTTCAGGCTTGGTCTATTTCATTGTGGGAAAGCAGAGAGCTCTCTTCAAAGGTAAATAAATTAATTCTTTTCATAGAATAACAGAGGGGAAAAATGTGACCATCAAATAAATTCAGATATGTTTAAAAAGGCTGATAAAAGGCTAAAGGAATTACATGAAAGAGGCAGGAGAAACTTCAGAAGTACATAAGATGCTATTAGCTTTTTACTTTTAGCTTTCAGTCTCTGTATTGATGTAGCGGTTGTGTGTTCAATCTACAGGAGCCAAAAGGTCTGAGAGAGTAATGGAAACATGTAACTGTGCTCACACATATTGCCAGGCAAACTAGTGGTTTTATCTTCTAGTCTGGCAACAGGCACGAAGCATGGGATCAGGGTGGTCATGGTCCATATCATGTTAAAGAAAATATTCATACATCTTGGGCGTGATTAGTGACTTACTTGTAGAGTTTGTGTGCTGGCCAGTGCTCCCTTGTGCTTCCATCTGAGCTATCTGCGAAGCAGCAGAGGCCCTTCTGTCTGCGTAAGGAGACTTTCAGAATATCTGCTTGCACGTCATCTCTGTTTTCTGGACCACAAGGGGAGTGTGACAGGCTGAAATGAGTGGAGGTGGAGATATGGTTATGAAGATTTTCCTGTGCTATCCTTTTCCTTGACAAGTTTATGGATCCTAAAAGATGGTGGAAGTTGTACCCATCAAGGAAGGATTTTATTTTCATTCACAGCATGGATGGAAAAGGGCTGTATTTATAGAATTCCT
Organism: Picus viridis; assembly: GCA_033816785.1. NCBI lineage: Eukaryota > Metazoa > Chordata > Aves > Piciformes > Picidae > Picus > Picus viridis. Next base: position 30,137,490 of record CM066576.1, read on the forward strand.
CTGCAGATGTAGGGAATGAGTCTTGGGTTTGATTTTATCCATATTTAGCCTTAAACTCAGAAAAGCTCAATATGCAAATCGCTGAATTTCAGCATAGTGTCTTTAGTGAAAAAATTTCCTTGCAAAAATTTCCAGAAAAAAATTGCTAAATATCATCCTAAGAAGGTTTGGTATTTCCTTTCTTCACTTCTCCTATCAAGAATAGTACCAAAAATTGAAAAAAGGACAATGGTTGATAAAAACCCCAACAAACTACAAACTCCACCACCAACACCACCCATCCCCCACCCCCAGTATCTCCCCCCCAACCAAAACAAAACAAAGCGAGAAAATAGGTGTTGATTTTAGGAACTTTTATTTACTTGATTTCCCCTTTAAATACATTTAGCATATTTTTTAGAAAAAATGAGTTCTTTAAGATTCTTGAAAAGATTTTGGGAAAATTTTCAACTTTGTATTAGGTAGATCTTGCAGATATTTTTGGGTGCAAGTTTAAAGTGTTCTGATTCAAAACATGCCTTTTAGAAAACAAATTTTGGGGTCTTCCTTAGTAACTTGACAAGGTGGTTTCGATTACTCAAAAGACACTGGAATAAATAAATAGCACTTCCAGTCTGTTAGTCCAGCTTCTTTAAATATTATTACAACAGAGAGGAATATAACTCTTTAATTTGCCAAGTTTGTAGATTGAGACTAGAGGCACTCTTGGCGTGGTGTGGGGACCTGGCAGTGTTCTGAATCACTCTGGCTGAGTTAGCCACCATCTCCAAGAGCCATTTGCTGATCTGCTCTTTCCACCCTAGGGCAAACTCTTTGAATAAGAAAGGTAAGAGCCTGTTTTCCTCCAAGGGCTTAACTCAAGAAATCCCTCCACACAGGGTCATGGAAGTCCAGCCCTTGTGCAAATGCAGAGGAGGGCAACGAAGCTGTTGAAGGTCCTGGAAAATAAATCTTATGAAGAGCAACTGAAGGAGCTGAGGCTGTTTAGTTTGAAAAAGAGAAGGCTGAGGGGAGACCTCATGGCAGCCTACAACTACCTTGAAAGGACATTGTGGGGATGCTGGTACTGGTCTCTTCTCACAGGTAATTAGTGATAGAACAAGAGGGAATGGCCTCAATCTGTGATTGGGTAGGTTTTGACTGGACATAAGAAAAAATTTCTCCATGGAAAGAGTGGTCAGGCTTTGGAATGTGCTGCCCAGGGAGGTGATTGAGTTTCCAACCCTGGATGTGTTTAAGGATCATTTGGATGTGGTGCTTGGGATTATGGTTTAGGGTAGAACCTTGTAGAGCAGGGTTATCAGTTGGACTTGGTGATCCTGAAGGTCCTTTCTAACCTCAACATTTCTGTGATTCTGTGAATGGTGAGATGCATTCATACTGCTTGTGCCAATCAAAGATCTTCCCTACATTTTGTGCTTGGGTTGTCAGGGTGCAGCGAGCACATCAGTTTAAGGCGAGTTACCATTGTCAGGTATTGACATTCCTACTACTGAAGTGGAGGGGTTTTATCCTAAACCTTCTGTTTTTTGATCTTATTGAATTAGTGGTGGTTTATGCATGCATATCTGCATGTTAACAGTGTAATGTTTTTCATGGCAGGAGAGTGATTTTCTGATTTATTTCTACTGCTGAACATTCTTCACTCTAGTTATAAAATAAATACAATGGAGTTTAGAGTTTTGTTTTCGAAATGCCCTGTAAACCTCGAATTAGAAAAGTAAATCTGTGAATGTATAGGGTTATCCTCTCTTAAATCTCTCTGTAAACTCTGATCACAAGTGCTGTAAGGAATATTTTCTGTTTAATTGAAATTTAGTGGAAAAAGAAAGTACATAAGTAAAACCAAATCCTGGTATTCATGCATATTCTGGTTTTGTGTATATATGTATGTGTGTGTGTGTGTGTGTGTGTGTATCTATATCTCTATCTAAAAATTAGTGGTTAGAATAGAATAGAATAGAATAGAATAGAATAGAATAGAATAGAATAGTTCTACATTTGTTAAATGGATTACATCTTCTGCATGTTTTATAATCTACTCTTCAAGGCAAACACTTTCTTTATGATTTGTTTTCTATGTAATACAATGACTGTAGGCAGCTTAAGCATCCAGTCAAGAAGAATCAGGTGTAGGATCTCAAAATGGAAAATTTCTGTAAGGAGTGGCCTATATAGATTTGTGAGTTTCTCTATGCATATTTCAGGAGTAAAAAAAACCCAAGTCTTAAAACTCTGAAAGAAGCAGGCTAGGAATAAGAGAAGTTCAGGAAGTACAGGCTGAAATCCCAACAGAAGCTGCTGGGAGATTTATTACTGACTTCAGTGGATTTAGGATTTCACTGAAAAGATTTTTAGATGCTTTTTAAAATAAAAATTGACCTGCTTAATAGTAGCCCAGAACATTCCCTTCATAGCTTCTGTCCTGCTAAAATAGAGCTTTCAAGAACTGTAGGAAAGTAAAAGTGTTTTTCAAGTGAGAAACTTAAGATCTTTACACATTATGCTCTTGCTAGTTTTTCTGGATAGAGGAAGTGGGTAAGCTGGAATTGTTATGATCCATTGCACGTTGTAAGGACAAGGGAATCAAAGAGAAACTAGTGCACATCAGAAAGTGCCTTTGGCACCATACCCCACAGCAAACTCCTGACCAAGCTGTCAGCCTGTGGCTTGGACAGCAGCACTCTGTGCTGGGTTAGGAACTGGCTGGAGGGCCAAGCCCAGAGAGTGGTGGTGAATGGTGCCACATCCAGCTGGCAGCCAGTCACTAGTGGTGTCCCCCAGGGATCAGTGCTGGGCCCTATCCTGTTCAATATCCTTATTGGTGATCTGGATGAGGGGACTGAGTCCATCATCAGTGAATTTGCAGATGACACCAAGCTGGTGGCAGGTGTGGAGCTGTTAGAGGGTAGGAGAGCTCTGTAGAAGGACCTTGCCCAGCTGGACAGATGGGCAGAGTCCACCTATGTGCCTGGTTCTACACATTGGCCACAACAACCCCATGCAGTGCTACAGCCTCCAGCCTCCAGTCAGAGTGGCTGGAGAGTGGCCAGGCAGAGAGGGAACTGGGGATACTGGTTGATAGTAGGCTGAACATGAGCCAGCAGTGTACCCAAGTGGCCAAGAAGGCCAATGGCATCCTGGCCTGGATCAGGAATAGTGTGGCCAGCAGGAGCAGGGAAGTCATTCTGCCCCTGTACTCAGCACTGGTTAGGACACACCTTGAGTCCTGTTTCTAGTTCTGGGCCCCTCAGTTTAGGAAAGATGTTGAGTTGCTGGAAAGTGTCCAGAGAAGGGCAACAAAGCTGGTGAGGGGTTTGGAGCACAAGCCCTGTGAGGAGAGGCTGAGGGAGCTGGGGTTGCTTAGCCTGGAGAAGAGGAGGCTCAGGGGAGGCCTAGTTGCTATCTACAACTACCTGAAGAAGTTGTAGCCAGGTGGGGGCTGGTCTCTTCTCCCAGGCAACCAGCATCAGAACAAGAGGTCACAGTCTCAAGCTGCGCCAGGGGAGGTTTATTCTGAATGTTAGGAAGAAGTTCTTCACAAAAGGATGGCCATTGGAATGGGCTGCCCAGGGAGGTGGTGGAGTCATCATCACTGGAGGTGATGAGCCTGGAGCCACTCAAGGAGTGTGAGCCTGGAGTGTGAGCACTTAGTGCCATAGTTTAGTTGGTTAGAAGGTGTTGGGTGATAGGTTGGACTTGATGATCTCTGAGGTCTTTTCCAACTTGGTCTGGTCTATTCTATTCTATTCTATTCTATTCTATTCTATTCTATTCTATTCTATTCTATTCTATTGGAGAGTGTAACAGAACTCCACTGTTGGATAGATTTAAGGAACTAATTCTTCCCAGGGAGTAAGTAAATCCAGGGTTTGACCAAATTTCTACCACAGCTACACCCAAAGGGATGACACTGAATATCTTCTTTTTGTTTTGCACTGTTTACTTCTGGAAAACAATAAAGTACATATAAATACATTAAGATAAAGAACTGCATAACAGGGGAAAGAAATGAGTTTGTCACAGAAGATTTTTATTTTTTTGATATGCATTTTTAGTTTGTTTTAATGTCTGCAATTAAATCACTAATCAAGTGTTTCTGTTGCAATGGTCATGCTTTTATTACATATTTGCCACAAGTTTTTCACTCCCCACTAACAATATTTGTTTAACCTTGGTGTGTGGTGGGTTGAAGTTTCTCTCCCAGCATTAACTTCAGCCAGACTAACTCAGTTAGAAGGAAATGAAGCTGTATGAGCAAAAACTACACTCTACAATGGAATGCAATGAATATGTACAAAATATACAGTATTTACATTATTATACAGATATTTACAATTAGCAAACAACACGAAAAACCCCCTTGTCAAAAAGACTTGGGAAAGCCATTCCACTACCTCCCCACCCCCCACCCCCGTTCCAAAAAGAGTAGGGGAGAGAGAAAGCAGTGGGTTAGACTTATCCAAGGCCAGCCAGAAGCATGTTATCTCTCTCAAGTGAAGCAGAAATAGCCAAGATCAGGAGAGAAGAAAAAAGGAATGGGAAAATTGTTATGGTACAGCTCTTCTTATCCCAGATAATTATCCAATGAATTTGTTTAGAATAATCTTTTGTTTTTCTTTTTATACCCAATAGTGATTTATTTATATTTTTCTGCTTTTCTGCTCAAAATCTGCAGCTAAACTTTAAAAGCATAGCCTAAACCAACCACACAGTGCATGCAAGCAACATACTTCATCATGTAAAAGGTTAAAAATAGAGTTATTGACTGTTACCATTAACTAAATCAGGAGAGTTCAAAATTCTTTGCCATAAATAAAATAATTTGTGTTGCAAAGGAGCAAAGATAATTAAAGGATGAAGCAATTGCAGTCATTAAACAATAAATATTATTTCAACACTGACTGAAGAAAATAAAACAACAACCAAAAAATGCAGAACTGATGGCTTTTTAAGGAGGGGGAAAAGTTTAGCCTAGGGTAATAAAATAATTTTACAAAATAATTTGTACTCTGATCCTTTAAGCTTACTTCTGTGTTTTCTCAAAAAGCATTTGATGAGGTGAGCTGCGATTCAGCCACCTTCTCTTTTATTTTTTCCCTTTTGAGTTTATACATAATTTTTGTCAGTATATTTCAATGTATTCATTAATTTTTCTCATTTGTTTATTTTATGCAAACCATAAGAGACATTTTTTCCTCAGTGAAGATTGCCTCTTTATTTTATTTTGAAATATTTGTATATTTATTTCATTAAATGAGATAATGCTTTTTCTTATTAACATAATTTCCAGTACATTAAACATATTTCTCCACAGACAGAGGAGAGGAATCAGATTAAATGACAGTTAAATCACTTGCAGCAATTTCAACTGTTAAAAGAAATAAGTGTCTCTGTTTTCTTTGTGATCATGAGATGTGCTGTAAAGGGAAATGAAATACTAAAGAAAGGAGGGAAAACATAAAGAAATAATGACTGGCTTATTGCAGTAATACCACTGAGAAAAGAAAAACTCACTTCAAATAAAAGGAATAATAATATAGTGGTTTTGAAAGTTACCAAAATTCATTTTTTATTGATGAGATCTGTGCAAGTCTAATACTGAGTAAACTGTAGGAGGAAAAGCTCACCAAAACCCAAACAATGCCATAAACTCTGGATGATGAAAGAAGAAATAAATACTCTGCATTTTGAGGGCCATTATTCTAAATGCCTTTAATTTTTAAAGAATGCATTTTTTATCCCATTTATGGAAGTGGAAGGGGAAACAGTCATCCCTTGGTAAACTAACCACGCTCCTCTGCTAATGGATTGCTAAACTGGTTAGAGTTCTCCAAATGCCCAGGTGTCCTTATTGCAGATTTTCTGTGTTTCCTTTAGCAGGCATGTGGCTACACAAAGGGGAAGATTATCTCTTTATTAACTCTTATTAACTCTTATTATAGATGTTCCAGCATTATTATAACAACAAATGTGTGTCTTAATTATAATTTTATTCTTAATTTCCAGAATCTGAACCAACTGCTTTGATGAAATCTTTCAAATGACTAGGCTGTGAATTTCTAAGGTAATATTCACATTTTCCTTCACAGTTTCTTCTGTTTGCTCTTTTAGCTGTAAAACCATTCCACCAGGGCTTTTTGTGCTGGGTCTTTGTAGTAGCTGAGTAAGGACTAGTCCAATATTTGCCACATGCCTCACCCTTCTATCTTTCTCATAAATGTGCTCTGCAATTTGAAACTCTTTATGCACCCTGTGCCAAATACTTTGCTTTTCCTCTTTAAGATGAAGTCAGATTTGGGGTTCTTGGTATGGGGGGACTGTTTTCAGTTGTCTAATCCATCTCAACTAACTAAAGTCATCTAATTCTATTTGTCATCTTTTTGTTTTTAAATGTCTAATGAGAAAGAGTTGCATCGCTGTCATACAGCGTTCTACCTTATGTGAAATGGTGCAGGAAAAGTGAGGTGGAAAATTACATGGTTATAGGGTTTTTATGGAGTTGTGTTCTGGGGCTGGAAAACAGACTCTGCCTTCCTGCTTGGTGCAATCATCTTCTGAAGCTGAGCAGGATACACTGCAGGGTCATTACAGAAGGTTTTTGCACACTGGGGTTGATGTCCCTTGTGTCCTCTTTGAAGTTATATTTGTGATGCCAAAGGGAGCTGTCAGGGAATTGAGGTGGTAATGGAATTTAGCAGTTGAGGATATTCTAAGAAATTATGGTGCATGTGAAAAATAATTAAAGAAATGAAACCAAGAGCATCTCTCATTGTCCTCTGTGGACATCAGACAAGTGGGGATTGCTGCCACCAAGCAGAATCACATCTGTGTTACAATGAGTGTGCATCAGCTGAGCCCTGTCTCTCAAATACTCTGAAGATTCTGATGGGCATGCGTTGAGGGCCATTCCAATTTCTGCCACTACATCACTGTGTGCATAACAGAGAGGTGGTAAGTGAGAAAAAGTGCATAGAGACATTTCTAATGATGTTTATTGTGCCCTTGCAAGTTGGGGCAGTAGTGCTATCCTTTTTTCACACACATGGAATTGAAACATAGAGAGCTGAAGTACTTTACTCCAGCTCACAGGGAGGCTGCCAAAGACCTGTTCTAATTTGCTAGTTCCTCTTGCAAGGTCATAATTGGTTTTAAGTTCTTGTTCAAGGTGCTAAAGATCAGTTGTGTTGGGCTTCCTCTGTAGTCAATAGAGAGACAGGGATCTCCAGAACAAAATTCTGATCTCTAGGCATTTTCAATCTATCCCAATGGGTTTTGGAGGCTGTCTACAAAACCATGCTTCTCAAAAGCACCTTATGGGAGAATTTTTCATCTCTCCACTCTGGATCCTCATGTGATTCAGTACTGCCATGAAATAGAACATTTACATTTTTGCCATTGATGAAGCCCAGTGCAGCTGTAATTAGCTTTTGAAGATGCTTGCAAAATGGCATGTGTGACCATAACTTCAATTAGTGAGCACCTGACAGTTGCGAAGTGTGACAGTTGTGATTGGTGATGTGTGAGATTAGGTGAATGGATGTCCTCCGCTGGATTTTGTTGAAAGCGAATCACCCTCTAAGTAGCCATAATGTTCTTACCACTATGAACAACTGTCCTTTTTGGTCTCAGAAGTATACTGGCAGGCCAACCCAAGCTTTATCTGTGTCTTTTTCTCTAGGATTTATTTAACATTGACTGTAAGCGTACAAAATAACAGGATGCATGTTCAGCTTTAGGCATACTGCTTATCCTTCTGAAATAAAAAGAATAATACATAACATAAAATGAGACTTTAGTTTTTAGATTTGAGACTTTAGTTGGTAAAAGTGTGTGTAAAGAGCTTAGTTAACTGCTTTTGAAGAAACAGTTTTAAAATTAAGTAGGTGATTAAAAAAATCTGTTTCAGAATTGAACGGGTTTGTATTTTGCCAACAGCTTCCATACTGAGGCTGATTTTCTTCCTGTGACATTGCAAGAAACTAAATCAGTCTTTGACCAAGAGGATATGAAGCTAAATGTATTCTCAGAATAACATGATTTAGATTTTTGGAGAAACATTAAAGCGTGACTACATCGGCCTTTTTAAGTTATATAACAGCAGTTTTTCTATCCCTCACTAAATATTATTTTCAAATTTCTCATCGTGCATGATATTGCCTATTTCATGCCTCTGAAAACTGGCTGAAACAAGCTCCTTTCCTGAGTTGAGATATTTGTGGATAACAGATTATTACTTGTGATATATTTAAAAGGATGAATAAATTACAGCATTGTTTAGGCAGGCTTGCACATGTGGACAAGGTGTTTGTTGTTCTTGTCCACTGCCACAGCCACGGTCTGTGTCAGAGTTCAGAAGGGGAGGGTTTGAGAATATCAAGTTGCCCCTTTTTGTGCTTGGATCAGTATATTTATGATCAGAGTGGTCTGAAATAGATACTGGAGATTTTCTTCTTCCATTTTTTGGTTAGTATTTTGGCTGTGTGACCTATTCTTTCACAGGGCTGTGTTAGTCAAATTCATCTATAGCCTGCTGATGTTACTAGACTGTGACGTGCAGTGGTATTTTGTCTGTAAGGTACCTCTGTTTTCTAGAGAAAAGAGTGTACACTGAACCCACGGGAGACTTGGATGCATCAGGAAGGCCTGGGAGTGGGCATCTTTAGGAATTTTTTGAGGAAATAGGTAGATTTTATTTTGGAGTTTGCTTTTCTTTGACACAATAAGAATGGCAAAAAGAGAGAAAAGAATAAGCTTGATTCCTCCTCTCTTCAGAGATCTCAAACAACAGAATCTCTCTACTCCAGTCACTCCAGTATATATCATTGCTCTCCTGTTGAATTGTGATGCAGCTGGACAGATTCTTCACTGAAATATGCTGGAACAGTGTGAAAATTCAAACTAATCCATATTATCTACATTTGCTGATTCCTGTAACTGTGATACAATTGTTTAACTGTAAAAATGATTCTATATGCATTACTTTATACAATACAATACAATAAACCAGGTTGGAAGAGACCTTCAAGATCATTGTGTCCAGCCTATCAACCAATCCAACCCACCTAAACAACTTTCATAGTGTGGGGTTGGAACAGTACCAGTCCCTAACTGATGAGCAAAGCTATTGGATCATCTCAGGCATGAGTCATATCAAGTATAGGATTGTAATCTTTTTTTTTGGTTGATTTTTTTTTTCTTTTAATTTGGTGTTTTTTCCCCCCAATGTCTCTGTTCACTGTAATTTCCCTCTCATTTCTGAAATAAAATTCAAGAGTAATATTCTAGCCTTCTCTGAAGGCATTCAGTGTACTCCTTTCCTGATTGCACTTCACATCTGCTCTAGTTTTCTAAGGACATGAGGTTCACCCCATTTATCTGTACATCTTATCCCTGATCACGTTAGCATTTCTAAACCTGTTTGCAAAGGTGATCAAAGTTTCAAAGGAGATCAAAGCTTCAAAGTGATTGTTTTATGAGTTGTGTAATTACTTGTGTCTGGATAGGGGACAGCTATCTCAAAAGTATTTAATTGAGGAAAAGATGGACAGGACTCATTTGGTCCATTTTCTCTCTGTTGGCAGCAACATACTGTCCAGTCAATGAATACATAGCCTAGGACAAGCTACAACATTCATTGCTGTCCTTTACTTGATGAAGGTAATGAGGTGATGTGCAAGGACAAAAAGTGATCATAGAAACCAAGCTTGAATAGTTCTGATGCTTTGTTAGACAGATTATTTTTTTCTTTTCTTTAAATTGCAACTCAAGTGGAAGAAGTGGGTTTGATGGGGAAAAAATTCATGTGATATTTCCCATGGTGCTTCCAGCAAGTAAACATGAACATAATGAAATGGGTGTGTTTCTTGAAAAATGCTTGGTTAAATATTGCTATGCTTGCTGTTTAAAAAGGAGAGAGAGCAATACTACAATGTATTTGAAAACAGAAGTGTCCTTGGTTTCCTTTCTTCAATAAGCTTAAGATACTTCATTTTTTCACTTGTAGTTTGCCTATTGATCCATCATCCCTTCCAAAACTCTCTGTGGGCCAGCTTAGCCAGAGTTTCCTACAGTTATTTTTGCACTATTGTTAAACAGTACCATACAACATGTTGCTTTCACAATTTATTGTGTGGGATCTGCACATAGTTTTCTATTGTGACATATTTGTGTGTTTGTCACTTTTATGGTTTGTACGCTAGCAGGTGGCCAGAAATAGAAACTTTTCCCCTCAATTTCCTTCTTTTGTATTGTTCAGTCTGTAGTGCCTTTACATCAATAATTTGTAGGAATCAAATTCCTGGAATATAATTGGTTTTCTTAAAAAAGGAAGAAACGTTTGGAGGATGCAGTTCATGTGAATTAATGAGTAGTCTGTGCATGGCTTTATTTTGCTACTCAGGGCTGTACAGAGAGGAGAAAAGCAAACACCTATTTTTATTTAAGCTTCTTAGTTTAGTCATTTAGTCTCAGATAACTCAGCATGCCACTTGCACAGAGACTGCTGCCTGCATCAAGAACTTTTCTGAGGCAAGCAGAGCTATTTACATAGGCAAAAATGCGTCTGCATGGATATCATTGCCTGACAAAGACCATATGTTTGCATTTATTGTATATGTAACCCCAAACCAGGCAGTACCAGGACCACATGTTCTCCAAGCACTATTTTACTGAACTTGATCTAAAATTCAGAAGAGGTTTTTGCTTTTTCTTACAGTGTTGACAATGTAGTTATTGTTTTGTTTAATTTTGAGCTTGTAGAAAAGACCATTTTTTGTTAATTTAATTTATGATATCAGTTCTCATGTAATGCTCAGATAAAGAAATTCTTTGGTTTATCTATGAAAATAATCAATACAAAAAGGTTATCAGTTCTGTCTTTCAGCAGTTAGATTAATAACACACATTGGAGGACAATTAGACTCTAATTTGAGGAAAGAATGTTATTAGCATGGCTCTGTGAAACAAGGAGTTAAAGTTTTAAGCAAGACAATCAATTACTTGCATAACTTCACTTTCTTATCCATGTGGTTCAAATTTACCACATATTTTTAGCTCAGGCAATATGCAGTAACCAAAGACCAGTAAGCAGTTTGAAATTCAGTACAACAGATGTATTATGATAGATCAACTGTGTTGGCTGCTTTTGGATTTTCCAGTTAGAAGTTATTGCACATCATGTGACCCATGATGTAAAGCATGTTGGAAGCAAAATACTAATTTTCTTCAGTTTCTCTGGTTAGCTAAGTATTTTCAAGAATACTGACTGTGATCTGAGGTGAAGAATCCCTGCAGCATTTAGGATTCATTTACTACTGGAGCATTTTATTAATTACACGTTTGTAACCACATGGATAATCACAAAACCAGTTGCACATGTCTGTGTTCAGAGATTTGTAGACAGAAGATTTAACGTAAACATCGAAATGTTAAACTACTCATCTGTATCCTGCAAGGAGATAACAAGAGAGATTCTGTTCTCTTTATGATTTGTGAACGATGCTAAGTAAATATCCATTATTAATATATAATAACTGTTGCTTTTGGCAGTTCACTTTTCATTTAATTTGATAATGTGTCCAGTAAATGAAGTAGTACAGGCTGCAGTGTTTTACCATCACAATTGCGTATTTTCAATCATTGTTAAATGAAGGCAGCTCAAGGCAAAGCTTTAACCCCCAGTAGTTTTGTATGTGATGAAAAGAGAAGACACTATCAATCTTTATTGTCTGTCTCGCTTACTGTAATTGCATTCAATAGTCCACTGATTCTGTTGTCTGTGCTAATGTCAGGAACAGTGAAGAGCCAGATGCTCAGACTAGATCATATGCATCTAGTGGCCACTTTGATAAGTTGGCAGTGAGTCTTGGGGTTCAATGATAAATTGTTAACCCTATAGATTATGAGCAGCTCAACACTGGGAGTGTATATGGCAAAATTTCTTACCTTGTTTTAATCCAGCATTGTGATAATACCTAAAGGGCATGCCATCTATTATTCAAATGCATCTTGTGCTGGAAATTTGCCAACGAGTCATTGTATCCCTGTGAATGGTAAAACAAACAAAAATGGCCTCAGAGTGACTTCAACATGACATTAGTAGCCTAAGACTGTAAAAAAGTATTTTGAAATAGTCTCTAGTAGTTATGATTATCTGATTCTAGAAGAAAGCTCTTGAATGATAGTTGTTTATTCTTGGCAGCTTTTATTCTCTAATTTGAAGAAGTAGCTGGAAAGTTTTGCGAACAGTAATGTTTCAGTGTAGTATGAACAGTGATATAACTTTTTTGGGAGAAGGAAAAAACAAGTAAATAAGGGGATTGCATGTTTTTTATGCCTTTACTCTGACACAACCATATCTTCACAGGTTAATATTTTAAGCTCAGTAGTGAGTGTTATTCCTTGGACAAATAGCTATTAAAGAAGATCTCAAAACACTTGGAAGCATCATCTTCACCCAATTTGTATAATTTGATTAGAAAATGATCTTATTTTTTTCCCTTGGGATAGATTTAAATGGTGCAATCCCAGCTGTGGATGGTAATTGTATCAGGACAAGTATGCCGTGCACTGTATCACTTGTGGCTTATAGCTACAGTGCTTCTGACTATACATATGTGTGTGTGTGTATATATATATGGTCACACGGTCTAGTTTCTGTGTTGTACAGTATATGAGCTCCATCGTGGCAGTGTTTTAGAGGATTAGCTCTAAGGTAATGGCCATTCTGAATGAAGAAGTGTCAGTGAATAAATTTCTGATTTTCACATGGTGATGGTTCAGAAAGCAGCTTTTACTAGGTCTGCAATGAGAGAGGTGGACAATTCCAGAGCCAGATCTCAGAGCTGCTAAAGTCACTGTTTTCTAGAAAATACATCTTGAACAAAGACTGTCATCAAGTGTGTAGCAAAGAGTGTTGAGCACATTTATGTCTTGATTCATGGACATTATTGCATATTTACAATATATACCTGCTTGCTTCCTATGCTGTATCTGGAGTCTTCGTACTGTATGGGACATTTATATTGACAGAGCTCAGTCCTTTCAGAAGCGTCTATGGGGGGAATTGTGCTGTACACTTTCATTATATACCGCCCCTGTGCTCAAACCATTCATTTGGGCAGGATAACCAAGGTGTTTCTCATCCCTTCTGTGAAAGCTGGCTCAAGGGTGCTCAAGGTGAGATCAAATGCCTTCCCAAGGAGAATGTCTTTGCGGGGAATTCTTGGCATTTGAGCTTTTGGGAAAAGCAAACATCACTGTCTTCTTTTAAACTTCAAACGAATAATTTAATAAGCATTCAAGAGGTTGTCTGAGATACTGTGGCTAGGAACTGTGTTCTGAAATAGCTTCTGGTCCAGGCTAGAGAGTTTCCAACACCATTAAATGGGGTTCTTCATCTCCTGATGGGCACAGGAGTAAAAGCAATTCTTTATTCATCCCTTCTTGTAGACAGCTTATTTGACTGCTGCAAGTATTATCTAGGTACATCAGCCTCCCCCTATGTAGTGTAGCCATACAATAAATAACCTCTGAAAAAGCAGGCCTCGAGGATCTACAATAAACATACAAGTATTGGTTTTCATACATTGTTTCTCTCCTAAGAAATCACATTACATTGTATTTGGAAATGTATAATGAACTTTGTGCTACTCAGCGCCACTGTTTGCAATCTGATGTGTGCATTTGTGTAGAAGAGTCATTCTTTGAGGGAGTTTGAAAAATTAAAATGACTTTGTTAAATTCATGGTACCTACTGTTGCTTTTATAACTTTGCATTTTGTTCGTATCAGTTAAACTACACAGATGTTCAATTCAAGCTTTAAAAATCCCTAGCTGCAACTGTTTTGAGGCAATGTTGTTGAGATTCAACATATCTAAGAAAACTTCTTTCAGAAGTTCAATTAACAACTCTCTGCTACATAGTTTTACATTGATAAAGAGAGAATTCATAGAATCATAGAATGGGCCAGGCCTGAAGGGACCTCCAAAAGTCACCTAGTCCGACCTCCCCCGGAGTCAGCAGGGGCATCCCCAACTAGACCAGGCTGGCTAGGGCCTTGTCAAGCTTCAGCTTGAATATTTCCAAAGAAGGGGCCTTAACCACCTCCCCGGGCAACCTGTTCCAGTGTTCCACCACCCTCATAGTAAATTGCTTGTTCCTAACATCCAATCTAAATATGCTCTTCTCCAGGTTAAAGCCATTGCCCCTTGTCCTATCACTTCAGGCCATTGTAAACAGACTCTCCCCATCTTTCTTGTAGGCCTCCATTGGGTACTGGAAGGCTGCTATTGGGTCTCCCCAGAGCCTTCTCTTTTCCAGGCTGAACAACCCTGCTTCCCTCATCCTGTCCTCATAACAGAGGTGCTCCAACCTCCTGAGCATTCTTGTGGCCCTCTTCTGGACTCTCTCTATCAAGTCCATGTCCTTCCTATATTGAGGGCTCCAGACAGTACTCCAGGTGAGGTCTCACCAGAGCAAAGTGGCAGAATCACCTCTCTGGATCTGCTGGCAACGCATCTTTTGATGCAGCCCAGGATGTGATTTACCTTCTGAGCTGCAAGCACATACTTCCTGCTCACATCCAACTTCTCAACCGTCAGCACCCCAAAGTCCTTTTCCTCAGGGCTGCTTTCTAATATATCATCCCCCAGTCTGTATTGATAGCGAGGTTTGTTCCAGCCCAGGTGCAGAACCCTGATTTTACATCTCTCACCAGACTTTACAAGAATTTCTGCAGTTGGCAGTGAGAAGATGCCTCACTGCTTAAAACCAGATGTTTCTGTAGAAATAGAGTAACACTGTGGTGTAGATGCCTCAAAAGTGAAAACAAACAGCACACAAAAGGAACTGCAGTAGAAGATTCTTTTCTGGCCATTGTTTTCGCTCTTAACTACTTGTCTTTTTTTTTTTTTTTTTCTCCAGAGGATAGTTCATTGAATGAATACTATTTAAGATTCACTAAAAAGTCTTCTACCAGTCTGACACACTGTTTTATACTTGTAGTAGAGCTATGTCCTTGGTGGTGTGTTTGATGTAAGTATCCTGTTAACTTGTGTTTGCAAGAGTGTGGGTTTTATTTATTTTCAGTTCTCAGGTGACATTATAAGCAATAACCATACCTGTATTCTTAAAGTGATTTGCAGATGGTCTGCTAGGCATGAGTTAGGTTCAAAGATTTCTGCTGTAATTCAGGTTTTCTGAAAGCTGTACTAGAAAAGCAGATAAGAGATAGGAACTGATTTTTGTGTGGGTCCAAAGATTGAATTTTCTATGTGGAAAATATTGTATGTTTTTGCAGCTGCAAATAATTGGAAGTAAACGTAATGGCTAGACTATTGCTTCATTTGTATTTGCAGGTGATTACATTCTCATGTCACTGCTTTTAAGCTGATAGGTAGTTCAGCTCTTCAGTGACGTCAATCATTCATAGCCAAGCAGATCAGGATCTGTGTGTCCACCTCCCTATACTGGTGTCTCAGTGGAGACACAGAGAAACCTGAGAGCATGAACTGCTTTAATGAAACTGCAGCCATTGCAGATGACACTAAATGGGGTGGGAGTGTTGGTGTGCTTGAGGGTAGGAAGGTTCTGTAAAGGGATCTGGACAGGCTGGATCGATAGGCTGAGGTCAATTGTATGAGTTTTAACAAGGCTAAGTGCTGGGTCCTGCACCTGGGTCACAACAACTCCATGCAATGCTACAGGCTTGGGGGAGAGTGGCTGGAAAGTTGCCCAGCATAAAAGGACCTGGGGGTGCTGGTTGACAGCCATCTGAACAGGAACCAGCCATGTGCTCAAGTGGCCAATAGGGCCAACAGTGTCCTGGCTTATATCAAGAGTAGTGTGGCCAGTAGGACTAGGGAAATTATTAGCTCCCTGTACTTGGCATTAGTGAGGCTGCCATTAGTGGGGCTTTCACTGTGTAAAAGACATTGAGATGTTGGGGCATGTCCAGAGAAGGGCAAAAAAGCTGGTGGAAGGTCTAGAGAAAAGTCCCTGAGGAGTCTGGAGAAGAGCAGGCTGAAGGGAGACCTCATTGCTGTCTACAACCACCTGAAAGGAAGTTGTAGTGAGATGGGGATCTGTCTCTTTTCCCTAGTATCAGGTGATAGGACAAGAGGGAGTGGCCTCAAATTGTGCCTGGGGAGGTTTAGATTGGATATTAGGAAAAATATCTTTACAGAAAGAGTGGTCAGGCATTGGAATGGGTTGCCCAGGGAGGTGGTGAAGTCACCATCCCTGGAGGTGTTCAAGAAACGTGTGGATGTCACACTTCAGGACATGATTTAATGAGCATGGTAGTGTTAGGTTGATGGTTGGAGTCAATAATCTTTTTCCATAAAAATTCCCTAATTTTGTGGTGTACTTCTCTAGTTAAACGTCTCTTTATTATGGTACAAGATCCTGAGTCTGTAGCCTTTTGAAGCCAACAGCCACTTTACAGTTGAATTAGTAGACCAGGGATCATATCTAATGAAGTTGTAGTGTTTGTTTTTTTTTTCTTTTTTCCCCTTTTTTTTTTTTTTTCTTTGCATAGAAAGCAATGTATGGGTGGGGGGAAGGGAGGAAGGGGAAGGGGGGACAGGAATCATGTTCTGTCATGGGAACTCAGTCTTCTGATTTCTTGCTGATAACAGTAATTTCCACTTGTGTTAGGTTGAACACAGCCAGTAGACATTATTCCCTATTAATTAGATTGAAATCGTCACCTTTGGAAGGAGACTAATAACTGTGCAAAATGAAAGTTATTAGCGAGAGAGAGAGACTTTAAACTTTTCCCTTTTTACTTCCCTTTTTACTAGGGGTTATAGTAGTAGTGATCTGGGCAGAATTTAAAAAAATATATCTGCTGATGCTTTTAATGCATTTTTTCTGTGTTTCTGGAATTGGTTTGATCTACATGTATAGAGTTTGGACTCTAAAGTTCCTTGGGTTTAGTGGGATGTCTGTGTTATATTTTCTCATACGGAGAAACTGGGCAGATTACCCTGATAAAGTACCGAGTTTGAGGAGAAAGCTCAGCATTTTTAACATGTGTTGTCAGTTCTTAATTTGGGCTACTCCACAATTTGAAAGGAATAGTTGCATGCTCCTATAAGTCTTGTGAGTGGGTTTTTGAGTGAAAGGATTCAGTATGCATGTAATGTATGTAAAAACAGCAGCAGATATTTCCATGAGCATTTACGAGGTGAAGTCTAACATCATTGCTAAGAATTCACACAGATGTTAAATTGTCTGTCATGAAAAAAAAAATTGGAAACATTGAGGTGTAGAAAATTATTCCAATTATGTAAATATTCTGATGTTTTATATAAAAATAAGAAGATGCCACCTTGTGGTAAGAAGGATGTTTTAGTGTATCCAGACCTCTTTGGGTGAATAGGGTACACATCTGAAAGCTGGCAATGATTTTTGGGTGTTGTTTTTGTTGACATTTAATTACAGAATGACATGACCAAACTTCCCCTTTCCCATGTATTTTCCCCCTCCTTAGCAATGTACTCCTGTACTCAAGGTATTTACGGGGCTGTTGAAGCAAAAGCTGAATATTTTCAAAGCTTCTTATTGCTGTGCATTTTCAAACCTACTTGCAGTTAGCCCAAAAGACCAGGGCTAGTAAGAGGGACACACTTTTAGCTGGGATACAGATAGTAAAAGTCCTTTTTAGTGGTTTATACTGCATATATAAGCTGACACAGCAGGGTCAACTGTTGTCTCTATTATTGTCATCTGACTATTATTTGTTTTGTAGCCAGAACACTGTTTATGGAAAAATAAAGACTTTAAAAGATTGAAGATTGTTAACATCTCTAAATCCATCTCCCCAGGATGCAATTCCTTAAATGCTTCTTTAGATTAAAAAAGAAAAACTGAAAGAATGCCAGACCTTACATTTTCTCCTTTTAGTCTGTATTCTGTTTTCTGGGATTTAAATAACCTGTATCTGCAATGCATGTAGTGAGACCACAGTATAGCTGCTGTTATGTGTACAATAACAAACCACTGTTGTTTTATTTTACACATTGACGGTGTGGTGGGTTGAAGTTTACCCCCCAAACATTAACTTTGCCTGACCAACTCAGATAGAAGCAAATGAAGCTGTATTTACCAGCAAAATCTACACTCTACCATGGAATGCAATGAATACGTACAAAATATACAGTATTTACAACCAATAAACAACACAAGGACCCCCTGGCCAAGAGACCAGGGGAAGTTACTAGCTTCTCCCTCCCTGCCTGACCTACCCCCTGTACAAAAGAGACAAGAGAGAGGAGCAGAGAAGTTCGACTTAGCCAAAGCCAGCTGATAAGCAGATTATCTCTCCCGAGAAAAGCGAAACAGCCAGAGATCAGAAGAGAAGAGAAAAAGAGAACAATTGTTATGGTGCAGCTCCTCTTATTCTAGATTCTTACCCAATTTGTTTAGAATTTGCTGATAACAGTAATTTCCACTTGTGTTAGAATTTGTTTAGAATAATCTTTTGTTTTCTTTTTTACACCCAGTAGTGATTTATTTAGATTTTTCTACTCTTCTGCTCAAAATCTGTAACTAAATTTTAAAGGCATAGCCTAAAACCACCACAGATGGTCAGGAAAAAGACCAATGGAAAAATCTTACAGTCCTAACACATATACACACACATGCACACTTCTTAGTAGCAGGGGATGTCTACCTTGTGCAGGTGCTTCTGTGCATATTGATGCTAAATTTATATTATAATAATAACAATGATAAAAAAAAAGAGGGTAGCAATTCTTCCCCAGTTTTGAAGTAGTGTTGTACTTGTAATTAAAACATACTTTTGCTTAACATAATTTATTTCATTGCATAATGTAATTTGACAGAGTATTGTAAATGTATATCTTTACGCTTCATGACCCCATTATGAGGACAATTTTTCCGTAGTAATTCATTTGTGTTCTGTTTCTCCTTACTTTCTTGTTACACAATCAGTATTGAACGTGCAACCATCATCCTGATTAAAGTAAGTCAAAAACCTATGAAGCTTAGCTCACTGAAAATCTCTTCTGATTCCCCTGAAGACAACAGCAAAAATATTATTTGCTGGAGAAGACAAAGTTATTAAAATGTATTGCAAAGGGAAGAGTGAAAGGTAGAGCTCCAGCTTCCCATGGGACAAAGTAAAAAAAGGAAGTATCAACTACAAACACAATTTGGAGAAGTATTGCAAGAGAAAAGGAGAACCTTTAGAAGGCTGGGATTGAGAAGAGGCGTTTGGGAGGATGTCTCTCTTTTTTCTCCACATTTTAGGGTCTCAGTAAGATACAGTTGTTTTCACAGCAATAATTTCTTTTGTTTCAGAAAATAACATTTACAAAAAAATTAAAATATTATATATATTTGGATGCAGGGTTCATAATGCTACTGAACATACAAATAATTTTGGTTTTACTTTTATCCCACCACCAGACATAAGAATCTGAACATCCTCAATGGTGGATTGCTACTGTGCACTCTGCCTACCCCAAATAATTTATAGCTGCTGCGCTTTTTGACTAACCCAAAACGTACTTGACAAATAAGTGTAGGAAACCTATTCAGTTGCTGAAGAAGGGTTGCTATATCATCAGTCTGGAAATGTTTTTGTGTTAGAATTAAAGGCACATTTTGATAAATAATAGGATTAAATAGTCTAAGTTGCATGTATTTTTGTTTGTGTTTTTTTTAATTTAGTTTAACTTTTGTGACTAATGTAGTATTTGTTTATTGATTTGCTACTAGATCAAAAAGTAAAATTTTTATTCATTTCTTGAGAATATTAAGACAGTTTATGCTGAGTCTATAAGCATGCATATTTGCATTGCTGAATTGATTTTGGGAATAGTTGGCTAAAGAATTAGATCTTAATGCTGGAGACTTGAACATATCCAGAAACTGAGTTGCAGTCTTGCCTGTTGCATGCTGGCATCCTTACTTTACTGATTTGTTTTGTGGTGTGGATTGTGGGCTGCTTACAAGCACCAGTAAATTAATCAAAGATATTAGAAAATGGTGTGACACAAATCTTAGCCACGGGCCAAGTTAAGTAAAATGCTGATTAATATAAATTATTAATTTTTTAAAAAAAGTCATTATAGCAGAAATTTGGCTCATGGTCTGCAGGTAGGTTTGGGAGCTGTTCCCAATTTTAATACCCTGTCTTTTTTACTATGGTTTTGTGGTGGGTTTTTTTTTTTTTGTGGGGTGTGGTTTTTTTTTTTCTTTTTTTTTTTTTTTTTTTTTTTTTCTTTTTTTCCTCATGGCACACATAGTTTTATATTATCTCCTCTTACTTCCTATAGCAATTTCCCTTTTTACTACAATGGTACTCAAGATATTAAAATTCCAAATAGAACTGGTTAGAAAATGGGGAACATCTTGTGGAACATTTCTGAGCAATTCTAATTATTGGCATTAATGTATCATTGAAAATTTTTAAACAGAATTTCTTTGGAAGGTATGACCTGCTGTTTGAAAGTGGGGAGAATACTTATTTTTAATCACCTTCATCTCAAGAGCTGTAATTGAGGTTAAGAAGTTATAGTGGATTAACAGGTTAGAGATATTTTTTTTCAAAATGGTGAAAAAAAGTCACTGAGTTTCTCATATAAACTTTACTAAGTGTTCAACCTTTGAACACAAATGCAAAATCAAATGTTTTAAGTTAGGGCCATAAGCTTTACATTAGAAATTAATCATGAGATGTTTTGGCGATAAAATCTCTCTCATTTTGAAAATGTAATTTATTAACCAGCACAATATCTATTTCAGGGCATTATTCAAGCTCCAATAAAGATTTTCATATTATAATAATGCGCCAACATTAAGCCTTGTGTGAAAGGAAAATGCACTTTCGTCTTGGCTCAGTCTACCTTTTACTGTCCTCTCTGGGGTGCAAAACCAGAAAACCTAGAGTCTTGACCTGATATTTGCCGGCATAACACAAAAGTCACAAATGATATTGAAGTAGACAGGTTTGGTGTCGGGGCACTGAGATTCCTGTCCCTTGAAACTAGCTGTTTATTGGACACAGGCAATTCTGCCTGTGCTGTGTCTGTGTAAGAGAGGTGGAATGCTGAATGGCTAAATGTTATACTACAGACTTCTGTGCTCTTTCATTGATATGAGATAGGTCTGTGCTTCAGGTTAGGGACCTGTGTGGGGAGTAAAGGGGTTAAGGAATGCTTCAAGTTAAAGAGCACCACATTTTTGCACCTGCATCTTACCCCTGCCTCTCATCCTTCCTGTCCAGCTTTGCACTAGTTGGCTCTTGCTCACCCATGCAGTGGTGGAAAAGAATAAAAACAAAGTGAAACAGATGGAAGTCTTGGGGTTGGACTTTTTTCCTTCCTTTTTCTTTTTTTTTTTTTTTTTTCCTTTCCCTTCTGTGTTTGATAAACGAGTTGTCAGTAAAATTCTAGCAAAGTATTAGTTCTGGAGGAAAATACATGTTGCAATTCACTTTGCATTTGCATCATTTTCTTTGTTGTAAAGATAATTTGGTATAACTATGACATGTTTGCTCTGGGAAGCCTCCTAGAAAGGCAACAAGTACACAGCAACACTTGAACTGTGCTATTTTGCCTGTGTTGCAATTATTTTAGTTTATGAAATTCTAAATTCCAAATTCAGTTTTAAATATTGAATATTTCTGGTGAACTGACAGCTTGTGCTAGCTTTAGGACATGCCTGCTTGGTAATTATTCATGAGAAGAACAGCTGAAAACAAACTAGTTATACACCTTGGCAAGTCTCTGTGATTTTAATTCTGTGAAATTTCCCTATGGCCATGTGACTCTATTCTAAAGCACTCTAACAGTGCAGATGTCCAAAATGCCGTAGCTGTTACAAATGTTATTCCTGTATTTGAAGTTTTGAATCATCAGTGCTTCAGGAAAAGAGAAAAAAATAAAGAGAAGAGGAAAAAGGACTGATGATACAGTGTGTTTGGAATGTTTGTCACATACTTCATTATGTGCTGCTATCATACATTACTGGAGCACAGATATATCATAAGTAATATATCTCACTGCATGTTCAGGGCATATCATAGAATGTACAATGCCTGGGATGCATCACAGAAATGCACTAAGTAGTTTAAAATGTCTTGTTGAAGCTGTGATACAATAGACAGCGTCAGCGCTGACATTTTTGGAAGTTTAAAAGTAAGATAATTTCTATGTTAGACTGGATGAAGAATGAAATGCTTCAGATTTAGCTAAAAATAAAACGGTTTTCTACTTTTGTCTTTTCTGTTTCTTCTCCATATGGCTCCTGAAACATTAGATAGGTTTTAGAGCTCTTTCCTTATAGTTCTGAAGGCATTCATTGGTTTTGAAAAAAAAACAAACAAAAAAACCCCAACACCCCCCCTGCCGCCCAAACATTTTAGAATGTGCTATTTTTGTTTTTCTAATTAGAAAAAAAAACAGCTGGTCTTGTGCAGCTCTGACTGCAGTCTTTTTCAACACATTGTTCAGATTTGTTTTTTTCTTCTTCTTTTCTGTCAAGCTACAGGCTACTACATCTTCTCATCCTACACAAGCCAGCCCCCAAAACACCTGCATGTGCAGCCTTAAGTATCACATCTGCCAGAGAAGAAAAATGAAATAGAAAAAGAAGGTACTTTATTGCTAAGATGACACATACATCAAATTACTCATATTAGGAATATATATATTCGCAAGTAACTGGAAGTGACACTGGGCTAATGGCCAGTAGCTTCATTTTCCATGCAGAGGTATTTTTTAGTCTTTCGCATTGCATTCTTCTTCATGCATAAAAACCAACTTAACTGCTTTCATTTAGGGGGGCAAAAAAAAGAGAAATGGTAATCAGCCTTCACTTAAGATTTTGATATCTGTAAATGTGTATGCCTACAAATAATCATTGAAGCTGATCAAAGTCACACTCTCTGTTGCTATGGTAATGAATCCCCATTTTGTTTACGGATGGGTATAGACCACATGACAAGAAATTATGTCAGGTGGAAAGCTGAGATAAATTAAATTTGTGGTCTGAGGTTATTAATATGTTTTGTGTGAGTGTATGTATGTCTATTAACTAAGAAAGGGAAAGTCTCGAAAATTCTGTTCATTTAAAATGACATGGAAACAGAATGCTTACAACATAAATCATGATGTAGTTTGTTCCATGTAGATGAAAGAGACATAGTGTAGGCAATGTTGTTTCTGTAGCACGTCAAAATCAAAGGAGCTCCTCTTCAATAGTCATACTTACTATTTAATTTCCTCATCCTTTGTTTTCTCCTGTTTCAATTCTGTTTGTTGATTACATTTCTTTTGCAACTTTCCCTAACTTTACATATGTGTATTCTGTCCCAATGGAAAGTCAGAATTTATTTGTAGCTTAAAGTAACAAGGTCATTACATTTATTTACAAATAATCACGCAAATATTATTTTGGAAAGCAGGAGAATTCGTGCAATAAATATTAATCACATGTCAAAAAAATTGATATAATGCAGGGATAATTTTGAAACACACATTGAAGCCCTAAAAATGTAGAATTAAAATGAAATCTACGCATTTGTCAATTAAAGTATCATTCTGTTCGTGTAGTACTTCCCCTAATGCTAGCATCGCTGCTGGTTGTGGCAGGAGACTGGCCTTTGTGGATTAGAATCAAATTCAGGTAGGTGATGAGGAAAATCAGAAGCCTGTAGTCCAACGAATGTTTAAAGGAAAAGTGTTTCCCTACAAAATTCGGACATGACAGCATTCTCTTTTGAAGTTGTATGTGTATGCATGTACATATGTTTTTGGAGAAAGTCATTGAATAAATTTTCCTCAAAGTGCCTGCACCAGCTATTTCACAGTGTGGATAAGAAGCTGGTTTTATCACCATTAATTTTCTCTTCTTGGTCATGTGTTTTCATTAAAAAGACAACAGAAATGCCTCTAGCCAGCTGAGACTTCAATTCTGCCGATTTTCAGTACCTCTTCTTTTAGTGGCAACTGCTAGGATACCTGAATGAAATCCCATTGAAGCTGATGGAAAAACTCATGAAGTTCAGCAAGTTTGGGATTACAAGATGGTGACCATATAACAAAGAGCAGAAGCCAGCAATCAAAATCTGTAGAATTTCCGATTCCTGAGGGAATGGAGAAATTTGTACCAAATTAAATAACTTGTGCATCTGGTAAAATTTCCTAAGGAATAAATTGCATTAATCCCTTTATGGAAGCTGTAGGCACTAGTTGAGAGGCAACAGAAATAAGCATTTGCAGAAACTCTTGTAACATGACAACACCAGAGGAGCAGGGCTATAAGGTACAGCAGAGAAGGAGAACTACCGACAAATTCAGCAAGTGTGTTCAAGTAGACTGAAAGAATGCCAATTTTTTCTTTTTCAAACTTTTACTTGTGGAGCATATTCCTACACAAAATATTAGACTAGAAACATAATAGAAACACAGAATATGGGAGTAGAAACAGAGACTGTGGCAGTTCTATTGCTCTATTTCTATAGAAAATGGCACTGAAGATTCATTGATATTTCCGTACACTTATATGTTATTATTTAATACAGGATCAACAATGAATTTGTTACTTTGAAGGCCACAGACCATTTTTCTGTTTCTTTAGAAATATAATAATCTCTCTAATTCACATGCTATGGGGTGGTGTACCACCTAGCAATAGGTGTGTAATTGAGGGCAGAATCTGACCCTTTGATTCTGTAAATCACATATGATCATTACAGAAGAGCTCAGATCTTTAGACGATGTATGATTTCCAGCTCACCAGCCACCCTTCCTTTGTCGCATTATTTTTTTAGACTCTGACACTCTAATGAAAGCATTACAAAAGGCTGCCAGAGCCCAGCTCAGAATGCCCAATTTGCTTTGACTGCCATTTTAGAGAGCAAAAGTGTGTTCCATTATTTGTATTGGTATTAGAATGAACTTGGAACGGCAGATCTTCTGGACAGGGGCTACACATTTTAATTTCTTTTAAAGGGTTCTGCATATTATGGCATCACATAAATAGTATTTCAATAGAAGAAAAATTAATGCATTGCTGAAAGTTGACTAATAGACTTCTGTTGGCTCTGTGGAGCACTCAGTTTTAAGCATTACTCAATATTCAGCCTATACACCTAAGTGATAATATTCTGGAAGATTTTGTGTATGTCTCCATATATAAAAGCTGAGTAAAAGATGTTTCTTTGGCCCAAGCTTCTAGAATAATCCACTGTACATCCAGTTGTACTCATTACCTGATGTCTGTGGCACCCTGTTCTGAAAATCTGAAATTTCTTTTCCTTCTGTCTTCCTCTGTCACAAACTTTTTCTGTCCTCCCCATCTAAGATACCTGGGGAGAATGAGACCACTAAAGCGAGCTTGTCAAATGTTAACCTGATAAAGAAAAGGCTTGGAAATTCATTTTGTTCCCTGGAGAGAGGCTGTATTATTCTGAGATGCCCTCTGCTATGTCAAGAGCTAAAGATGCTTCATGAACCACACCTAGGCAAAGATGAATAAGACCCTCCCTTTGAAAGGCTTAGACTTGTTGAGCATCCTTTTAATCATTACAACATCCACTACCTGAGGCTCAGGGAAGACTTTATTGCTGTCTAGAACTACCTGAAGGGTGGTTGTAGCCAGGTGGGGGTTGGTCTCTTCTCCCAGGCAACCTGTGACAGAACGAGAGGACACAGTCTCAAGCTGCGCCAGGGGAAGTTTAGGCTGGATGTTAGGAAGAAATTCTTCACAGAAAGAGTGATTGCCCATTGGAATGGGCTGCCCAGGGAGGTGGTTGAGTCACCATCACTGGAAGTGTTTAAGAAGAGACTGGATGGGGCACTTAGTGCCATAGTTTAGTTGATTAGGTGGTGTTGGGTGATGGGTTGGACACAATGATCTCAAAGGTGTTTCCCAACCTGGTTAATTCTGTATTCTGTACCTTGGAGTGTCTTGGATTAGTCATCTCCTCTTCCAAGTAGAATTTCCTTTTGTTAAGTCCTTAGGGAAGCTAAATTTTTTCAAAATACATGCTTGACAGGGCTGAAGGGTTTTGATTTTTCCCCTTTGGAACCCCATTCACAGAAACAAACCTCCATGTTTAAACTTAAAACCAGAGGCACCAAGGGTTTCAATTCAGAGAAAGAAAGCTGCATTGGTGTTGGGATTCTGTGAAGGTCCTGTGTTTTCCTTCAGAAAACATTTTAAAAAAAGAGAACGCCCCCAACTGCTTAAATTATTACTTTTCACTCAGAGAATAAGCATTTTACAACAGAATCTGAAAATTAGATTTTGAAAAAAAAATTATTTGTTGAAAACTATGTAGGTAGAGCTTGTAATGAATTTGAATGCACAGAGTAAATTCATATATGCAGCATGAAGTCAGACTTCCGTATGATTTATTTGGTTCATTTGCTTCCATTTTCTACTTTTACACTGGATCTTTCTATTGTTATTTCAAAAGGAATGCAGTACAACAGATTCATCAGAGGCCATTATTTACTGATTCTGTTTATTGTTTTCGTAATGGTTGAACTCAGCAATTCATGAACTGATTATTGAGTTTTAGCAAGTGACTAATGAATCATTGATGCTAGCACAGAAAGAAACAGATTCCTCATGTTTCTGCAGTTCTGCAGGTTTCCTCCAGATTCCATAGCTAGTTTCATTCATTTCACTTATTTCTTCTTCATCTTCATCTCTTGGAATATTACCTTCAAAACACCCAAAGCCAGTGGCCACTGAAGACATATAAAGTGATTTTCACCAGTAGGTTAGTGACCATGCATTGATTTGAGTAGATTTAAGAAAGAATCAACAAGATTTTCAAATTTCACGAGGTCTCAGGCAAATGAGAAACAATCAATAAACTTTAAGTCATTATAAATCAGCTACAAAACTGCACTAAACTAATATGCCATTTCAAATTTTAATCAGTTAGCAAAACAGAATTGTTGATTAATAAAGCATAACATGTTCATTGCTTATTATAGAATACTAATGAATTATTATTAAAGATGTTATATTAGAGTTGTAATGTAGCAGAGTGAAGACTTGAACAGAAGCCTGAAAAAAAGGCTCTTTTCAGTCTCATTCTTATCTTTTGGCTTATTGAAATGCACATCCCTACAGAAGTGTTACAAAACAATAAAACTCAAAGATTTATTTTTGATAAAAGGTTTAAATTGCAACAGCAAAATATAACACTACAATAACAATACTGAATAGATATTAACAACAACAAAAAAAGAAACGAAACCAACATTGACTTATTGCTTTCCTGTCCATGAAAATGGGTCCATCATATTGCAAATTGATATATAGCTCCCTATAGCCTGTGCGTTGGAATTAAGGGGGATATACCATGGAGTTTTTCCACTGGTTGCATTGCCCTGTGTGTGTTTGTGTTCAAACCGTGTACTAAAGGAATTTTTCCAGAAGTCATTGCTGTGTGGATTACGCTTTAATCATCACCTTCACCTTCACCATAGGAGATAACTACATTTGTCATAATCTGCCAAATTTGCTTTGTCTTCATTTCTCCTAAACTGTTATAGAGAATGATGTATTTTTGTTGTTGTTGTTGTTAGATATAATAGCATTTGTGAAATATACCTTAAAATTCACTCACAAGTTTCAAGGGCTTGTAAGTAGCAATACCTGATTTTAGATCAGATTTCTATGGCCAGCCCTACCATTCTTACACTAGCCGAACAATTGTTTGACATTTGGCTAGGGCAACATTCCCTATTTTACCTTAGAATAGATGTAGTCAGAAGATGATGTTTGGATTTGGCTTTTAGCAGGTTGTGATTATTTTTTTTTTAAGAGAAAACCTAAGTATTTGGTAAGAAAATAAAAATGCTTAAGTTAATGCAATTCAATATATTGCCATGACATCTATATGGAGTTGCAGATGATGTGCAAATGGTTCATGTAGGCTCCTTTTCCTCCTGTTTTAAATTTCTCTCCGGGGTATTTGGATGTGTGCTCCTGTGTTCTTCCTCTGACTCGTCTCTCTATAGAAGAGATGAGGAATGGGGTGGGAGGAATGAGCCGGAACTACACACACATAGACGCGCACACACACACACACACACACACATATATATATATAAAAAACAGAAAAATTGACAGGAAAAATAATAGACTGGACTAGACTAGACTAGATTAGACTAGACTAGACTAGAATTAACTAGGTTGGGAAACACCTTTGAGATCATTGTGTCCAACCCATCACCCAACACCACCTAATCAACTAAACTATGGCACTAAGTGCCCCGTCCAGTCTCTTCTTAAACGCCTCCAGTGATGGTGACTCAACCACCTCCCTGGGCAGCCCATTTCAGTGGGCAATCACTCTTTCTGTGAAGAATTTCTTCCTAACATCTAGCCTAAACTTCCCCTGGTACAGCTTGAGACTGTGTCTCGTTCTATTGGCGATTGTCTGGGAGAAGAGACCAACCCCCACCTGGCTACAACCACCCTTCAGGTAGTTGCAGACAGTAATAAGGTCTCTCCTGAGCCTCCTTTTCTCCAGACTAAGCAACCCCAGCTCCCTCAGCCTCTCCTCACAGGGCTTGTGCTCCAAACTCCTCACCAGCTTTGTTGACCTTCTCTGGACACATTCCAGCAACTCAACATCTTTCCTAAACTGAGGGGCCCAGAACTGGACACAGGACTCAAGGTGTGTCCTAACCAGTGCTGAGTACAGGGGCAGAATGACTTCCCTGCTCCTGCTGGCCACACTATTCCTGATCCAGGCCAGGATGCCATTGGTCCTCTTGGCCACCTGGGCACACTGCTGGCTCATGTTCAGCCTATTATCAACCAGTACCCCCAGGTCCCTCTCTGCCTGGCCTCTCTCCAGCCACTCTGACCCCAGGCTGTAGCACTGCATGGGGTTGTTGTGGCCAGTCTGTAGAACCCAGCACTTAGATGTGTTAAATCTCATGCCATTGGACTCTGCCCATCTGTCCAGCCTGTCAAGATCCCTCTGCAGAGCTCTCCTACCCTCTAACAGCTCCACACCTGCCCCCTGCTTGGTGTCATCTGCAAATTTACTGATGATGGACTGTTGAAAAATGCTTTTGACAATACTTTTCTTCCAGTCTTGCTCATAATTATAGTTCACCATCAAAACTAACTTGACTGAGAAAAAACAAGTCAGTTTTCTGCAATTTCTTTTGAAACTTTCCAAGCAGCTTTTCTTACAGTTCCTCAGTAATCACATGGTTTTCTTCTTCTTCTCATGGTTCAAAACCAATTTTCATTTTAATCTTTATGAAATGTGAAGACCAACAATGGCTGATGTAAACCTCTTGCAATCCTCTTCTCTGAAAAGAGTATTGGTGCATTTTAAATGCCAAATAACAAGCACCCTGATTTTCGGATGTTGGAAATTATTTTACTTTCATAGTATTGGCTCTGGCCAGCCTGATCTGGCTCTGGCCAGAATGATCTGGCTTTGGCCAACCTGATCTAGTGCAGGGTGTCCCTGCCCATGGCAGGGGGGTTGGAACTAGATGATCCTTGTGGTCCCTTCCAACCCTGACTGAAACTATGATACTATAGACAGTCACAGGTATCCATAAGGAGGCTGAACTGTTTCATGTGGTTTTGTTCTGCATATTTCAATTCATAGTGGTCATCTGCCATGTACAGGCTTTAACTGCAGTTAATAAGATTTGTTTGGAATTTTTTTGAGCACTGTCTTTGTCAGATCTGTGAAAATAAGTGAGAGAAGACATTTAATATATTTTATAGATTACTTTTCAATAGGTTAAAAATTTATGAGAAAAAATATTTTGCAGTGTTGAAGTCATTGTCTTTTTCAGTATTATAGATCATTAAAATAAGTTACATTTGTCATGTACATACACTTTTCAGGACAAAGACTGTGAAAATTTATGGGAACTTTATTTCAAGAGTTGATGCAGATAAAACACCTAGATTTTTTTTTTCCCCAGGTGTATTTCATCCTGCTGAGGATTTAAGTTGAATGATTTGAACAATTATATTTAAGAGATTTTTAATTTTTCTTTTCTTTTTAGAATAATAAGATAAAAACCCCCTGTGAAATGGCATCCCACTTTTTTGTACTGCAGACTTGGAGAGAGTATTGTATTCCAACATCTCACAAACCACTGGAGCAGACCACATATCAGGCGCAGAACAAAACAACAAAGGAGAAATCCCCCAAAGTCTGACCAGAGGCTGTTAGATTTAAGCTGAGTAGAGCTAATACTAAGAGCCTTGGGGACAGATCCTCAACTGGTGTGAACAGCTCAGCTGACATTGGTGTTGTATATAGGATTGTTTACACCACTGAGGATCTGCCCCTCTGTGCTAATACTGGCTTAAGAACTTTGCTCTAAAGTAGACTTAATGTAGTTTAAAATAAATAAAAGCTAGTCTTTTCAGGTGTTTAATATTCTTCCAAGCTCATGTCTGTTCAAAGCTCACCCTATGTGTATGTTGAATTTGATAAACAAGGCAGACACACAATTCACAGATTCTGTGTTTGTCAACTTGTTCCCCTTTTTCAAATGAGCTGTTTGTGTATGAAGCTTCTTGGCTGCATGAAAGTTCTGATAATGCAAATAAGCTGCACGGTCTTTCATGCCAATATTCCCTTCTTTCTACTTTTGTCCACACTGGTCTTTGTACTGAGAGAGGTGAGCTATTAATATTGCCTTTTTACAGCTAAATTATCTGACTCCAGAATTGTTCACAGATTCTATTAAAAACCCCTATGGAGGATTGCTTCTACAAATAGGCATTTTAATTCATCCGGGTACACCAAGGTGTTACCTTCCTTTCATTAATAAAATGGAAACTCATAAAGAAAACCAGATTATCCTGAATTTATGATCAAGTAATTTGGTTTCTCTTAGCGCTGGTAATAATTGTGGAACATTATTTCCTTGTTTCTTTTCCTTCCTTTCTCCTCATATAACTAGACAATCTTAATTTCTCATGTTTATTTATATTCCTCCCCCCCCCCCCCCTTTTTAATTTGACAGGAAAAGCTATCTAGGACCCCAGGAGACAAACACTGAGAGTTAGGAATTGGTCCTTCCCATCTCCACTTTAATGAAACAATAAGTAATTGGTTCATATTTACCAGTGCTTTAGAAATTCTAGATTATTTTTTGTGTTCTATATTAAAAATTCTTAACATGGTAGTTTCTAGTTTTATTTTAATACATATTGTGGTGGGGCTTTTTTCCTGGCATTTAGTCATTCACACTCTGAAGTGATGAATTTTTCTTATCATGACTCTGAATATTCAACTTTTTACCTGCATTTGACTATATTTCCCCCTGAAATGAAGCTATCAGCTCAAGGTGAATGTTGTTAAGAGACTGATTGAATGACATTTCAATACATTTGGGGCCCTCAATAGGGATAAATCACCACGATTTTGCTGACACCAATCTCTCTCTGACACTTTACATCAATGGCACGCCTGTCTCTTTATTGACAGATGCCTTTTCGGGGGAAAAACCCCTGAATCCACTTCAGAAGACAGTTCATGCTATGGATCACTTTGCTGCTGCAGAGCACTTGTGAAGCACCTCTGCAGAGACCACTTCAGTTGAATGACTACTTCATGGACTTAAAATGTAGTGTGCAGAGATAAATTACCTCTGTAGAATCTTTGGCTAAACTTCCAGTAGTAGGTTATGCTTCTGAGATCTCTTAAGTAGCAACTACAGAAAACATCCAGTGAAATTTCTGACCACCTGAAGGGCTGTGATCCAGACTAGTTCACTACAGTAACATGACACAAGGGTAATGCTGTTATTCACCAGCTAAATTTCAAAACACCAAAGAGCAAAGTTCAAAACATCTTTGTTTCTTTTCATTCTGAAGCTGTTAATTTATTAAAAAAGAGGAAATGAGATTTCAGAATGAAATTTCAAACCCCCCACACATTTAAAGTTAAATGAATTAATCAATTTTTTATTATGGTCTACAAAACCTGGCAACAGAATTTGGAGAGACATATCTCCATTCCTGTCACAGAAAGAAAATCTTCTCAAAACCACATTTTAGAAATTATTTTTCTTAACACTTTTGATATTTTTTTTTTTACTTGCATACAAAATCATAATTTTGTATGCAAGTAAGATAAGCTTTTTAAATGTTTCTTGAGTAGTTCATCTCAAATTACGTAAGATCTCACTGTTTTGTGACAATTGGCTTCTATCTCGTGAGGCAGCAACCATATTGGAGTTCATGGAAAACCCCAAGTATTTTGTAAGCCAAATTTTGACTATCTGTTTAATCGAATGTTTTTTCCAAGTTCATAACAGTTACACTGTGTGTGGAGTGTGAACTAATGGCCATCTGCCCTAAATCAAGTGCTGCTTAATTCCTATTATGTATGGTTATCATACAAGTTTATATTCATGTGCTATTGCTGAGATATAAATGAATTTTCTTTATTTCAAAAATGGTTTCCTTTAATTAGTGGTATTCATTATTTTTTATAATCTAGTCGCTGAAAAGTAGTTTATGGAGATGGTCTAATCTCTCATAATGTCTCTTTCAGTATCAAGGACATTTCACTTCTCTTTCTAAATGAAATTTTTCTTGCTTACACATTCTTAACCTGCTCAAGCATTGAAAGCCAATAAGTGACAGATTCTCTTTAATTTAGAGTTGCTTATGTTGCTGAACAGAAATATTTTCAATTTGATATTACTTTTATGATACTGGAAGCAATATCATGAAAACTCAGACGAAGCATTCCTGGAATATGGACTGAAGATTTCTCTTTTCCTCCTGTAATAAAAGAGTGTGAAAGGGTTAGGGGGAATACGCTAACAATGCCAAATCCTGCAGCAAAAAAATAAAATAAATCAGATTTTTGCATTTCATCTTTATTATCTCAAAAACAGACATAGAAAACCCTTAATTAAAGCTCTCATCTACCTCTCTACCTGTGAAAGACTACAAACCTGACTCTCTTCCAAATGGAATGAATGAAAAAAGTCTGGCTTAGTAGGGAATTAGAGCAGGCCCAGCAGCATCTAAATAAAATTTATCTGTCATGCATCTTAAATGCTATCTGTAAAAGAGGTTCAAAAAGCAGATCAGGCTATTTCCTCTCTCTTACCACTGGAATAGGTGAAGCACAGGGGTGGCAAAATGAGTAGGAGAGTATCATAGAATCATAGAATCATAGAATCAGTCAGGGTTGGAAGGGACCACAAGGATCATCTAGTTCCAACCCCCCTGCCATGGGCAGGGACACCCTACACTAGATCACGCTGGCCAGAGCCTCGTCCAGCCTGGTCTTAAACACCTCCAGGGACTGGGCCTCAACCACCTCCCTGGATAACCCATTCCAGGCCTTCACCACTCTCATGGTGAAGAACTTCTTCCTCACATCTAGCCTGAATCTCCCCATTTCCAGCTTCATTCCATTCCCCCTAGTCCTATCACTACCTGAGATCCTGAGAAGTCCCTCCCCAGCCTTCCTGTAGGCCCCCTTCAGATACTGGAAGGCCACAATGAGGTCACCTCGGAGCCTTCTCTTCTCCAGACTGAACAGCCCCAACTCCTTCAGTCTGTCCTCCATAGTAACACCTGACATAGGATGAAATGCTTCAATCCTAATGCCTTTTCTGACTGCTGGTGCATGAATGAAGGGGAGTTTTCACCCACTCTCTTGTTGGCATGAAATAATCCCACTGCAAGTTTTTTGTTAGCAAGGTAAAGTGGGATAAAAAAAAAGAAAGTGCTTCTCCTAACATGGTACGAAACAGAAAGGTGTAGGTAAAACAATTATTCTGCCTCTAGTATGTATATTTCATAAAGTGCAACTTCCTGCAAAATGGCTTCACCTGCACAGAGCATGGAATTTTTGTTCTATAGAACAATGAACTTTATGGCAGAGAGGCAAAAGTAATTTCCGTAATGTCTGGTTTAAAATCTTGAGATCTGCAGAGCATCCACTTTTTATCTCTAGCAAAGCACAGATGATCTGTCTGCTTGTTTATGACACTGCAGTATATGATAAAGACTACTGCATCATGCAGTGTTGGAACAAAAAACACATGTCAAAACTCAAGTAGGAATCTTTGAAAGCTTTGGATTTGCAGGTATGATTATGTGTAGCTGCTAAAATCTTGCATTTTGAAATACATTACATGACAGTTTGATTACTGCAACTACTTCACCATTGTGTCTCCTGCTGGGGTTTCCCTGCCCTTCTCTCCCTTTTCCCTTTGCTATTTCCTTTTGCATGGGTGAAGAGCTGGTGTGAATGCCGAGGACTTTGCAATGCCAGATGAGACTGCAAATAAGACAGCTGTCTAGTGTGGGGAAAATAATTTGTGTGCTGTGTTCTGGTATGTGAAATGGCAGTGCTTTTTGAAAGGAACAGAAAGATAGGCCTTGTCCCCATTCTGCCAGCACTGTTCAGTAAAAGGGATCCAGTACATATTGGCACAATGAGCCTTGCAGTATGCTGGTGGAGCCTGTTCCAGGTCCTATTGATGTTAGTGCAAAAGTTGCTTTTAATTTGAGGTAGGAGTAGAGTGGTAATGAATAGGTCCATGAGTGTGCTTAGAAAGTGTGCAGTTAGTACCAGCTCTACAGGAGCATTTATGTTTGCCTACAATATTCTCCAATATATCTTTTTAATCATGAGAAGACTAGTGCTTCAAAGGATTCTTTTTTCTTTGTTGTTAGAGGGTACATCAACAGTGTTAAATTTTCTCCTTGAGTTTTTAATATTCCCTCTCTTTTTACATGTGCACACAAATCCAACCTAATAGGTGTTAATTGTAGTGAGTGCACAAGACAATAAATAGCTGTGTAAACTCCCACTATATAATCATATTTCTGTGAATCATATACTAGTTACTTCAGTATTTAATATCTGTCCTTCTAGAAACTATTGCTTTTTTATTCCCAGAAAATAATATCATCAGGGTTATCAACAGCATGGCTATTCTTCTGGTTTAAATATCAATAGCCTTAAATGTATGTCATATTCTGTGTGTATGGAGTGACAGATACCCACGCACACTGTGTGAGTGGTAAATGTAAATCAGTAGGGAGTACTCTCTGTGATAAAATAGGAAGTTCAAGTTCCTACGGGCAGCCAGTGTTAATGCAGATAGTTCTAGTGTATTTCACATGAGATGTTCATCTGGCATTTTTACTGTTTATCTCTGGTCCCATCAACCTGAAAGCTTGAAACTGATGGGCTGGTTTTTGAAAGAATATAAATAGCTCTTACGCTGTGGCTGATATTTCTCCCATTGATAATACTGTACCTGATATCCATCTGTCTCTGTGTGTGTGTGTGTGTGTGTAGTGGTTGAGAGTATAGCTGACTGCCTAAAATTTTACTGTATTATCAGTATTTAACCTCATTTATCTGTAGAGTACTGCAGAATACCATGTGTATGAAAGGAGCTGAGTAGCAGGGATTTAATCCTCTCTACTGCCTACATACATACACAGAATTCATCAGTCTTGTTTGGTACTTCTCTAAAAGATTTTAAAATGTTATTTAAATAAACATTTATACAGTTCATTATTTAATCTTTATATAAATCTCATCTTCTATAAGATGTTAAAAATCATTAGAATTCATCAGCATGTCTTAATACTTGTGCTTGACTAATGTTTTACATTTATAGGAGTTTTAAAAGGCAGGTGCAATGTGACATATTACAAGAAGCAAATTAAACTCTTGTAAAGCACAGCTGGAATGCTAAAAACATGTATTTGTAATTTAAATATGTGACACCATCACACTGTAAAATCAGTTCATAATTAGAAAACATCTGTTTTTTTTCCCCAATAGGAAGTTTAATAGTATATTTAAATAATTTAAAATGTGATAAGGTTGGGGAGTAAAGCCAATCTATAGTAAGAAATTCAGGACATTTATTTTCTTTTGTTCAAATGTCCCCTTCCAGATCCTTAGGTAAGCCATAATTTTGAAGCTAATTCTTGGTTCACATTATAATCACCATTGATTAAACACATATGCCAAACATATGTGCTGTTCTGACCTTATTGTCAGTCAAGAAACAGGTTTCCTAGATGCTGTTGTTAAGAAGGATTTACACACTGTCATGTTGCTGGTTTGTTTTTTTATTATTATTATTTATTAATTATTATTATTATCAGAGAACCATAAGTCAAATAAAAGCTGATTATTTTAACAGTGATATTTACATGAATATATATATATATAGTAAGCACAATGATGCCTTAAGAGTTCATGATATCTGGAAATGTATTTAGCCTAGGTTAAATACTGACTTCAAATGTAGTAGGATCAATTCATGTTTAACTAATAAAGTTTGAACAAACCCACAACTTCTCAAATGAAGTTACATGGTGGATTAGCCACACATCTGTCATCAGTGTTCACATAGAATGATATTTATATTGGTGTGATGAAAATCCTAATGGATGTTTTTATCCTGGCTGAAAGTGTGCAAGCAGAGCATTCCCCTAGTTTATTGGCAGTAAGCTATATAACCTTTCTCTATATTGCCTAAGCATCTACTTGAGATAAATAGAGGCTATACATTCCTGAACAGGTTTTGTGTTTTTGTTTTTTTTTTTTTTACGTATAACTGTTTGAATGTCTTCACACATACTTGCTAATACCTAAAGAGCACATGACACACAGTAGTGCTGAAAGATTTTTCAGCTCAGCACCTGAGCAGCAATTAGTAAATACCATGAGTCCATCTATCAGCTCTTCCCTAGGATGTGAATGTTCTGCAGAAAAAAAAAGTGTGCAGTTTATGAGCTTTCCATTTTAAATGAATCAGATTTTTTGCCCTGGAAATGAGGAAAAAATTGAAAAGTAACTTTCTGACAGCTACAGTGCATAAAGTTAATGTGCAGCAGTTTACATGCCTCTATGTCTCAATCGTCTTTTATCAACCTTTGCTGCTGCAGCCCACCACAAGCTTTTCATCAGTTTATGCATTGTGCACCAGGGCAAATAATGACAGAATATCTAGCTAAAGAAGGGGTACTTAATCAGCAATCAAGATTCAATTTGTTTTAATTTTAGCAGGTGTTTGTGAGGTACATTGATGGGAGAGATAATATGTACTGCTTTCATTAGCTCTCTTGTTTTTGTGCTTGAACATTTAAGAGCCAGATGTTCAGAGGTGAGCTGATCAGAATATTAAGTCTCCAGAGGTTGGTTTCCATAGTGTTTTACATTCTTTTCTTTATCTCCCTCAGTTCACCCTGAGCAATGAGGTGCAAGTGCTTGCAATGACAGACTACATCTCTGCTTCCTATTCAACTAAAGCTTTCAATTAGTCTAATTCTCTTTAAAAAAACCCAAAACAACAACAGAAAACCTTCAAAAAATAACCCTATAGAAAGCAACTTTATACTAATAATCTGCGATTAATTCTTGGTCCTTGGATCAGACTCCTTTCTCACTTACACTAGTTCAGCTCATAAAGCTCTTACAGAAATTATTTGTTTTATAACTGGTATTTTCCCAGGAAGATTTTCCTTAGTAAAATCGCAGAACTGATATCACTTAATAAGCAATGGATTTCATCATCTTCTGAAGGTATGTATATAATCTGGATCGTTGTTTGGGGAAGAAAAGCAGCGTCTGTGATATCAGAATGCTGAACAGGAGAGGGGACTGCAAGATGGACATGAAGAGGAGCTGCAGTCCCTAGGTATTTTTAAAATGAAAGCACAGGCTGTATTTGAATATCACTATTTTTAATGACATAGAGTCACCAAAAGAATGTACTGGAGTAAACAAAAAGATTTCAAAAGAAAGTAACTTAACCTTCTGGTTAACATTTTTTAGCTGAAGAGGTAATATCCAGTAGCCCTGGCTCAGTAGATACCTTAGCAACAACTCAGTTCTCCTCTGTAATAAATTTGCTCAATCTTGTGATTACAATTTCTTTTAGTAGTGAAAGATAAGCCCAGAAATGAAGAGTTAAATAGAACTGGCATTGACAAATGCTGTAATGTTTTCCCTCACTATTAATTGTTCTCTGTTTACTTTGATGCTCAAAGATTGCCCTGTTTTACAAGCATATTTTCTTAATTGTGTCACCTTGTACAGTACGTATGTCAGAAGGGAAACATTTGCAAGTGATTAGATATGGACCTCTGTGTCACCAAATGTATGAGGTACATACCCTTATAGGATATAATTGTGATCTTTTAATATGCGGCCGTTGACCCAGACTTGTTATTATCTATTATAGTTTATAATAATGTATCTCTTTATGATTAAATGATGATGCCTGGCAGAACACTATGATTAGCATTTCAGTTATTTATAGATTATGTCAGAGCAGTAATAAACATAAAATGCTGTTAATGTGTGGCTAATGAAATCTGGACATGAACAAGTTTATGAATTGATATAATTCATTTGAGTGTTCTAACTGAGCTGCTGGTTCTTGTCATAATTCAAAAGCTTAGCAGGGTTCACCGATTAGGTGGTAGTCTAATTTGCTACAAAAAGTCAATGGGTTTTCATCGTCTTGGGCTATCATACATAGCATGGCTGATTGCATAAGGACTATACAAAGTAATTCTCATAAATATATTTATTAAGCTTAATATGTTTTGTGAGGTTAGGATGGAATCAGCTAGTGCACAACATATGTGGAACAAAATCACACTGTGTTAGATACTAAAAAGATATGTTCACTGAAATCTTTCAGGACCAGATCAATGAGGGAGTTCTTTGAATTTTAAAAAGTGAGCAATTCAATATCAAATACAAATGAGAGCTGTAAAGAATGATACAGATGATTGACTGAGTGTGCTTCACGTTTATTTTACTTTAGCATCATAATTTCATTTCATGCTACAAATACAATTTTAAACTTAGGTTACTTAGCTCTGAAATAGCTGAGTATATTTGCAGAACTAATTTCAGTCCTTCTTTCATGTGACTTGGAAAACCAGAATTATATCTCACACCAGAAAACGTGTTCCTACTTTCTTCAATAGTCTATCAACTGCTACCTGTCCTTTTATAGGACTCTTTTAGACACCAAATTATACTGAGTCCTGAACATCAATAAAGATGTTCTGACTTTATATATGATACATAGTTGTAACTTCCTCCAAAATGTTATCTTTTAGAACCTTTAATTTGAATATCTATGCATAAACTGACTAGGCTTCTTTATTAAGAAAGAAAATGTTATGGTCATATACAGAACCTCAAATTCATTAACTACATACAAGGAAAAGTATTAGCAGATTGTGAAATATTATAAAGAAATAAATCTAAGCAATCAAATATTACTTAGTGTTTGTTCTTACTTACCTGGGACAGTTTTGTTAATAATAACATTAATAACATGTTTTTAAAGCTTTTCTTCTTCCATTTTAAAAAGCTTTCTGGTTGTTATTGAGAGAGAGGGAGGTGCTGCTTAAGAATGTGACAATGCAGTTGTAGAGTAATTTCTTATTAAAACAGGAGTCCAAACAGAACCATTTTATATTTTGCTTTCACATTGGTATCTTGACTCAACATGTAATCCATATGAAGACCTGCACTTTAATCTTTGCTATCATGTTTCATTCTGTTGCTTCCCAGTATCATTCACATTAAATGCATTCCTTCCTTTTGTTACATAAATCTTTGACTTCCCTCTACAAAAAAGAAAAAAAAAAAAAGAAAAGAAAAAAAAAAAAACCCACAAAACCCCCCACCAACCAAACAAAAAATACCTACCACACAACCAAGCCCCAAATCAAAAAACCACAAAAAGACCACAAGCAACTTATGTAATCATGCACCACCATCTCCCCCAATTCCTCTCCTCTTCTCAAAAGGTTGCTTTATAGTTCTTTGGAGATTTATAAAAGTGAATCTATTTTTCTGAAGATACTTCAAGATAAAAGATTAACGATGCAGTTCTAAAGCCCCCATATATGTTATCTCCTCTAGAATGTGAAGTGTGAACCAAGCACTATTGGCCCAGATCTTGCTCTGCCTGTGTGCTGCATGTTCTGAGCAGGTCATTGAATGGTTGATACTGATGTTTGTGGATGCCCCCTTGGTGATACAGAAGGTGACTTGTCTTCTGCTGAGTTAAGAGGATTCCACAGTATGATGAAAACCAGTGTTCTGTTTTAGGTGGCAGCTCATAGGTTATTTTTAGCATTGAGACTGTGAGGACTTTATATCTTTGAGTATCCGTTTTGGAGCTGGGACTGTAACATGGTGCTTGTGCATGTGTTTCTGTATCTACCTGTATCATAGGGACATAGTATATGACTGGATTTTCTTAGTGGCTTCCTGCAATTTTCCTAAAATGTAAATGAAAGATGAAAAAATATTTTGTAGAGGTAGTGAGCTGAAAACCATTGGGAAAAAAATATAGGTTCTAAAGGGCTTTCAGCTTTGCAAAACATCCTTCATGCAGTGTCTAAAATGACAACATCTCTCACATCTATTTGTAAGCAGCAGTATCATATTTTGTGTGGTTTTCTTCTTCCTCTATTTTAGATTTCTTCTGAGTTAATTAAAAATGCAGTTGATATTTTTTTCCTGTGTCACAAATGAGAACACTATCGTTTCATTTAGAAAGAAGTATGTGGTTCAACTTCTGCTCTTGATATTTTCAAGAGGCCAATGATTAAAAAACCCTGTGTGGAATATGCTCTGTTATTGCCCTCTCTAGGAATTGTTGCAAAAAACCTTAAAGGTTCTGATGCTAAACCCCAAGGCATCTTTTTGATACATGCCAGATGTTCACTCAGGGGAGAGGTAAATGTTTAATAATTTTTTTCTATTGTTACTGTTTTTACAATGTGTTATAGTGCCATGACTTGCTAAGGCAAAAACCCTGCTTTGCTGAAGGTACAAGCATATGTTAAGATGTTTACATTTCCATCATCTTCATTTTGCTTAACAGCATGGGAGATTTCAACCTGAAGCACAAGTTGGCCAACTCTCTGAGTTGACTAAAGGGTTTAATGATGCAACCTGAAATCCTGTTTCAGGGACAAAAGCTGCTAAAACCTCCTGTCAGTTTTAAAAGTCTCAAACTTCATTTGGCTCTACTGACAATCTATTTACACAGATTCTGGTGTAAATCAACAATGAAAATAATTTTAAAAAATCCTTAACCTGCTATGTTCTCTATCCAAGATGAGTAGCAGTAACATCAATCCCATTTGCCTGTGCTGTTTACACCGTTTATCTCCAGTGTTATAGAGCAGTATCAATCTTTTCAAATTAGAAAAGTGCCCTAATTTTTATAAATAATATTATATACTTGAGTGAAATTGATCCCTGTCAAAACACAGATAATGTCAATAAAATGGCTAGGTTTTTGGAGCTAGTGAGAGCTAACAAGAGATGGGATGCATTTTCCCCCAAAATGGAAGTTGTCTGTATAGAAATCTCAAAAACTGAGGCAACAGATTATGGCAGGTTTAGATGAAGTCTGTATTTTTAGGTATCTTCTGTGCAGCTATGAGGAACTTGATGTTGGGTCACTGGAGCTTGAACAATGCCGGTTAAGAGCAAGTGACAATTTCCTTCCCAGTTAACTGTCCCCTTTCCTTTTAAGTGTGTCCCTTATGATTGAGTGACATCTGAAATAGTGGGGATTGCAATTTTTTTGCAGGTACTGTATCAAGCAAAAGGAGGGACAGAGCAAAAAATTAAATAAATTGCCAAGTCTTAAGTGATGAGACATGAATATGTCCTGGTTACATTGTGTATGATCACTTCTCACCTCAAAGAACACTCTTACTGCCAAATGACCTTCCTTTACTAGCTGTGTGCATTGCCAAACAAAAACTTTGTAAAAAAAAATAAAAACCCTTATATCTTCTTTGCCTCTTTGCTTGTCCTGAAGGGCAAGCAAGGTAACATAAACCTGAGGATCCATCTAATTTAAGAAGGATGTTTGCTGAGCTCTTTCTCATATGCACATGCACTCTTGCACTTATTCACCTCTCCTACTGCATTATCTTAATGAAATGAAGTAAGCACCCCCCCAACTTTCCAGTTCACCTTTGTCTAGAACTTGTAATTACTTATTGCAGAATCCCTTAGGCTCTAGATCTTCACTCTTTAAACAGAGAAAAAACAATTTTGCGGCCCTGAATGACGGCAGAGTTGGATCCACATCAAAATCAGAAAAGAATGTATGAATATAAGTCTGTGTCACATTTTTTCTCCAGGTCAAGCTGATTAAGTCTTTTCATCTTGCTCTCTGAAATATCATTATCCTCAATGAATAAAATAAATTAGGAATACAGGTCAAACTGCTGTCAGAATTCAAAATTTGTTTGTAAAATGGAAGAAAACAGTCAAAGTGGTCCTTGAGAACATGGCAAAATATGCAGGTTTGAAGATTTAATTAAAACAAAGGGGCAGTTTTTAATAAGCAGTGATGATGAAGTGTAGATGTAGTCCATTTGAACAGGCTGCATCCCAGTCAGCAGTCAGAGCTAACCAGACAAATCTGCCTTTCCATGTTGCATATGTGGTGACTGAGTGTATCAACCATAAAAAAAAAAAAAAAAAAAAAAAAAAAAAGTAAAAAGAAAAAAGTGCTGTCACTTACAAGCTGGTAAAATTCTGATGAAATGCACATAGAAGTAGTTTATCAGCTTTTACCTGTCTTAAGAAAATGAAATACCTTCATTTTGTTTGAATTATATAAACCATCCTTGAGTAAGTTTCTGATTCCTCACTCTTAACAAACTTCAAATTCTTTATATAGCTTCTATATTGAACTTCAGGTATTTCCATTAACAGAGGTTATTTGAATTGGTTTTTTGACATATTTTAGTCTATTATGTCTTACTCCATGTGGGGTGTTAGTATTGCTCTTGGCATGGTAAGCACTTTTAATAGCTTCTACAGTTTGGCTAACTCTTGATTCCAAAATGTTCATCTCTAATGTATTGTGACAGGAAAAAGAATCTTGGTCCATGCAGAAGAATTTATACAAACAAAATAATTTGCGTATTACTGTTAAAGTTTTCTTACATATATCTTGATTTAAAATCCTACCAATTGAAAGAGTTATAGTGTGTTTAAATTCTGGATACTAAATAACAGAACAAATTTGCAAGTTAAATTCACCATTTGAAGTCTCTATGTATCTTATTAGTGTCAATGGACATAGGCACATTTAGATTGTATCCTAATGTCCTTACTGATGATATGTTTTATGTTGTGTTGCTGGGTAAGTTGGAACTAAACAGCTAGTTTGCAGAGCATTTTCCCTCAAGCACAGGTCAAACCTGAGTGGTAGGTAGTATTCAAAAATTTTACAGT
Source organism: Picus viridis (assembly GCA_033816785.1). NCBI lineage: Eukaryota > Metazoa > Chordata > Aves > Piciformes > Picidae > Picus > Picus viridis. The sequence goes on from CM066576.1 coordinate 30,180,791, forward strand.
GTATTTCCTAATTCACATTCTGTAAGCATGGTCAAATTGCTAAATAGGTTTTCAAAAGAATCTTGCCAATTATTAATGTCTGAATGAGAGAATAAAATTAGTAGTAGTAATGAAAATAGTACCACTAACAATGATGATAAATTATGACATTTGTTCTTGTGGTATTCAAGTCAGGAAATGTTACTGTTACATCTGGCAAATTATATAAACAAGATCTAGGAACTTTTAAAGCTAGCCCCAGACCAGGCTATTGAGAGATGTGTATAATGTGTGCTGTGTTATATTATGCTGTGTTTTTTTCTTGTTGTGTTCCATGTCCAAAGGACACATCATTATTGCCTTCCTTAACTTAAAAAATTGCATGGACGAAAGTATAAAAGCACTATTTTAGCCAAACAGATATAGTAAATGGTGGAACTGAGGTCTTAATTTTTCAGAGCTAGTAGCTGGTCTTGAGATTACATTCAGGATCCTCCAGTCCTATCTCATGGAGGGATATTCTGGTAAAGATGCTCAAAAGTAGAGGGGTCTGAAAGATAACTGTCAAAGGGGAGAGAAAAAGAGGCCAACAAATGGGGAAGCTGCTTGTCCTTTGGATGGTTGTCTCCAGAGAGTGTTTTAAATGTAACACTGCTGAACTTAGCTCTGCCATTTTATTTAATATGTCCTTGTTCACTGACCTCTGAAGTCATTATGGATTCAAATGCAAAGACTACTGGCTATTTGGAACCCCCAAATCATGAGAAATGATGGTGAGTTCAACGATCTGGTAGCTCCATGATCAGATCGATGATCATCTCAGGATTTCATACAAATGTGGTACCTCTCCTTCCTATTTATTCCAGTTCCTGAAATCCTTTTTCTTTGCACTTAAATAGTGGTCATGAGGTTGAGTCCCTTGCAGAAGCAAGGAATGATGTAATAGACATCTCAAAGAGACAGAGGGAGAGAAACTAAATGCATTGGGAATTAGGTGATCGAAAGTAGTAGGAAGGTGAGGCTAGCATGGCTTGAGTTTTATAGCAAAGAATACTATCATTGCAGAAGGAGTGTAAATAATTAAAATAGAAGGTGAGCACAGGCAAGCCAATGATTACTTTTTAAATTCAGGATTTTTAACTCAGATTCATTGTTTATATGTAATGAAAGCTGTAGGAATGAATTTCAAATTTCGGGGTTGTCAGTAAGTCTATGATTGTTCTTAGAATTTTCACCTATAATGATGCTATCTTTTTGTTTTTATCAGCCATAGTAGAGGAATCACTTTTTTTTTTTTTTTAAATCTGCAGTGGATATATTTTTTTAATCCACTGGAGATAAGAGCCTCTAGAATCTACCATCTTTGGTGTGCTAGCTATAACCAATAAGCTACCAAACATTTAGGAGCTGATATACAACAGGAGGAGTAAGTGACAAGCAGAAATTAGTTTGCATTCTATAATGAATTGTATAATAATTGCTCCTTCTGTAATTATTTTATTTCATTTGTTTTAGTTATGGAAAGACAGGATTTTATATGTATTGAATATATGTACTAAATATGTTATGGGACAATTACTTCTGTTTCATCCGAGCCTTGGATGATAATAGTGCTGTAATGTATTATAGCATACAGAGTCCTGAACTGGCTTTTTCCTTCCTATATTGAGATCTTGATAATTATGTTATTTAATAAATAATAACTTGTTATATATAGAGAGAATAACATCAAGGTTACAGTTGGTAGGTGCCATGGGGCTATTTCAGCTGGGAGATGCCTATATTTAGATTATTAAATTTATTGTAACATAACATTTTTTGTGGGTTTTATAACTTACATATTTCTTACGTGTGTGTACCAATAAGCATGCACATATAATGCAAAGCTATGCATTCACACACTTATACACAGAAGGGAGGAGAGCTACTGTAAACTGTGTGCTGTAGACCTACATAAGTGATTCTCCTGATTACTGATGAAAAAATAATTAGGCTTTGTCATTTATTCATTTGGAGTTTTGTCTCATTGAAACCTTACTACTCTCTTTAACCTACTTCTAGTCTGTAAATATCTGCTGCCATGTTATGTTGTCCTTTTTTTGCTTAAATTAACTCCTGAATAATACAGCATAGCACATACAGGAGATAGAAAAGTTTTCACATTTTTAATACAAGACTGATTTTATTATATTACTAGAGAAATAAGTTAGATTGCTCTTGCAGTCTCAATAAATCACACATGAAGTCTTCTTTTTTCTAAATTAAATTTTTATTTAAATAAAAGTGTTATGTTTGTATTTGAACTGACAGCTAAATCTGATAATTAGAGTGCATGAAGTTGGCTTTGATTGGCATTGTAATTGGATTGTCATTGGGCTGAAAACCTATTATCTTTGGATCATGCCCCATGAAATCTGTTGAAGAAACTTTGCTGCCAGTCATTAAAGCCACCATCTTGGCTTACAAATTAGGTTTGAAAGGCTTTTTACCTCTGGGAATGTAATTTAAACCACCGCAATTGCACTCCCATTAATTAAAATTATATTAAAATTGTGGTTCATTTTCTAAATATTTTTTTCATATTTTATTAGGCATACTTGTTACTAAATGCTTAACAAATTACATAGCAGAGCTGGTAAAATTATATTTTAAGATAATCCATCATTTCAGTGCATGCTACTCAGCATTAGTGGAATTAGTGTGTTGATCATTAAAAGGATACAATATTTATGTTTTTCATTCCTAGTTTTCATTAAAAATAAACTATAATTATAAGCCACTTTTTTGGCTGAAAATTTTTGACACTGAAAATTATAATTAATGCTAGTAGTAAATTTAGATATGGACTCTGCTTTAAAGTGGACTTAGTTTATTGGATGTTGTTTTCTTCTTTTTTTTTCCCTCTCTATAAGTCATAATTGAATATATTATTCATAGAGGCATGAATAAGGTTTTTTCCACATAACACAATGACAGATGATAATAAAGAATATAGGATTGTGATCTGTGCAGGTTTTGCCAGAAGAGTTCAGTAATGATTACTTTAAAAATTCCTAGAACTTTTCCCTGTAATATAAATATGCAAGCAGGAAAATCCCTGGGAGGAAATTCTACAGCCCTTCAGAGGCTTCCTGCAGGCACTGGAGGATGCGTGCTGCTGAATCATCTGCATCATCATTCCCCGGTGTTGGGTCTCTTCATGAAGGTTTTGGTCTGAATGGGTGTCCAAGGGTAGCCAGTTCTATACATCCACTCATCATCCATTTATCCTCAGCATGTGGAGTCCACAAAAATGTTCATTCTAGCAGCTCATACAATATTTGACTATCTTTTATTTGCTTATACTTTTTATGTAAATCATGGATAATGTTTCAAAGTATGTTTATTGAGCAAAATTACAAAATACATTCCAGTAAAACAGAATCATAGGTAAGGATGAGAATATGCATTCCTAGAGGAAGGTACTATACAGTTATAATTTCTTTTAGAACACGACATCCTTATTTTCCATGAGGTGCTGTCACAGAACATGGATCTCCTACCTAGCTGCTTTGGCTTTGCAGTAATCTTGCAGCACTACTTGGAGTTCTCTATGTGGATTTTTTTTGTTCCTACATGAGGTACTTCTGCCAAAGAGGTATCTTATTGCTCTATTGTTATGATTCTCCACTTGATATAAGCCACAGTGCGATTCCATCTGAAATCCCTGGAGGGCTTTAGACTCCCCATGGTACCTTTTTAGTCTGGGAAACCACTGAACTCCTTTAAAAGTACCATTTTCAAATGAAGCATATATATTTAGACTTGACTTCAGCTGTTCTCATGTGTGAATTTGCTTACTCTGTACTGATTAAACATTGTTCTATGTGTTAAGAAATTCTACATTTTTCTTCCTAAGAGAATCTTCGTTATTTTGATTTATGTGAATCTGAAGTGAACTTTTATCTTACAAGGTAAACATTGGAGATGTAAAAAACTTGGAATATATCTAGTTTAAAAACAAGTAAATTCCAGACTGAGTTTGCAATATTTCTGTCTGGCTTTTACATTGGTGACGAATAGGATGATGTTCTATAAAATGAATAGTTAGTAATTTCACACTCATTAAGTAAATAGTTATTCACCTGACCTCCATGTGCTTTGACTGACCTCTGTCATTAGGTCTTCCCACTTAACATGACCGTGTGCACACTGAAAACACAGCTCTGGAGAGTATTCCCATGCATTCAGCTGACATTTGAAAACCAGGAAACTTCATTAGTTTGGGGTTTAATGTCAAAATGTCAGTGTTTGGTGAGACTGAAGTATACCTTTCTGGGTGCAAATCTAAGGAAAATGAAGGAATATGCTTTCAGAAAAAGAGGATGAAGTGTTAATGCCTTTTGCAAGAGGCATTGAATAAAATGGGCATGTCTTGCTGAGATGAATAACTAGTCTGCAGGTCTTCTTTTTCCTTCAACATCACCTGTATTGCCAAACTAGAGAATTTTCTGTCACTCTTTTTCTATGACTGTTTGCCCTTTTCTGCAAGGTGTCACTGCCTCCATTTTTGTGACCAGGAACACTGCAACTTTGAATCTCCTCATTTTGAGGAGAGCGGCAAACCTGGATTTTTTTTCCCCCTTTCTTTCTTTTTTCCCCTTTCTTTCTGTTTGTTGTTTTTTTTTGACTCCTTTTTCTTTTCCTTGTGTGGTAAAGTTTGTTATTGAAGAATTGAATTACAGCAATATTTCTCAATACAAGAAAGATTGAATGTAAATGATCTATTCAAGGTCACCTCCAACCTGAGTTGTGCTATGAGTCTATGAAGAAGTCAGAGTTCTTTTCTTTGCCCTGAACTCATCAGCACAGGTTAAACACAGTCAGGCCAGCCCTGCAAAAATTTGGGCTCACGGAGACCTAGTGAATAGTTAGTTGAAGTGGAAGTGTGTTGTATATGGTCAGAGAGAACTCTACAGGGAAGGAGTGTTAGGGAGTTAAGCCCTGGGACATGGTCTGCATAAGATCCTTGTGGTTGTTATTCTTGGACGCAGACATCTAAATTGGCCGAAACTCTAACATCAGATTATTTTCTTCAAGTTCTGTAGCCTTCTTAAACTAACACATTTAATGTAATAACAACAACTAAAAGGCAGCAGATTCCTTGGAATCTTGTATGCAGCAGTGCTTTTGAAGTATTTACAGAGACCTATGTTTTTGTGGTCAGCACGCATGATTTTTTGCTTTCATCTGAAAGAGTTAAATATGTTTATTTTTCAGAGTAATTATTTTGGGGTAGGAGTCTGTTAAATGCAGGCAAATTATTCCAGTAGTTAATCATTTAATAAAGGAAAACTGGCAGGATCAAAATGATTTTCAGGTACTCCTGGAATGAGGGGTATATTATGTAAAAATGGCAGGTTTCTGAACTAAAAGGAACAACAGCAGCAACAAGCCTTAGAAAGTGGTTTACCGATGCAGGTTTGAATGACAGTGAATCTGGCATTTCTTCCCAATTAGAAGCACCATTTTTTCACTATTGTTTAAGATGGACAGAAGTCATGCTGATGCTGAACAAACTTCCTCTGTTTCTGTAAGGAAGGTACTAGGAGTAGATCAAACCACTGAAAATGGTTTAGGCACATGCAAATCCACTGAAGTTCCTGGCACTTTCATCTGCTTATTCAGTAGCTGGTTTGGCCCACTGAATCTCAAAATAAAGAAAAGTAGTATTTCTTTATGTTAAGTTCAGCCTTATCACTTCTGGTGCAGATTTAATTTTATTACATTTCAACTAATTACCCTGAATTACTTTACAGTAAGAGAGTAAATTGTAACTTGCATTTCCTCTCCTCCAACATTTTTCTGTTCTATATCTTCAAGAAAATCTCTCTAATCTGTTATCATCAACTGTTAGTCTGGAATAAGCTTGATGGCAGCCAGAACAAAAATAACAATTCTTAACTCACAAAAGAGAAAGGTAATGGCAATGGTGAGTGCTTTGGACACCAGCATTCTTGGTTTATAGGTTCAACTGTTCAGTTCACCTTAAAAAAACCCAAACCTGCTCCATCCCTACTATTCTCCCTTTGCATCAGTCACAGAAGATAAGTGACTCTCTCTGTGGAGAACTGGCTGCATGCCCATTCCTTACAAACAAACTGGAGATTTAACTTCCTCCCTTGCATACCTGAGTGACAGCTTGTGTAGTTTGCAATAAGGCACTGAGACACTGAGAGTTGTTAATGATGAAGGCAGTACTCAAAATAGGAGCACTAACGCTTGATGTGGCCATGTGTGGAAAAAGTACCAGGGTGGGGGTTTGGAGGTCAGTTTCTAGCTCTGCTGTAGCTATTTGTGGGGCAGTAGGCAAGGCAAGTGATCACTCCATGCCTGTGCTAAAAATGAGCAAGTGTCTGTAAAAATGGCATAGTATTAATGCTCTTAACCCACATTTTATCTGTAGCTCATGAGGAAAGCTTTTAATGCCTAATATTCCTCCTTGGAACTTCCCCATGCAACTTTACAATACGCAAAAATTATTACTAATCAAATTAAAGCCTTTACTGTGAGTTAAAGGCACATTTCATTACTTCCTATTCTGCTCCTTTTTTATTTATTTATCTTTTTTTATTTATCTTTTTTAATGTTTTTTATCCATTCGGTGTTACTTACATTCTCCACATTAAGCTAATATTTACTCTTCTTGCTGCAGAAGAGCAGCAGAGTAAATAGGATTTTGTATAAGGAAGCAGGTGGAGTTAAACAAGCAAGTGGCTAGTTCTAACCTTTCCTGTGCAAGCCTCATCATCCCCCAAAGACTCAAAGTCCATTTCTCAAGACAACGCAAGTGATCCTGTCTGTACTTGCTTGCATGGAGCCAAGGCAAAACCCTTTTCTGTTGCACACAATGAGCCATATCCTCCTCTGTGTAAACTGGTCATAGTTTCATGAAGCCCATGGGATCTAAAGCTATTTAAGCAAGCTGCAGATCTACCCCATGAATTGCTTCAGCATGTCTGAACTCCCCAAGCAGGGCTGTATTAAACTCACTGTGTAGAAAATTGTGTGGATTTGTAATACAGCATCCTAGGTCTTTATGGACAAAATGGTGAGTCAAATTCACTCTCTTGTTTCACTACCGAAAACGGTAGCATTATGCAACGTGACTTTCACCTAGAAATCAGTACTGGCCACTTAACTAAAGAAACAAATTGAGGCTCTGATGGCCAGTAACAAACTGATGGTTGTTTCTTTGTTCTGTTTCTTCTTCTGTTAAACTAACTGCTAAAGGCAATAAAAAAATGACAGAGTTGTAAGCCATGAAGAACTTGGTGGTCTCCTTTGTTGGAGCTCATCTTTTCACAGCTCTGTGCCAAAGTGTGTAGGTATCTTCCACACTAATACAAAGAAACTGATGCTCAAAAAGAAGTTACACACTTCAAGCAAGAAAAATCAAATAAACTTCTGATAAAAGTCAGACCAAAAGGGAATAATGTGTAGCATCTTATCTTTCTTGTCCACTTCATAGTTTAATTATGTTGTCCAACTCTTTATAATAAAAACATGGGAAGCTAATCCTCATCAGACACTTTTTTATCAGACACATTCAAGACATAAATGGTGTTACCTGTCATTAAATATGCTCCAGCAGGTCTCAAATTGTCTGTTGTCACAACTCCACTTATATTTGACGCTACTGCAGCACGGGCAAGTGTTTTCAGTGTTCCCAGAGCAGAGGAAGATCACTTGCCCATTGCCTTCATAAGCCAGATTTGGCTTAGATGCTTTCTCAGGAAGATATAGCAAATTATGTTATTAGTACTTCTGACATTGCAAAATATATCTGGTTGTATTAGGTTTGGCTGAGCTGGAGTTAATTCTCCCCAAAGCATCTTTCTAGTGCTGTGTTTAGCGGTGCCATAGCTGGGTGTTGGTAACACACCAGAGTTTTGGCTACTGGTGAGCCAAGCTCTAAGGCAATGCTTTTCCATCATTTCCCTGCCCCAGGAGTGCACTGGAGGGTGGGCAAGATCTTGGGAGGGGACACAGCTGAGCCATCTGGCCCAAACTGACCAAAGTGGTATTCTACGCCGTATGATGTCAGCTCAGATATAAAAGCTAAGTGAAAGAAGGAAGTGTTGGGGGACATTAATCAATGGCATTTGTCCTCTGGAACAACCACTATACATGTTGAAGCCCTGCTTCCTGGGAGTGACCAAACATGGTCTACTGATGGGAAGCCGAGAATAATATGTTTGCTCTTGCTTCTATGTGCAGCCTTTGCTTTGGCTTTGCATCTTATTAAATTGCTTCTATCTTGACTCCTGAGCATTTGTTATATTTTCCCTCTCCCTGTCCATCTAAGAAGGAGAGTGATAGAGTGGTTATGGCTGCATCTGGCCCCCAGGGCCAAACCACCACACTGGTCTACATGAGAAATGTTTGAGCTGTGCAGAGGAATGAAAGAGCCTGGTCCTTTCTTGGCCACTTGTCTTACACAGAGAATCGTTGTTGCTAGATCTTATAAATCCCTGTGTTGCCTTATGCAAGTTCACATTCCTGAATTAGCTGGTTATGATGGAAATATACACCATAACTGTTTTCCAGATTTGCGCCATAGTGGTACATACCATATATGTGCTATGTGTTGATATGTTTACTTGAAAGTCAGGAGGAAAATCTGAGACAGAAGGAGGTTACAACTCAGTTAAAACTTACTATCAAAAAGAGACAATAACCCTGTATGGAACAAATAAGCCCTGGGTTCTGGCTGCACCTCAGCATCCTGATTTGCCCTGTGCTTGAAAAATCAATGTGGCTTCCTGCAAGATAGCTGGAAATGGGAAAATCTGAAAGGAGGTCGCACCATAATTTTCACCTAAGGCAGGAAAACAGTAACTTAAAGTGAACAACAGAGCTGCAGATCATATCTTCCTACTTTTCCGCTCCCAGCCCAATTAAAACAACAGCCTTTCATTCCCATTTAGATTTTTCCCTGTCTTTCTATCTGTATTTATTTACTCCTAATTATGCGGAATATGGAAAACCAGGACTGCCCCAAATATTTTAATGCTTTATTCTCTGTAGTTGAGAAACTAAATAAGTTGAGGGGTTTGCAGTGAGTATCTAGAAATTAAAGTTTTTTTAGTCATTAGAGATATTTTTCTTAAAGAGGTTCACAATAGACTCCACCAACCCTTTGTCTGAATTTGCATACTTTAAAGAACAGAAAGAGGGAAGGCAGCCCTCAGCAATCTCAAGACCTACAGAGTTAAGCACAGGACTGGGAGCCAGCAGATCTTGAATTACATCCCAGTGTCTGCCACACACAGGATTAGTAATACTTTGCACTTACATTAGCACTTTACCACTACATAAAGTTTGTAAGTGACATTACAAATGGGGAAGGAGCGGCTTGGAGAAATGAAGTGACAAATCCAAATTGGCACAGCTCGTTGGTGTCAGAATCAGGATTACAGTAATTCCTGACAAGCCGTTTAACCTTCATGAGGTTCAATTTTTACACCTTTAAAATGAAGTCGATGATTTTCACAAAAAGCAAAATGTGAAAATGATAACCACTGGCATAATTAGGTAAATACATTGTTCAAAAATTACTGCTCCTCTTCTACAAGTGTGGAGATTAAGCAGGTACCTGTACAAGCAAGTGCTACTCCAGGGAAGCACACCTCTTAGTGCTTTTTAAGGAGCAGTACCGATGAACCAGCTCCTTCAGTAAGATTGCCCAGAGCTCCCAAGAAATCGCTGCCAGTTTTCAGTCACCTCCACTGACAAAACTGTCAGTTAGGTGACTTTGAAGCACTAGGTGGGTTGTAGTGAGTTAGGTGTAGGGCTGGACATCAGCATACCACAACTAATCTGTTGGATTAAACCTCGGACGTTGACATACTGGATTTAAAGCTTCAAGAAATTTATCCTGATCGTTAGAGACAGGAATTGCAAAACACTTTGGTGTTGTCATTGACTTCTCAGCTTGTCAACAAATGAACCTGGAGTTTTGGCAACATAAATATTTGGGAAACTCCAGTTGCTCACTTTTAACGATTATAAATAGTTCTTAGACTATTGACACCAATCAAAGCCTCCTATTTGCAAGAGGTTGGTTCTTCCTTTTTTAAGTAACTAGTTTATCTTCATTAATTATTTGTATCCCCTCGTTCCTTCTCATGACTAAACACATTTGGAGTGCTAGGTAGAAGAAAGATTAGGCTCAAAATAATTTTTTGTGCTTCCTTTTATATAGGCTGACTCTGTCTTCACTAGTTTAATCTATGGTGATATTTTTTTCCTTATTATCAAACATGCTGTGAACTTGTTTAGAAAGTTAATAGTAAAAAACCAAGAAACAAATAACTGAAAATAAATATATGTTGTTTGTATTTTTTCAAACATGACGGTGACCTGCAGTCAAAAAAAAACCCCACAAAAGCAATTTTGACACAGACAAAACAATATTTACCTTTGTTCATCAAAACACTTTACCACATGCTTACAAGTAAATACCCTTTTAATGCCTAATGTCTTTAGAGGAAATACATACATACACAATGTATGGTACTCCATTTGTAATCAATGAAATGTGTGTTTTCATGATCAGGAGTAGAATTTGATCAATTGTTGCTATCAATATAAGCTTGGAGGAAGCTGTTAATCAATTTTTTTTTCCAGATTCCTTGACACGGGTTACAGTTTGATACAGAATGATAAAAAAACAATTAATCTTATTCAGCAAAGTTGCATTTCAATGCATATATCCTAAAATACAGTAAATGTTAATTTGGATTGCAAGCGTTTTTGCTAGTGGAGGGTTCTGTATTGTTACAAAATGCATCAGTGCAGCAGCATATTTATTATATTTTTCAGGATGGATTGCTAACTTAACAGAAGGAAAAAAGAGATTGTGCCTGCCATGTTTAGGAGAATTATGGTTTTGTTTTATTAACTTGTTGTATTACTTTGGGGGGATGTTTCTTCTCTCTATTTTTCCTGTGACTCTGAAATATGTGTTTTGTTCTTCCTGCCCTAGCTGAACTGCATTAGTCATGCTCACAAAACAACCCTGCCATGATCTGTACAAGTAGGGGGAAATCTTCATGTTCTTTTCATAGGAGAGTGAAAGGAAGTTGTGAGAGTTACTCCAGGTTGACTTACTGCTGTACAGATGAGCCCTTTGCCTCTGATAAGAAGTTTTGGGGGTTTTTTGGAAGAAGATTTGATATGCTAGCTGAAAGAACAGGGCAATGGCAGTGAATTGTCATTTCATGTAATATTTGCTTTTTAAAAAAGGATCAGCTAAAAGTATAGTTAAAATGCTTCCAGGATGCTCTTTTGCATGTAAAACTGTCAAAATACTATAGAGATTTAGCATAATGGTTAGCATCAGAAATGGAGTATTTTTTCGGTGATTTTGTGTTATCCAAAATGCTGATGGTTTCTTCATGCTTAATTAGATTTCTCAGTGCTAGCATAAAAATTTTTTTGTGTTGTTGATATAAAAGGATAAACTTAATCAGAATTACAATAATGAGCATTGGTCTCCTAAAAATGGATCTGTAGTGACAAATGTGCACTACCCAATTTTTGGTTGCAAAAAGATGGACAACAGACTTAGCTGTCCTCCTACTTACTTGAATGCAAACTGAAAGCGCCACTAGTGAACTCTGTACGTGTGTTTCAGCATCCAGAGTAACTAGGACATGTCTAAAGGAAAATTAGCCCTGTTTTCAGTTTGAGAACAAAGCTAAGGTGGTTCTAGGGAGCAATCTGCCATTCCAGGCTTCATCAGTTGAATTGCATCAGATTACATATTTTCACAATTATGATTTCTAGACTGCTCTGGAGTCCTTTTGTGTCGTCAGCCCGAATTTTGGAAAGTGGAGATATGTTTGAAGTTGCCCTCTGTAGATTCCTGGAGGGTCCCCAAACTAATTGCATGTATCTGTATGTATCTGTATCTATCTCTATCTCTGCACTACATCTACATCTGCATCTATAACATGTATAGCTATATAATAAATATAATCTATATCTATATCTCTATATCTATACACAGTATTTAAGCTCATGTACAGCTCTAGTTATCACCTTGATTTTAACTCAGGCACGCAGCAATGAATATCCAATAACTCTACAGTTTCTTTCTTTATAATGACACTCAGGTGCAACACCAGCAGTTCAGAGACACTAAGGAAAGCATTTTGGCAGCATCTTTATACAAAATATTGTAGTTTTTAAAATGAGGCATATAGTAGTCTTTTGACAAAGTTTGAAACTTTAGAGGAGTGTGCTGCTTTAGCTATGCTTGTAGACCAATTATGCTTTCTACTTTTAAAAACCCTCTGTGGGCTTGATAACCCTTTTCTCTTACAGCTGACACAGCCAGTAGTTATAGGCCACTGCACATAGCACATGTAGCAAAGGTGTACCACACCACAACATCTGTTCTTACTTTCCTCTCCTCCTCCGCTTTATGGACTGAGTATCTTTTGGGCAACTCTGTTTCCAATAGTGTGGGTTAAGATTGATTTACACAGTCCACTGTAACTGTAGTATATCTTGAAATCTGAAATTAGCTGAGGAGTGCTGGCACAGCATAGTTTGTTTATCGACACTGGATTTGAAGGAAAAGAAATAAAAATCCTGTGTTGCATTTTAATATGGATTGCTGAGGCATAAGAAGTAATTTGAAAACTGCAATAATTGCACCTCCTTTTACAGCCAGAGTGAGAAACCCTAGAAGACAGTTTGCAGGTCTGGTAACAACTTACAAACATACCCTGGTGAAAATTAGCTCAGCACTTTTGACACTTTAGTTCTGTCTGATCATGCAATTTGTACCTTCTTTTTCAAATGTGTTCCAAATATATTGTATGAAAATTTCTTTGTGAGTGCGGTGGAGACTTGTGGTACACATAAGTGGCATGCATGTCAGCTTTCCTGCTACCCTTAGCTGCTCAGAATGTTTCCTTTACAAGCTAAAGCTGCCTGCATTTGAATCAGTGTGATTTTAGGTCCCCAAAATAGTCACTACTTCAAATCATGAATGTAACCAGCCCGCCCTCTTGGGGACCTCCTGTGGGAATTAGTAAAACTCTTCTAGGAAAAGCAGTCTTTTTTGGAGTACTGAAGCCACCATGAATCTTTTAAGGGACGTCACCTCACTCCCAGTGCCATGGCACGGAGATACAATGCAGTCACTCCTGCCTACACAGGCTATCCTGTGAGATCAACAGTCTAATGCATCTGGGAGTTGCTGCTAATACACATTTGCTGGCCTTATGTAACACATCACATGCACCGGACAAGCATACAGGGTTAAAATAAAAAGTTTCCACCTGAGAAAAAGCTATTAAAAAAAGGCTAGACAAATCTTTTGCTGTGAAACACTATGGTATAAAATGAGATTTTTGTAGTATATTTCACTTGTAAATTGCCATTACCCTGTACTGGTGAAGTAATGATGTTAGTGACAATTTCAAATCTATCTCCTGATGTACATTTTGAACATCATGGTATCCTCTTGTTTCCCATTTTTTACTGTTCAAACCCTCCATAGAATATTATTGTCACTGCAGACCTTTTATCCAAGGACTGTTGATCACAGCACAGGAGCTGTCATCCTATTTGCATTCTGTGGATGCATCATTATTCACAACATTTGATGTCCATAAAACACATTAAAACTATTTCCTTGAGCAAAAATAATCAGCTCTCTGCTGTACATATCATTTGTATACTCAAATTGTAAAATGTAAATTGATATATAAGAAAATGGCCCATTAACTTTTTCATTAATGACAATAACACATTTTGTGCATCAGCAGTAGGAGGACCCTACATTCATTGTAAGGAACCTGTATTTCATAAAAATGAAGGCTGCCATCAAGCACATTTTGGAGTAAGGGGGAAGAGAGATATTATTTTCTATAGCCTTATTTGTTTTTTAAATGATTCACATACTTGGAAGCATTCTTAAAATACTCTGATGAACCCGATCCTTCTGCATTTGAGGCAAAATTTGCACTGAAAGCCAACAGGCATTTTGCCTAAAAAAGGGCTAGGAGTTACCTGAGGTATATGTTAAATATTCTTTGTTAAAAGCATTATATGTTCACTGAATATATAAAATGGGCACAGCTCCCATCTGTCTGGTAATTAATTGCCTTGAAACCTTCATGACATCTTTTAGTCCTATCCAAATTTTTGTTTTCACAATTTCATATTTAATTCCGGTGAATTCTGTAGGTACTGAAATGGGTGAGGTATGTTCAGTGCCTAGGTAACTTTTAAAAGTGTAGATCTATTCATACAAAAAATTTAAATAAAATAAAATAAAATAAAATAAAATAAAATAAAATAAAATAAAATGAAATGCAAAGGGCAAATATTATTATTTTTTTCCCCATGAAATATAATAAACAACTGGATTAAGGTTTCTTTAGGATTTATGCTGGTTTACCAGGAACTTCCTGTAGTTTTTACGTCTGTAATTGTCTTGTGTCTTTTAAGATAATAGCAAGGGCTATTACAGTAATTCACGTGAATTAAGACATCCTAATATATATACAACTAGCTGTCAAATCACCGTATATTTGCCATTTGATTAAACCATAGATTAATAATTTTTCTATAACTGATAGATCATGCACTAACAGATTAAGAGCATCTGATATTAAGTAAGTGAGAAATAAAATCTGCTTTCAGTAAATTGCTTAGAAAAATTACACAGTACATTTAAATTACCATTTGCTTAGCAACATGCCCTTGTAGACATTCCAGTGGGGCTATAAAATGATCGATTTACTTTAATTTTCTACTGAATCCTGAAAAAATGTCTATCAGTAACCTATCCCTTCATCATGGCATGCTGATTCACTCTGTGTATTAAATTTACTGGCAAGGAGCAAGACGTTAACAAAAAGTAACAGATAATGTGAACATTTCATGCATAATCTGTAATATGAGATATGTATTAATAGGGAAATTATGATGCATTCAATTATTCTGAAATGCCTTCCAGAGATGTTTTGATTTGGCTGCGCTCTGATAGTAGCAGCACAGCAGGGAGCATCTCAAGTGATGAATAACCTAATCTCCTAATCTCAAAATGGGCTCTATTCACAGCTAGCCTAGGTTAGACTGGTGGAAGAAACCATGCTTTACAGACACTGTTCTGACAAATGACCAAAAAACCAGCAGAAAAATCCCCATTCTTTTCATAAAATTCTTATTCCCAGTTAATAATGTCCTGGCACGGTGATTCGACAAGTTCAGGTGCTGATCTATAAGAGAAACCTTTGCTCGCCTTTAAAATAAACTTGGGAGACAAAAGACTGTAAAAATAATTCTGTGTGCATTTATTCTATTAGCATTAAAGGTTGCTTTGTGACATTATACAAAGGAACTCTTTCTGACTACCCAATTTAATATATACCTGAAATGATCTTTACTATGTATACAGTTGTTGGGTTTTTTTCCCCTCCCTGGAGGAAACCCACCAGAACAAGAAACTCTTTATTTTTGTATCATGAGCCCAACGTACCAGGGTGCTTGCTTGCATGTAATTAAGCAACCGTGTTTACAACTTCTCCTGGTGAACAATAGTCTTGGTTTCTGAGGAGGTCAAGCAGGATTTATTTTATTGTGTGCAAGCTCCAAGTAGGCAAGGTGGCTATCATTTCTTGTCTGCTCTTGGGCACTGTTTTACCCACATTTACTTACCTTTTTGCTTGGCTTCTCCACAAATAAAGAAAAAAACAGCAACAAAAAAGCCTCAGGAATTAAAAGTACTGCAGTACAGCAAACAATAATGGGAAGACATACTATGCAAATACGACGAATTTTTTTTACACTTAATTACCTGATTGCAGTGGGCTCACTTTTTGATTAATGCAATTTGGCAAAAGGTAATATTACACCAGTGTATTACAATTTTTAGTAATTATTCAATGTTAATATGACAGTGTTCTTGAAGAAAAATGAGAAGGAAACAATATCTCTTTTTTGTCTTCAATTCCCAACTCTGTTCCAGAGGAGAGTGGTACAAATATTTGTATAAATAAATGTAATTTATCTTTGGGAGAAATCTTACTAAAAAATACTGATTGGTCTCCTTCTAACTTCTTGCTCTTAATGCTGTACTTTTAAAATTATTGGCATTACCTGGGTGCAGAAATGATTTTATGTTCTTTTTTATGCTGTAGTTTATTTGATTTACAAAGTGATTTGTTATAACAAGTTCCTTTGCTGTTTAATCATAATGCCACATTGTGTGTGCTATTTCACAGGAACAGCGCTTTACCTCGCCTAATGTCTTTGGCAGCCAGGCTTCTGAGCTGTCTCTCTAATAGAAAGCAGAAAAGTGTAAGGCTACTTGGATTTCCTTTGCTTAAGCAATTTGATTTTCACCATGTTCTGTTTCATGTGAGCATCGTGTTAAAAAGTCCAGCAAGATGTAGGACTTTTAAACTCCCCTTTACAACAGTGGTCCAATGCCTGCTATTACATACACGTTACTGCAGCACACACTTCGAGATGCTGTATAGTTGTTAATCGTGGTTTTACAAACAAGGAGGAAGCGGGCCCCATTGTATGAAACTTTCAGATGAGGGCCGTTCGGTTTATTTCAGTCTTTAGTACAGGAGAATGTACAATTGCTCTGAAGATAAATAAAAGATTCAGCTGGGTGCCACTGGAGAGCAGAGCAGCATGTCTTTGGCATTGCTTGAGTCTTATCTGATTTGGATTTGTATACCTCATGGGGAATGGCAAAATATTGGAACAGACGGCTTGATATTTCCGAAGAATATAGTGGGCTTTATTAGCACCAGTTTCACTCCCTGACTGACGGCTTTTTCAAATTTTTTTATCTTATTAATCTGTGCTACTGTATGTAAATGTTATTCCTCTCTGCATAAGGGAAGCAACCAGCGATTTGTAATAAATGCTTATGAGTGCCTGAGGCTGCACTTAAACTTTAAAACATCTATTATTAAGTTGCAAAAAAACACTGTAATGGCCAATAGTGACCTCATAGGAATTTTAAACTGTGGTCTGCTCTTCTGCATTAAAAACAAAAAAATTGCCTGAAGTTAGAATTATGAGCAATGCTATTTTAACAGCTGCATTTTGATTATTAAAGTGTGTTTTACAACTGAATTACAATGCTTTTATGGACTCTAGGTATAAGATTTAAAAAGGTCATTAAACGTAGTCAGTTTTGTCACAGTAGGTGTCATTGTATACAATGGACACTATACAATCTATTTCATGTCGTACTACCTAGGATTTAAAATAACACGAAGAAGCATTTTAGTTTGCTTAAGCATGTAGATTACTGTAGAGCTTTTCAGGTATTTTGACAGTTTGCAGTCCAAAATGACTACTTCCATTATTATATTATGAATTTGACAAGAAGCCCTACAGTTTTTCTGTTTATGAATGATCCATTTGTCTCCAAAATAATTAAAAATGCCAGCAACAAGACAACAGAAACACTCCTGGCAAATCAATGCTGAGAAATGCATTGCTTGTATGGGAGCCAACTGTTTAGTCCCAAACCATTTTTACATTTTCTTAATCTAATAGAATATAGGCTCATTGACAGTGTCTATTGACCTGCAGCATAGGCTAGTAAAATGCAGGACCTATAAATTGATTTATTGAGTATGTTGTGTGCGGGGGACAATATGTAATGTTTACATCTTTTAGAGCACAGACACAGACTGGGTCACTGCATTTTCTCCATCCATTATGAGGAAACAGAGTTGCAAAGGCGAACTTAAATTTTCCTGCCCTTTGACTCATCTGTTAGACTTCAAGATACTTAAATCTTTAATTTCCCTTTCATTAATTTGTCCTGGTGTTATCCTTCTGAAGAACTGAAGTAGAAACCATCCGTGCCTCCAGTTTCTGGGTGGCTATATGTTAATGAGCACAAAGGGAAAAACGATAAGTAGAGAAACCTCAAAATATTTGACAAAATGTCACAAAGGATTGTATTTGCATGTAGTACCATGGGTAGGACATAATGATTAGTGTGCAGTGTATTTCTGGCAGTACCTACTCTAGCTTATCCTGATAACGTGTCAGCTGCACAGCTTTGAATATTGTATATGTTCTTTGAACATATCTATGACTAGCGTAGCTGTCATTCTATTGAAAAATGTGGCTGCACGAATGACAATACTGCTTTAATATTTTTTAAAAGAGGACGACTTCTAAATTATTATCATGCTAATAACATTTGTATTCTTTTGTGTATAATTAAGATCTGCCTGTCTAAGCATGAAATAGGGTTGAAATCTTGAATAAGTATGCTATCTTTAACCCATTTAGTAAATTAATTTTAATTTAGTGTTCTTTAGGTTAAATCATAACAATAGAATCGCTGTATACAATAAATAAATAAATAAATAAATCCACAATTTATGGCTATAAACCTTCTTGGAAATGTTTGATAATAAGCAAAGTGTCTGTGAAATGAAAAAGATCTGCTGTGATGAATTTAAAAAAATGATTCAGCAATTACTAGTCATGTCTGTTTTTTTAACTACCATTAACTCTTTATTACTTAACATGGAGTTGTACATGTGATTTTATCTATAACCTCCTGTAGGTTTGTAACACTTCTTTGAAAGACTTTTCTTTGAGCCTTACCCATTTAAAAAAGGTAAGGAACACAATTAGCACAGTAAAATTGAATTCCTGCTCTATACTTACATTATCAGATTTGTATTTCTTATTTAAATACATAGCAAACCAATTGGAAAATCCTTGGCGGGGGTGGGTAGGGGTAGAAGGGTCTTTTCAAAGCCATGCCTTATTGGTGAATAGTTAATTGCCTCAAAACTTAATACATACCTCTCAAATAAGGGTTTGAAAGCATTTGCATAGCACAGTGGATGTAGGTGATGGCAAGTATAGCAATCCTTCTGCATAGCAATTAAGACATAATATGAGCTGCTCATGCACAAATCTACCAATATCTGTTAAGAAAAATCAAATCATATGAAGGACTGTCTGGGTGCTAAGCAATCTAGTTACCCCCAGAGCTTAGCTACTGTGCTTGTTGTGCTGTGCACATGTAGCTGCACTCGTGCTTAAGCTCCCAATCTTACTGTTGCTTTCCAGCTCTGCTAAGAAGAGGAGATAATTTTTTTTTTTTTTTTTTTTTTTTTTTTACATTTAGAAATGCCTAACAAGGGACCAAATCCTGGTCAGAAAGGGGAAAGTGAGAGAAGCAGTACAGAAATATATTCTCTGGTGTTATGTGGAACTGTTTGATGTCTTTGTTATTTTAAGTTTGTATGCCAAGGCTATACAGACTGCCTAAGACTTGCTTAGTGTGGGATATGTACTGGTTCTGCTGCATGTGAGATCTTGTGGCTGTGGAATAGATGACAGAGGTTTCCCCGGATCTGCACGCAATATTTCCAGACTTTATTCAGACTAGTGATACTGAGTTTAACAGAGTTCAAAATAAGATGATGATATACAGACTGCATGTTCCCTGCAGAGCCTCACACCTTCCTTAGTGCCTTGTTACAGAAGCAATGAACCTGAGTACTAGATTACGTTCTTGAGCTTTTTCCACGTACCACTTTTTTTATTTGGCATTATTTAAGTTTATTTTCTCCACCAATTGAGTTTTTAATGTTTTCTTAATACAGCATTTCTGCATAACTGTTGCATGAAAGCAATAGGGTAAGCCATCTCTCATTAAAGACTTATTGACCTATCCTTATCTGTTTTAAATCAGTGATCACTTCTGTGCTCCAGTGATTTACAGTAGTTGAGTATTAGATTCATCATGCCTTGAGAAAATATGGGAGGAGCACAGATTGCAACTGTGGTATTATTATGGGAGAATATTCACTGGGCATAGTCTCTTGTTGTTGCTATCTCATTGCTGCTATTGCCAGTCATTTCTGTGGTGCTGAAATACCCTTTACAGTATTTGTAGTCTTGGATAGATGACCAGTTAAGCAGAAACAGTAGAAATGAGGAACATAATTTGAACATATCACTTCTTTATGTTCCTTTGTGAATCTTAGACACATCTGTTATCTTATAATGGCACTTTTTCTTCCTGAAAGCCCCTGACAAACATACTGAATTTGCCCCAGTGGTGGTTTGGGTATTTTTGGGTGGTGGTGTTTTTTTGGGGTTGTTTTTTTTTTTTTTGTGTGTGTGTCTTTTTTTTTTTGTGTCTTTTTTTGTCAAATGACATCTGACAAAAAAGATGTGTTAATGTTATCAGCAAGTAGCTTTCTTGGTCAAATGGTCTGTGTGCTTTGAATTTCAGGTGGAATGGCATACACTTGTAACTCACTGAAAAATGAAGTCATGGCTTTAGATACAGAGCAAACCTCAAAACATGGGTTCAGTTTCTGACTATAGGGGAAACGTGAAATATGAGCAAAATTTTCTTTAAAGTGAAGTGGTGAATACTTCCTGTGCTGAAGAGAACATGGAATACAGCTAGTGTTGCTGAGAAGACTTTGTCAGAGAACATGGCTGTGAATTAGGGAGAGAGGGAGAAGGATGCCTTTTAAGGAAAACAGCATCTGGGAGGAAACATTATAATTCAACAAACTCTTCTTCCATGAGATTCA
This sequence comes from Picus viridis, assembly GCA_033816785.1. Lineage (NCBI taxonomy): Eukaryota > Metazoa > Chordata > Aves > Piciformes > Picidae > Picus > Picus viridis. Next base: position 30,201,388 of record CM066576.1, read on the forward strand.
TGAAAGTTAGGTCATTTCACGAAAGATTAATTCAGCCCATGGTTCTCTAAGGCCCAAGAGGCTCTTGCCCTGGTAATTTTATATTTTCTTCTGTATGTATTTTATGAAGTAAATGTTTGTTTCAAAGTTTGATGACCCTTTTAGTAAAAAAAATAAGACATTTTCACTTGTGATCAGAAATAACACCACAAGGAATGTATCCTAGTAAGACAAAATTTGTGGGTCATCAGAAAATTTGCTTTGTCTGCACACATAATAATAGAAAACATTCAGGATAGTGTCAAATCACAGACAGTTGTCTTTATGGTGGTAGTCCCTGCCTTTGCCCTCTGCCTCTTTGCCCTATCTGTTTATTTTGATATATTCAATAATTAAAAGAAGGCTATCCTATTTTCTGAGCACATTTATATAACAATACAACAAGTAAATATGCATCATCAAGCACTACAAAATAAATAACACTCTTTCCAAGTAATCATAGTAATCATAACCTCTACTCTTTGGCCTTCAGCTGCCCACTTAATTGAAATAGTCTTTGCCATACCCCCAGAAGGTTAATAAAGTGGGTCTTTGAATCAGAAAGGGTAAAATTCCAAAACTGAGGAATGTGTAGAATACAAAACTAAACTAATTGCTGTTGCTTATATGGATGGGATTCCAAACCTAGCAGGTTTGTACGTTCAGATGAAGCAGATGCATTTAGCTCCTGCAGCCAAGAAAACACCAGAAAGAAGCTGATTATGTCTTTGATGGTACTGCTAACAGCCCAAATTGAGTTAGGTGTGAAGGTGTCTTAAAGTGGCCTGATGTCATTAAAGTCAGTGGAGCTACACTGATTTATACCCAAGGCACCATACATCTTTGACAGAGATTCTGACTACGTGTCCATATTGCATGTATTTATTTATTAATATTTATTTCTGATGGATTGTGTTCACTTTTTTGTTACCAACCACTAAAGCTTATCCACCATTTAGAGAAGTTGTTACCAATTTACCAATTTGAGATTTTGTCATCTGACCATTTGGAAATGTCTAATTGTAAATAATTTTAAGCCCAGAAGCAAAACGTAGTACAACTTAGAAAGAACACTTCCGATCTCTAGGATTATTCTACCATACTAGTGAGTGTCAGAGCAAGTTTTCTCATTACTCTGTCTTGAATTATTTGTTCTTTGGAAATTTTAACTTCTATACAGAGAAAACAATTTCCTCTTCAACCCAACAGTTATGTATTTCTGTGTGTTATAGAATGTATTCTAACTAAAGAAACTACTACTTACCTCTTAGCTTCATCAGAAAAAGCTTGTGTCCTTGCTTTACCATGTGAACTGTAGACACATTGAAGTTCACTTCTTACTAAACTAGTTAGCAGCTGCTGACCTAAGACAGATCAGAAAAAGGCAACACCAGTGACTATATCAATGGCAGTCAGTATTGTTCAGAGAATCTTTCTATTGGTCTTTGGCCTCAGACCTACCACTAGCTGCCTCCTGCAGAAATGCTAATGTTGAAGTGCCTGATGGTCTCAGTCACGAGGAGATGTACGTGCAGACCAGTACCAGTCCTTGTGTGCTCTGAGCAGGCAGCTTAATCAGAGGTGACAGAGGCTTTCTTGGTAGTCAAGGAAGAGGTTCAATATAATAGGGAAGGACAAAATAATTTATTGAGGAAGAATATTGTATCCCAGAGGCTGGAGAATGAAGACAGAAGTATTGGCTATGTCATTGTGAAACTCTTTGAAGTTTTCCACCGGAAGGCCTTGATAGGGATGTAATTTGAAGCTGTATTTACAATTTCTTTCCTATAAAATAAAGACAGAAAAAGGGAAGGGCATCATTTGTAACTGAAGCTTCTTGTTGATTGAGATTACTTAGCAGAAGAATGATCCAATGAGGAGTATGTTTGCGGAAAGCTATTAACAGTCTAGGCACATGAATGCGAACTCCAGTGAATGTTGAGTCTGCTTAATTTTAAGCACCAAGTTCAGATATCCAAATTAGAGATACAGACCTATTAATGAGTAAATATTCAATGGATGGAGAGAGAGGCTCCTCCAGAGGACAGGTCAGGTTTACCTACATGAAATTCCTGCTCTGAATTGCACAGTGGAAGTGTGTGTACAATTAGAAATCACTGTCCCAGTGGTGGAGAAGATTCAAAACTGTATATGGGGTGAACAGCCACATAGAAAGAGAAAACAGAAGGAGTGATTTTCATCTGTGAATACTATTCTGAATTTTTAAACTACATATGTAACCAAAGAGAGCAGATCCTAGATATGGGAAGTGACCTTCTTAAGTTTTAGATTTGTAAAGTCAATACTTTTATGGGAATCTTGGCTATGCATGTAGTTACAAATGTATACTCCTGTACATAAACGTGTAATTTTTCTGATTTCTGGAACCTTTAGACACTTGGGCTACCTCCGTGCAATTGTAAATTGCCAGCTGGAAATGGCATATATTCTGAACCGCACCCACTCACTGTCCAAGCTGGACTTCAGAGAGTGCTGATAACACTGTAGACAGTCTTGTTAGTTGACTGGTACATTCCCTGGAAATACTAAATTGCCACAGATGTAGTGAAAGCATTGGAGTAGAGTGGTCAGTATGGTTTTCCAGTGCAGCACAGCCCTTGGCATAGAAGGTATTCTATGCATTGGCAGAGCTCTGCTGCCATCTTTCTAATCCTCCTGTGCAAGTTTTCCTTCAGTTTGCTGTTACAGATCTGATCTACTTAGCAATTGGGTGAATTCGCCAGTATGTGCCTTCTCAAGTGCCTGAATGTAGAATGAGCACAATGAAACAGCTGATATGCGGATCCCCACACAGCCTGTCACTTTCTAGAAACCACTGGCAAGAAAACATGCACTGGAGACATTTTCTTGTTGCTGGTAAGCATGGTCTCATCTGGTGCTGCTCTCCAGCTGGAACTTCAACATGTCAAACTAGTCAGATACAGTTCTTTAACTGAGAGAAAAATGTTTCATGCCCAGAAATGAATGCAAACATTAAATCCATTTCCCTGTGCTCCTTTTTCCCGAATTCCTAACTGCTGTATGTATTCATGGAGCTCTGAGCCCATCTTTGTCTACTGAGTGACTGTATTCTGCTGTTGAAATGTAGCTGTTGTAAAATATTTTAACCTGCATGTAGAGGTGTAAAGTACAGTACCTGAAATGAGTTTGGAATAAAGGGAAGGTTGGGAAATAGCTGCCAAATGACAACTCTCCCAAAGAAAGTCATTTATTTTTGCAAAGTGCTGTGGAGGTATCAGACTGAAATGTGTATTCCTGTCTTCTACATCCTCACAGGGACATAGATTAGCTTGTGATTCTGGTGAAATAAAAAAATTCCTTTTTTCGCTCCTTTCGGGATACACATTTGGACAAGATATTTGTCAGAATGGGTGCTGAAAATGGGGTATTAAATTGAAACTTTTCCTGTCTCTTGTTCCCTATCTGCAATGGTGCTCATCTTGTGTATTTCTACTCATAAGCTTGATGAGGACACTAGAAATGCTGGCATTTCATTCAGTGCATACATCAATTATTTAGTTCATGCATTTGATTTAGTGTAGCTTGTCTTGCAGGTAGAATTAATGCCAGAGTGGTAGTGGAAGGTCAGAACCAGAAACTAACTACCAGATTAGCCATGAAAATGAAGGAGTCATCATGCATGTACAAGGACTGGAAAAACAAACTAGAGGTTTTCTTGGAATACAATTTGTAAGAGATTAATAAACACACAAAAGAGTGACAAAAGAATTCCTTGGAAAAGTAGAAGAAAAGCAGCTCATACTTGACAATACTCTGACGTAACATTTTCTTCACCAGCAGCTCAGTCCCTGTAAATGTTTGCTAGAGAGCGCCATTCTGCCTCGTGCTACAAATTACACTTTTTAGACCCTACTTATTTCTGAAAGGTGTCCATTTCAAAGTAGGCTATAACTAAAGAAGTGCAAGGTGGCTGTGGTTGCAGCTGGCAAACTGGTCAAAAGAGAACCTTTCAGGTTTTTACGCAAACTGTTTGCGCCATAGTGAAACAGACAAATCCTGTTGCCCCTTTCAGATTAGTTAGGGGTAACAACAAGGTGACTGGATGTCCTGCTGCTAAAAATAAAGCTTATTTAACTAGGGTAAAAATATTTGTGAGAAAATAACACATATTTAAGCAGTAAATATAGAGAATACAAATTTTGTGTGTCTGGTTATAGTCATCTTCTGTATGGAAACCTTGTTAAGTCCTAATTTCTTTCTATCGCTATGGAGAGCCTGTGGTTTGGCTTATCTCTCAAGACAGCTGATCTCCCCTTTTCTCCTCTGACAGCTTTTAACTATGTGATATTCTTTAGATCTATAATATTTCACCCTGTGTCTTCACTGGAGACTGAATATAGGATCCTTGAAGTCAAGAGCTTCTCTGCTATGTTTCAAGTGTGTCCTGGGACATTGTGTATGACTTCCCAGCACATGCCACTATACTCATAATAATGGGCAGACAATAGGAGTTATACGGTGTGTCTGAATAACTAGGTTATGTATCTGTTTTCTTTCATTGTTGGCTGGCATCTCTCTGTCTGTCACATCTGCATTTTCCCTTTGTTGTTTATGGTGATTTCTTTTTCTATAGGCTTCACCTGTACATTAATATTTCTTAGTAGAGAACTACAATTTTCAACACAGTTATTTTCTCATTGTCTGTATCTGTTTGTTTCCAATGTAAAATTTTAGACAACCTTTTTCAAATCAGATGCCATGAGTAATCTGAAGGACATGGCGGGGGGAGGGAGGGGGAAGCCTGTTGTTACTTAATAATTTCTTCTAACTCTCCTTCTTTTTAACTTTGATTTGTGCAAAGATATTTTCAGGTCTCATACTCTATTTTTGTTCTTTGAATATTATATTATCTTTTGCCTTTGATAATCGCTGTCATTATGATTTTCTTTAATTGTCCTATATAGACAAAGTATCTGGAGAAAGACAAGTGTTATGGTAGGGGCCTTTGTGTTTCCAGTAGAACATTTTGGCAAGAAAATTAGGGGACTTAGAAGCCACAAAGATGAGTGTTAATAATGTCTTAATTATTTTATAGCAGGACTCTCTCTTTACTGGATTTTCAAAATGTCTTTGCAAGGAGCACTCTTGCTAAGAGCACTTGAAACCTAAATAAATAAGATGAGCAGAAGGCAGGCATCATCTAAGTAAAATATAAAGACTATATGTCATGGTAACTGCTTTTAAAAGAATTCCCAAACTGTTTCCTTTCCCTATGGCCAAGAGAGCATATTGTTTGCAATATGCTGTGGTATTGTTTCCTGTATTTGCTTATGTGAAGTCATACAACGAAGAAATAAGAGAGAAGTTCTTTTTCCACTGCATTGCTCTCTACCCCATCCGCCCTTCTGCCCCAGTCACACCTGTGAAGGAGAAGCTACTCTGCGTGCAGAACAGTGTCCATGACTAGGTCTGAGTGCTTATTCTGTGTTTATTCTGTGCCTAGCAATTAGAGATGCTGAATAATAGCATCTCAAAATCTGATCTAACATGTGATTCTCTGCATGTGATGCCACAGAGTACATATGATGGCTATTGTGCAGAGGAGGAACATGTCTAGCCAGGGGGACAAAGGGAGAATTTAGATTCCTTAACCAACAGATGCAGCACTCTTAGTCAGGGAGCTGCAGTGTCTCTATAGGCAGTGACAATCTCTTTGTTGTCTTTGGAAGAAAGTAAAATGCCACACTGAAGTTTTGCTGGCCAGTGTATTTAAATATACTAAAAGGCACTCATGTCTCCAAGGATTCTCTAATGTATATTTGATCTATTAGTTTGCATGTGCTAGGAAATAATAAATAACCCAACAGATACAATGCTGCATGACAAATTTGAAAGTATTTTCACTTAATCTCTGCCTTGGTGAGACACTAATCTGTCTTTTAAAATGTTTTCAAAGGTGTCCTCTGAGACCTATCAGAATTAAGGATGTATTCCATTGTACTCTGGATTGCTGAAAACAGAATAGCACATTATCCCCTAGTACTATAGATACTATTACCTAGTACTATAAACACTTAGTAGGTAAGCACAGTGGGCAGCAGGTAGTGGGATAAATATATCTCTTGCCTCACAGAAAGAGTCCCTCTGAAGTCAGTGGAATAAGACAAGTGTACTTGATTTCAGAGAGTAATAGTACGTCTCTAGGAAAAGTAAAGCATAGTTATCTGCCACTGTGACGAGCTGTAAATAACACTCAATAAGGCTTTTGAGAATGTAAAATTACTACTTTTTCATGTGACAGTCTTCAAGATGTTTTTTATTGCTTTGGTCATCAGTAGCTATTATCCTTATGAAGAAGGGAAGAGCTAAACCATGTTATAATCAGGTTTTAAAGGCACAAAATACATAGTTTCAAATACAAAATACTAATACAAATTGTTTCAATTGATAATATATATAGAGAGATATCAAACACAAATAAAATATTCCTGCTGTTCATCTAGCATGGATCTTTACCAAATATGCAGTTCTGGTCAGTCCCTTCAAGTGAGTTTTAAGTCACACAAGCATCTTCAGTTTCAGTTGACAGTCTGCTTACATACGCAAAAGCCAACATTTTTTGAATAATCTTTGAAAGTATCATACTTAGGCATCACTTTTTCAGTGGTTAAAAACTCAGAAACTTTCTATAAATGTTCCTAGCTGACACTACCCAAAGTGTATCTTATGTACTGTACATCATCTCTCAACAGAAGCTGCAATTTGAATTTGAAAAGAATTTCAAAATTATATTGACAATTTGCATTCCCCAAAAGCACTTCAGCTGTATTTCTATGTTTTCATGGCTTCCTAGAAGTTTTAGAAGATTCCTTCTTCCACCCCATATCTTTCTGCTGAATGTTCAGACATATTTAGGTATTTAGTCCTTAATTAATTAACTGTTCAGTGCCTTCTTTCATCATTTTGCCAGTAAAAGTAGTGACATAGGGTGGAGGTTAGAGCTAGCTACAAAAGAATGAGTGAAGAAAGGACACGAGGCATTATTCTCTTCTGCTAAGTAGCTCTGTGGAATCTATTACGAGGATTTGGTATATTGGTGAGCTTTAAGTATAGTTCTTCTGTGTAATAGTTTGGGGATGAGTCAGAAGGATAAATCTCTTCTGCTAAATACTAGAATGATAATTTTAACTTTACAGCCTTTCTCCCAAACCTTTTGGTAACCAATACATTAAGAACAAATAAGGACAGAACAGATGTGCTTCTTACAGCGCAGTTTTGGTGGTGCTGCAAAAAGTGGTGTGTATAAGAGACTGGGTTGTCTATGGAGGCAACTCCTTCTATTCTTGTGTTATAGCAGTGCAGGTGAAAAAAGTGTTCTTCTGCTAATTAAATGGAGAGATGTTTCATCAGTGGAGCAGGAAGTGGGAAGCACTATGCAGCAGGTGGGATTGTGCCACTTCTTCCTGATTGTCATTCATGTAAAGCTGGCGGCATGATTATATCTAAGGATGGATGCACTGGCAAGTAGCATGTAGGCTCCTGGACGCTTTCTTTCTTTTTAGACTGATGAAATAAGGAAGATCACCAAGAGTAGATCTGACAGGGCAGTGGTCAGATATAGCTGTGGAAAATAGTCCATGTGATGAGAGCACCAACCTGATTGTAGGTCCATGTCCTGGGTTAACACAGCCCACTCTCACAAGCTTCCCTCTCCTGCCACAGACAGGTGGGAAAGTAACACAAAAAACCTCTGGGTTGAGATAAGAAGTTTACTGGAAAAGATACAATGCGTAACTATCTTTGTTTCACAGAAAAGCACAGCAAAATGCAGAAGCAGTAGCAGAAGCCAACATTAAAACAATTTCCCCCACCCAAGCAGCCAGCCAGTGGAAAATACCAGCACCCCAAAATCCCAGAAACTGGAGGTAGGCACAGGAACAGGGAACCTCTCATGTTACAATCTGAACTTCAAGCCCCATGATACTTTGCTCCAGCCATCACTTTTGAAGCCGTCATGACAGTATTGGATATCAGCAGCAGGTTGAACTCAATCCATGACAGTCCATTCCTCCCTTAGAAGGATGATGAGAAGAATCCTTACTCCATCAGATAGGTTTTTGTTCATCTCTTGAGCTGAAGTCAAGTTCCTTCAGGCTTAATACAATATTTAGTATTGCTAAAAACACCCACATTACATGATGCATAGTCTGTATGAGAAGAGGTACTGTATGTTGTCTCTAGTTTTGTTTTTACTGGCCCTGAATTATCCTGTCTCTTCTGTACTTTACTGAATAAGGGGAGAAAAAGATGGTTTATTTAAACAAAAGGTAAGATGGGTATATGACAATAAGGAAACATGAAGAAAACCTAAAGCTGCTAATGTTTTTTGTTTTCATAGGTAATCATTTGATTTAAAGTAACTAGCCAAATATTTTTATTCTTGTACATTGTTGGTTTTGTAAGCTGTACTTCAAGTGTTATGAAATCTAATTATACAAGAAAGATTTGTCTAAATTCAAAGCAAAATCCCAAACATAATAATAAGCAAAATCCCAAACATACTAATAAAATTGCTATACATCCCCAGCTCAGCCCTGGTGAATATTAGTTCTCTTTTCAAAGACTCTCAATAGGATTCAATTTTGACCTAGAAGAAGGTGGCAAAATATATCATCTTGTAGTGATAAAACAATATGAGTACAAATGGACTCAATCCAGTTCTGATGTAAGCTGTAAAGAATTAGAAGTACAAGAGCTACAATACCCAAAGCTGGTAGCTGAGGACATTACTACACACTTGGGGTAACTCTGGGAACCAGGAAAACAATTGTTTCACAATAGGACATAAACGCAACAGAAAATATTTGTCTCCACAGAGCAACACACAGTCTTGCAGGGCTGTGTCACACAGAGGATTTTTCAGCAAGCTGGCTTGAGGGTGAGTGATGCATAATGGCAGCAGTGAATAGATTTCTGAATAGATTAGTAGGTGACGTCATGAAAAAAAGGACTATTTATCACCATAATTTAACACAAGATACAACACAATGGCTTGATGGATGCAGTTTATGGTTTTCAGCCAATCATAATAATGGATCTATTGACTAAAGTTTTAGATGCCCTTTATATACCCTTCTGGGATAAAAAAAAAAAAAAAAAAAAAAAAAAAAAAAAAAGGAACAACACCACCAGAGAATGAAGAGACTATGTCAGAAAATACCCGCCAGGAATGTTTTCAATCTTCAGGCTTTCTGTGCAACAGCCTTCTGACTTAAAAGGTCCCCACGTAACCTTTTTTAAATGTCCGAAAGGTTGATTATACTAAAAATAAAAATATTTTAGTTGGATATTGGAGTAATAGTCACTCACTCAGGAAACAACTGAAATGTCTCTTTTAGCCTTCCTTCCAGTTTTAATGACACGATTCTTACAGCTGTTTTGTTTTGCTGGTATCTTTAGCAGTGCAGCTGAGTGTTAAAGTAGGATGTGAATGTGGCATGCAGTGGTTTAGGCACTGAGGTAAGAGTGAGGAAGGAAAGGGATTCTCCGCTCTCTGTTCTGCCTCTAACATTAGACAGTTGATACACAAGAATAAAAAGCCCATAAAGTAGATCCCCAGATTCTGACCTCTTCCTTCTCCGGTGTGCCTTAGCCACTCAGTAACTTTCTATTTGGTCAAAAGTTTTGCTAACTTTTCTTACAGGGGACTTTTTTTTTTTTTTTTTTTTTAACCTCTCCTTTTACCTAGTTGCTGAATAGGAGGAATGATAGAGGTTGTCCCTTCTCAGCTTGATGGCTTCCTGGCAGTTGGGAGATGAGGAGGAGGACTTAGCAGATTCACAAAGGGAGTGTAAAATCTAATGAGCAGAGTATGTCTCTTCAGGGAGGTCCTTTGATACAAGAAAGAAGGTGGCAGCTAAACAGAACATCCTTCTTAGACCAAAAGCTTAATTTCTATATGCTGGAAAGCCTCCTGTATTTTCCCTCTAAACATGGGCATGTTTGTATCCCTTTCAGGCAAAACACTGAAATGCAAGTTTAATTACTGAGATCCTGTGTGAATGTTTTGCCTAACACGACTAGTGTACAAAACCAAGGCGCATGTGGGCAGTGCTTTCAAGCAAAGCTAGAAACAGCTTTTGGGATTTCATGTGAAGTAAGAATATGTTTCTGGATAACTCTGGGGATTGATTTAAAATGTAACATCAACCCATCTCTGATGTATGCCTGTAGCATGAAAACCCACCTGATTCTTCATCTTCAGGTCCTGTGCTTCCTCAAAGGGATGATCAAAGAAACAAGCAGACTAAGCTCCATAACTGCTTCCAAGGTGGGTGGATGGGAGAGGTTTTTCTAAACACTATTATTGTTATTACTGTGCTCTCTGACTTAACTGTGGTCATTTAATTGAGCTTCTTGTTGCTGCTATGTGGTATCTTTCCTTCTTCGTATTTTTAGTGTTTGAACTCCATGGAAAGATTTGAAATACCTAAAACTGTGTGTCCTAAAGTCATGCTTTCTGCTTCCTTGCTATGCTAGAAGTAAAAATCTTTAGCTGGTGCATTTTTGAGATACACTTAAAAGAGAGAACAGAGCAACAAAAACAGCCAAAGAGAAGAGGTGTGTGGTTGTGAGATTGAAGGTGTAAATAGACTTATTAATGTCTAAGATCAACCTGAACAGGTTTTTCTCTCTCTTTGGGAGAGTCCATGGGCAGGAGTATTGGGGAAGAACCTAAAAGTTTTGTTAGTCTCTCCATTTAGAGTACCTTGGAAGTAGACTGAGAACAAGAAATGCCCAGAGGGAGAAACGTAGTGGGTTTTTTTAATTTTAGATGACAGAACAATACAAACCACTTGTTCACCTGAACCTGAAAATTCTCTCCACTAAGCTGATGGAACATTGGAAGCCTGAACTTCCTATTTAATTTTATATAAACTAGCCTAAAAAATTACTTCAACCTGACTAGGATTTAATTTTCAGTGCTAACCTTCAATTAATTTGTAACTTTTTTGGCACCCAGTTTGCTGGAAATGGCTGTAATTATGTTGTTTTCTGAACGGTGCATTCATTCAGGCCATACTCTCTAAGACTATTTATACAGCTGGGAAAAAAATTATTATATTAAGGGGGATGGGAGAATGTTAATAGAAAACTTACTGAAAAATTCTGAATTATAGATTTTGGGAAAGTGTCATTTGATATTTTAAACTGAAAGTTTGATTTTTAGTCTTAGGAGGAATTGGGATAATTTTGTTGGCTTTAGGAAGAAATACATGGTCAGCTTCATTATGGCTGCCTTTTATGTGTCTTTGAGGCTAGCACAATTACATACTTAGAGCAAAAGCCCACATTGCTCTTCTGTATGAGGTTTCATAATGATAGTGTTGTTTCTTAACTAATCTGCATAGCAGTGTCCAGTTGCTGCTAGAAGACAATTAGAAATATGAGAGGATGAGAACATGCAGAGCAAATGCATTGCCCTCTTTTTTCCTTAGGAAAAAAAAAACCAAAACAATAAAAACCTTTTCAAAGACTGTGCTGTTTTAATGCACAATAAAGGTTTTGCCTATATTGCAAAATACCACATGTGTTCAAACTAAACAGATTCACTATTGGGTTTTGCTTCTCATTTCCTGTAAATTTAAAAGCTACTGAGGTTTTGAGATATTCTGTTTGGTGCATTTGGCATTAAAGGTGTTTGTACATGTCTCTCTCTTATCTTCAAACACAGAGGATGCTCCCTGACGGTATGTATAGTCTCTTTGAATGCTTTTCAAGCTGAAAGCACACTTTATGAAGATGACAATTTGGTTATATTTACAACCATATATTTGACCTGTGTTTAAGGCAGTAATATTTGTATGTGGCTTTAATAACCATAATTTAGAACCAGGACTAATATGAAAGCTTTAAGCTTTAGCTGCCTTTAGGTTTTCTTCTAAATTTTGAAGAAAAAGTTTTGGTGGGTTTTTTTTGTTGTTGTTTGTGGTGGGTTTGGGGTTTTTTTGTTGGCTTTTGTGGGTGTGTGTTTGTTTTTGTTAGCTTTTGGTCTGACTGGTTTAATGTTTCTGCCCATCCTCACTTGAGAAAGGCCCAGGTAGTGACAGCTCCAAGTCCTTGTGGAACCTCTGCCCTCCTCCTCACCTGGGCACTCTTGCTGGAAATAGGTTTCTGACCCATCTTCCCATAGTTAGATGGGAGCTTCCAAAGAGATTTTTCAGGGTACATTTATCATTTGTTCTGATTTTGTCTAGACAGCTGTAGTGAACAGGCACATAGTTACCTCAGAGACCAAGTACCTTACACAAATTTTCAAGGCCGCAGTAGTGGGAACACACTGGGGCTGTGTGGACATGTTCAGGTTATCAGATGCAAAGCATGATTTCTTTGGGTGATGAGCAATAAAATCTCTGCCATAAGACAGAGGACAAGTCTGAGTGGATCCAGACAACACATATTTAAGATAGACTCCTTCTGTTGAGGTGGGAAGACACCTCTGGAGATAGTCTAATCCAACCCTCTTCTCAGAGCTGTGTCACCTGGAGCAGGTTGCTCAGACCCCTGTCCAGTTTGATTTCAAGTATGTCTAAAGATGGACTCTCCACAACCTCTCTGGCCAACCCAGTGCAATGTACAGACTTTACAGGAAAACAAAAAAAAAAAGTTTTCCTTTTGTTTAAACAATTCCCTGAATTTCAGTTTCTGCACACTTCATGTGACTGGGCACCCCTGAGCAGAGCCTGCCTCCATCATTGTTCCCTCCCATCATGTATTTACTTACACTGAGGATATTCCCCTCTGAGTCTTTTGTTCTCTAGGCTATACAGTTCCAGCTACCTCAGCCTCTCCTTTTATGAAAGAGATACTGTAGTCCTCAAATCTTCTAAGTGGCCCTTTGCTGGACTTGCTCCAGTATGCCCATACCTTTCTTGCAGCCAGGAGCCCAAAATTGGCTACAACACCTACATGTGTCTGACTAGTTTTGGGCAGTGAGGAGAGATCACCTCCCTTGATGCTCTACCTAACATAGCCGAGGCTAGTACTGGGTGTAAGTCAATAATCAGATGCTGGATGATAGACAGTAATGAGTTTAGGTGGATATTGGACTGGACCATTTGCTATTTCAGTTTTAGTTTACTACAGCATCAGTCAGTTGATTGGAAGTTCACATGTATGTGAGTAAGTTGATCTCTTAAAGAGCTCGTTAATTTCTTTTTACTCCTTTAAAATTTTTTTGGGGGGGGCTTTCTCAAGTATCTATATAGGTGGTGGAAAGGGAAAAGAAACTCATGCAGGGGAAGAAGAAACAAATGTTCCTCTTTTTGTGAGCTTTCTACTTGCAGATTTATGGCAGAATATGACTTTCCTTGAACATAAAGGTTTTTATTTTCCCTCTGTTTGGAGTTTTGTGGGGTTTTGTGGGTTCACATATTTTTGAGCAAGGGTAGAAGTGGAATGCAGTGGATTTGCCTCATACTGCTGATTTTCACACTGCTTCTTAAAATTACTGCTTGACTTATTCATGTCATTTGTCCTCAGAAAGGAATTTCATTGTTTCTAAAACTACGGTAGCTGGAATGAAAAAGCTTGAAAGATTATATTGGTCTGACATATACTTCTGAAAGGAACAGAAACATTTTAGGATGGCTCCTGCTGCCTGAGTATGAAATTGTAGAGGTGTTAAATTTATTATCAGTTTTCCCAATTGATGGAATTGTTTTTGAACAGAAACTGTAGCACTTGAATAAATATTTGTCACATGGGAGAGTCAGTGTGTAGCTAAAAATGCTTTTTTTGTGCTGTGGATCGTACTGATTCCTACTTTTCTTTTTCCTGTATTGCAGCCTACTTGTCATGTTACACCAGAGGAAGGGTGATGTTGTGGGCCATTGAGCACTGATTCCTCTCAGTACCACAATTACAGAGACACCTGTGCTAAATAACATTGTGCTGCTCTACTTTGGAAATTACAGGGCTCAGTCCCGCTCGAAGATGCACAGATGTACATTGCCTCCCTCTGCAAGCATCCTTCTTACCTGAGCACACACACTCACTCACACCTCCTCCACAAGTCAGCTCACCCCCTCTCCAAGAGATGCTGCAGACCTTACAGCTCCACAGCTATAAAATCTCCTTGATTAACCTTGTATGAATTCCCTCAAGTACTTATGGTCTTCATGGCAAAGTGTGTTTCTGCCTGAAAAAAAGTGATACAAAAAATGCACACCTCCTCTTTTTCTGCTCAGATCCCAGGGTTTGACCACTTCTCTTTGCAGTTTGTCTGGGTTTGCACTGCTTGACTCTCTGCCTGTTGTTTCAGGCTACTACTCAAATTACACATGTTCTGGTTATTATTTCCATCATTTAGTATGAATTTTACAGCAATGTAGTTTTTATGCTTCCTTAACCTGCCACATGTGTGACTGTACAGAAACTGTTCTTCTTGTGGAAGAAATTATATACCAAAACTACCCAGTAAAAAACTTGCTTTATGGTGCTTATAAAATTAATGCCAAAAAATGGATGGCAAAGCTTGATTTTTTGACATTAATGGCTAGTTGTTTAACATGTTATGCTTTTGTAGTGCCTGGAAAACAGCACTTAGATATTCAGGTATGATCTGAAATTCCCACCCAAGGATTCAAATGTTTAAGGGATTGTTAAGTGAAGAGTAGGGGGACAAAGAGCACAGGTTAATAAAGCCTGAAATGATGGGAAGTGGAATAAATATTTGACTTTTTTTTTTTTTTTTTTTTTTTTTTTTTTTTAATGAGCCAAATCCACTCTACAGTGTACTGTTTAGGTGATTCTTGCACATAGCTGGATTCGGCAGCAAATACCTGCAGGAGTCACCATCAGCTAGGTTGTACAACCTGGCCTCCAGGGACAAGGCAGCTCTATAGAATTGCTGTAGCATCTCTGCTTTTCTGACTCTCTCTGTCTGGGATGGATGTAGTCCAGGAGAGGGATTGGTGCTCAACTTTCCCTTTGTTGCTTTTTGTTATGCAAATGAGCATTTTCTCTTCACTTTCTCACGGTAGCAGTGCACCAAGACAGAGTTACATGCTGATAATCTTGATGCATACCAGCAACTGAGATGACTTTTACTAGAGAGCATAATCTTACAGAAACCCAGGAGCAGAAACCCAGAGGCCCTAAAGACATGAATTAACAGGAACCATGAAAGCAAAAATGTTGCCGGAAATGCATTTAAGAAAAAAAAAAAGTATCTGGGGGTATTTGGGAAGCCTTTAAGAAAAGATCACAAGTCAAATACATATAACTGACCAACTTATAAGTTGGTAGACTCCAAGGACACATCATCGCCATCATCATATGCAATTTGTGATATGATATTTAGCATGGATTCTGATTATGAATGTCTAAATTAACTTGTAGATATTGCTGTCCCTTAGCTGTCAGGCAAGGCTCTGTAGCATTCTGTAAGAGGATTCTTCATGTGGAGTTTGAAAGATCACAGCCACCAGAAGAAATGCAATGCTTCGTTAAAGGTATCATACCTAAGCAGTTAACATTTTACAGGGCTATTTCAGAAAGAAAAATGATTTTTTAGAATGTTATCAATACTGTTTATGATATTCCTGAAGCTTTAACTTCTTACTCTAAAGGAACTGACTAACTCCAGAGAGACACAGAACTTAAAATGAATGTATAAGAAAAATTTCTAAGAGACCTTGACATAGCTTGCAGAGATATATATGAGAGTGTCTCACTGGAAATAGAGGGAAAGGGATTTTATGGAGGTCAGAAACCCTATGTCTGGCTTTGCTGGGTGATACAGTATTCATTTTTACTTTTGTCATTGTTCCAGGTCTAGATATTTCTTGTCTTAAACCTCAAGCCAGCTAATCACAGAATAAAATAGAGAAAAAGCAAGAAACAGTTTGAAGCAGTTAATTTGTGTGAAGTTGGAAAAAAAGCCAACCAAACTAGATTAGGGGACAAGTGCAGTCATATAAGTAGCTTTGTAAATGCAATTTAACATGGGAAACTCATCTTTGCATAGCATGTCTGCATATGTGTCCATGCATATACAAGTGGAGGTTTTGTCTGTAGATAAAACATATCAATCGTTTCAGTTCACATGGGATCAAGGACTGTTCTCTGATTTCCAGGCCAAGTGGTGCAAAGTGACTTATGTCCCCACTGATTATGGTTTGTTCTTGCAGACTGTTCATGGCCACATTCCATAACATCTGACCCTCTGTGGCTGTACAGCATGGTTGTAGCCAGTATTTTCAGTTAAACCAGTGTGAAATAATGTGTTTCAATGTGCTAAAGCAGCATTTTTGTAGCCTGACCATGAGGACAGCTGTTATATGTTTTGGGGCATAAAATAAGGCCATGTGAATTAATGCGGCAAAAGCTATTGAAATTACTTTTGAGGGCTTCTTATGCTTAAAAAGGCCAAACAAGTCTTGTCTCACCTCAGCTGTCTAATGGCAGTGGTCCCGCACTGAACTCTAACCCAAATCTGGAAGTTTTTGACTGAAGGAAGCAATCATAAGAAAGAGACCCTAGTAGTGCCTGTGTACAGTGTAGACAAGCCTGGGAGTGGTATTGAGTGGGGAAATTAAGGCTTTAAGCACTTCAAGAATCCTTTCAGGAATATATTGTTAAATCTTTTCTGTTCTCTGAGTGCCCCTTTCCATGCAGACAGTTTTTTTAACGCTTCGATTTTTAGGTGAATTTTTTTTTGTAGTCACAGGGGCTATCTGTCATTCACAGAGGATTAATGCACGTGTCTTTTTCTTTTCTCTGTGATGTGGTAGTTTCCTGAGGTACATGAATTTTAAAAAAATGAAAACATAAATACAGTTGAGACTGTCATCAGTGTAAAGTATTGCATAAGTGGTTAAATTTAATCACAAAGAAACAAGTAGCAAATGTTTTTTGTGTATTTCACATAATCCTATGCAATACTGAAGTTAAGTTTTGTCGTAGAATTGGAATTGGCTCCAGGGAGCAGCACAGTTTCCTTTTCTCCCTGACAAAGTTCTGAACGATTCTTAGAAAATGAATTGCCGGTCTGCAAATCAGGATATCTTTTTCAGCTATAAAACTGAAACTACTTTCAGACCACTTAGCTAAAAAGGAGAGAAAAAAAAAACCACCAAAACTAAAAAAAAAAAAAAAAGACAACAACTTTTGTTGTTGCTGTGTTACTATCAATAGTATTGGATGCTTGTTTGTTGCTCCATTTTAGCAGTTTGACCTTGTTTAGATCAACCCGAGTCAAATCGACAGACCTCCCTCACAATTTCCCCACCCCATCACAGAAAGCACATACCCGGCATGAGTGTATCCAGCTGGAGATGTGCCAATAGAAGTAATTACATGATGAAACTATTTAACTTTGACTAAAATACTCTCACCAGGTTCTTTCAAACCGTGTGTCTTATATCTTGTTGAAGCAATTTTATATCATGCCTTTAAAGTACAGTAATGGCCACTTGCATTGACAGAATCCTCGTAAAAGAAGAAGACCAAGACCTTGCTCATGAAGTACTATTGATTTTCTGAGTTCCTGCTAGAGTTGCCAAAGATACAACACTGTTGTTAGGGAGAAAAGATACTTTGGCCTTCAATATCACAGGAGGGTTCCTGTGTAAGCACAGGCGTCAATGGGTTTCAGTGATAAATAATGAATTTTGGTGATAACTGCCCATATTATTTTGATAGCTTGATATGACTCAGCATTTGCTTTTGCCTAGCATTTCTTTAATGTCACCACTGGCTGCTGAAATCTAGCTAATTGTAAGTGCTACTTGTAATTGAGAGGTCCATTTGCATTATGGCAAAACTTAAAGTTTCAGTTTATCTTAGGTAATGGTTGGTTTAGATCAGTGGAAAACTACAAGCATCCCCAACATTTATTCAGTGCAGTATTGCCAAAAGTAAGGGGTTGTGAATGAGAGTTAAATACTGTACTCTGTATGCTATCAATGTATGATATCAATGCATACTCTGTATGCAATCAATGGCCTTGATTGGCCATTGGAATCGGCTGCCCATGGAGGTGGTGGAGTCACCTTCACTGGAGGTGTTCAGGAGAAGACTTGATGGGGTGCTTGGCTGTATGGTCTAGTTGTTGGGTGGGTTGGATTGTTTGATGGGTTGGACGCGATGATCTTGAAGGTCTCTTCCAACCTGGTGTATTGTATTGTATTGTATTGTATTGTATTGGTGAAACAGAAGAGAGTAGTGTTTTATCTGCAACATTCAAACAGTTCTGCAAGCTGCTTTGTGCCAGTGAACGAGGTATGAAAGGCACTTGCACAAGTCTGTTACAGGTGAAAGTAGAAAACAGGGCATCATCCCCAAGGGCTTTGCTGCTACTTCCAATGCAGCCAGCCAGTTGATGGGGAGAGTGGGCACAGTCTTGGGTCTGCACATCTGAGCTGGCATTCGAAGGAGAGCTGATCTCTGCTTGTTCAGTGCACTTGGGTAGTCTTGTTTTCCTAGAGAAAGGAAAGTACCAGTTTGTGATGCTGGATCTGAGTCCTTTTCTGCTCCTGAGATAGCTCCATTTACTGCCACTACTTGGGACAAATTTCATACGAAAATTCTTTGGGCACCTTTGGCTTGTGTGCCTGAAAGGTGGGTTGGTTTTCCAACTGTCCTTGGTGGTGGAATCTATGCCCACAAACCTTGTCTTATTTGTGTCATTAGGCCATTTCAGCAATATATCTGAGCTACTAGTAGTATAACCTCACTAACTGGTGACCTACCTCACCCCAAACATTTGGTATAACATTTACAGTGCTTGCTCCTACCATTGCAAATCTGAATAGTGTCTTCTAAAAGTATGAACTTTTACTTGGAGAAATTACAATTAAATCTCAGTGAATTGTGCTTTTGTGACTATCACATTAATGTAGCCAATAGATAATTATTATTTATCACTATGGGGAAAAAAAAAAGGCTGGCTAGGAAAATTATAGCTATGATAATTAGTTTTTGATGACATTAGCCAATTAATATAATTTTATGTTTTCCATTTTGAGTAAGGTTGCCTTTATTTTCATTCCTGTTCTATTGCTTGAGTCAGTACAGTCCTTTGGCAAGGGTTGATACTGAGTGCCCTGGAGAGTGCCATCATCACCCGGCAACAGGGGAGGTGATGCTGAAAAGAAATTGCACAACATGATTTCCCTCCACCTTCCCCAAATGTGTCCTTATTTCAAATGACATGAATCAACTTTAAGCCCTATTGCCCCCTTCATTTCCACCCTGAGGAGCCTAAGGGGAAGGAGGAAACTGGCAATAAAAACCCTGAGAAGGAATTATGCTGGAAAAATATTGCCCAAAATATTGCTATGCAGAAGTTTTAGTCTTTAATGGTTTGAATACAATGGAGCTTGCACAGCAAGAAAGGGGGAAGAGCTAATCTCTCCTTTCCCCATCTCGTCTTCAGGTCTGCATGGCTCTAGTGGTGTTGTACCTCTAGTGCAACACTTGACTTAGTCCCAAGGAAGGGTTAAGATTGTGGCCACAAGATGTCCAGGTAGGAAAATGGGATTTATAAAATTGTTCTTTGGATTTAGTAAATTTTTTTCATATATAAAGAAAAAAAAATCTCTTGCCCATAGCCACACGTATTTGTACAAACAACTTTACTGAGGGTCCATCTTTCTCAGTCCACTGTTTCCAAGTTCTGCACCTTATTTACACACTGCACCAACCATCTCCTTTTGGTTTTTATTTTACCTTTTTTTTTCAAACAGTTGCAAATTTCATTTGATATCTCCTGGATCTATGTTAAAGAGGAAGCAAGCAGCTGTATCTTTCATGCTTTGTTGTTGCCTTCATGTCACTCATAGTTTTAGAAATCTCCACTACATCCCACATCAATCAGCCTGTTATCAATCTCAAAGGCCACAACCCAGCAAACTGAGTAGGGTGAGACCAGTGGCTCTGACGGCACTCATGTATCTGTCCCTGTCTGTGTCCATGCAGACTGAGTACCCTCTGCTCTCTTTTCCTTTGTGCCTAGACCACTTTGTAACAAGAAGGCCAGTGCAAAGCCTGAAAGCAGTTAGACAGCACTCTCCAGAAGACAGTTTTTTGTTATTGGTTGGTTTGGGGTGTGTTTTCCTCTTCTGTTTTAGGGCAGAGATGGAATTGTCTGCTTAGGTATGAGAATAATCTGGATGAAAGCAGTAATTAGTTATATGGTGGTTTTTATTTTCTCTGAGGCTTAACATAAAAGGGATAATGTTGGCAGATCATTACAAATTAGTTTATGAAAAAGTTTCTGAAATATCTCCAAAGACAAGGACCTTTGTCGTCATCTAACTAACTGGAAGAGCATTGTTTACTGCAGTCTTAACCTCACAGCATGCTTTTCTGCAACAGGTACTATTTTCTTCACTGAAAGGACATGTATTACTAAGAAGTTAACAATAAAGGCAGAACTGCTGAGGAAAACTAGATTTTTGCATCAGTGATAAAGTTCTCCTCCAAGTGGTAAAGGATCCCACAAGAAAAGGTGCTATGCTGGACCTTGTCCTCACCATCAAGGAGGGGCTGGCAACTGAGGTCAAACTCAAAGGCAGCCTTGGCTGCAGTGACCATGAAATGGTCACTTTTAGATCCTTTAAGATCACCTTTAAGATTCTCAGGGCATCAAAGGGAGTGTGAAGTAAGCTCACTACTCTGGACTTCAAGAGAACAGACTTTAACTTCTTCAGGGATCTGCTTGGCAGGGTGCCAAGATAGCTGATCAGTTTTCAAGGACCATCTAGAATAGAAATAGAATAGAAATAGAATAGAATAGAATAGGAATAGGAATAGGAATAGGAATAGGAATAGGAATAGGGAATAGGAATAGGAATAGGAATAGGAATAGGAATAGGAATAGAATAGAATAAACCAGGTTGGAAGAGATCTTTGAGATCATCAAGTCCAACCTATCATCCAACGCCATCTAATCAACTCAACCATGGCAACAAGCACCCCATCCAGTCTCTTCTTAAACACTTCCAGTGATGGTGACTCCACCACCTCCCTGGGCAGCTCATTCCAATGGCCAATCTCTCTTTCTGTGAAGAACTTCTTCCTAACATCCAGCCTAAACCTCCCCTGGCGCAGCTTGAGACTGTGTCCTCTTGTTCTGGTGCTGGTTGCCTGGGAGAAGAGACCAGCCCCCACCTGGCTACAACCTCCCTTCAGGTAGTTGTGGAGAGCAATATGGTCTGCCCTGAACCTCCTCTTTTCCAAGCTAAGCAACCCCAGCTCCCTCAGCCTCTCCTCATAGGGCTGCTCCAAGCCTGGGATCAGTGCAGCCCAAGAAAGAAGGTGGCAGGCAAGAATACCAGGAGGCTAGTATAGAAGATGGGCAGAAAAATAAATTCTGTAGGGTGTTGAAGCAAGAATGGACTGGAAGGATTACAAAGGAGTTATCCAAGCAGCAAGGGATTAGGTTACAAAAGCTAAAGCACAGAGAGAATAAAATTTGGCTCGGATATAAAGGGGAGCAAGAAGAATTTCTTCAGGAATATCAGTGACAAAAGGAAGGCTAGGTAAGATGTGAGACCTCTCCAGAAAGAAAATGGAGACCTGTTCACAAGGGAAATGGAGAAGGATGAGGTACTCAATGACTGCTTTTTCTCAGTCTTCACCAGCAAGAGCTTGTAGTGACAGGATGAGGGAAAATGGCTTTAATCTGGAAGAAGGTAGATTTAGATTGCGGATTAGAATGAGGGTGTGAGACACTGGAACAAGTTGCCCAGGGAAGTTGTGGATTCCCTCTCTCTGGACATGTTCAACCTGGCCTAGGGGAATGTGTTCCTGCCCATGGCGTGGGGCTTGAATTAGATGATCTTTGGGTCTCTTCAATCCCAAACCATTCTATGATTCTATGATTTGTCTTATTAATTGCCATTTTATGATTGCTTTCCCTTATCTGGAAAGACTTCATGTTACTCACTATTTTCTATATTTAAACAGCATAAGTCAGAAGTGATCTTTATATATTTGCCATTTGCCAGTTTTCATGGATTGGGTTGAATCTGATGCTGTTATTGATACCATTCTGCAGTCATGCCAGCTTCAAAAAGTGAAAGTGCTAACTTCAAAGTATTATGGTTTTGCAGATGGCAACATGGGAGGCTTCCTGTTCCAGTGGCTGCTTCAAGTGTTCAAGTGTTTCCTTCTGAGGGGGCCTACACCTTCCCTAGTCTTCTTTTTTTACCATTAATAGACCTGCAGAAATTTTTACTGTTCCACTTGATCTCCCTGGCTAGATTTAATTCTAACTGAGCTTTAGCTTTTCTAACCAGGTCTCTTCCTGCTTGGGCAGCTTCCTTGTATGGCCCCCATTCCAGCTGTCCTTTCTTCCACTCCTTGTAGAGTTTCTTTTATGTGACAGTGTGTCCAGGAGCTCCTTGTTCATCCAGGCATTCTTTCCTGCCTTCCTCTTTGTCAGTATACTTTGTTCATGGGCATGGAGAAGGTGATCTTTGAACACTGACCAGCCGTCCTGAGCCCCTCTTCCCTCTAGGGCTTTGTCCCACGATACTTCAGCCAGCAGATCTCTGAAGTGATCAAAGTCTGCATGCCTAACGTCCAGGGTTGTAAGCTTGGGATGCATACTCCTGGTTGCCCTGAGGATCTTAAATTCTATTTCTTCATGGTCACTGCAGCCAAGGTTATCCCTGAGCTCACACTGGTCACCAGCCCTTCCCTATTGGTGAGAACAAGGTCCAGCATAGTACCTTTTCTTGTTGGTTCCTCCAGCATTTGGAGGAAGAACTTGTCACCTCTTCATTCCAGGAACATCCTGGATTGCTGGTGCCTTGCTGTGTTGTCTCTCCAGCAGATGCCAGAGTGGTTGAAATCCCCCACAAGGACCAGGGCCTGAGAATGCAAAACCACTACTTTTTGCCTGTGGAGGGTCTCATCTGCTTGATCCTGCTAGTCAGCAGGCCTGTAGCAGACCCCTATGGTAACATCACCTTCTCTGTCTTTCCTTTAATCTTAGCCCATATGCTCTCAACCAGCTCATCATCCTTCCCTAGGTGCAGCTCCACTGATTCCAGCTGGTCACTGATATAGAGGGCAACAGCTCCTCCCTTCCTACCCTGCCTGTCCTTCCCAAAGAGCTTGCACTTCAGCTGGGCTGGCCTTGTCACCCTCTTAGGTGAATCCCCCTTGATTCATTTGGGGTGTCCCAGTGCTTCATCCTTGGTTTGCCTTTGGGCAAAAAGCTGAGAGCTCTTGCTAGCATTCCATCCCTCTGCCGCTAGTGAGCTGCCCCATTGTTTGTCACAGGCAAGCATGAAATTAATAGCCCCTTCCCCTCTGAATCTAGTTTAAAGCCCTGTCAAAGAACCCTGCCAGCTCCTGCCCTAGAATCCTATTCCACCTCTGGGACAGGTGCGTCCCATTGGTTGCTTGCAGCTCTGCTGACTTATAAACCAAGCCATGATCGTAAAATCCAAACCCCTGCAGACAACATCAGTCCTGGAGCCATGAATTGATCTATTTGCTCTTTCTAAGTATTTCCTTGTCCATTGCCAATGTTAGAGGGATGGAGGTGAACACAACCTGAGCTCCTGACCCCTTTACCACTTACCCCAGGTCCTGAAGTATCTTTTAATTGACTATGAGCCTTTTATTAATGCATCATCACTACCCACCTGAAAAAGCAGAAGTGGGTAATAGTGTGAAGGACTCACAAGGGTGGAAAGTCTACCTACAACATCCTTTACCCAGGCACTGTGGAGAGAGCAGACCTCTCTATGAATTGGGTTCCATCTGCATATTTGGTCCTCTGCTCCCCTCAGCAGGGAGTCACCTACAATAATGACCCTTTGATTTTTCTTTTCAGGGTCAGTTTTTGTGGCTGGCCTGAGGCAAGTCAGTCTTGGTGGCACTTCTGGCCTTGGTGGCACTTTTGGCCATTGTGAGCCCTCATCCTTGCTCACAACCAGTTCTTCCTGCAGAGCCTCGTACCTGTTCTGCAAGGGCACTGTAGGTGGTCTGCTTCTTAAAGGAGCATGTTTGCTCCATTTGCAGCATTTGTTTCTTTGGGTAGCAACCTGTTCCCATTGACCCTGCACATGTGAGCTACTACAGGAAGGCTGGAGGGCTTGCTGGTGAGAGGATATCAAATCCTCTGCTCCACTAAAAGTTAACTCCTGTTCTATTTTTGTAAAGGTCAGTTTGTGGAAGTAATCAGTTCCCCTCTCACTGTCCCTGATGTTTCTCAACCTACTCACCTCTTCCCTGAGCTCCACCACTTCATCCTGGAGCTGTGCCACCCAGCTGAGCAGGTCAAAAACCTGCTCGCACCGCACACTACCATAGTCAGTGTTGCCCCCTGTTGCCAGTCAAAGGCTGTGGCATTCTTCACAGCCTGTGGCCTGGGTACCAATATCCATTCTGATGGGTGCTGAGAGCACAGTCTTCCTCCTCTGAGTAGCCACCATCAGTAAAACTGAAGCACCTTGTGTCCTGCCCATATGCCCTGCTCATGCCAGCTACTGAGCTGACTCAAAAGGATCCCCCGGGGCACACTCAATCACAATTTGCTCTCCCCGTGCCTGTCTGCCTGCCTGTACCAATGGGCACATGCTCCCAGCTGACTGACCATACCCCTACCCTCTCATTCCCCACTCGCTGGGTTCCAACAAGCAACAAAACTGTTGCCTCACATTTCGCAGTCTGAGAGCCTCTTCTGGTTTTGCTGTGTTTAAAACCCTGCGGCTTCTCTGACAATGTCCCGAGCCACACTGCCCTCTCAGGCACCCTCGTGATAGACACCGAGTTGTGCCGATCCTCCTCTCTCTCTCAGTCTCCCTGCCTCTGGGTCTCCCTTTTCTCTTCTAAATACCACAGTACAGCACGGAGCTAGCCAGTGCTGATGCAGTTGCCTCGCAGTTTGCAGTCTGCAAACATCA
The DNA here is from genome assembly GCA_033816785.1 of Picus viridis. Classification (NCBI taxonomy): domain Eukaryota; kingdom Metazoa; phylum Chordata; class Aves; order Piciformes; family Picidae; genus Picus; species Picus viridis. Next base: position 30,226,317 of record CM066576.1, read on the forward strand.
AACAGACTTCCTTTTGATAGCAAAAAATGTTTTGGCCCATTTTGCTGCCTGTCAGATGCCTGCAGAGTTTTAAATTAATGACAGTGAATGCAAGAGAAAAGGAATCAGAGAGCAATTTATTCCATGTAAAGGGACCTATTTCCCCTAAGCTTTCTATATTTTCTCTCTGCTTTGGCTGAGAAAATATTAAAAAATATTTGTAAGCACCAAAAATTTTCCTATCCTTTTACTTGTAGATCACTAAGAGTGTATAAACTTTGGGACAGGGCAAAGGGATGGAGATGACCTTTTAAAATAAATCCTTTGTTCTGTGAAAATCACCTTGTACAACAGAAAAGCAAAGACTGAGCAGTACAAAGGGCAGTGACATGATGAAGGGATAAATCCTACACTGCTCAAAGTTGGGAGACCTGTGCTTTCTGACACACGTGTTCAGCTGAGTGCCCACAGTATGCAGATCTGTCATCTTTTTTGATAAAGAACAGGGTCTTCTGGGTGTGATGTTTTAATATACTGGACCAATTCTTTATTCAAACTATATGATGTAATGATTCTGGGCATTTTTTTCTTTGTTGCTTAGTCTTTGAATGCCAAATATATGTAAAAACCACCTAACGTATCACAAACTTTTCAAATCTTTAAATATCAGTGAAATAACGGAAAGTCCTACACCAAGCCCTCTGTGGCAGGGCTCTTTTTGGTGCAAGAACCTCTTTAGAAACATGCTTTTGCAATAATTTGTGGATCGCTGGTATTCTTGATGTGTACATGTAAACATTGTTAACTGGGCATTGCTCTTCACTGCTCTGCGTATGCTAAAACTTTGAGTTTCAGTAATTAAACTTGCAGTACTGTCTTGGGTCACATTATGCTATATTATCCTTTTAACTTTATTGTGATTGATTTGTGTCAACTTTAACTATACTCACTAGAAAGTCAATAAATAAGGATCAATTTTTTTTATTTCTCCTGATTCTTTATTAGAAAGAATAGATTGGTTAAACAGTATAAGTAATAATGATGGCATAAGCTTTTCTTAATGTTTTCTACCCTGAAACAGGTGAATTACAGTAGAATGGCCATACTTGCGTTTTCATGTGATCTGCTTTGTTTCTGTAGTCAATGCTTTAATCTCTCAAAACTTAAACACATAAACAAGATGCTCTCCCTGCATAAAACTCTCCATTCATTTGCAATGAGGACCTCCTGATAGCACGAAGAAATTCTAGTACCATGTCCATTTATGTACTTATTTCACATATAGGCTATCTATTCATCTTATTGAATGGGAATTGAACTCTAATAAGTAGGCATAAACTCTTGAGCATCTCCCAACAGCTGGGTTGAAAGCTGAAAAATGCAGGCAGCTCCTGTCCCTGAAACAGAAAACTGACCCTATGAACTGACCGCTTGCAAAATGCCAGTGTTGCTATTGTTTTCTTAGCATCTGTGAGTTTCCTAGTGACTGGAGACATCTGGGACAGATGTTATGATCCGTCTTGATCACATTCTTCTTTAGCAGGCTTGCAGTCTTCTGCAATGGGTGACAATAGACAGGAAAGTAAAATCTGGAGCCATGTGGACTTGCCAGAGATTAAGTATGTTGTGGGCAAATTTAAATCACAGACCTTGTTCTATAGGCAGGTCTCATTGTAATATATTCACACCCAGCTGTTGAGCTCATGTTGACAGCGGCATAAGATCTCTGCATCTAAGCAGAATAGCACACTGAAGCTCAGATCCATCATGCAGTTCTGAGAGTAAAATATTATCCCCACAGTGTATGTATAGTAAAATACTAATGCAAAATTCACTAGGAAGTAGGTCAAAGTGTCAGAGCAGTTATTATCAGTAACCTGTTTCTCATAAAAACATAGTGAAGAAAAAACCACATCTTGTTCCTAAGATTTATAGCAACTTGACTCCATATGACAGGAGATTGAAAGCTTCCCTGCCATGCATATTACACTTTGGGTGGTGACCCCTCAGTATATATCTCCATTTAAGTCCTTCAGTACTGTGCTGAATGAAAGTGGAGTGGCCAGATGCTGCAAGCTTCCTTTTTATGAAAATCTTTCATCCGGACATTTGGCACAAAGTGCATTCATAAGATTACTTGAGTGCCCTGTCCTTGAACATGAATCCAAGCATTGAAAAGGATCAAAAATCAAGTCTCTGCCAAGAAAAGCTGGTACACTCATGAGCCACAGTATTATGTGTCCTGAGGAGTGGCAGTCGATCTCTTTGCTATGCTGCATTCATTCAGAATTCAGGGCTCAGACATATAAACTAAGCAGCTTTCTGAAATACCTTACATCTACTTGCCAATGGGTTTATGATCTATGTTTTATAGGTTATAAATCTTTTTTTCAGGAACTATATAGAGGAGCCTTGTTTTGCTTTTCTAAACTGTTTGGTTTTGCTGTTATTTTACTTCCTATTTCATGTATCCAGTGCAGTTTCTGTCCAGCTGCATTAGGTTTGTGTGGTATACAACACAAAGTTTTGAGCTAACACAGTGCAGAACCCCTATCTAGCAATAGCAGTATATATGGGTAGTTTGTATCACTTGGAGAGCAGGGTCCTGCTTTAGAATGGTTTTGTTTGGGGCACAAACAACAGTTTTTCTAACTGTAATTGCTGCTGTTGAGGCCCAAGGGTCTCCCATCTGTGAAGGCAGGATTGTCAGATCACTTGTTTCATGTCTCTACACTGATTGCTTTGGCTCCCAGGCTGTTGTACCTGTATTTCCTCATCACATGGCATCCATCACTCAGGTCCCAGCACACTTTCTTCATGGTTTCCAATGCAAAAGTAACCCTGGTTTGAACTGGGTTTGTAGTTTTCTTCTGCTCCCTTATTATGCATTGTATTTCACCCCCTCCCTTTTCTTTTTTTTTTTTAACCCAACTTGAAGCCTCCTAGGAGATTTCTCCCAGGCATACTGCATCTGAAATCTTGACTCTGCACAAGCTGAACTGCTGGGCTTGATGTTGGCACAGTCAGGATACTTTATCCAAGCTTCTTGGTTTGAAGAAATGCTCTCCTGTGATTGCGTGGTAGCCAGGGACCCCTCTCTAGCATATGCCATCTGAGCCTGAGCTGCTGGCAGAGTTTGAAACCTGATCTAAACTTTGTGGACTTATGTTTAATCTGTAAGGTGTGTAACAAGTTTCTGAGGTTTATTTAAAAAAAACCACTGAATTAATTCTTTGTATGGCTGGCCTATGAGACTGGGCTTACCTGAACTGAGCAAATTAAGGAAATGCTTAATTGAGGCATAAAAATGTTAAGACTCAAATCTTAGAGCAACAAAATGAACTGCTTTAAAACCTTAATCTATTTTACTTGTATTATTGAAACAAAACTGTAAAGACACAATATAGATTAATTCTATGATTTTTATAGCCACAGTTTTACGATAAGTTTTTATATGTTATTAGATAAGGAAGTGATTTAAATTCTGTGGGCCTCATCTTGCAGCCTTCATTCTGTTAGGTCGCCTTTTGACAGCCTTTTCTGCTGAGTAAAAGCTAGAGAACTGAGCTTTTTAGCTTTTTTTTGAGACAAGCAGATATTCCTCATTTCTACTTCTGGTATGATGTATTTTCAAAGAAAAAGTTGGACCAAGCATCCAAGTGATTGTAAAATGAAGATTACAACAGTGTTTTGGGTAATGTAATTTCAATTCAGTCTTCCCTTGGGAAGATTTGGGGAGGAATAGTTCTGGCTAATTCTCTAGCTGCAAGATACAAATTTTATCCTATTTTGAATGTATGAGGTTCTTTCATTCCTGTTGTTCTTTGGTCTAATTGTGGCCAATAAGCTGGTCATCAGTTCCAGTTCATTACCTAGCAAGATGAATCTGATGAAATACACAGGAGTCACACGAGTCCTGCTTATCTTTATGATCAGTTATTCTATTTTTAAAATTCTTTTTACCTGATGTTTGGACAAGGTGGAAAAAAGAGGGAAAAATTTGCATGATTCATAAGGGGAACAAATTACTTTTCTTTTTTCCCCCCTTTTTCTTTTAAGCTATATAAATGAATGAAAACTGGTAATGTATTTTAAAAGATATTTCTAGTGTAAGAAGATGACAAATAAAAGGATATGAAGGAGGCCAATTCTGCTGTAAGAGGTGAGCAGTTAATTGCTGAAGTGCTTTTGTTAATGTATGCAGTATATTTCACATGTTCTTTATCACTTAGCATTATTATTAGGTATGAATATAGCTTTGGGCAAGTGTATGTCCCTTTTTGTCCCAGACTACAATCATTATTCAGGAAACTTCACACTATTAAACATATTCCCACACTGGTTTTTTATCTTCTGCTGTCCTGGAAGTGGCTGCAGTAACTCCTCAGTCTGCCTTATTAGCCATCCATAAAGGGAAGGGATATGCGGATGACTGTGCTGGCTGTGCCCAAAGGTTGGTTACACTGCTAATCTGCTGCTGGCTAATACAGATGCTTTGTTAAAGAGTGGGGGAGAAAAAAAAAAAGTAGAACAAGTGCAGTGTAACGTGTCCCAATTTCTATGATCAATGTTAAAGCTTTTTGTCACAAAGGTGGTGGATTGGTCTAATCCTTCTTTGAGCCCATTCACACTTCTGGCCCCATCCACACTTCTGGCCCCATCCACATCCTGTGGAAAGGAGTTCCATGGATAGCCACACATGCAGGGAATAGTGCACATCCAAGTTTTGTTTCTCTCCTGCCAGAGTCTTTCCATGCACACTCTTTGTTCTTCTAGGAAGAGGATCAGCGAGCTGTCATTCTCTGATTATTCCTGTTATTCTGTTTTTATCTTTTCTGTTTCTTTTATGCTCTCCTGATGTGGGATGACTGTAGCCTGCAGTTAATGTTCAAAATATGGCCACACAATGCATTTGTATGGTGTCATGATACTGTTTTCAGTTTTGTTCTGTGTTGGATATTGAGCATTGAGGTGGTGTTTTCCACAGACTCTGCACTATTATTTTTCCCCTATAGATATTTAGCAGCATTATCTAAACATGCCCATTCAAGATGCAGAGACTCATGAGTCCATTCCAGATCCCCTGACATGAACCTCTCATTTCCTTTGCTCAGGAAATTATACATTTAAGAAAATTTAAGCCCATGTTCAAATATATTAAATACATGTTAAAATCAGTCTTAAGTTTTATTTGGTTTTGCTTTCCCACCTTGAAACAGGAGGATGATACTATTATTCTTGTTTGCAGGCAAAAGCTTTGGCCAAACCCATGATATCTTGTCCTTTTTATATGTATGTGTAATTTGTAACCTATTGTCTATTTTCATGATACATCACAAAGGTGAGCAGCAGTCTGTAAAGGCATTGCTGCCTGAGGTGAATGCTTACTAATGTTAATATTTTTGTCATTTAATGAACAATTATAACAGGATTTATTATAATATGGGTTATTTTAAGAGCTGCTTATAATATGTGGCCTAACAGAATGGCTATCTTAAAAAGTCTCCAAGGTTTCCCAACCATTTTTCACTCCACATAGTTTTAGCAAAGGTACAGGACTCTTAAGTTCTGAAATTCAAGTGTTTTGTAATGTGCTGTCAATAACAATGGAAACTATTTTTCATTCTGGCATTGCTTGTTATTACATTTTTTGTTATGCTTATAGATTGGCAAGTGAGCATCTCTCTTTGTATCCTTTTTCCTCCAAGTTTCACCTATTTTCCTCTAAAGATTGCTTTAATGTTTGCCTTTTTATTTTCTATTTAAAAAACTAAGTAGTGGCTTTTTCAAAGCAGGAGAGAATGACGGGATTCATATTTTTCCTAGAGTCAATGAAAATTTTCCTGTAATAAAAAAATTAGTTGTCTAGGGAAAAAAAAATCTTGCTAAGCAAAATTCTGCACCTTTCTTTCCTTTAGTAGGTATGGTGTATTAAACTGCATGCTGAAGGCTTTTCCTGATAATTTCTGTTATTTTTCATCCTATAGAGAGACTTCTATCTTACAAGACTCAACCAGAGTTTATGTGAATGCTGAGTTGTCATGCAGGAGATTTACCTCGCACTAGGGAGATATTAGTTGATAACATCTACCTTGTTTAGATTTATTGCTTTAGCATATTTCATACTAAAAATATTTTTTTGCCATCTGCTAAGATTAGCACTCCTGTGGTAATAAATTTACTTACCCTGTTACTGTGGTGTAGTTTGGAACCATCTTACACTTTATTCAGCCTAATTGAAAATAGGATAAGATAAATGACGCACTTTGAATTTCTCTCTCAGATGTACCATTGTTCATTACTCCAAGAAGGGATGAGCACATCTGATTGCAATTTCAATTGTTAAGTGAAACAAAAGTTTCCATGGTGAAAATATGGTACCAACAGCTGTAATTGTCTAAGGCTTACTTGTGAAAATCTCAATATTGTTTTAGTAATAAATGAAGAATTGTTTTTCATTTACACACTTGTTTATCCTCAGATCATAATAGAAAAGGAATGAAGTCAAAAAGCACTGAGGAAATAATCCTTGGCATGGAATATGGTAGCTGAGCTTAAAATATCTATGCTTAAAGAGATATCTGGCTATTAAAACAAGCAGTATTTAAATAGTGATTATTATTTAAAAAAAAAAAAAAATCCACCCAACTAAACAACAGTTTGTGCCACCACTTTATTAATTTTGATTGGATGTGGCAGTTTAAAGTATCACAGTATCACTAAGGTTGGAAGAGACCTCAAAGATCATTGAGTCCAACCTGTCACCACAGACCCCATGACTAGACCATGGCACCAAGTGCCATGTCCAATCCCCTCTTGAACACCTCCAGGGACGGTGACTCCACCACCTCCCCGGGCAGCCCATTCCAATGACAAATCACTCTCTCGGTGAAGAACTTTCTCCTCACCTCGAGCCTAAGCTTCCCCTGGTGCAGCTTGAGACTGTGTCCCCTTGTTCTGGTGCTGGTTGCTAGAGAGAAGAGACCAACCCCTTCCTGGCTACAACCACCCTTCAGGTAGTTGTAGAGAGCAATAAGGTCACCCCTGAGCCTCCTCTTCTCCAGGCTAAACAACCCCAGCCCCCTCAGCCTCTCCTCGTAGGGCTTGTGCTCAAGGCCTCTCACCAGCCTTGTTGCCCTTCTCTGGACACGCTCAAGTGTCTCGATGTCCTTTAGGCTGGTTGCCTCTTGTTACTGCCACATAAGTTACACCATTTCTGTGAGTATCATTCTTTTGCCCCTCTCAGGGGCAAGAGAGGATCTGCCTGGCCTCAAACCGGGACACTGGATTAGAAAGCATTTATAGTATTGAACATTTATAGTATTGAACATTTTAGTCTGGCTTCCAGACTCTCACAGGTTGTATACATTGCTGATGTCTCTGATATTTGCCTTACAAATTCTTCAAACATTAGTATCTTTATTAATGTCATTTCCCCCCTTAATATTCTATTAATATGAAGCCTAAATAGTAAAAAGCACTCCATGATTTGAAGGTGCTGACTACCCTAGTACAAGGCAAATGGTACAGAGAGAAACAGGAGCAGATATATTTCTGTCAATTTAATTTTTGGTCTCCTAACTTTTGTAAGTTTATAAATATTTTTAGTTTGAGTTCCATGGCCAGATTATGATACCTTACTTAATGGCATGTAAAAATATAGTCTGTAAAGTACATTGTTTGCTACATAGATTGATGTGGGTTTAGAATAAACAAGTACATTAGTACTTAAAATATTTACAATAAGAGATATTAACTATGCAATGGAATTAGGTGAAAACAGGAGAGCAATTAGGTAATATTATGTCTTTTTTCTTTAGTTACAAGTGTGATGTTCATGTTAATGATGTCTGCTTTTAGCCATCATGCAACATTAGGCTATATCCTCTTTTATTCATTCATGAAATTAATTCCACTGACTTACTTGCATAAATAAGGTCAGCAAGTCTCTATCCATAAGTAATCCACAAATCTGGCTTATTCTTTCAAACCACTAGAATAGCTTCAGGGGGTTGCAGAAGTGGGAGTATCTCTGGGATATCTTTGTTTGGAGCATGGTTACTTGTAAAGCCTTTTTCATCCTTGGAGTAAAGTCATAGCGAGTCTATAGGAAATATGCAGCTCTGAAGTATTTTCATCTCCTATTCCTTGCCTCATGACCAAGTTCTGATTGTCCTTACTCTCACTCAGGAAAAGCTCCCCTGGACTTCAGTTGACATTTTGCCTAAGACAACACTGCTCATCTGCAGCCTCTCTTCTCTGGCTGATACTTTTGCAGCTGAATTTTAAACCCCTGCAAAATGGGGGGTTGTAATAGAAGTACTGACAACACAACCTTAATGAGATGCTTGTGAATGGCTGTGTTCTAATACTGTACAGTGCTACTGTTACTGTGTTGCCATTATCCATTTCTAGTGTCTGTTACAGAAATTGGTATTGTATCTAAAACAATTGCTGTTATTAACAGGTTAAGTTGCTGGGATGTTAAAATAAAGGCTGCCCAGCTTTAGTGCATTTTGTTGTAATCATCTCCCAGATGCCTTGTCGGAAATCAATTCAAGTTCAAAACTGGCTAGAATTGGGAGGTCAAGGCTTTAGCAGACTAAATATTTTATCTTCTGCTCATGTCTGGAGCTTTTAAAGATGCGTATTGGGGGCTTTTTTCTCTTATCCCATCTGGACAAAGATGATTGGCTTTGCCATTTTGCCCAGGTTAGGACAAGGTTAAAATCAATTATAATCAATTATTAAGAGTCTTCTGTGGCTGCAAAGCTTAAAAGGGGATTGGAAAAGTTGCACAGTTCTGAAACAAGAATATCATAGATGCTTGTGCAGATGTCATTATTCTGGCATGTTAGAAGTAAATCTTACCCACATCAGTAATAAATATACAGAATTCCTTCATTTTCTTCTTGTCCTGGGTGTTTTGGAACAAACAGAAATACCTAAAAAAGAAGAAGTTAGAGGTGTAGGGAGGTGTAGTGTTTCCTGTTAGAATATAATTTCCATATATCTAAACTACAGGGAGCTATTTATAGCTTGATGAAGCCAGGTGGGGTTTCCCCCAGCAATGTATTCGGCTTCCTTCAATCTTTAGAACTTACATGATAATTTTCTAGTATGTTTTGGGGACTCCATGCTTTGACCTTACTATACAATCGTATTTATGTATTGTAATTCACTCTGCCTGATGTGCTTGAATATACAAGTTCATCCCCTCTCTGGGAATGAATCAGTCACATTGTCTGAAATAACTTTTGATGTTAGGTACCACTTTTCTGTATGAATCATCTTCAGCAATACTCTCACAGCTTTGGAGTAAATGAGTGAATGTGTCTCTTTGTCCTTTGTTGACATTTTTTTGGTGCTTTGGAACATGATATGTATAATTCAGATTCACATTTATCTTTAAGAGAATTAACAACTTGAGCTAGAAATTTGGAGGAAAACAGGATCTTTTGTAAAGTCAAGGATGTTCTGCAGAAGGTAAGACCTGTACACAGGAAACATGGGTTTACCTGCTTAATTAGTTATTTCTTAGCCAAGCTGTCAGAGTGATGCTAGTCAGCTCAGTAGCCTCAGTTGCCATTTTTAATATTGGAATAATTTTGTCCCCTTGTATTCTAGGGAGTGAAGTGTGTGATTATGCATATCATGCAACAGAATATACTGATGCTCAGTTAATCTTGTGTGGAAGCCATACTGTTATATGTGTTATGTCATGACAGAATTTAACCTTGCTTGTTGTGTGCAAGTCCATAGAGAAAGTGAACATCAGACCTGAATTTGGGTTCTGAGCTGGTTACTAGACCACCACAGCTGACTGGGATATGAAAAACAGACTGGGGTCTTCAAAACATTAATCTTTAAAACTTTGTTGATCTTCAGAAATTTTCTGTGTGACTGTTTTTCCTTGGTATCTGCATTTCGTGCTCAGAGACAAGGGATGGTTTGTAGGTTGACTTGTTGAAAAACTTCAGCAAAGGGTATTCTTGTGTAGCTGATGTCGTGAGGTCTCAGGAGGACTCTGGTTCTTACAGGATTTTCAGTTTGCTGGCAGAAGCTAAGTTGACCCGATTCTCCTCTCTGTGTGTTTTGAGAAACATCATATATGTTAGTTGTCATTGGTACATGTGTTCCTGAATCTGGAATATTTTTAGAGGAATCAGAATCTGACATAAAGATCAGCTTTAAAACAAAACTGGATTAAGTCACTTGTTGACATGAAATACAGGACTTCAGATGAATTTAGGAATTGAGAAGTATTTCCTTAATGCAGTCATTGTCATGGTGATACTGTAGTTATATTCCTTTTCCCAAGGATTTTTCTAGTGAACTTGATATTTAAAATGCATATGTCGAAACATTGACCTGAGATATAGATACCTAGTGAAAACCGAGAAAAGCATGTACTGCATCTCCCCACTCTAAAGGCATGTGTAATACAAATAATTCCATAAAGGTACAAAAGGCTTAGAGGGGAGGCTAAGGGAAAACTTTTCCTTCCAACACGCTCTCTTTGTCCCCTTCAGCATAGCAGAATGATTGATTATATATCCTGTCTTATGAAGAAGGTGGTGTAAGAAGTTCCATTCAGGGATGTACCCACAGTTAAAGGAGTTGTATGGTCAACTTTTGGTCCAAACACTGTGCTCCTTATGATTCCATAAATGGTGCAAAAAGCATGTGCATACAGAATTTGAGAACAACAAAGACAATGAACTCTTTATTCTCTTGGGGAAGCTTAGAGTTATCTTTTTAACATAACAGATTTGGAATTGAATGTTTATCTGCATGCATTTACATGGTGATCTATACAACTGCAAAAAGCATTATAATAGGAGTTTACCTACTAGTGATAATTGGACAAGCCAGTTACTAATAGCTTATAATGTGAATCAGGTTCCATTTTTACTTCAGCAATTTATTTCACATACAGGATTATATCTCTTCTCAATTTTACTTTCATTTGATAAATCAAGAAGTATAAAATATAATTTGCAACAGGTCGATGCCTGGCTGAGCAACAACTATGTGCTAAAATGCATCAATGGGCCCTTCCTTTTCAGGGAACACCACTAAAACTGGCACATTTCAGTGGCTGTCTGCAGTGGTGGTACTTAGAAAAGGAGAGGTACATAAAGAATGAATGTCCTTGGCTAGTATTTGAAAGCACAATGTTTTTATTGGAAGCAGGAACCCCATTTCCCTTTCCTTGGAAGGTTCAGGGGAACCTATCATTTGGTTAGTGAGACACATGGCACTGTATGCCTGAATAGTTCAGATAGAGATGAAAAGTTCCTATTTATCCTGCACAGTGGAATACAAGTCTGGAGACTGCATGTGTTTCTAATTTTAATGCACTTTTCTTTCAGTTACTTAGATGGATAGAGGTATGAAGCCAGAGTTTTCCCAGTAACAACAAAGGTCTTATACTGTCCAAACAGACTGCATTCCTGAACCCACTGGTCATACCACCTAAAAAAAGTTTAAAGGTTCAGCTCGGTCTGTTTAAACAGAACAACCATGTTATTAATTTCAACCTTGCACATAGGCACCAGTGTTTATACTGTTGAAGTTCGGTTTTAAAGTGAGCAGAAAATGTTGGTACAAACCTTAGGCCCTGTGCTCACTCAGAAAAGGAGGGATGTTTATCATACTAAGGACTATGAAAAGGAACCAAGTTCCTTATCACAGCAGTTAAAATGCCATGGTCAGGAAACACAAACATTTTCTCTTTCAGTTTCCCTTCTCTTTTTTCCTTTTACGCTTCACTGATCATTGCTCATTTTTGTTACTAAGTACAATGCTGCACACGCTCATTAACAAGTCCAAGCCAACCCTGACTGCTTTCAAACCCAAGCCAGAATGCTGGAGAAGTTCATGAACTCTCCAAGCAAGTAGAGATCCCATTGCAGGAAACCATGAATTGAAACTCTGTTTCACTATATTTTGCCATGAAACTGTGTATTCTTAGCAAAGAAAGAATGAGCAAGATTCCAGCATTTATGATTCATACAGGTTTTTGCAAAATACTCAGTAGGAACTGCTACAAAGCCTTTGTAATCACAGATAATGTGCATCGGCCTTTCCTTCTGGTACTCTGAGTTACTCTGAATTCAAATGCAGTTGTTGCAGGTGTTAAGTTTTTCTTCTGCTGGATGTTTGGTGGAGAACTGAAGGCTTTTAACAGGGTTGGTTTTTCACTAGGAAACAGCACAAGTGGACAATAGAAAATGTCGCAGTGTAGCTGCTTGGTTGGAAATGTGAAGAGAAACTTTGTAGATCTCTTTATGGGGGAATAGAGTGTTTTTCTTTGCATTTCCTTGAAAAAAAGATCTTAGAAGTTTAAATTTAAAATCTGTTTCTTTCTTATCCACCCCCTCTCAAGTTGGCATACTGGTTTATTATTAGAGGGTTATGCATCCATACAGTCCTGTTGACATGGAATATTTAGTAGTGACAAAAAGGACTGAAGTCTTTTTTAATTTGGATAAACAATTCAGACTTTATAGACATTTTCATAGATTTTGTAAATATACATTAGATTAAGAGGATATATTTCCTTTGCAGTTGCTTATATTTTGAGTCTGTGAACTTTAACACAAGAATACTTCATGAAAAAATTCATATATTTTCTGTAAAAGTGTTTTTAATGAATGTTGGGAGGTAGTAAGAATAGAGTTCTTTGAAGACAACTCTTTTAAAACCCAGTATTAATGTTATGATTTCTATTTACATAGTGTTCCTATTAGCAAATCTAAATTATATTAAGGAGTCTCACAACGTTCAAGGTAGGTTGCAAAACAAGATACAGATATTTTATATCAGCAACCTGTTATGAAATCTGTTCTTTATCTGGTACCTTGAGACAAGCCAATGTTCAGGTTTCTGGAGATTTATTGCATTTAATATTTCTTTATTTTATACTTTTAAAGGAATGAAAGTTATAAGCACAGAAAATAGTTTCACTTGAATTTATAGTTGTGTCCTGGTTGAAACTGTAGACAGCATTTTCAACTACATCAACGTGGTTGTCTGAAATAATCTCTTTTTAATCACGAGATCGTAAACTGCTTTGTATTTTGTTTCTACATATCCTTAATACAAAGCTTTGAATGAATGACTGAGTACAAACTGTGTGTTGCAAAAAGAAACAGAGGGATTTGGAATAATGATCTCTTGAGCAGAGAATGAGCAATAGTGAAAGAGCCAGGTAACTGTTCTGGGAAGCAAAAATGAGAGTGGTGCATCCCAGGCACATGAAGACAGGTTACCAAAACCAGCTCTGTGTGTGGTCAGTGGAGTTGCTTAAAAGATTTTGTGAAAACCTATTTCTTTAAAATTGTAACTACTCGTGGGTACGTGAAATGGATTTCATCACAGTGTAAATAAGAATATGAAAAGTGCAGAACTCCTGTCCAAACTCATTTCTCCCGACTAAACATGTTATCTCTCATTCAGATGTGTGGCCTAGACAGTGTATCTGACTACTGCTGTAGTGGATGCTGGGCCTCTTTTCTTTTTCATACCCTAGTGATTAATAAGACTGGTGCTAAATGACCTTGACTTCGGAGTTATGTTAGCCATGAGCATCTGGTGGCACATCTAAGGCAACAGGGCTGAGTACAGAGCTGTGAGCATCTATTTAGTCATGTCCTCTGCCATAATTTTCATCACCAGAGTCTGAGCAGTTTGTGAAGTCTGACATATTGCAGCTTTCATCCACCATCTGCAGTGCCTGCTATATGAGAAACAGATCTTTCACACTGACCTAAATATTCTTTCATTATACCTTCAGTCAGTTTCTCCCAAGGACCAAGAAGGAAGTCTTGGTATCTTCAGTCTCTGTCCATTGAAGACAAGTACTTTTAAAGCCTTGTTTCTTTCACAGTCCTCATCTTCACATGCAGGTGACTGAGTCCTCCTGTAACCAAGTTTGGTTTGATTCAACAACAACATGGGTATGATAGTGCAGTCCAGTTGTACAATAGCATTATGGTTTTTCTACATACAGTATTTCCTTTGTAACAGTAGATTTGCTAGAAACAATGGCATAATTGTAAATAATATGTTCTTGTAACCATTCTTTAAATGAAGTCATAGAAAATGTGGGGAAACCTAAGGACATTGGCTCAAATTGTTCTTTTGATAAAATCTAATGCTGATATGGCTACTAAATATTGATATTTTTTACATTTATGTGACGGTAGGTGTTATTATTTAGTAACACTCATGTCAGAATGTAGCTTCCTGATGAACCCCCATACATAGGTGGATTTATTTCTTTGAGTGGGTTTATTTCTCTGTGTTGTTTGGTTTCTTTTTCTATGTTTATTTAATTGGCACATTTATAGTGACATTTTTCCATCTCAGGTGGACCTAGAAATGTCCAATCACTTTTAAAAATAATTTTAAAGAATGGGACCATGTTGTTACTGGCAGAAGGATGTTTTACTTTGAATTCTTAGTGGTGATAAAGCCAGCTATAGCAGCCACGTGCTTCAGTGTCAGAGTCCTGAACTGGAAATGTCCTTAAAACTTGTGACATTCTTAGCTGATGATGACCTTCCTTGCTACTTTCATTACCACCACTTAGTGGTTGGTTTGATACATCTTCAGCCAGGAAGTGCATTGCTTCAATGTCACCTTTAACTGCTTGATAATACTCTCCCAGACTGCACTGATCATATTCACATTGATTAATATGTTGTGCTGAATAATGAACCATCAAAAAACTTTGTATAACTGGATTTTCTCTGCAAATGGCAATGCCTTACTTAGACATTTAGACCTAGATTTATCAAACCATTTGTCCCTTTGCACTTGGAGGAATGGTTCTGAGTGAAGTCACTTGATCTGAATTCAGCATCTCATGCAACATGGGCCAGATTTTGGCTTCATGTCAGTGGTGAATGGTGCCACATCCAGCTGGCAGCCAGTCACTAGTGGTGTCCCCCAGGGATCAGTGTTGGGCCCCATCCTATTCAATATCTTTATTGATGATCTCGATGAGGGGATTGAGTTCATCATCAGTAAATTTGCATATGATACCAAGCTGGGGGCAGGTGTGGATCTGTTAGAGGGTAGGAGAGCTCTGTAGAAGGACCTTGCCAGGCTGGACAGATGGGCAGAGTCCAGTGGCATGAGATTTAACACATCTAAGTGCTGGGTTCTACACACTGGCCACAACAACCCCATGCAGTTCTACAGGCTGGGGTCAGAGTGGCTGGAGAGCAGCCAGGCAGAAAGGGACCTGGGGGTACTGGTTGATAGTAGGCTGAACATGAGCCAGCAGTGTGCCCAGGGGGCCAAGTATCAGGAACAGTGTGTCCAGCAGGAGCAGGGAAGTCATTCTGCCCCTGTACTCAGCACTGGTTAGGCCACACCTTGAGTCCTGTGTCTGGTTCTGGGCCCTTCAGTTTAGGAAAAATGTTGAGTTGCTGGAACACATCCAGAGAAGGGCAACAAAGCTGGTGAGGGGTTAGGAGCACAAGCCCTATGAGGAGAGGCTGAGGGAGCTGGGGTTGCTTAGCCTGGAGAAGAGGAGGCTCAGGGGAGACCTTATTGCTGTTTACAACTACCAGAAGGGAGGTTGTAGCCAGGTGGGGGTTGGTTTCTTCTCCCAGGCAACCAGCACCAGAACAAGAGGACACAGTCTCAAGCTGTGCCAGGGGAGGTTTAGGCTGGATGTTAGGAAGAAATTCTTCACAGAAAGAGAGATTGGCCATTGGAATGAGCTGCCCAGGGAGGTGGTGGAGTCACCATCACTGGAAGTGTTTAAGAAGAGACTGGATGAAGCACTTAGTGCCATGGTTGAGTTGATTAGGTGGTGTTAGATGATAGGTTGGACTTGATCTCAAAGGTCTTATCCAACCTGGTTAATTCTAAAATATTGTTTTGCTTAGATTAACTTTCTGGGTTTTTTTGTGGGTTTTTTTTTTTTTTTCTTTTTCTCTTTTTTTTTTTTCTCTTTTCTTTTTTTTTTTTTTTTTTTTTTTTTTTCCCTCTTGGGTTAGCTGCTGGAACTCTTTGCAGGGCTGCAGAAGAGGGATGGACATTCTGCAGACCTGACCAGGTCCCTGGTTGGTCCTGGTCAGGCAGTGGGGACCATGCCCTGGGGCCCAAACAGTTTTAAGAAGCAGGAGTGATTGTCATCAGAAATAGAGCACTTGTTTGGGGTTCAGGACACTAGTCCTCATGTTGGTCTGCTAAGAGGCTTTGGAGAAAGGCAAGTCCTTTCTCTTCTCACTTCCCTCATATTTTAAAAGCACTTTGTAAGTGTTCTGGGATCTGTCAGAACAAGGTATTGTTGTTAAAGGTTTCCAGGTGAAACTATCCATCTTGATTATCCCCCTCAGCCACTGTGGTGGACAAATACAATCTTTTATCTCATTTGGGGGTGGAGGAAAGTTTCATTTACTAAATTTCACAACAGTGGGCTGAGGAAATTATCCTCCTATTTCTGCTGTGTTTGGGATTCTGTTCTAGTTGGTCACAGTATGATACAGGCAACGGGTAAAGCTTTCAACTCTGCACTGCTGCATTGCCTTCCTTCCCAACAAAAACAAATTACTTGCAAAAACTTGTGCACTCTTCAAATTTTTGTACATTTATATGTTCTGTGTTAAGCATATCATAGCACTTTAATCACATGAATATGAAAAAAATAGAATTGCCTTAAGAATAAACAAAACCATCCCCCTGCCAAACCCAAAAGGCAATACATATGTAAGGGTTCTAGTGCTATGGAACTACACACTGTTTGGGTCTGCTGTGGACAGGGCTCAAAGGCATTAAAAATCATAGTGGGTCATGAAATTCAACCCATCTTGCCAGCTGATAATGTGTTTTTTTAAGCATGAAATTATTTAAAATCTTGCAAACTTTTCCATGCAAACATGAGAACATTTTAGACCATTTTATGTGCTACGTGACAGAGTATTTGTGCAAGTAAAGCAAGATTCCTTTTCCCATTGATGATGATGGGGGGGCTGACAAAACAGCAGTCCCCTGATAGGTCATAATCCTGCTTGACAGTAATTCTGTCCCAGGGCATTTCATCATGGACATGAAATCTGGACCAATTACAATTTTCTCATACTGTAGCTTTTAAAGTATTTTTATTTTCTTTGTTACTATCTAGTTCGTTAAACAGGGTATTCAAGCTCTTAGTAACAGTATTATTATTGACGATTTCATTAGAACTATAATTCCACCTTCCAGAGAGAACCATTGTGGTCCATAGTCATGGCCTGTCCACCTCCTGTGTAATTGCATTTACAGCTGCCTTGGACTCACCCCCACCTTGAAACTGGAAGAGCTAAAACTGCCAGTCTTTATATTTCAGGAGTATTATGTAAAGCAAAAACAATCCAGCAAAGCAATTGAGAAACAGTGGGGCAATCCTGGCTCTAGTGATGGTGAAAATACACTTTGGAATCAAAGTAGGTAAAGGTAATGGACCCTTCTGACCCAAAAGCATATTTGTTTGATGTCATAAGATAATATCCCCAAACATCTCAATGTGCTGTTTGTACTTGCTAGCAAGATAAAATGGGAATAAAAAGTAATATCTTTAAGAAGGAAAGTTGACAGCTCATGCAATATTTCTATTTAACAGGGCAAATCAGATCAGAATTAGTTTGTTGGTTCTGTCAGCTTCTGTGGACACTCACTAGCTAAATCACTGTGGTGTTTTTGTTTAGGGTGGCTTTGCACTGGAGTTAAACAGGGTGTTGGTATTCATGAGAGTGAATTTGGGAGAGAAACAGTTCTAATTTGATCAAATGCTTGTAACTGAATGGATTTTTATATGTCTAGTTTAGCACACTAAGACTTATTTTGTTGCAGGTTGATGCTCTAGAATGTTCTTCTAGGAGGCACCTTCTGCTTGCCTATGGAAAAAAGAAAAAAAAAAAAAAAGAAAAAGCCAATCATTTAATTGGAAGGTAGGTTAACTCAGGTGTTTTTTCCCAGGTGGTCCTTTGTTACAAACAACCCAGTGCCAGAATCTTTGAGCAAGCAAGAACACCTGGGCATGCCTGGGGCAAGGCTGGCCATTGCAGCATGCAATTGCAATTTTCAGCCTTTCCAAACTATGATTAGTTATTTAATTGCACATCCACTTTTAGTTGATGCATTTGCACATGTAATTAATTATGATTTATTTAAAATCACTCAGTAAGCTTTGTTCCTCAGTTTTCTACAAATCAAATTATGGAAGGCTAGATCTTCAGATTTCTTTCAGCTGGTTTGGGCTAGGCTTGAGTGACTACTATAGGCAGGGAAAGTCTTTTGTCTAACACCAGTGGAACATGTGTGGAGAAACAAGGGGCTTTCTTCCAATGGTAAGTCTATATCTGACATGTAAGTTATATAGGATTGCTTTTTTGTTGTGCTGTATGTTGTATATTATTGAAAGATTCATACTGGGTTTGTATATGGCTTATTTTCTCTGTAAATTAAATGCACTTCAATAAAAGCCATTGAGTTAAATATCTATGTTTTTAATGATGGAAAAAAAATGCTTTAATGAGTATTTGAGTATTGATAAGATATTAAAAGATAACTTAATTCTAAGAAAAGGAGTTCTCTATTTCCATAGCCAGCTAAGGACACTTTGTTGTTTTCAATGTTATGAGAGGTTGTGTGTGTGTGCTTTAGCATTTGGACTAGGAAGTGCTGGAATGCCCAAAATATTACTTCTGAGGCATGAGGAGTGATTCAGCTCTGCAAGGTTTAGTTGTATTCTCTATCACTGAAAAAGAAAGTGTGTGCATTTTTTGGCTTTTACCCTTCTCCAGCAATCATCACAACTATGTCTGCCTTGAGTCTTGGGACATGAACTCTTAACTTAGCTCAAAACTCTTCATTTTTGTATACGTTGCTAAATGGTGCTTTTCAGACAAGGTAATGCCGTGTGTGTTAGAGGTCCTGTGAGTCTGAGGAGGGAAATATTCCTGCTTTAAAGTTCAGTGCTGATTGAATCTACGAATGAGAGCGTTGCCATAATGCGTATGTGGAGGAGGAGAGAGGATGGCTGCCTCCAAGTCCTAACCCACTGTGAGTTTTCAAACTGCCAGCTGAGGGCAAATCAGTCATTTCTTTGTGACTCTTCTCAGATGGCTCATGGAAGATATAATGCAGACAGAAATTAAAGTTGGGGAGCTTGGTAGCAAAATAAATATGTGTTTAATTTAGAAGGAGCTAGCTTGGGAAGAGGCACTTGAGTAGTCTTAAAATGTAAAAGGACAGTCTTTCCTCTCTGTATTCACTGAGTATTGAACAAGAATAAATTGACTTATCAGCAAGGTTGACTTTTGTTGAGTACAGATGTAAACCACAGGAAAGAGAGTGATTGCATAACTTGGCAATTAGAGGTGTTGAATAACAGGATGGAAACCCACCTGTTTGAGACCTATACAAGTACATCTGAATCTGTCTCAGAGCCCAGAGACAGACTCTTCAACCCCTTGTGATCCTTTATAGCTTTATGTTTCTGTGCTTTTTGCAAATGGCTTCATTTTTGTAGTAGAGGAGAACAGAAGTTAGAATGATGACTGTTTTCATCAGGATTTGATTTGTGTGTTCACATAGGCTGTAATCACTGGATTTATTGAAAGATGATACAAATGTAGCAGGAATGGTTAAGGAAAGATATTACATTTGCTTGGATTTAAACATTCCCAGGCTTTCTGGGCTAACTGACTGAAAGGATAGAGTGAGGTTTTCCACAAAAAAAAACCCCACAACAAACCAACAAAAACACACACACACAAACCCCCCAACAAACAACAACAACAACAAAAATAAAAGCAACACAAAACAAACAAACCCGCCAAGAACAACCAAACAAAAAAAAGCAAACAACTTTGTGCCCGTAACTTGAGCTCCGGAAGCTTCATTCACCTGTTTAAAATACAGATGCAGAATATTTCTGAAACGGTGTGGCAGTGAATGCACTGAAGTCATGGTCCACTTTGCTTTTGAAAATCACTTTGTGGAGTGATTGTATGCTTTCTTGTTTGTTTTGTTATTTTTGCACCTGTAAAAACATATGGAAAAGATTGTTTTATTTGTTTGGTTTTCCTCCTTCAATATTTCTGTTGTAAAGAGAAAAGGAACAGTATATCTTTAATGGGCAGAGCCTGGGAAGGGCAAAATCAAATCAAATCAACCAGGGGTACCAAACACTTAGCTATCATGCCTGGAAAATGTGGAGAGTTTCCTTAACTGATGATGTGGGTAGTGAACTTTTTGTTTCTTTTCCATTCTTTTTTAATAAATGCCAGTGATACATCAAGAATGATATAATAACCATACTTAATTTTGCTTTCATATCAGAAAACCAGATTTAAATATGTCACGTGTTTTCCACCTTCATTAGTTTTTTATTCTATGACTGAACTCTTGCTCTAAATGCAATATGTCACATTTTTAATCAGGTAAAAAGCCACAAATATTTTGATTTATAAGTATGAAGTAAAGGATTTTTATTCAAATCTATGAACTTAGTTTGTTTTCTCAATGGAAAAACTTCTTGAGGCTTTTCTGTTCCTGAAAGATAAATGATAAGGTACAAATTTCATAACAAAATGTCATTTACGCTGGGAAATAATTAATCTGAAGTCCTCTGTGCAGTAACAAGGAAAAACCCCACGTTCCCTATGTTTGTTCTTGTTTGTAGAGAAATTTTGCCATATTTTGACCTCACTCCCATCTTTCAGCCAAAACACTTGCAAAAGGCACCTTATGCTTTTGGAACAGCATTGTGAAGCGGGATCAACATCTCAGTAGGCAATTCTCCATTTGTGCACTATGAATATGATTTTAAATAGTCAGTTTGACTATTTTATTTGCGAACCAACTCTGACATAATTAGAGATGATACGCATTTCAGTAATTTAGATTTCCAATTTTACTTAATCCTTGGCTCAGCGTTATTCTCGCTTGCCTCTCACATCATCTGTATACTGGAAAGCTCTTGTGAGGAACATTCAGAATAAGTTTGAGAGGTGCGATGTAGACCTGGAAGGTCAGAGTAAGTGTGGTGCTGATTGAATGATTGCTCTAACATGTTCTCATGGCTGGCAGTCGCAGTACACGTATATGTGTGTTACCAGAGACAATGGAGGAAGGTTGAGACCTGACATTTGTTCAGCTCCTTTTTGGGGTGAGGGACTGAGGGTAGCCCTGCTGCTAATAGCCATAGATTTGGAGGAGAAATGCATTTGTAGGCATAGCCCTTGGCAGCCCACACTGTCCCAGCATGGCAGCAGGACCAAACCATTCATGGAATACACAGGCCCCATGTGCCACAGATTGGCTAATCCTACAGTAAAGAGTAGAAGATGTCCAAGTAGTTCATTGTTGAGTAATTGACTTAATGTGTGACCCTCATACAACTGCTTCATATGTTATTTTCCCCCGATACTCATAAATCATGCTTCTCCCAAGATTTCTCTGTTCAGTAGTATATCAGAAACTATCTGCAGATGTTCCCTGACCTTTATTATGATCAGGTTGGATCAGAGTCTTTTAGCATTTCTCTCATTTTAATATTGCCATCTCAAGAATAGTTCTTTTCCATACCTGTACCATCCAATCTTTTGAACAGTAAATAGTTCATCCCTCACAGTTATTGTTTCTTCCTTATCCTTATGTGTGTTTAGCTGTGATAGGGAGCACTACTACATCTGTACATGTTAATCTGCCTGTGCGGAGCCATGCCCCTGGGTTGCCTTGTCATACACAATGAATGTCAGTCGTCCCTGTGGTTAGTGTTTGGGTTTAAATAATTGTATTTTACTTTTTGTAGACACTTCTATTCAGCAGACCACAGAATGTCAAGCAGACATTATCATCACTTTGGACCTAGTCCTGGGGCAAATTAAATGTTTGACTATTTATTGAAAATTCCTCTTGCTTTAGGTGAAGAGATAAGTTAGTCTTTTTCACTATTGGAAAATGTTGTGAGAGGTTTCTCGCATATTGTAGTGGTGGTGACTGAAAAAAATGAAGCATTTTATGAGTTCATGTTTACAATATATGAATTTAGTTTGGATAAATTACCCAGACTTCTTTGCTTTGGAGGCAATTGAAAATCTCTGGGGATTTCTCATAGCCTCACATTTCAGGGAGGAGGGATATAAAAGTTGTTCGCATAATGTTTGGTTATATCTACGCTTTGTTTGAGCTGAAAGATGAAAAAGGTAAATGAGAGGTAAAGCACTATTTATGAAAGGCAGACTTTCCATGAACCAGGAGTTATCAATCTGACTTAGGCAACATGTGAGGGTTCAGCTAATTCACATTTTAGTGATATGGGTTTACACATCTTTACCTATTTTACATATTCTTGATGTGCTGTTTCTGCTGTGGCTTGTAGATTTTGGAGTTGCTCATAGCAGACATTCTCCCTAGATTAGAGTAGGAGACACTTTTTCTTTTTTAAGCAAAGGAATTTGGAGATAAAGTGAGGTTTTAGTTTTAAAGGCAATTTTTTTTTTTCTTTCTTTTTTTCCCCTTAGTCAAGTTTGTCATAGTCTCAGAAATGTTGTATGGGTAGTTGTTTGTCCCAGAAGTCATTGTGGGTACTAAATTTATGGAATTAAAAAAATTAAATAAATCAAGGTTGTGCTGAAATGAATGTAGTTAAAATTCAGAAAGAGAGATTCTTTAATTAACTTAATAAAATTACTAATGGAAGCATTTTAACTGCTAAATTTAATTTACCTATCAAGATATCAGGCTACAAAGAGGAGGGAAGAGTGGGAACTCTGCTTTCCATTATGATGTGCTCTATTACAGAATAAATTTGCTTAAAATGAAATATATCACAAAAAGCCATCAATGACATCTTAATTTGGAACAGCCAGACTGTGAAGCAATCAGTTCTAGTAAATCAGTGTTTCCCTTTACACAAACATACGTTTGTGCTATTTATAAGGAAAGACTTCCAGATACTCAAGTACCATGGACTTTGATTGTATTTCTACTGTATGTTTTCTATTTTACACTACAAAACTGTCAAAACAAAAAGAATCGAGGCTTGATTTGGATGTGATCCAGTGAAATGCTTAAGCAGTTTCATTTTAATCATTCCCTTTAAAAACATGTCTCTGTGGGGCCACCACTTTCTCTGACAGAGGTTCATCTTCTGTGGCTGAAACTGAGATCAGAAAATAGCAAAGGAATCACAGATCTGTTTGGGGTGAACACTTGGTGCACCATCTTCATCCCTTGGTTATCTGGGAAGACAGTTATCTGTCACATTCCTGAGACAGCTCAGCATTGAATGAATGTTCATGGGAACTGAGCATGTAATCTTTCTAGATTTTGAAAATCACATCTTGTGATACAACACCAAATCCAGACAAAACCCTGTGATATCAGTGTTGCTATAGTATCAGTTAAAATTGCTGCCTGACTCTTAATATTCCTCCCTAGTCACTTCTGTTGTGCTCCTCCACAAGCCAGATCTGAGCACTATGGAGCAATGCTGTTCTCTTTAATGTGTTCTGCTAAGTTACATGAAATACTTTAAACTATTTTGTTTTAACTTTTAAAAACTTGTAATATTATGGTAATTAGATGTTTTTAAAAGGCAGTCAGAACACTTGCTGTGTCAGGTAGTTTTAAGAATTTGTATCATAGGAGCCCACAAACACTTCCAACATGTGAATGCAAACAGTACCTTCTTATTTATTTATCTGTCTTTCTGGAGGCTGATTTTTGGCAGGGGAGGGAAGGGGAACTTGGTAACTTGGTTTCTGAGGTTTGATTTTTCAGTATCATAGAAGTATTGGAAATACAGTGGGAAACTTGTATGCTATAACTATTACCCAGAAGCTTTGTTTTTAAATCATACAGAAACAATATATGCATTAAATTACATTTATATTGAATTAAATTACTTCTAAATGTGACATAGGACTCATGATACAGATCACATCCTTATTGGTTTGAACTATTATAGTATTTTCCTTACAGTCAAGTCTTTTTACAAGCCTTACAGATAAACCATGGCTATGGTCAAAGTGCCAACAAGAGCCTCATGCTGAGGCAGAACATCTGCTTTCATTTGCCTTAGTTGCTGGGGCAAGGGTCTGTAAATGTTAGAACTCCTTATTTCAGCCAAAACTGTAGGATGCACTGCCAAGTGAATTATAGCAGCTTTACATGATATTAGTGAATGTGCTAAGAAAGAGTACCCAGAGATGTAGAGCAACACAAGCAGCATGTGGAGAAATGAGACTTGTGGTGAAAACTTAATGAATGTAAGTCCTTATAACTGCTAGTTTCTTTCTGCCAGGTAGTTCATGAATTGAGAGGTTTATTTTGGTTTTCATATAATAAGTGAAATACTTACTCCTGCACTTCTCAGAGGCAGATCTTTGGGCTTTCCCATTCAGGCAGTACAAAATCTCTGGTCACATACAGATCAATTTGTACCTGAAATTGTATTTCACTGCTTGTGCACCCCTCTGCTGTCCCTGTCCTTCCCTAAGACCACATCTGTAGAAGAAATGAAGCTTAGGCAGGCAGCCTAGGATTAGAAATGTGCCCAGTTTCATGTGATGTGACTGCATAGATCCTGGGTGCAATAAAACATAGAAACTCTTTAAGCCCAAACTTATTTTTCAGTGTATGCAATTGTAAAGAAAAGTGTTATGGTTGGAACACAGGGCTCCTGGGAACGTGCTTTTAGTAAATATGCTGTTTATAAAGCAGCAGTTTTGCAAGCAGCAAGTTTATTATTAATTCTAACTTAATCTTTTTGGTTTTAAATTATTTCACTACCTAATTCAAGAGTTTAAGATGTTCTGAGCTAAAGACATTAGAATGTTAAAAGAACTTATTCTGTTAACTGTGGTTGTAGATGTTCTTTTCAGAACTTTTTGTTGCACTGTAGCTTTTCTGTCACTTGGAGGAATTTCTCTGTTGTGCATCATTGTACCTATGATAGAGCTGGCATGGCTGACCCTGTACTGCTGCCCTGCACCTGGGGTAGTGCAGTGTTCTTTTGCCTTTTACATATTTTGGTCCCACAATCATTCATTTTGGGGTTACAGGTCACAAACATCAAGTTGTTCATGTAGTTCAAGGAGCAGAAGATTCATCTGTTTCTTTTAGTAGTCATCAGCTGGGAAGCACAGTGGCATCTGGAGCAAGTTTCACGTATTTGGGGCAAAAGTGATGAGTTGCACTAATTTATCTAGTAGGGGATGATTTACTAAGTGGGGGCAGGCATGCCATACCTTATTGCCTGCTAAAGGGCTATACACCTTTAGTTATTCATCAGTAGAAAAAGCTCCATCTTTCAAAATGAGTACAGTGACTGTTTAATGCAAAGACTACTGTTTCTGGGTTGTGCTCTTTTTCTGAGTTTTTATGTAATAAACTTGCAGTGTATAGTTATTTTCTCTGTCTTCCTGATGCTGCTAGGAAAAACATACAGTTGATAATGTTGTTCTTGTCTGTCTTGCTTCTCTTTTTTCCTTACCAGCTTTCATTGTCACACAAAATAATAAACAGAGATGAGCAAACAGAAGAAAAGCAAGTTATGTTTTGATGTGTAGAGTGTGCATCATGGCCATGACTTGTGCATAAATAGCTTCAGTTTCCTGTTGACTTGGTGGCATGATATTTAACATTCTCTTTCATAAGGTTGTTGTTTACAGCAATTTCATATTTCTGCTTAGCCTAATGATTACAAGAGAGTCCACCCCTGAGAGTTCAGCCTCCAGTCTTTGAAGGCCTCATTTGTACATTTTTGCAACTGTAAGGAATAGCTTGAGGCTGTGCTATTTAACACAGAAGAGGAAAAACACCCCACTAAAAACAACAAAAAAAACCCAAAGCCAAAAACAAACAACAAAACCACTTTTCATTTTCTGTGGCCTTATTCTGGATTCTTGGTGGGTCTCAAAATATAGGTTGAAGATGTGCTGTGGCAGTTTCAGCCTATGCCTGCCACATATGCATATATAGTAAATAAAGGCTGGGGTTTGGTGCACTTATCATGAGGGGGAATGTTGTATACTGTCTCTTAAGGACACTGTATATTTAACACAACCCCTCTTTTCACTGCTCCTGCTCTTGCTTCCGCACGTTCTTTGGTCTTCAGCATACTTTTAAGCCCCTATCAGCTGATACACATCAACTTTTCTTCCACTCCAGGTTTTTTATTATCCCCTGCTGAAGGAGAGAGAGAATGTGCAACAGATGCACCTTTTGCAGCCGTCTTGGGTAGTTTGGCTCAGCAGTTCATATTCTGTGGTGCACTTTGTCTTTCTGGATCCTTCAACCCCATTGGGTAGTCTTGGAAATAAAAATCCATATATTGGCAGGGGACTTGAATTCAACTCATGGGGTAGCAATCTAGTTTACATGTATCCCACTGATGCCAGTTCTCTGTTTTGGATACTTAATGGCCTGTGCTCACTTATGTTTCAAATAGATGGGATGTTTGCATACCCTCTGTCTTACACAAGATGTGCTTTTGGTCTCAGTCTGGTTTCACAACAGAAATGTCTGCTTCAGGGGGTTTCATACTAGGTTTTCTAATATTTCATGTTACTTATTGCCCTCCATTGTCCCCATCAATGTTAGCAGAGTCGTCAGTTGAATGAATGACAGTGTAAACTGAACTGTAGTTTCAGGACTTGGCAATCCATTTTGCTTGAGCTGATGCATGTCCACTGACTGGTGCCATGGGTTGCGCTGCTGTTATCTGTGTTATGCTCAGCTCTTGTTTGCTCTGGGGACAAAATACCTTACTGGCTATTCATTTCGAAGCCCTCATCATCATTAGATTAAAACAAAAAATACACTGTTTAATCTTGTATGTGTAGTTCATATCTTCTGTAATCTAAACTGGAGGATTTTAAACCTGTATTCAGGAATGAGACTTTGTCCTTCAATTTAGTGTCAAAAGTGAAGATATCCTTCACTGCATATTTCCAAGGGCTATTGTTCTCAAGTTTTGCATTAATCTCTGGGATATATATCCTAGTATCTATCTATCTATTTACATTTTTATCTGCGCTTTGCATCCCACAAGAGGTTTAACAGAGGACTTCTTGGAGCCCCCTGTAGTTTGCGTACTGTGAGCTGTGATCACTTGCTGAGAAACTTGAGAAGTCAAAACTATGAAAAATGCATTGATAGTCTTTTGGTTTTCATGCCCAATATCATAGATGCATTAATCAAGTCAGATTTTTTGTTCAGACACATCACAACTGTTCAGAAATTATGTCATTTACTATCAAGTTTGTTATTGTCATCATTATTTCCTTCCCCACCCCCTTCTTATTTCATGTTCTTTAAGCATAGGAAAGCAGAGGTTAGAGATGTTCGTAATTTAATTATAGTGGAAGTCCATGGGCAAGCAGCTGCAATTCTTAATTTACATTGAAAAGTGGAACATGATACATGAGCTTTATGGTATAAATCTCTTAGCACTTTTGGTTTGGCATACTCTACAGAAAATATTCCATGTTGGGTTGCCTCATTTCCTGTTGATATCTTCCTGATTGGAGTTTCCTCAGATTAATTAGGAAAAAAATACCAGAGAATCACAGTCTTTGGTGCTACTGTTTCATTTTTTTCAGTGCATGCCAAGCTGGTAGGGTACAAGCTTCAAACTGGATGTGTTTCTGTGGCAGGGATATATACCCAACTGGGCTTTGTAGGAGCCCTTGCATTTCAGAAGGAAATGAGACAGAGTCTCTTTGCTCACATTACCCTTACCTTCTGGACATAATTTAAGACTCTCTCTTTTGCTGCTTGTATGTTTGGATTTTTTCCTCCATTCAGTATGAATACTTGATAGTTTGTAATTTATCCACAGAAAGAGTTATATAAATAAATTTTGAAAGAGAATTAATGTTGAAATTTTATAACTAAATGCATTTATTATCATATGTGGTATACTTACCAGCATATTGCTACCTAGCTTATTATGCTATTGGCTGATTGACCTTACTTTTGCTCTCTAGAAAGAGAAAATGAAATTAAAAAGGGAAATGAAGTTCCATAGGAAGTGAAGCTAGGAAAAAATCGACTTATTAAACTGCACATATGCAACATCTCAGTTTCAGCCAGTTCCTGGTGTGGCAGGTTTCACTGCCCTTACACAATGGGTCCCATTGATGACCAGCTGGAGCAGATACTTGGGGGACAAGTGAATCTGAATGAATGTGGCACAGACTTGGGGACTCTAACAAGTAGGTATTTGTCAACAACTTTTTCTTAAGCACTTGATGTTCCTAAGAAAATGAAAAGGATTTGATTACTTTCCTACTTTTATTTGTGCATTGTTTTTAATGTAAGAAGTAGATTTACAGCAGCAGCTTTTCTCTGGTACCCAGGACAACATGGTGATAATGGCAATAATACTCACCACTTAAATGACTTTTTGCAATTTCAAAATGTTTTGCAACAAACATTAATTAGTTCTCACAAGAGTCTTGCTGTGAAGTAGGTAAGTGTTGTTATTCTCCAATTACACATGGGGAATCTAAAGCAAAGGGGTAAATTGGAGCCAGGGAGTTTCTGCTTCCCAGCTTGTTCCATAGGAAGCACTGTTTACACCACAGTTAGCTTAAAATACACTCTTTGATTCATAAAAGTAATTTAGCATATCAATTCTACCATGATTGTACCATCAGGTGGAGTTTATAGGGCAGTGACTCAGAGAAGCTACTCAGTTGCCCCAGTCACAAAGCCTGAAGTCTGAGCACAAACTTCATTGGTATTTTTCTACTGTGCACATGCCCAGAGGCACCTGTCCTTCTGGGTTTTCATACAGACACTTCTAAACTCTATACACTCGAATACTGCATGTGTATCAAATGCATTATTGGAATATACTACCACTCAAAAGTCCCCTTGCCTGACTAGTTTTTTGGCTTCTAAATTTCTCAGCTTCTAAGTTTCTCAGAGAAGTCAATATGACTTTTAATTCCAAGAAGTTAGGGCGCCAAAGAGTAATGGTGCCCTGCACCCCTACGTACTGTAACAGCTATTCTTGGCTTTTTAAGGAACAGCCAGACTCCACAGACAGCCTGGACTCTAGTGTGGAATAGGCTCTCTGACTATTTATATAATGGGTTCCCCACAATGGACGTACTGCAGTCCGTAATATAATCATGTTTAGTAAGCCATTTCTAACTGTCTTCCATTGCTGTTATGTCTTAAAATAGTTTTCATTGATCAGCACAATGCCCTGATGTACTATCTTTGAAGTCTCTTGGCAATTAATGTCCCTTCTGTTTTTCAGTGACCCTATAGGTCAGACATTAACATCTCAAGTTGTGTGTTTTCTACTGAAGAATAGATTTCTGAGCAGGCTGTTTCTACATACATATGAAATCCAGAGCCAGATAGCGAAATGAAGTTGTGATTAAGGAGAATTTTACCCTTTCCTAACATGTCAGGGAAAGGCTATGAACCTGGCAGTCCTATGGCCATCTGAGCTGTGCAAGCCTAAATTCAAATGTTTTCACAAGCAATAATGAAAGATGCTGTCTCCATTTCAGAAAATTGGATAAAGTCAAAGTCTTTCCTGCAACGTGAGGACTAATGTGTCTGGTTTGTAGCTACACTATACTTCTCAAGCAATGATACCCCCAAGTACCTCTCAGGAAATGCTTTCCTCCAAAGCTCTCTTATTCTCCCTGTCAAGTCTTAGCCATACATATTTGCCTGGCTGAATGTGCACCTACATTTCTACAGTGACAATCTCTAAGTCACCATGTATCCCAAATCAATTGCAAGACACTGACCATATCTACATTTATGATTCCTTGCATGAGATCAATGAAGCTAAATGGATCTCCACTGCCCTAAACATCCCTATTGTGCTCTCTGGGGTTTTTTCAGTTGCTTCTCAGGTTTCGTGCAGTGGGTACTGTCAGCTACTTTACTGTTTTTAATTTCTCTGTCATATGCCATATTTTTAAACTTTAATGCCTTGAAAATACACAATGAATTAATTATCTTTGAATTCTATACTTTTTTCCTTTCCCATCCATTTACAGTTTACTATTTTTTCAGAGCCAGAAGAGGAAAATCAGAATTTAGACAGTTTTCCTGAATAAAGTGGCTCTTTGAAACAAGTTTAGGGACAAGGAAATATGTGTGTGTCTATGTATATAAATGAACTGTAGGAGTTTTCCCACTAGATTAAGACATTCATAATGTAAGGTGTATTTCATTCAGGAACAGCATCTCCTTTTCACTGCCCACTATGATATAACATTTTTTGGATATTACCCACCTCAAGGTCAGTTGCAGATGTATTTGTTGTATTTGTATGAGTAGCCAAAGAATGGTCAGTAAACATTAAATTCCAACAGCTTTAAAGAAGAGTCACTCGTGTGTGTGTCTGCAGTCAATAATTGCATCATGCCATATCGTTTTGTAATTACTGGACTCACAGCATTGTAATTATAAAGCTGGCTGTGAAGTCCATGTTGTTGTGGTTGTTTGACGAGGAAAAGCAGCTCAGCACAGGTAAACCATCTTATATAACCTAAACAGTGTGTCTGTTCTGAGTGTACCCCAGTGAATCAAGATATAATTGTGTAGTGTTAGAGTCCTCTGTAACCTCAAATTGTTGCTCACAATGTATTTGCTTTTCTTAGTATAAATCAAATCTTTATTGTTTGAATATATTTATGGCATTTAATTTCCCCCTCTTTTTTTAAGTGAGGCTATAGGAAAGAAGGGACTAATTTCAGTGCTTTGTTTTCACCTTTCCCTTCATTGTAGTATGTGCTGTTGCATGGAATATATTAAGAAAATACTTTCATGCAATACTTAATCTTTCCTCCACCTGGCTTTTGTTTTTCTCTTTTCCTTTTTCAGTTATGTGCACATATCTTCTTCTCCCACCATCTCTTTTTGTTGACTCCCCTGTTACTCTCTTTAGTTTGAATTCTGATTCCTGTACTCTTTACCTCTTTGGGTCTCTTTTTTTCCTTAGTTCTACATTCCTAGGGGTGAAAGACTGACACACTAAACCAATGTGCCATTTCATTCTTTGGTTTTCATGAATCTCTTAATTCTGTGCTCCGAGTGCAGGTGCTGTTTTCTGATGGGGTGAAGAACTGGTACAAAAAATTACAGTTAGCAGTAATTAATACCCAGTGAAAAATAAGATAGGAGAGTTGAAACATGCAAATAATAAACAGGATTACAAAACCAGGGAACTAAGTGGTCCATTGATTTTAGTGTACCACACTTTTGTTTTCAGAAATTCAGGGTTTAAATGCCATTTCAGGTTGCAAGTGAAGGAGGATTTGCTCTTATCCTAGCCCCACTAGTCCCTATATTCTGACCATGCCACATCCAGGTGTAGGTGTAGGTGATTATTTTTGTTCACGATATATTAAATAAAATAACAGGGAAGGTAGATGCTGGAACATATTGAGGCGTCTTCTGCCATATACAGTAAAATCTTTGCTCTCTGAATTGCATGGGAATTTTGAATAGATTGCTCATATCTGTATTGTGATTTTACTTCCTTAGTTCCACAGATCCTCTACAATACTTTAAAATATTTACATAAGAGCAGTTAGATTCTGCCATTGTATTAAGTAGAATTCTGGCAACTGAAATACAGAGTGCACAGCAATCAGAATGACTGAGAACTCAATAGGATGTTTTTCTGTAGTAAATGTGAGACAGACAATATTTTACATAAAATTAATCATTAGAAATATTTTTACTGTACACAGTTTAAAAGACAGAAGCAAATTAGTCGAGATCCTGGTTGTGTTTGGTTTGGTTTGGTTGGTTAGTTGTTTTTAGTATTTTCAAAATAGGAGCAAGCCAATAAAATAGTAAGAGGAGAAAATGTAGTGATAGTAATATGCACCCCCATTACTCCCTCTGATACCTTTGTCATCTCAATTAGAATTTAAACTGAAATTTGGAGAGGTGGTGTGAGGCTAAAACTCATAATGAAGGAATAGCAGTTTTCCCAAAGACAAAAACCTTCAGATTAATTGCACTGCTTGCCTTTGTTGCAGCAAGAAGTTGCAAAAATCCCCTTTCCTTGGCTCTGCAATGTCACACTTTAAAATATTCAGGTTGGTTTTGTTGTTCATTACATAAAAAATTAATGATCTTGAAAGTGTTACCATCTTAATTTTAAAGAAACTATTTTCTACATTTTAATTAAAAGTTATAATTCACCATCTTTTGACCAAGTTATCTTAAATCTTCATCTTATTGGTAATGGGTACTGGGCCAGATTCAGAGAGAATACAATCCTTACTTAATGCAAACAGTAAAAATATCAGCATTTCTAGAGATATGGTTCAGTTCAATTCATGTGCTGTACTAACTCTGCCTTTTAATTAGAAATATTCTCCTACTTATGCAAGAATACTGGGGGAAAAAGGGCATTGTCTTCCTCATTATGTATTCCATGCAAATCACAAATGGACAAAACCAGGCATAATACGATGACTGTTTTGTTATTAAAGCACTTTAATAAGGTTAATGCGTCCATATGAATAGTTTTCAAAATAAGTTTCTGTAGTTTTGAAGGTATGCTCTGGCCTAGTACAGTAATAAAGAATATCCCTAAGGAGAAATAGGCAACCTTTCAATTTTGGCATGCATAGTTCTCTTTTATTTTCCATTTATAAAAAGCTAGCCAAATGTACAGTTCAAGATGCTTCATAAAAGGCATTCTCCTTATATTCTGGTTAAAAGCTGGCTTATTGGGCTGTGTCAGAGGGAACAAAATGTAAAAATACTGACTTATACACAAAACAATGAATGGAAAGTAAAACTAAAACATGGATCATAAAGGACAATTTATACTTTGTTAAAATGTAGACCTGAATTTTTTTTCCTGTTCTGACTTTTCATAAAGGATATGTGAAGCTGCACTGCAAGTCGTAAGGTATCTAGAAGAAAAGAAAGAAAACCTTCCTGACT
This sequence comes from Picus viridis, assembly GCA_033816785.1. Taxonomy (NCBI): domain Eukaryota; kingdom Metazoa; phylum Chordata; class Aves; order Piciformes; family Picidae; genus Picus; species Picus viridis. Next base: position 30,259,257 of record CM066576.1, read on the forward strand.
GCATGCAAAACTGCAGCAAGTAGGACCTTATCTATATGCATTACTTTGATTTCAAATTATTTTTAGCATGGCTTTTATTGTATTCATTGTTACATACATAAATCTTTAAAGTAATAAGTTTTGTAAGAAATGGTCATAAAAATTTACAGCCAGTAACTTTTCCCCTGTCCCTTACAATGATATTCTACTAAAACCATTAAATGGTTCTCATTAATGCCCTTTAAATGATTGTGTAATGACCCACAAGCTCTTGTAAGTGAACAGCCATTAAGGAATTACCAGTTCTTAGCATGCTTTTAAGTACAGTTTAAATACATGGGAGGTAACGTATAATATATTAGAAAAAGTATTCAATTTGAAACTGTAAAAACATGATTGCTACAAAGGAAGGAGTAGGTGAGAAGCTTCCCCCCCCCACCCAGCACTGACCATAGCCCTTGGAGAACATGGGGCAATAATAGCATTGTTTGTGGTGCTTATTTGTGGTATTTACCACAAATGTGGTATTTATTTGTTTTCTAGAATCACTTGAATTTATAAGCCTGATATTGAAATGATCTATAAGGAGTAAAATGACAATAAAAGGATGATTTCCATACAAATATGCTGAAATCACAATCCTGGGCATACCTGCTAATGTCTGTTATTGGGAAGTGTGACCCATCTGGTACTTTCAAAGGGCAGCTTTGCTCTAAGCACAAAGACAAAAATAGAAGTCATTTGAGTGGTTTTGAAATATGAGAAAGGGGCATCCATGTGCAGGGCTGACCTTGAAAAAGCTCAGGAATGTTCATATCTGGATGAGAAGAAATGTGAGTGATTGAAAAGACTTTTTTTAATAAAGAGCATTAATTTAATGGGAAGTTGTAGTTGATTTGCAAGATCTTGCCATCCTAATTCCAGTTTGACCCATTGTTGGGATCCTTGCTGTGGTGCTTCACAGTGCCTAGGTGAGGAAGCTGCAGGGACGTCTCTATGCATTGAATGGAGTACATTTGAAAATGTCCCATATTCTGTAATTGCAGAGTATGCCAAAAAGTTAAGTTACCTTTGAAACTTTGTGAATGGCTGTTTAGGTTAGTAGACAGATGTAGAAAGCCCACACCAAGTATGTGTACACATGTCAAGCTCTGGCCTTGCTGTTTGGAATGGAAAGCAAGATCTGATGATGTTTTACAGCTGTCATATCTTCCATATTTCTTTCTGGAGACCAACTCTTGTACTGCAGAGGTGAGACACCTAATGATACCAATGCATTTTCTTCTTGCTAATTTGATTCTCTTATGTCTACAACAATAATACTTATTGTGCCAGCGTCATAACCTTAACATTCTATCTGAGGAAAATGAATTTGTGCTTCTCCAAAGCAAGCTTATTGGGTACTGGAGCCCATGTTAATGTTTCTGTAGTTCTAGGTCTGTTGTAAACCAGCATTTCCCTGAAATGGTCTCTACACTGAGCTTTTGTAACCTGGGTGCTTTGCTTCTGGGCAAAGGGGCAAATTTCATTTGAATCTTCAAGGCTTCATGAAAAATTAAGCTTGTAGATTTTGGGTGGGTTTGTTGTGGGGATATGTTTTGTTTGCTTGGGTTTTTATCTTTTTTTTTTTTTTTTTTTTTTCAGTATCTGAAAGTTTAGTGGTTTGACACTGTTGTTTGCTAGCAGCTTGGGTCACCTGTGGTTTACTTCAAGTGCAATTGACTTAGTTCCAGATTACTTGGTCCAACAGGGATTTGAATCTAGAGCTCCAGCATCCTGGTGTCCAAACCACCAGGATACAAGTTGCGGGTTTTTTAAGGAGTGCTATCTCTCTTTCAGTCCTTGAGAGAAATTCGCTGAAACCAGTGTGTGAACTATATCAGTTCCATGAAATTTCATCTAATCACAATGTTCTAGCTTGTTATGCCCACTGCTGAGAGTATCTGACCACTGGTTTCCAAGGCAGCAGGCAGCCTAAGATTGCATTAAACTTCACAGAGTGCTTGGATACACAAATTTTAGTAGCAGCAACAAATGCGTTCTGTCACATCAAATTTCCTAAGAACTGGATCCTTCCTTCTCCATACCACTACAATCTATGCATTTGTCATATGCTTGTGTGCATGACTGTACCAGACACAGTTGTCATGTCCTAGAGAAATGGAGCCAATAGAGTTCCATAATGTTGGGTTTATCCATACTTTTTCTTGCATTTTTGTTATTCTTTTTTTAGCTTTCCAGATTGTGTCCTTATCTGCAGCCTCATCCCAATAGTTTGCAATCTAACTATAGAGCAGCCATATATTTAACCCAGCTGTCAGTACAGCTGACTTGTATATTTTTACAACTTTGGTCACCATGGTAGATAGGTCTAATATCTGTGCATCTTCCATCAGAGTAGCTATTTCATATACTACTGAACAGGTCCTGTGTAAGACACTGAGAAGAAGATATCTCAAAAATTTTCAGAGAAAAAGTTATGTGACACAAACTTCCTGTCATAGTCCAGGCTGGACCAGAAAACACTCTAGAATTAATAATGTGCCAGTAAATCTGCACAGTCACATGCTTGCATGGGCATGGATAGATGGGTCTGGAGAGGTATCTTGGCTCTCCAACCAAGAATAGATTGCTCCTGAGGGCTCCAAGCATGGGGTGGGAATTTTTTAAATAGTGATGAAAGGATAAAATATTCTTTAAATATACCATGGGAATAAGGGATAAGGAGGATGGTGTGAGAATCAGATGCTGTTTGTGAAACATAAGAGTGTTTTGGTGGGGAAGGTGTAGAGAAGAACATGTGTTACCAGGAAGCTGCCAATAATGCAACATGTGATGGCACCTCAAGTTTTCTGTCAAAATACTTCACCTGGCAAGTTAGACATGCTAGCACAGGAGCAGAAAATCACCAGTGTGCAACAAAGCCATTCCTGCAGATTGGCACTTTCTGAGCACTTTGCAGCAGGGGAAGCATCAAAGGCACTGGTCTACGGAGACATTTGTATCCAAGCCAAAATAGTGAGAGAGTGTTCTCGAAGTTTTGGGTTGGGGCGTTCTCTGTTTGCCCTCCCATCCTTCCTTAAGCAGTGAATTAATCAAGAGTGCTGCGTGGATAGGTTAATCTCTAAATGTATTCCTTTCTCATTGTTATGTACAGAGGACTACAAAACCAGGCAATTGGCTTTGGTCCTGTTTTGCAGAGGTATTTAGAGGCCTAAAGATAACTACTCTGTAGGAGTTTTCTGCACTAATGAAATATATTAGGGATGAGTACCTAAACATATGGAAAAAAAAAAAATCTGTCATGTTAAGGTGTATGACAGTTTTGTAAATCAAGCCCTTTAATTATGTCTAAATAGCATAGAAATATCTGACTGCATGCAGAACAAACTAGCCTTGCTACCAGTAGCAACATTTAGGCTAAGGTGGATTGTAGTACTGTGACTAGACTATACTTGGCACTCAGGGTAGCTTCTTCAGAGCTAGCTCTCAAATATTTCTGCACAGCATGAGGTCAATGTACCACTGTGGCTCTTTTAAAGTAATCTCATTTGGTGTTTCTGGTGGAACCTGTTATTCACATGCAAAGAGAAGTGAAGGTTAAAAAAAAAAAAAGGCAGCTTTGTGTTTAATCTGGATATCTGGATTTGGTGAGAATACTGATACTCTAATATATATATATATATATTTATTTTTATTTTTTTTATTAGACCACAGTGAATTAGTACCCAAAGGAAGAAAATTTTATTTGTTTAAGTGTCTGTGATGAATGCGGTTCTAGTATTTCAAAAGTCTATGTACTGCATACTGAAAATAGGCTTTTTGCCAAATGGGAATTGAAACGCGTGTATGTATTACACTATTTGCCTTGGAAGAAATTAATTTTCAGCCATAAGCAGACAGGATTATTTAATATTTATCTTTAGCTGCAGGACGATGAATCTATTATTTTATTTTGTTATTTCATATGTGACGTTCATCCAGATTTTCCTACAGGAGGTGCTGATGTACTCTTGTCTATACTACATCAAGGTTAAAGAGTCTTCGGTTGTTAAATTTCTACAGCTGGTGCAGAGAACATAATTTTCCTCATGACCAGGAGATGAATGCTGAGGTTTATCACAAGGGTGTGCATGTGCATGTATCTAAGAAGTGCAGGAAGGATTGGGAAAGGAAGAAATTCTTTTCTCCGCTTGCCTTCAAAGTCAGTAATACTGGGAAGTTAAAACATTTACAGCATTAAAATTAGGCAAAGAAAATGGAACAGAGTTGTATGTCCAAGTTGACTGATTTAGTGTAAGTGAGAGAATGGACTGGAGTGTATAAAGTATTGCAAAGTACCATGTGGATGGAGGCTGTTAAGTATCAGTGGAGCATTACCCTGCACTGTCAGCAAACTTTAGTCTGACCATATTGAGAGATGCTCAAATTCCATTTCATGGACCACATTATGTGCTGCTTACAATGAATATTTTGTCCATGGTTTATTACATTTTTGATAAATTGTTACTTCTTGGACAGAAAAGTTTGGTTAGCTTGTCTCTGGTGTCATTTAAAGATCCTTAAAGAACTGCCCCAAAGTATCATTTAGTGGCAGCCTGTAGCCATGTGGTAGTGATTTAAATTACTGTAGCAATAGCAAGTCTCCTTCCTGAAATTAATAAATGCAATTTATAAGGAATGTTAAGTAACAACTAACAATGTAATACTTTGTGAATTCCAGCCAAACTAATAAGATAATTGAAGTAAATTTGTAGAGCTAGGGAAGAAGTTTCACCAAAGGAATGGAAGAATGCTTTGGGAATGAAATATGTTCATTCCGACACACTGCATGGATAGGTTTCATATGGAGGGTTCATCTCTGCTGACAGGAGAACTGAAGAGTTAATTCAAAACCTGCCTTGTACGAGTAACATAAAAGATATTTTGAAGGAGCTAAGGTTATTTAAACTGGAGTATGAGAATAAAACCTCTTCTGAGCCAGGTTGATAGTACCAGAAGTGCAATACATTCAAAATGGAGGATTGGATAGCATGCTCTGGGCTGTGAGGCATGACCAGCAAAAGGTGCGTTCTGGAGGGACCACCTTACTAGAAAACTTAAAGGGAGCTTGTGAAGAGTACAGCATTGTGTGAGCCATGATTAGTAGTTTTGTTTTGAATGGATAATAGCACACATCATGTGGCTCTGCAAGTCATGACAAAGACAGGTTACAAAATTCTGCAAACTTAAATATTTGTTCTTTGATAATTAGCACATTTCCTTATTACTGAGATGTTTCAACTTTCTGAAAACATAACCTAGATATTGAATCCAGGTATCTTTCAAAAAACTTTCCTGCTTGATTTGTTACATGACTTTCATAGACCAACATTATGTTATCAATAAAAACAGAGTGCATTTCATGCTACTGACTTAAAAAAAAAACCCACCCAAACGGAAAAACCCCACCAACACTCCTTGCTTTATGGTAAGAATAATTAGACAGCAGTCATCAAATACTGACTATTTATATAAGCAATCATCATATATTTGCTATTTTACATTTGAATTTTAAAGAAATTTTACTGGAAGTTTGTTGTAGTTGCAAAAATATAGAAATTCAGATAATATATTTACAAAATGGCAAAATCATACATGATCATTTGCCCTAAATTAAATATTGAGAAATGAGGATGGGATTACTATATTTTTGTGATTTTTTTTTTTTTTTTTTAATTTTTTTTTAAGAGATGTTTCAAGTATGCAGCGTGACTCTAATGGCCTCTGATTTTGAACTCTGGCATAACAGATTGAGTGAAGGGAAGAAAGTCTTTTTACAGAATGCCGATACTTGTCTCTACACCTGGATCATTTATATATGTGATTTCACAGCTATTCAGCTATTTCAGACTCAAAATAATCTTCCCATCACTGTGTAACTGACAGTGATGGGGGCCTTAAAATAGTTAAGTAGAGATGCTGTTTAATGTTGTCATTCTGGTGAAACAAACCCTGAGAGAGAGGTGTCATTTGAAGACACTCTTTGAGGAAAGGAAAGGGTTTTTCTGAATCGGGTAATAAAAAATCCTTTAAAAATTAAAGAGGGACATATAGAGGAAGGAAGAGAAATTGTTTGGCTGGCACCTTACAGCAAGATCTATCAATATATTTTGCATGTGATCATAGAGATAATTTTTAGGATTCTAGCTAAATAAATGATTTCTATGAGATTGGTCTACAATTTTTTTTTCCTTTTTAATAGCTCAATGAAAAGACAATAAAAAATGTATTTTAGAACACCTTAAATGTTTTATTCCTCAGTGTATTCCTTTTTCTTATGGTTTAATTTGAACTTGCTTCAGAAATAAAATTGAAATATTTCATTATAATAAACACACAAAACCAAAATATTTTGACCTTTTTCAGTTAAAAAACCTGACAACAAACTTCCAACTAAAAGTTTAGGAAATTTATGAACGTTTCAAATCAAATTCTGAGCAGTTCAGGTTGTGATAGAATTTTTTTGTACATATCTTTGCTAACCTTATTGTAAAATCACTGCATTCAAGGCATTTATGTATCATTCATAACTGCCAAAGAAACAAGTGGAAATATTGTATTGATTATTTTTTATTTGACAATTGCATACATTTTAAATAATTTGAACTTTAGGCTCTTAGAGTACAATGTGGGAAGGGCTCAGCTGAGTTTAACAGAAGATGCTATGTGTGGAAGCAAGGTTCAGTATTAGATTCCCACTTAAATATAGCACGTGTTGAGTGGAAAAAGCCCCAGCAGTCGGAGTTCAGCAGAATTCAACTTTTCTGCAATGTCTACCTTGACATTCATCTTTAACGCATCCCCTACAAGCCTCTGCTGTACTAGTATCTTATTCTATCTTATGTGTTTATGCTTTTCAGAAAGCCTCCTAAACCAGGAGGAGCAGCCTTTGCACTTACTATTGGTGCTGATAAAATTGTGTGTGTATCTGTACCCTCCTAATGAAATAGCCAGAGTTAAGAAGTGGTGCCCCACTTGGAAACAGTTTTATGCTGCATGTGTTCATAACATTGTATATAGAAAGAGAACTCGATTTTTCACAGATGGAAAGAAAAAGTAAATGATCTGCATGTAGTCATTGTATCTAGTAGTATCAAACGAGCTTTTTGGTGGTTCAGCATCCCTCATGAGTATGTCTGAGTTTTTTCTGCTTTGTTTAGTTCTATACAATTTCACTATCAGTTCTGAAGCTGGAAGGATGATTCTGCTGCAAGATCTTAGCTAACATGTATTATATAGCTCACTAATAGAGTAATACCATGTCATCACCATATAAAGAGTTTCATGACTGTAACAGAAAGTATCCTTCCAAAATGTACTTAAAATCCTTGTGCTCAATCCTTTCATAGAGTGGTTGGTCAATGGTGGCTTGAAGCATCTGTGAACTGAAATGCATGATGTGGAGTTAGTGCTATTTCAGCTTCAAGCACATTCACACATGCAGTGTGTCATGTGCTGAAGTGAGTGTTTGTGGTTAATATAGATTTAAAATTGCAAAGTCAAGCATCAAGCCCATAAGGACTATTACAGACTTTGCCAAGACTGAGCCTTTCACAGCATTGGTATGTACAATGGAAAAATATTCTTGCAGTTGCTGCAGGATGGTGCTGAAGGAACTTACGCACCTATGAATACTTTCTGTTGTCAAAGTAGTCCGTCTTAGTTTTCTGCTCACCTCAGTGTATGCTGCTCAAATCAAATGATGTTCTCAACCAGATTGTAGCTTATTATCTTTACCTCCCCTGGTACTAAACTTTACAGTGAGGTGATAACAAAACTGACCTTAAAAGCACAGCAATGTTATTTATTTATTTATTTTGGGGGCTACCTCAGGGTGTGCTTTTCATGAAACTCTAGACTGGCATGGCACAAGCAGGTCAGGATCTAAAACTAAAAGAAGAGCTGAACTAAACAAAATAACAATCCTAAGTTAAACATGGGTTATGAGGAATTAACATGCCCCAAAATGTGTTTTCCTCTGAGAACAGCTGCTTCTTTCTCATGTTGGATCTAAACATACCATCACTTTTTTTCTACCCAATGATGAGTACAAGTACCCTATGCAATCTAATATTATAAAAGGTGGGTTGTTGTTTTTTGGTTTTGGTTGGGTGTTTGGTTTTTTTTGGCCACAGGGGATATAGGTGATTTCAAAAGAACTTGGGAACCCTTGTTTTCAACACCATCATGAGTGTATCATTGCTAAATGGCCATGCCTTGTGTCCTCATAAGGATTTCTTTCCGTACACAATGCCTAACGATGGCAAAGGTAATACACACTGATTTGATAACTGTTGCTAATGCATTTCATTGCTGTATTTACTAAAGCATGTACCAAAATAGCAAACAATGATTTTCATGGTCACAACAGCCATGGACAAAATGTTCCACAAATACTTGTCAGCATATGCAGCTTGGGCAGTCAAACACTCTGTTGCAATGTGTCCTGCGGTTTGTTGTCCTGTGGACAAAAGGAAGAATGTTTGTTTGAATGTGTCTCGGGGATAACTGAAACTGTTCTGTTCTTTGAGGTTCACCTAGTACAGTGTGACTTTTATGGTAGAGATTTTGTAGTAATTCCATGATACAGCTTGATTCACTGCCATCAGTGAAGGATGTTTGTGATAAAATACAAACATGTAATATCCCCTTGGTATGCTGAAATTAACTATCTTTCTTTTCTGTGGGAAATAGAGAATTTTAACTTCAACAGTTCCCAGACTATCCCCTTCTGTACATATTGGTGTGAGTTCTGGCCTTGCAAGCAGGAAAATGCCTCTGTCTTCCAAAGTGTGTGTTAAATTAGTGCAAGAATGTGAAAACTTCAGTTTGGTAGTTAATTGATCAGCAGGACAGCCAGATGCTAGACAAATGCTTCAAGTGCAGGGAGTGACAGGAAGGATTTTTTTTTTTTTCCAAGAGACTAGAGTAAAATGAAGATGCCTCAAAACCACTACTGTTCAATGGCTTCATAGCATCCCATAGCTGGTGTGTGCACCTGTAGGTTGCTCTTCATTATGTAGGTCCAGGCCCAGATACCTGAGTTTGCCCTTGATCCTGTAAAGCAGCAAGTTTCACCTAATCTGAACTAAAGTCTGGCAAAGCAGGTTTAATTTTGTGTGCTTTTGTATTTAACTAAGCAATCTTAACTGTCAGTAATCATTTTTGTATTTTCTTCCTCGGTAATCCAACTTCTGGCATGAGCATGATGTAATGAATACATGAGGAAGCTTCTTGGTCTTGATATTTTGATGGCTTCATAGGCAGTTTCCCCATACTTAGAAAGCTGAAACTGCATTGAAATTTTGAGGCCCTTGGTTTTTGACATTTCAGCCCACCTATGAAGTATTCAACCTGGGCTGAGTAGAAGCAAAGCCAGCATTGCAAAAAGTGCATCTATTGTGTAAAATTTACTGCAAAGAGGAGTGATATGAATAGAAAACATGTACAGTAGCCTGCTGCATGCTGGCAGGTCTTTTCTGGCCTCCTAAATGTTAACTGGATAGTAATGTAAGTTATTACACTCATTAAATTAGGCCACAAACAAGTCAACAATGATTCAGCAAAATGGTTTTGTTTGTATAGTGCAAGGAAGTCTGATAGATATCCAGTCAAACATTTATGGCTAAATGGATGAAGATTTTAACATTACAGCCTAATAAAAACCCCATACTGTGTGATTAAATAAGAGGGAAAGCAGTAAAAAAGAGAAAGCATAATGATGGTAACATGTAGGTCAGTTACAATTTAATTGTCATTGCACTTCATTGCTAACATATCAATTCTCTGCTGCTTAGCTGAGCAGAAAACAACAACTTAACATGTACAGTGGGCCTGTGCCTACTCGGCAAACCCCCACTTCCATCACCTGTTTTCAACTACTTCCTCAGCCGCCGCATGAAGTCTTCCTGCTTTAATAGGATAATCTTGCTGGAAGCTCCTGCTGATTGTGTCCTCCCTGTGCTCAATGCATCAGTGATCAGTAAATTTACTTCACACTCTACATGGATGCTAAAATTAGGCTGTTTGCATTACAACTTTCAATACTCACACAACAAGAAACACCTTCTTGCAGATTTACATAGTTTTATTTAATGGGTTAAAATAAAGATAGCTTTGCAGTGACAGTACCCTGATGTACTATACTGGAAGAGCATGATGTCTGATCATTTTTCTTACTTAACCAATTTATACTGTATCTCCTTGCTATATGGGGTAGAGCTTCATTAACATTAATTGCAGCTTTAGGAACTCCACAGAAGTGTTTATTCCTGCCAACTTTTTTACCGTGTTATACTTCCAGTGGTACTGAGGAAGGCTGCAGGAGGAAATAAAAGAATCTCTTCATGGTTTTGGTTTGGTTCTTAATCTGTATAACTCTCAAAGGGACATTGGCTTTGGCATATTTTTAAAATGTTAGCTCTAAAGAGCTGTCTGTCTAGCACAGTTACACTGATCTATAGTAAAGACTTAACAGAGTACATAACCAAGATATTAATTCAGGTGAGTAAGGTTAATTTTTTTTTTTTTTTTTTAATCTGGCTCTGCACTGAGAATTTTATATAGACTAGAACACGGGGTGGGGGGTGTCTGGAAAGAGCAGGAGGAAGAGCAGTGAACATCAGGAGAGAGGCTGGAAAAATATCTATTACAGCAAAACTGTTGTATAGATAATGCAGTCTACAACATTGAATCCAAACACCAGGGACATTGTTGACTCTTCTTCCTCTCAAAGTTATGGGGGAGCTTTTGTGTTAAACATGGACATTCTGCTCCAGCAAAACCAGCCAGTGCTTTGGGGCGATACAAAAGCTAGCCATAAATGGTGTGTTAGGATGAGGGAATTTGGTGTACATCAGAGATGGTGCAAAGAAATAGATATGCCTTCAAATGAGAAAGCAATTAACTGCTTACAATCCCTGGCCTGCATGTTCAGCTGTTAAGCTGTGTACCTGTTTTCCAAATTCATGCTGCAGTTTTGTGTTCAGTGGGGGTGATACATCCCCAGGGAAAGGTGGCACTGAGCTTCCTTAACTCAGAGCAGCCACTCTATAGTGAGCTCAAATCTTCAATGTCTAGCTTCTCTATGAAACAGCAACCAAAAAAAAAACCCAACACGAAAAACAGACCTGAAAAAATACAGGCATGTTAACCTGATGCCAGTCTAGGGAACATGTATATTTCTGTAGTGTCACCACTAGTGAAGTTGAAAAATTATTTTCTCTTCTACTGTTTCATGTATGAAATTTTAGCAGCTCAATGTGGTTCATGTAATTGTAGGTCTTCTGATGTGCAACACTATCCACCCAGTTTCAGACCTGCCAGCCTCTCAGCTGGAAGATCACATGTATATTTATTTATTTCCCTTCTTTTTATTTTATGTGTTTTGAGGAAAATCACATGAATCCTTGCAGAGCAGACCAGCACTATGCAACTTTTCCAAACCTGTTGACACTTCTGTGTGTGCATTGCTCAGAAAACTATTGTTAAGTCTGTTATGAGCCTCCGAGCTTTGATGTCCTTATTGGCAAGTTCATCTGATCCTCTTGATTGAGTTGTGGAACTGAACAGGACTTTGAAAAAACACTTCTGATTTTAATTGCTGACCTAAAGACATTAACCAGCTTGGCTCATTGTGCTAAGACAGCTCATGAGAGCTGGGGCTTTGGTGTCAATACTTGATGTTTGTTAGGTCATGTAATGAAGTTTGTGAAGTAGGGAAGTCTGTGTTTCTGAGACATTGCTGGAGTTGCTTCCTGTGTTCTTATTACAGATTGGGCAAGTTTTGCTGCAAAGCAGGCCCTGACTAGTATAACAGAGTATTTACTGATTTATCATATTTGGAGAGCAGAATAACCCCAACAGCAGCTTCAAATGTGGGAACATAACATGTATACTCCATTTATCATGAGTTCATGTAGTCTGTGATGGTTGTGTACGTTTCTGGTAGGATGGTAATATACACCAAAACTCAGGTATGAAAAGTCATAAACATAGTTACCCACATCTGAAAATGCTCTGTGTTTCTAGTTGTTATTGTTGATTTTTGGTTTAGTTTGAATTCAGCTAGGGGGTTTTGTTTGGGGTTTTTTTGTTTGTTTGATTGGTTGGTTGCTTTGCTTTTGGGTTTTGGTGTGTTATGTTTTTGGAGTGTTGTGTTTTTGGATGGTTTTTTTGGGGGGGTTGTTTGTTTTGTTGTTGTTTTTTTCCTGGAAATGTGCCCTTCTCTTTTTTCCAAAACAGAACCCCATCAGGATTTACTTGAAAAAACTTGCCTTGCAGGAGCCAGGAGTGGGCCATTGCTGCAGATGTTTCATTGTGGTTTACTTTGTCGCCCAAACTATTTTATCTGTTTTAATGTACCTAGAACTGTTACCCAAATGAATATCTGAAATTTAAAAATTAAAGGAGAATAAGAATGTGGATTTGGGGCTTATTCCACACTTATTCCACAATTCACAAGTCAGGAAGTCAAGGTGGTGTTAAATCTGCTTACTTCCCAGGAGGGCCAGTCTGAGTGGTGTTCTCAGGGCAAATTTCTCACTAGGCTCTATTCCCAAATCTCTTAAAAGCTGCCTGGTGCATCTGAGCAGTCTTTTGCTAAACTTCTAAACTATTGATTTGTTTGGGCCAGCCTTTGGCAGAAACAGGTTTCTTCACAATGAGAAACTGCCCATCAAATGTACTTCACATAAATACCTATTATTGCCATAGTCCTGGGCCACTTGGGAGCCCTGGGACCGATTCCTCTGGACATGTCATCTCCCTTCAAAGAGGGTTATGGTCCCTTTGCACTAGTCTTTAAGAGCAGGATCAGCTTTCATAGTTAATAGGCCTCTCCCTGTGAAATAATTTAATAGCGAGTGCACTGTGTGCACCTGAGAGCTCCGGGAGGTTTTCTGCCTTGCAGCAGCAGAGTGTCTCCTATAGCTCCCTGTGGTGCTATACGTCTTCACAACCCACACCCTCGCTCAGCGTGACCAGCACCTAATAAGCACCATTGAGCCCCATTGCAATAGCATGTATTAGTGGCTTTAGAGTAAACTGCTTGCAAAAATCAGCCTAGATAAAATACCCAGATGTTTATGGTCAAAAGGTGTATTGGGAGACAGTGGGACAGAAGAGGCCTGTTTGGAGTATGGGCTAACAAGATTAACGTCTTAGCGTGCTCTGCTCATACCCCTTTTTTTTGGCTAGTGAAAAGGTAAGGTTGGATTTCTCCTCAGTGATGCAAAACAGTGCAATTGGGCCCTATTTTTCAGATGCAACTGGAAGCATAGCAAAGTGAAAAACCTTTTGGAAGAAAGGTGGATTTGGTCCCCTTTCTGTAACATGACACAACTGTTCCACAAAGACAACACCTTTAAATTTACCTTATTTTCTCTCTCTCTTTTTCCCCCCTCCCCTCCTTTTTTTTCAAAACTTGTGTCCTAGTGATGCAATGAGGAAATCCAGCAACCACCAATGAACTTCCATTACTTTTTCCCCTGAGCTTGTAGTGCTTGAGCTGTACAGGGGTGAATAGGTTCAGTAAAAACATACACAGAGATCAAGCATGACAGCACTGCTCTGCAGTGGTGTGGTTTCTCAAAGGCCCTCTCTTCACTACAGTCACCAAGTATCATCCATATAGTTTTATTCCATTTCAGCATCTGCTAACTTCATGCTGTTTGCTCACACAGCTCAAAAATGGGTAGCTCAACCTTTTAGCTTTGGGTGAATTCTGGGGATATAAAGATCTGCTCATACTGGGTAAAAGGGTCCATCTTAATGATTTGTTTTTCTTAGGTGCTTGACTTCACTTTATAAATCCAAATTATTTTATTTTATTTTTTTCTAGGTAGCTGGTTTTGGTTGGGTTTTTTTTTGTTGTTGTTGTTTTTTTTTTCCCACTTGTGTCTCTTCCTGAGTCAAAGAGTGGCTATAAACATCTTTATATTCAGCAGCACAACAACAGGTCCATATTGTACTGTGTGCAGGTGTGTTTTCCTTACAGAGCTTCATGCTTTTGGGAGATTGAGAGATGGGTTCCTGCATTCGCCACGCAGCCTCCAAGCAGGGCGTCTGCTTCTTTAACTGCTGTGGTTGGTACTGTTTTGTATCTCATGACACAATTTTAGGTGGCTTATTAGACTTATGATTGATGACAGCCAAAAGAGGATATACAGCTACTCACTGACATTCATGCTTGCCTTTTAAATATCATACTATATAGCTTCAGATCTCTATTTTACACTCAAGTGCTCTAAGCCTCACATTAGTGAATCTCTTCCTCCTCCAAATTAACATATTCCTTTAAATGCACTAATATTTCAGCAGCAGCTTTTAAAGCATATTCTGCATTATTTGCCCTTTTCTTTTTGTACATTGCTTAGTTCTCAGTCACAAGTTAACAGTCCTCTCCACGGAAATGAAATTGTAAACATTCTCTGTGTCGTTATGCTAAACTCCAGTTTATTCGTTCTTTTTTTTTTTTTTTTTTACTCCCTTATTAAATTATGTTTACCTGAATACATCAGGTTCATTTCACCTAGGCAGGTTGTCCCATTAAGCATGACACATAGAAGGTTGTGAGATTAATGCCCTTCTTGAGCCTGAATTAGTGTGTCAGCATCTTTGCAGACCCAGGACCGGAGAACATAGGAAGCATGCCATAATGGACCTTAGCCTTTAACTGAACTGCTCTAATATTATTCCTATAACAAGCCTACTTTTAAAGAGGCTCATTATTGGCTTCATTAGATATGTTACTTGCATCAGTGGCTGTAGTTACTCGTATAATATGGAAGAGGTTAACATATCGTATTTTTTATGTATTATATGGCATATAGCTTGAAGTAGCCAAAAGGTTTATGGCGATGTAATTGGTAGTTAGTGTGAAATTTGTAAGACAAATAGACAATACCTAGGGTAACCCCTATAATCCTCTCCTTTCAGTTTTTTACAGCCACCAAAGGGCCTCATTAAAACAGCAGTCAGCACCTTAGTGAAAGGATACGGTGCTTACAGTGCCCAAATGTGACAGAAAATCTGCATTTTGTAAATCTGACACCTTTGATAGATTATATGGTGTGAAGCCATTGCTTCTAAGCACTATGATAACGCTTAAGGTTCTCTTCTGAATCCAACCGTGCTATATTCACTGGATATAACAATGTGAAAAAGAGCTGGTTGAATAAAATAAAGCATGTGAGATGGAGAGTAGCCTTTTTTCCTCTGATACAAAGCTCATCTCATGCAATGGGACTAACTGCTATAGTTGATATCCCCAGCTCTGCTTCTGTTGAGGGATATGGACATATAAATATTGGCAAAATAACTGTTTAATATGCAGATGCAAGAAGAGACTTTGTCCACATTAGCCTGTTATATGGTTGCCATAAGGAAAGACTGTGTAGAACAATGAGGGTATTAAAATTTATTTTCTGTTTTAGAAGCTAAATTCTGTTGTTGCTTAAACTTGTGCAAACCCAAGTGGATTACTTCACCCCGAGTGAATCCTGTTGTCACTCACTCCTGTAAATCTGGTGTAATGCACTGGTTTACATGGAATTAAATGGACAAGCATAGCGAAAACAAGACTCTGACCCAGTGAGTTTATTATTCTCTCAGCTTATTAATAACAACAATGTAAAACTGAACTGCATACACAGAACACAGGCTCCAAGTACTGTGGTGTGTGTATGAAAAGCTCAGTCCTTGCTAAGTATGCTATAAGCTGTAGTTAGATATTTTAGTCAAAAATGTGTTTGGCAGAATAAACTGTTTGAACAAACATGAGTGGCTATGGTTGATTACTTGCAACTATTTGCTCTAATCACAAATGGCAATTTCAAACAGCCAGAGGTCCAAAGGAGTAATTATTATCTTCCCCTTGATTTAAGAGATGGACTCAAGCCTTTGGAGCTGGAAAAAATTTAAGAACTTGCCAGAAATAAAATAAAAACTATCACTTAGCTCCCATGCCCTCCTTTTCAGCAGAGTTAAGTTCTGGATTTTTTGCTTAGGGTTGTGGAGTGTAGATTATAATGTTCACTTGGGCTCCAAATGTGACAGCTGTTTACCTCTCCATCTGGTAATTGAAAGATGTCCTTGTAAATTAGACCTGCCATGGACAAAGAGTCTGTAGAAGTCTCATTCAGTTCTGTGGTAAAATACAGCACTGGTAGTTCTGAGAGAGATATTTCCAGCTTAGTCCTTTGATCATTTCAGCAAATGTACCACTGTGTGTGGCTAAAATAGGAATGCAAATGAAAAAACAGGGAGGGACTACATATGTGAAACTCTTTTATTCCCTTTTGCATCAGGAGTTGTTCCTGCCTATGGTAAATCCCCAGTTTAAAGGTGCAGAATCTGTCCCTATGGGTGACAGGGGCTAGGTAACATTGCTGAAGTGCTTAGTGATTCCAGGAAGATTAGTTTGTATCTCTTGAAAAACAAACAAACAAACAAAAATATTCAAGAAGGGAACCTGAAAGTATTCGCTGAGTAAAAGTTTTCAGAATTTGGATTTAAGTTTATTTTTAAAATTAAAAAAAAAAAAAAAAAAAAAAAAAAAAAAAAAAAAGGCAAGTCAGAGATGCATTTGAACCCAGCAGCAAAATAGGAAACAATTGGAGTTACACTGGGGATTGATTTTTTTTTGGCCATAATTATTCTGTTATGTTACATGGGACACTTCGACCTTGCTTCATAGATCCTTCAAGTTTTAAAATCGGTTGCAATAGCAGAAGTACTCCAAAATTTCCTAGCACCCTCTAAAAAAATCAGACACTTCTTTGATTATATGGCCTGTGAGGTTGTTTTCTTCAATAACCTAATTTATGTGGAACATCGTTCTATATCACTGTTGGTTTGTCAGGACCATTATCACAACTGCTCATGCTTCTTTTTCTAAAGACAGTTTAAAAAGTAGAAGGGTGAAATTTCTCTCTTCTCATGATGATGATTAGGAATTCTTTGTGTCTTCTGCTGTAGTGGGTTACTTGAAGTGTCATCACCGAAGAAGTGATTCATTTGAATGTATTACTTGACTTGCTTCCAAGTACTCCAGACTCTTTTTTTTTTTTTTTTTTTTTTTTTTTCCTGTTGGGGGGGGCAAATAATATTGTTATTTAAATGAATGCCTAAGAAAATCTCTGGAGGGAGCAAAAAACCCTCTTGTGTTCAGTATTTGGCAAGCAGTAAACTATATACAGGCATATATTTTGGGTGGGAGGGAACTTGGGGCAGTGCAGGCAAAGAAGTCTGTGTAGCCCAGAGCAGCAGGCGGGAGTCCTCCTTTCTCAGCCAGGTTGTCTCTATCTATTGACTCCCAGTTTAATTGTAAATCTGACCATGGTATTTGTTGAAAAATTAAAATTTTAATCCCCCAAAATGCATGTGACTTGCAGTCACTGATGTAAAGCAGGTAGTGAGTGGATGTACCTGTATTTCTTGTGCTGCCTTATTTAATCAGGCACAATGATATTCAGCAGCACATAACAACAAATCGTCTCAGTCCAAGCATAGCAGAAATGATTCAATTTTAAGCAGCAAAACAGGGGCTTGCTTAGGTGCAGACAACAGTGAAATCTGGACCAACAAAAAGCCTTTCAAATTAACAGTTTTACCAAAGTCTACGTTTCGATCAATACGGTTGTTTGCACTGCAAAAGAAGCATTTATGAGTATCATGTCTGGGGTTTTTAATTCAGTGGATTATTCACATCTGTTAGGTGAGAATTACAGAGTGCTGAAATAATGTATTCTTGTGTTTTAGATCTATCACTGCCAAGGGCTACTGAATAGTAAGTATCAACATCTGTGTTACTTCTTCTTTGAGTTTTCTGATTAAACGTGTCTAAACATTTCAGCTCCTACTGGAAATAAAAATAAAAGTAGTTTCAAGACAGTTTGATGTAGGATTTCAGTGAAACATACTAACAGCGAACAATAGTTAGGGGACTGTATGTGCAATTAGCCCTAAATAACATTAACCTAGTGTAGCGATTTGTATTATTGAAAGGGCATTAAGCTCTTCAAACTGTAAATAATGGAGTAAATATAAATAAAGGTACCTGTATTTTGACAGTGATGTTCCACCTCTTGTTCCCTGCATACACTAAAATCATTCAAATGCCTTCTCTTTCTCTGACAAAAATATTCATTAAAAACATTTCACTGTGCTGCCTTTTAATATAGCGCGGGCATTCAACCTGCGCAGGAAGCTTCCTGGAACCACACAAATACTGTGTAATTATCTTGTGGCTCCCTGCTGGCTGCTGCATATTCCAAGCACAAAGTGAGCAGCACATTTCTAGAGCCTGACTTCTGTCTTCATTGTCCCTGCTTGGAATATGAAGCTCCACTTCATTATAGCAGACCTGATCAAACTTGATAGATTTAGCCATTATTCTTGACTGTGTCAACTTTCTACAGCCTTTTTTTTTTGCCTTTTTTTTTTTTTTTTTTTTTTTTTTTTCCTTCCCCCCCCTTTTTCCCCCTTGTGCTCTTTTGTTTTGCCACCCAGGGAATGCAGCTTATTTCTAGGCACTCTGCTTCTCTCTTCCTCTTTTTCTCTCTCATTCTGTCCCTCTCCTTCTCCCCCTCCATCCCCAAACAAACCAAGGTTTCAGCAAATAATGCTGCTTGGGAACCATGTGATTCAAGGAAAATAAGGCTTGCAATTTTTTGTCAATTGTCCTTTATGGGTTTTATTGACTTTTTTTTGGGGGGGCAGTTTGTTTCTATTCTATCTATCTATCTATCTATCTATCTATCTAAAATTATACTGCAATATTGACATACAATAGACAAAAGCTTTGAAAATCCTTATTTTCTCTTAGTGGTACAATAAATTTAACATTGTGAGGATTTTTTGTCTGTTTTATGACAACTTTCAAGTAGCACTTCAGAGTTCATATTTTGAGGATGATTCAGACAAATGTGTCTTATCAAAATGTATAAATTATTACTTTTTTAATTTAACCTAGACACATATCACCACATTTTCTTTGCAATAGGCATTAGATCACTCTTTAGGCAAATACAGATGTTAATACAACTGGTTTACCATAGCAGATTGCTTTGTAGTTTTTGAGAGTTGCTATGCAACAATAGAGAAGTGCAGTGCAGCTCAAACTGATTTTTAAAGTGCTGGGTAAAAGAAGGAACATTTTCACAGCTAACCTAATACAGATCCCTTAAACTGCCACTAAATGATGGCAATAGGTGAGAAATAAATTTCCTCCCAAATTTGTAAGACTTACAGGATTGACCTATCTCTACTGTTATTAATGAACAGAGTGAACTCAGAAGTGAAGCTTTTAAAGCTCTACATTTGATGTATTTATATTTTCTATTTTGGCATGTACATTTCACAGACATAAATGTGGAAAAGCACTCTGTAATTAATTTTGCTTATTAAATAGAAATTGCAAATTGTTAAAACTTTAGGAAAAGATTAGGCTTTTTTCCTTTTGTTGGTTGTATTGTTTGGTTTTTTAGTTGCAGATTAACTGGCAAAGGATGCCTTATAGTTTCTAACCAGTTTTTGGAAAGATTCTTATGAAGGTTTATTGTTTAGCAGCATTTAAGTACTGTTAGGAACCACTATGACTTAAATGTAGTGTTATGTATTTTAAATTAAAAAAATTATTATTTTTTTGAGTAGCATTTTCAGTCTTACCAAAAGCTTCTCAGCATCTTAAAATGTAAATTGCGGAGAAGCAACACAAAGGATAAAGAGAAGATTTTGAAGGCAATCACAGTGATCACTTAATTCAGTCTCTGCATATCCACTTGGCATAAGGTAATTAGAGTGCCACATTGCTGTAAAGACAGAAAGCTTAGGGTACCATTCTGACTCACCCAGACGATAATACATGATTAGAAGTCAGTGACAGATCACAACTGCTGAATGACCCACCAAGGTCTTATCAAGGGCAAATCACACAATTAGCATGCACTTCGCTGGCAGAGGAGTGCAGCGCTATTGTTCTGGCACAATCAAATTAGCCCAGCCAATAAGGTCACTCTTCCATGACCTTAAAGAGATTTTGTGTTGTTTTTTTGTTTTTTTCTTCTTTTTCTACTACATAACCAAAAAAACCCCCAACAACAACAAACCCCAAACCAACCAAACAAAAAATCAACCACAAAACAACCCAACAATACCCCCACGATAAAAACCCAAAATCAACCAACCAGAAAACCACTGCCACCACCAAAATCCACCCAACCAAAAAACCCAAGCAAACAAACAAAACCCAAAGCACCAACCCAAAACACTGCCCTAAAACCCCATGCTACTTTAAACTGAATGTTGGGGATACTGAAAATACCAATTATGAAGGCATTTTTTGGAACATGCTCTGCTGACTACTTAGTTCATCATGTATGGAATAAAGAAGTCAGCTAATGCAGTCTGACCCTCGGGGAGACATATGTAATGGAGCCACTTTGACAGAAATTCAAGCATCTAGCGAGGCCTGGAGCTCATTTGCCCTGAATGCATCAGCAGCATCATGCACGTAATGGGGGAGGGGAAGCCTTCATGCAAACACAAAACCTTTCCTTCATTATGATAATTAGCACAATTATCTTGATTTGCTCATTTTATCTGTATTTTCCCCAAGGTTTGGCCATTTTGTTTGTCTCCCCACCACTCTTCCTGAATAAGGATCTCAGCAAGAGTCATTGGGGATGGTAGCTCCCACCAATACTTCAGGCATATCATCCTTGGGCTGTTGTTGCTCTGAAGGACAGTACTGCAATGTAATGTCACCAAAACATACACACAAAGAGCCATTTCCATTCTCACCCTGAAAAAGTTTTCTGGCTTTCCAGGCTGTAGAGTGATCACCAAACTAATGAAGCAGAACCTCCCTGTTTACAACACAGTTGATCCAAAGCAGTCAGAGCCATTAACTTGGTTTGGGTTTTGTTTTGTTGTTTTTATCCCCCAGATTTGGAATTTTGGCTTAAATGTGGGATTTTTTCCCTTTGTTCCCTAAACAAGAACATGGCTTTGAATTGATCAGCACATACGTTAAAATATGCATGCTGTATAGGAAAGCCATTGTAGCATTTAGACAAAGTGAGAACATAGTCTTTATTCATATTCTCCTGTCTTAGCCTACACATATTTGGGCTGCATCTTCCAACCTCTCCGGGATAATTAGATAAAAATTTATATAATTAATTGCTCTGTCACTGCTTCTCTTCAAGGTTTTGGAGTTTTGAGGTGTGTGTTTTTTGAAGGCTGGGCTAACTCAAGATAGGAACTCTAAAATGTTGATGTTTCATGAATTTAGAAATGGTCTTTTGTGTTCAGTCAAGAGGTAAATAAAAGCATGGCATTCAGATAGCTCTCCTTTTCAAAGACTTGGTTTTAGCTCTTTTTCAGATATGAGAAGTGCTACAGTATGTGTGCATGACAGGCTCTTGTAACTCTCCTCCTTATTAATACTACATCACTACATACATTAACACTGTTTGTGACATCACAACAATTCTCCCAACAAGCAGTAGTGATGTTAGAAATGGAGAACTATGACCTTGTCATTCAGTACATGGGGGAGGAGATGGCATCTGCTATTTTCAAAAATTTTGTCCTGTTATAATTAGTCATTGTGGAGAGAAAAGCAGGCAAAAGACCTAATCTGGTGCATGCTTAAATGATGTATTTCCCATGTCTTATTTAGCATGAAAGTTCACCTTTGCACCAATTAAATAATTGCAGATATAACTTGACTTCATGCTTGCTAGTTCATCTTTACGCTGGTGGTGCTGCAATGGTTATAGCCTTATACATCAGCTTTGTGATCATTCCCTCCTCCCAAATACTTTTTTTATTCCTTTGAATAAACTAACAAAGGTTCTTTATCAGCTTATGGATTGCAGATAAAATGAAAGAATTTATTAGAGAAGGGAATTCAAATGAAGGATCAGTGATTCAGGGTCTTCCCTAAGAATTAATTCCAACAATACCTTCCATTTATTGTAAATACCTAGGCTGAGTCTGCGAAGTGTGTGCTATTGAAACTTTTCCTTGTCTGGCAGAAAGCTTATTTCTAAAGGTCTCGTTGATTGTGCAAACACAGGAACGTTTTCTTTCCTTGAGAATTAATATTGACTGTGTATAGAGCGACAGCCTTACTCCATCTATCCACAAAATCATATAAACATATATAATTACTCTGAAAATCTAATCTATTTCTGAATACTTAGTCCATGTGACAACTTCTGTTTCACTGCATAAAATGATAAATTATACACAAAAAAAGCAATTACGGTTGTTCTTGAATCAGAAAGAGATAGAAATATACACTCTGTAAATATAGACCTACTTTTCCTAAAAGGCATTTATTTCCCCAATTTTAGAAATGTATGTGTTTGTATATGGAAAAATTTCAGTATGTGGATATTTACCTGTCTTCTTAGAAATAAAATGAAAAAATGTGTTTCTGTATATACTGCATGTGTTGTTGTATGTATAAGCATATAATAATTCATAGTCCCATAAGCTCTTGGTGGACATTCCTGCCTCAGTCATTCAGCCCCCACCATGAAAGTCCCCTAACAAACAGGATTAAAATTCACTCCTTTCAACCATCCTAGGCATTTATTCCTTCCTTTTCATTGAGCTACATTTGTCTGATTTAACAAGATAAGATTTGAGTGCTGATGCAGCCCGTTGTTAATGCAGCAGCCGCATCCACCATACCATTGACACTATGCATCAGAGGGATGCATAAATCAGGTACTCAAAAAAAATTAGATATGCAGCACACCAGTTTTATAGTCCCAGCCTCAGAAATTGAAATGGCCCAGATTAATGTATTATATCTTACACACTGTCCGAGTGAATCAACTTTAATATATTGAACAGATTCGCAGAACAAGACTTTGTTATCTAAGGAGCACTCGGAAGAAGGAATTGACCTGAGGATTTGATTTGGTTCAGGTAGTTCATGTTGTACAGCAGCATTTGAATAGTTTCACATAAAAATAAAATTTATATCAGAAATATTTCACATCGTTCTGGGCTTTTTCATATCAAAGCTTTGCAGTGGGGCGGCATTACAGGAAAAAATGTCCAGCAAAAAAAGATCATTTTAACCTTTGCTTCAGACATTTCAAAACAATGCAATATAATTTTAATGCAAACTAGTGTTTCATAGCAGAGATGCTTCCACACAATGACTTTAGCTAGTTTAGATTTATAGTAAAAATGAAAAGACCATTGAATTTCATATATGACGGAAACACCACAATTTACACCAATCAGCTTCCCAGAGTGTATGTTCTGTTTGAAGTCATGCAGGGAGAGGGTTTTGCTTTATTCTCTATTGACAGCCCATAAAACAACTTTACCTGCATAGTCAAGGACAGATGAATGTTAACATGGCGGGAAGGGTATCTCTTATTTTGAATTAGCATTACTATTAGGGCAGGATTTAGATGGCCATTTGCTTATTAAAAATAAGATAAAAACCTGATTCAGTAATATGAGGTGTAACAAGGGATCAGAGGTATGTTTTGAAGCTCTGTGAAAAATGTTTGCAGAGATGTTTATTCTGCTTATTCCTTTCTCTGTGTAATTTGGTAATAGTTAACAGCAAATGTATTGTTAAGTGAGTAGTTTTGTAGCTTGTCTCTCTTTTTTTGTATAGAAAGGAAAAACTAAATGGGTTTTACTGGGTCTAGAGTCACCTTGCGCTAAGTATAGGGAAGAAATTGACTGGGTACAGACACCCTCTGTCCACTGAGAGCTATTCTTTCTGGGGATGTATGTTAAGGGGAATGACAGTGCTTCTTCACACTTTCCATATCAAGTGATTAGAAAGTGCTTACACCTATAATTGTGCTATGCTAATTAACACTGACCAGAAATGCCATACTCTGAGTGTCCATGAGGTACCTTGAAGGGTGCTGGGTAGATTTTCTTGACATTTGAGCTCCTAGGGAATCAAAAGATGTCAAACAGGATTTTTAAATACATAGCCATCTAACTCTAGATTAAATCAGTAGAAGTTAGGTGCTTTTCAGGCATCTGGTGCCTCTAAAATATGGTCAGGGAGGACTAGAGTCTTTTAAACCTGCCCTTTTAGAGCATTTTATGTCAACTTATTTGTGTTGTGTATAATATAGATGTCAAAACAGATAAGGATAGACTGTGGCTGATCTAATGTTGTAATATAATAACATAGACTACAGAAACCTGCTTGTTAGATTCTAATAAGAATCAAAGTCCAAGACGAGATGTGATAAGAAAACAATCAATGATGCAGGGAAAGGACAAGTCTTTGCCATTCTTTATAGGCTGGCCAGTGGATTGCACTAATGTGAGGGTACAGGGAACAGAAGATGAGCTGGGGGAGATGGGTGCAATGCTTTTTGAGTCATTTGAGTTTCTTGGAGGCCATCCTAGGCATTGAAACATGCACAGTTTATCCAGAAGATACAATCCAGCCTGAACTGATTTTCCGGTCTTTATTTTAGAATAGAATAGAATTAACCAGGTTGGAAAAGACCTTTGAGATCATCAAGTCCAACCTATCACCCAACACTCTCTAGTCATGAGGTCTGTGGTGACAGGTTGGACTTGATCATCTTTGAGGTCTCTTCCAACCTTGGTGATTCTGTGATTCTGTGAACTAAATCATGGCACCAAGCACCCCATCCAGTCTCTTCTTAAAGACCTCTAGTAATGGTGGCTCCACCACCTCCCTGGGCAACCCATTCCAATGGCCAATCACTTTCTGTGAAGAAGTTCTTCCTAACATCCAGCCTAAACCTTGAGACTGTATCCTCTTGTTCTGGTGCTGGTTGCCTGGGAGAAGAGACCAACCCCCACCTGGCTACAACCTCCCTTCAGGTAGTTGTAGACAGCAATAAGGTCTCCTCTGAGCCTCCTCTTCTCCAGGTTAAGCAACCCCAGTTTCCTCAGCCTCTCCTCATAGGGCTTACTGGCCTTGCTGCCCTTTGCTGGACACATTCCAGCAATGTCATAATCAACAACGCTGGAATGGGGAAGAAATTGTAATAAGTGTGTTGCCTTTTTTTTTTTTTTTTTTTTTTTTTTTTTTTTTTTTTTTTTTTTTTAACTTGAAACCAGTATCATTACAAATTAGACAGATTTATATTCTTCAATTTAAAGCACCTCCCTGGCTCCCTCATTCCTGCTCCAGCCACTTTATGTGAATTATCAGTCTTTCTTTGTTAGACCTGGTCAAACATTTTCTACTTATACCGATAGAAATTAAAGAGACATATCATTATCCAATTAGCATTTATTGTGTGCTGACAGACAGGAGGATTTTTCAGTAAAACCTCAGGGTGAGGCAGCCTTCAAGAGAAATCTTGGTTTATCAACAAATTCACCATGCTCCTGTATGTAAATAATCATGTGTAATTAATGTTAAGGGTGTACAGGAATCCAAAGTTAAAATGTTATCATTTATATTTATCCTTAATTTTGGAAGACCTGTATCCTTTGTTCACTGTGTTCTTCACGAGTGTTGAGACCCCATGCAAACCATTAATTTTCATCAAACCTCTAAATATGTGTTTATATTCTGTAGCAGGCAGGGAGAGCTTAACTATGCTTCATTGACCTGGCATCTGAATCATCCTGGCCGTTATTATGCACTGTGCTCTGTCCCAAAAACAGTAGCCCTCTTTAAGACTACTCTTCTTCTTCTTTCTTTTCTTCTTCTTCTTCTTCTTCTTCTTCTTTCTTCTTCTTCTTCTTCTTCTTCTTCTTCTTCTTCTTCTTCTTCTTCTTCTTCTTCTTCTTCTTCTTTCTTCTTCTTCTTCTTCTTCTTTCTTCTTCTTCTTTCTTCTTCTTCTTCTTCTTTCTTCTTCTTCTTCTTCTTCTTCTTCTTTCTTCTTCTTCTTCTTCTTCTTCTTCTTCTTCTTCTTCTTCTTCTTCTTCTTCTTCTTCTTTCTTCTTCTTCTTCTTCTTTCTTCTTCTTCTTCTTCTTCTTCTTCTTTCTTCTTCTTCTTCTTCTTCTTTCTTCTTCTTCTTCTTCTTCTTCTTCTTCTTCTTCTTTCTTCTTCTTTCTTCTTCTTCCTTCTTCTTCTTCTTTCTTCTTCTTCTTTCTTCTTCTTCTTTCTTCTTCTTCTTCTTCTTTCTTCTTCTTCTTCTTCTTTCTTCTTCTTCTTCTTTTCTTCTTCTTCTTCTTCTTCTTCTTCTTCTTCTTCTTCTTCTTCTTCTTCTTCTTCTTTCTTCTTCTTCTTCTTCTTCTTCTTCTTCTTCTTCTTCTTCTTCTTCTTCTTCTTCTTCTTCTTCTTCTTCTTCTTCTTCTTCTTCTTCTTCTTCTTCTTCTTCTTCTTCTTCTTCTTCTTTCTTCTTCTTCCTTCTTCTTCTTCTTCTCCCTCTTCTTCTTTCTTCTTCTTCTTTCTTCTTCTTCCTTCTTCTTCTTCTTCTCCCTCTTCTTCTTTCTTCTTCTTCTCCCTCTTCTTCTTTCTTCTTCTTCTCCTCTTCTTCTTTCTTCTTCTTCTCCCTCTTCTTCTTTCTTCTTCTTCTCCTCTTCTTCTTTCTTCTTCTTCTCCCTCTTCTTCTTTCTTCTTCTTCTCCCTCTTCTTCTTTCTTCTTCTTCTCCCTCTTCTTCTTTCTTCTTCTTCTCCTCTTCTTCTTTCTTCTTCTTCTCCCTCTTCTTCCTTCTTCTTCTTCTCCCTCTTCTTCCTTCTTCTTCTTCTCTTCTTCTTCCTTCTTCTTCTTCTCCCTCTTCTTCCTTCTTCTTCCTCTCCCTCTTCTTCCTTCTTCTTCCTCTTCTTCCTTCTTCTTCCTCTTCTTCCTTCTTCTTCCTCTTCTTCCTTCTTCTTCCTCTTCCTTTCTTCCTTCTTCTTCCTCTTCTTCCTTCTTCTTCCTCTTCTTCCTTCTTCTTCCTCTTCTTCCTTCTTCTTCCTCTTCTTCCTTCTTCTTCCTCTTCTTCCTTCTTCTTCTTCTTTCTTCTACTTCTTCATCTTCTTCTTTCTTCTTCTTCCTTTTAATTCTTTTTTCTTTAAATTCTTTTTTTTTCTTACTTTTTTTTTTTAAGAAGAAAATCAGAAATCATCATATATATTTCTAAATCATTGTGAGTGAAAATATCCAATGGAATTCATGTCACTGTTAAAGGATCCAGACAATTAGGAAAGTATTTGAAACTCAAGTCACAGTTATTCCATTGCATTAAGTATAACTCTTTAATGTAGCAGAATCTGTGTCTTCCATCTGTTCCATCAATTAAATCATATGTTGATCTATGAAGTTATTAGCATCAGTCCAAGTTCCAAATAGTTCTGTTTTGCCACCAAAGGAAATCCTACATTTAACAGAAGCAATAAGTAATTTCTGTTACAGACACACACACAAAAAAAAAAATAATATTTCTATAATTTTTTTATTAGAAAATTAGGTTTGAGCATTATGTGCTCTAGCAAAAAGATTTAGAAAAAGGTTGGGATAGTGCTTTACTCTCTCTGCTGTTGCAAGAGTACCTGGACTTCTGTGGACAAATAGTCACCAGAGAAATAGATGACAGAATTTATGTTCCTTTTTCTTCTTTAAACTGTTAAGTTTCCTTGTTTCCAGCTGTCATCACCAAGTGTGAGAGTAAGCTGTGGAGCTTGTTCACAGCACAGGAAGTTTCAGCTAATTAAGAGAGTCTCCTCATCAACTTTAAAGTGACCCAATTGCTCATGGAAAGAGATGATAGTGGTAACAATACTACTGTCTTTAAAAATTCTGAAGGTCCTTTGAAAATGGATATTTCTGTTGGTTAGTGAGAAGCAAACAAAATTTTTAGTGTAGCCATCCAGGGAAACCTTTGACTAATTCCTGTCTGTTATTAGATCTCAGTGGCTGCTTGTTGGATGGACAGGTTAATGCTGCACAACCAAGAGGATTCTTGTTCTGACACTTGAGGTTGAATGTTGAGGTGCTTCTAGTAACACACCAGAAGCAGTCCCTGAGTTATTTGAACTGTTATCCTATTGAAAATTCATTTATCCAGTCACGGAAAGGTAGATGCACCAAAAGTATTACAAGGTACATGTCCTAAGTTAGAGATGGCAGAAGTTTTGTGTTGTCCATTTTGCTCACTAGGACTCTTCAGTGCAAATACTTCTACTGAGTGGTGGAGACTGTGGATATTTATTACATTAGGCAGATCCCCAGCTGTAGGTAACAGAGCAGTTACTAGTGCTGGGACAGTCATAGACATTTCCTTTTGACAGTAGCCCTGATATCTTTAGAATAGATTGAACTTTAACTGAATAACTTTCATCCAGGTACCTATTTTTTCCTGGGGCTAGGAAAGTGAAGGAATTGATCTAAGAATAGGGAAAAGCTTGCCAATAATAATATGGCAACTGCCCCTTTCAGGGTTGTCAAACAAGATGGATGACAAGGTTGTCTTTGTTGCATCAGAAAGCAGAAATATCTTGACAAGAAAAAGCATCACATTGCTTTGAGAACTCTGCAACAGGAAGAAGCAGAAGCATTACCAAATAGCTCTTTTCATGCTGTAGTGAATCCATTGTCCCTTTTTTTATTAAACACCTTTCCAAGTTGAGGCTCTTTAAGTCCCTTAGCCAGGCTTTTATCTTGGCTAGTTGTTTTTGGTTGATGCACACATAAAATTAAAAAAAATAACTCTACATGTTCAATTTTCAAGCCACATTTGTCTTCATCTTTCTTTTATTGAAGTTTAAAGTTTTTGTGCAAGGTTAGCTCTTGCCCCTGTTTCGATCCTAGATTCCTGGAATCTCATTCTTTCTACCCACAGTTGGAAAACTTTCTTGTTCTTTCTTTCTCTTGTGGAATTCTAAGATTTTTAGTCTCAAAGCAGTATAACTAATCAAGAAGGGATTCACCTACCTATCCAATCATCTATTTTCTGTTGTAAAACTTGTACCAGTTACTAGGCAGTTCAGAGTGCCGTTGGTTTCCAGTGTGTTACAACTTGGGTAGGTCTTAGGATCTGTTGCTAGTGCAAATAATAAACTTGATGTCTCTTTCTTGGCTTTCATTCTCCAGGATGGCATAGGGACTTGATAGTTCACTGTAGTTGTGGTTACCTTTGATTTGTAGCTATGTGACAAATACATATTACCAAAGATAAACATCTTGTAAAATAGCATTCTGTTTGTATAATTGACTTCTCTTAGAGAATGAAACAAAAGCCTTAGTCCATCACCTTACCTGTCACTTCAATGTTTTAGATTTGAATCTAACCTGTGCTACCTTCCCCTCTCTTATGTTGAACACTGGCAGATAGCAGTTGGGACAAAGATGGTGAGTACTGAGAAAGTTAGTGACAGGTTGATATCCCATTTGTTGTACACCACACAGCAGATATCAAAAGCTTCTTTTTTTTTTTTTTGGATAAATAGTTTAAAGGAAGATACTAATACCTACGTTCCTTGAGCTAAGGGAAAGAAAATGCATTTTTGGAGGTGCTTGGTTTGAAAAAACAAAACAACAAACAAAACCAAACCATACTAACCAACCAACCAAAAGAACCCCCAGACAAAACCCCAAGTAAACAAAGAAAACACACACACACAAACCTGAAAAACCATAGGAAGCAACAGATTAGGACTAAGCAATCATCATCCAGAATCCTTTTATGAAACACACATGGCAAGAAAAAGCCTCTGTATTATAGTCTGAATATGTATCTATCCTTTGATACATCAAGTAGATTGCAGTTCAGATGATTCATGATTATTCAGAAAGGTGCTTATGTAGATATATGCTCTTTCAAAGAGGAAATGTACATCTGAACTTTTCCTTACATTTCATGTTCCTTGTTTGTTCTTTTGGTTTTGATTTTTTTTTAAGTCTGTGAAAAAATGACCATATTTGAGGACATTGGTGAGGTATGATCTTTTTCCAGATTTCATTTTCCTTGATGAAATAACCTTCCCTTGCAGTACAGCCCTATTTTCTTACTCCCTTTCATTCCCGGCAGTTTCCATGTCCATGTATTCCAAAATACTCTGCTTTCCTTGGGGTGCTATTTATTTTTCCCCTTTTATTTATTATTTTTCTGTATTGCATTTTTGCCTGCTGTAGTTCATAGGTATTGTATTTGGCTACTAGTTCCTTCTAACAACAGAACTGGGATGCTATTGTAGTTCTCCTTGCACAGCCTCATTTTATTTGCACGTAATGTACAATTTTATTAATGTTTTTGGGTTTTTTTGTTTTTTGTTAAAAAAAAATATCCCTGTAACACTGCTCTGTAACACTGCTCTGTAACACTTTAACACTGACCACAAAACAGGACAAAGCAGGGAGAAAAAGTATAAGTCTGTATTATGTTTTGAATTTTAGCCTTCCTCCACTCCTTTGCAATTGCATGTTACATAAAGTGTGAATGATATTCAGAACCTAAAATCTTGAGTAATTTATTCCATGCTCACTATGTGTTTTTTTCCCCTGTCTGTACTTTTAGTTGCTTATGCAGAATTTTATCAATATATCTTTAAAAACACCTCTAGTAGAGAAATCCAAACTTCTTCCTTAACAAACCTTATTTCTTAAGTTCTTTATGACATTCTAGTAGAGGAGATAATTCAATTAATCCATTTTTTTTAAGAAGTAAAAAGTGTGCCTGGGATATATGGAATGTTAAAATATCTGTCTCTGAGATTTTGCAGTGGTTTCTGTGTGTCCAGAGAAGGGCAACGAGGCTGGTGAGAGGCCTCGGGCACAGGCCCTACAAGGAGAGGCTGAGGGAGCTGGGATTTTTTTTTTAGGGATTTTAGAAGAGGTTCAGGGGAGACTTTATTGCTGGCTACAACTACCTGAAGGGTGGTTGTAGCCAGGAGGGGATTGGTCTCTTCTCCCAGGCAACCAGACAAGAGGACACAGTCTCAAGCTGTGCCAGGGGAAGTTTAGGCTCGAGGTGAGGAGAAAGCTCTTCACTGAGAGAGTTGTTAGCCATTGGAATGGGCTGCCCAGGGAGGTGGTGGAGTCACCATCCCTGGAGGTGTTCAAGAGGGGAGTGGACATGGCACTTGGTGCCATGGTTTAGTCATGAGGTGTTGGAAGACAGGTTGGACTTAATGATCTTTGAGGTCTCTTCCAACCTTGGTGATTCTGTGATTTTTGAAGAGCATCATCTGATGCTATGAACCAGAATTCTGAAAAATATTCACTGCTCAATTAGTTAGAAATCTTGTTTATTTTTTTTTTCCCAGTGCAAGACTAAAAATCCAGTAGAAAACTCATGGACAGTATAGAGTAAACCACTGAGATTCAGGTAACAAAGTGCAAGTATCTATATTGTGGCTACTGTGTGTGAGACATTAGATCCCTTGTAGTCAATTGTGAATCTCATCACAAATCAGATTATAAAAAATTGGCCAGGTGAAAAGTAATTTTGTCCATAAAGGAAGCACTTTAAGCTATGTAGTTTAGTTGTGGGTTTACAGAGAATGGACACTGCTGTAAGGGACATAAATCTTACACCCTCAGTTCAGATTCATACTGATGGGAAAAAAATGTATTCTCTGATTATCATAGTTTATGAATTCAGATAGTGGGTAGGGAGTAAACTAAAGAACATACTACGTGGATAAAGTTGTAGTTTAAAAAGTTGTAAAGGTGGAGGTGCCTACACCCTAGGTCTGGTACAATTCACACCACCCTCATTTACTGTTTTTCTTTCTCGGATATTTTCACTGAATTTGGTGGTGGTGGTGTTTCAGTGGAGTCATTAAGATTAATTTTATACTGACTTTAAAACTGAAGTAATTAGAAGGGAAACAATAGAGGTAGAGAGAAGGTTGGGGTTTTTTTGTTTGTTTTTTTTTGCTGGAGGACTTAATTTTTCAGGTTTACAGAAAAGATGGTGTACTGTGGTACACAAGCAGGTTAGCATATAAAATGAGTTATATAATTCCTGCAAGGAATTCTCACCTAGCTGTCATTCAACCTTCAAGTGAGATGAGGACAGGATATTTTAGAGTGGCAAAGAAAGAGAAATCCTGTTACAAGCTATGCCTTTGGGGAAAGCACTGTTCATTATTTCGTGATGCTTTTTAGGATTTTATATCATGTCATTCACTGGTTTGTGGATAAATATTTAAGTAGATTTCCACCACTGGTTGTGTCTTCCAAATACCAACTTCTGTCAACTTTCTAAGTGTATCTTTATGCTTTATTTAAGAAGGGATCTTCCCCTCTGCCCCAGGTGTTTGTGGGAGTGCTTGGCTTTAGGGATCCTGGATAGTGCTTTTTGAGCATCACCTCTTCTGTGGTACCTATTTTGCAGCAGTGCACCAAATGAAATCTCAGGTGTAGTTCTCCAGGTTTTTAACCTGCCTGCCTCTGGCATGGGTAGGAGCTGTACAATACATATGCTGTACTTCTATGCTTGAGCTTCTAAGTTACAAAGCAGTATGTTTGCTTCTGGTCAAAAATACATAGGTATGAAATTAGCTTTTAATTTGTTAAATTTAGGACTGGAGCTAGAGAGGTTTGTTGACTGACACTTTCAGGTAAACAAACAAATTATTATTTCTGCTGTTGTTACTGAAATGTGCTATTTCCTGTTCTTTTTATTTTTTTTTATCTTCTCATCAAAGGATAGTATATAATAAATGGGGTAAAAATCAACCTTCCATGATTTGGGTAATTTACAGACTTATCCAGCATCACAGTGTATCAGATTGGTTCTGGCTTTCCTCAAAATCAGCGTGTTGGTCAGATCAGAAAGTTTGCTATTTGTATATCCAGGGAATGTGTGTGTAACATTCATTTTCTTACAGCATTTTTCAGAATGAGGATAGTTGTTTGGTTTAGATGCATACTATAATTGTGCTATTGTTCCCTGTGTTATATTCCCTTTGTGACGGGAACCAAAAGTAAGTGATAGAATAAGAGACTGGGAGTTAGATACTTACCCTTGCCTAGTGGAGATAAAATTACTGTGACTGTTCCTCCTTCCTTTTATTGCTTCCCAGATGTCAGAGCCCCCACCTTATCTTCTCACTTGTGATGGTCTGATGTTCATCTTCCACTTTGCTAGGGCCAAAACGTGTTCTGTGCTCCTCTTCACCTGGTCACAAGACTTCTTCATTTAAAAGTTACAGCTGTATGTAGACAGGACATGGTTGTGACCACAACAAGGTAGACAGAGCCACATGGCAGTCATTATCCACCCCACTAATGGTATTATTTTTCTTCAGATTACATTAACTTTTGTACTGACATAGTGCCATTGTCTATATGAGTGAACAGTTTTCTTTTTTAGTATAAGCATTCCTCAAAAGGTTTACAAGTGTTTAATAGTTGGGAATGTATTGAGAATCAAATTAGAACAACTTGTCTATATGTTTGTTATTACTAAATAAAATTGACTGACTTCCTTTCTTCAAGACATAGAGCAGTTTGTAAAAATAACATCACATTCCAAAGCAGGACATCATTCTCCTACTTTTCGGCTCTGATCAAGTATGAGTTTAAGCAAAAAGAATGGTGAAACGGCCAAGAAAATCATGACATAAATAATACGGAATTTGATCGAAAGGATACAAATACCATCAAATATGTACACTAGTGATTGGATTGGTGGGAGTGAAGTGAATATTGACTGCATGTCCTGTCGCTTTATGTCAGAGATTTAGATAGTAAATAAAGCTGCAGCAAAATTTAATATGAATGTAAATCTGGATGTGGTAGCCTTGCGGTAATTGGGGAAAGTACATTTTTTTAATCATAAACTTTCTAAATGAACACTTCTAAATGAACACTTTCTAAATGAACACTTCTAACCAAAAAAGATTTTATGCACAAATTCTGAAATTTCATTAAGAGACAGTCATATGCTTTATACACAAGATCTAGCAGAGAGCAGTAGCAAACTTCTTTAAATTTAAAAGTGCTAAAAATGTAAAGCTTATGGCTAGCAAGTACTGGAAGAGTCTTCCATCAAGTGTTAATGATAAACCTGCTGCATGTAAAAACTACAAAAGGACAGTGCCTCTTTAACACAGACTACTATTTGTGCTCCTTGGAGCTTTGCAGTATTAGTAAAGCAGCATGAAAGAGTTGATTTTCGTTTTATGTTGTGCTTGTGAGGCATTAACATGATGTTCTAACACTTGTAAATGAATACAGCTCTTGCCTAATCTGTCATTTTAATGCCTTATAGATTTTATTTCACTCTGTGTTGTACCAGATTCTCAATAATAATAATCAACTGCTTTGTTGTTCTCTTGCAGAAATTAAATTTCTGTAGTGAGTGTACAACTAATAAAAGATGTTGCTTGAGGAAACAAAAAATAAATATGATGAATCATAAAAGTTGTATGTAGGGGTTGCTCATATATGAAAAACAATTACTGAACCAGTGGTAAATTCATCTGATTCTCATATTGTCAACAGCTTAATAACTCTCACAAAGGATTTAACCATAGTGGCTTTGTCTATATTGCTGTCTGTAATCATAAATGTGAACCCTGTAGACAGTGATGTATGTAAGAGCTATATGTGTGTGTGTGTGTATTTATATATTTAGTATTTTTAAAGGGTATTGACATTATCATGCTGTGTTCTTAACCCAAGAAAATCTGCTGCTGTAGTAAGTTTGCCACTTCTCCAAGTCTAGCCATTTTCTTACTGTGTGGTAAAGCACCACAGTGGCATGTTCAGCAGACAGGTTAGTGGAGAACTTCTTAGTGTGATGGCTGAACAATGACTCTCGCTTAAAGTGCAAGAATGTATCATTTTCAACAGGTGTCTAACAGGCAGCCTTTGCTGGCTAAATGCAAGTTCATTTGCAGAAATTTCTAAACATAATTTCCAAGAATATGAAATGTAGGTTAGCCTTCAGCTTCACCTCTGAAAAAGCACGGAGAAGGAAAAGTAGGAGAAAAACCGTTTTCATGCAAATTCTTGTCTCTGAGATGCTCCTATTGAATTTCTTGGAGTCTCCTTAATTTTTATGAAATACAGTTCAGCACAGAATAGACTGTTTGACTTTAGGGAGGTTTTGGAATAAAACAACTCTAATATCAGGTAAAATTATTTTTACTGCCTGGTATTCACTGTTTTTTCCTCGAGGGATTACAATCACAGATGAAAGGGAATCATACTATCAACTTTGTATTTAAAAAAGAGTTTTGTTGTTGTTGTTGTTTTTTAACCTTAGTGGCTGTGAACAGAATAAGGCAACAGAGAACCAGGCTTTTGAACTACAAAATACGTGTGTAATAGCATACACTTTACATTTTGCAACATCTGCTTCTAGTGTCACCTCATCTTTTGGCTCCTATTTGACTACGTGGCTGCTAATTTTACTTTCAAGTAGTCAGAATATTGTAACTTCTGTTTTCTGAAGTATATGCAAAAGGATACAAATAACCTTTTATAGGAGTGAAGGGCAGGTGATAAGGATGTCTAAGGCTCAATTCCTGAAAGAATTTTGTATCCAGCAGTTCCCATTAGGCATCAGAATGAAATAACAGAGTTCCCAAAAAACTCAGTTTCATTTTAGAAGGAACTGCAGGACACCTAGCCCTGTTAAAAACTTCGCTACTTTTTTTCCCGCAAAGCTTGATCTTCCCTAAATAGCTAGCTACTGCTGAGGAGATTGAACACCTCTGGGATTCTGGGCTCTCAGTTTGGATCTTACCTCTGATACTACCACATGGAAGGTCATTAAACAGATAATAATTCCAAAAGTATTGATGTTGTTATTGCAAACTTCTTATTTGGATCTGAATACAGTGCTGTTGACAAAGATGGGGCTGCACAGGGACAGAACTTATTTCTGTCCTGTAATAGAGAGTACAGGCTTGTGTATCTGTGACAATACCATGTGATCTTTGCCTATCTCTCAGTAATCCTAACAGCAAACCCCAAGATTTTATTTTTAAGGTTTTCCTAGGTTTGCTATGAATAAAAAGCCAGAAGGAAAAAAATGTAGAGGCTCTCTTCTCTTATAGGAAAGATTATACTTGGTGATGATTTTCATTTTGGATACAAACAGGGAAATAGTCTGCAGAAATGGCATTTTAATTTACTGCTAAATGTCATATGATGCCATTACATTTATGTATGTTGCTGCAGACATAGTGTCATGCACAGGTATGCATGCCGAAGTTCAAGTGTAATCAGAGCACCTAAAGGACCATGTGGCTAAGTTGGTAGCACATAAGACTCTTACTGGGAAGGTCGTGAGTTCAAGCCTGCAGTGGGCAGGAGAGTTTTCTCTGGGCAGCAATGTCCTCCCTCCTCAAGAGGGGATTGGACTTGGTGCCATGGTCTAGTCATGGGGTCTGTGGTGACAGGTTGGACTGGATGATCTTCGAGGTCTTTTCCAGCCTTGGTGATACTGTGATCTCTGTGATAGATGTCAGAGCTGACAGAGTGAATTGAGGAAAAACTTGTAACCATCACAGAAAACATTTACTTCATAAAATAGGTTAATTCAGGCTGGGAAGGACCTTAGAGATCTTTAATTCAACATCCTACCTAAAGCAAAATCATCTATCAGATCAGACTAGGTTGCTCAGAGTTTTGTCATGTTAGGTCTTGAGAATTTCCGAGGGTGGAGCCTGCACAGGATCTCTGGGCAAGCTGTTTCACTGCTTGACATTGCCATGATTGAAGTATCTTGAGCACAGAATGGAAGCAATGCACGCTGGATAGTACAAAGATTTTTTGGACAAATTTGTTTGCAAACAGTGACTCTAAAATCAGCACTAATTCTTGTGAGAAGGTAACATGGTCTGGCTGAGTGGACAAAGCATAGACCTGGGATCCAGGAACCCCTTGTGTTTTCATTTTGAGTTTTGCCTACAAACTGCTGAGTGCCTTCCACTAACTCACTTTTAGCCCTCTGTCTCCATTTCTCCATTTATAAAATGGGGGTAATAATACTTACCTACCCTACAGGGTGTTGTGAGGATTAATTAGTTGTTGGTACTACACTTAAAAGATGTCAATAGCCATATTAATGCTGGATATTATCATTATAATGAGAAGGACACAGCACTGTAAGAAAAGAAATGGTCTCAGAATAGGTGGTATATGCTATTATGACCCGCAATGAGAGTAGCTTCTGGGGTTTACTTGAAATACCAACAAGCATCAAACTTCCAAATCCATAGTTTGATGCTTCATTGTATCAGTCAATATTTTCCCTCTTCCAGGTTACTGTTTTTTATAGAGCAAGATCAAGTTAAAAAACAAGCCCAGGTAAACATATGTAGTGATCTTGCACTTATTTTTATGATGTTTATGTTGAATATATAAGGATCATTAGGAGGACAAGGTGATACAGTCAGTTATTTTGATAGCCTCCAGGCACCTCACCACTGACACCTGTTTTTTCATTCCAATGATAGTAGTCTGCTCTTTGACACCACTTTCTTAATTGTATTGTGTAATTTAGAAACTAACATTAAAAAAAAAAAAAAAAAAAAAAAAAAAAAACCACAAACCAGAAGGGCTCCTCAGGGCTACTTTGACCTACCAGAGTCACTGGTGCCAACAAACAGAGATCTCATCAAGTCTAGTAGTGAAACTGTGTTGCTAGGAATGTTAAAATGCCCACCCAAGAGTAAAAATTCTGTCGTTATAACTTACTGTACAAAGTAGAACTCTTACCATTGTCATCGAAGTCACTGGGTCAGATCTGATTTCTTTTTTCCCCCTGTATGGCATAGAAAAAGAAATGCTGCTCGTAGATTTCTGTTTAATAGTGTTTGCCAGACAAAGTAGAATTTTCATAGCACAAGTTCTATAGCTCAAGAGTCCTATTCACTCAGCATTTATTTTATAGGTCTTTTATCCAACCTTTCTGGCTTAAAAAAAAAATAAAGAAAAAGAAAAAAAAAAAGAAAAATCACAGGATTTATCCACTTAAAGTAAGCATTGCATCAAAACTTTCTTCTGGGGGTTTTGTAGTGTCAATGAAATCCCACAAAGACATTAATAGTGATCTTCAGACATACAACTCGTAAAATGAATATTAAAAGTAAAACAAAACAGAACAAAAAAAGTGTTTTACACTCCAGCAGAAAATATATCCTTTCCTTTCAATAAACATGGAGCCCATCAGGTAATATTTTATAGTGGAGTATAATCTAGTGGTATGAACTAGATGAAGTAGTTTGAGAGCTAATACTGTGTTCTAATTCTACCCATAATGCTGAATTTGTCTGTGGCTGTGGGCAAATCACCCCTACTTCTGAATTCTCTATGCATAGCATGGAGATCATACTGTGTACAGGACGTCATGAGTACACCACAAGTCTTGTTAATTATGTGTAAAGACTCTGGACAATGAGGAGAAGTTGGATTCCTGGTGCACAATGAACTTTTGTATCAGAGTGTTCCGTGAGACTTCAAGTACCATTTGTATGAGCGTATGATGCCGGAATCCCCTGTATCTTCGGAACCAACCTGGAAAACTTAAGGATGTTTTTTCACAGTTCATGACAAGAAAATTCTGTATAGATCCATCTTTGTAAATCCTAGTGTGGATTAAGGGATGCCATTAACATCAACGAATTTTATCCAAGGTAGGATAAAATCAAGAACTAAAATATTTTGATTTCCTATTCAACTATTTAGATAAATAGACTTTAATTTGTATATTCTGTTTGACAAGTATCACTATGATTTACAGTCACAAACCAAGCCAGATGGTGTGCGATGTTTAGTTCACTTCATCAGGAAACATTCATGCCATTGACAAACCATTCTATATACAGCTCAGGTTCCCATAAAACATAGTGCTGATAGGTGGGTACTTAAAGTGAGAGACTTTTCTCAGTATAACCAAAGCTGGGTGGAAGCAGTTGTGCTCATGCTCTAGTTGTATTTCATATGAAGGATGTCAGTAAAAGGAATGATCCTGTGCTAAATACGTACCTTCTAATAACCCTTCCATGTAAAAAGCACATGCCTTAGTGTTGCTATTGTTATGAGAGGTAAAGCCCTCTTTGTGTTTTAATTTAGCATTATTGCATTTATACATGCTTGCTAGCCACATAAATCTGTAATGTTTATAATTTGTCTAAGTTGTTAGCAGGGATATCTTGTGGCAGGAAGTCCTGTAGTCTATTTGTAAAAAAGTGTTATCCATTTTAAATTTTCAACTGTCTGATTTAATTAATTACATAATTAAGTTCTTGAACAAAGCAGGCTGAAAAGTTTATTTTTCTACATGCTTTTAGGCAGCTTTACTATGACTTACCAACACAAGAGAATTAATGCCCAAAGAGTGCTCAGCTGCATTATGCAATTTAGCAGAACTTGGTAGCACAGAGGATGATGCTATCCCTCTGCTACAATTTCTGTCTGCAAACAATTTTGTATTCCCTTTTTTTTTTTTTTTTTTTTTTTTAATAAAGTTCAGTTTTGCAGTGTTCTGAGTTATATTCCCCTTGTATTTAAAAAGAACCACCTTGCAAATGTGATTCTGCCTAGTTATTATTATCTGTATATGCTGATAATTCTAGAATAATGATATGTACGGAGTGTTCTGATGAAGGGTATGGAGGAAGATGATTGAAGGCAGTTACAGATGGAAGTCACAGATTCCTCTTGTATGGTGACAGTTTCCAAGCTTTGTATGGCAGATTTTTCTCTGGCCTAATATGTAGTTTATCATATTTCTCTCTGTTTTTATGACTGATTTATACTTGCAGTGAGTTCTTTTTCTGAAACTGCCTACAGCACCCAGCAATGAATAAATGTAAATTATTATTTGTGGTTTCTAGAAAATGACTCAGTGTGTTTTGGTTTTGGTTTTGTTTGAGGGTTTTGATTTTTTGGTGGTGTTTTGTTTGTTTGTTTGCTTTTTAATTCATTATAGTGACAAGAATATTTCTGTTCTGTACCAATAGTTTTTGCAAAGCATTTTGTATGGTGTATAAGCCGTTCTATTGGCCATTGAGTCTCATTTAAGAGAGCATGGATATAATTTTCAGTGAGGCATATGAAACCCATACATTTCAGAGTGTATATTACATGCATGGTTTTATGATGGTTTTTTATGTTTGTGGGTTGGTTTTTTTGTTGTTGTTGGGGGGGTGGTTGTTGTTGGTTTTGTGTGTGTGTTGTGTTGGGTTGTTTTGTTTTTTCTTGTCTTTTTGGGCATCATGAGCCAAAATGTAAAACAAAACTTGTGGAGGTATGCAAACCTACTGGCATATATATTGAAACTAAAAAGAACAATGCTTCTTCAGACCCTTGTGAAGCAATATTGCTTAATTAACCCTACTTAAGCCCTACCTTGTGGAAAGGTTAATGGGATTTTTAATGACCTTGAATGGTCAAGGCCTCAATTTTACATTTCTTCTGAAAGAAAATGGAAAATAGAACAAGAAAGCTATTCAAACTTCTCTGAATCTGGGAAAAAAATGGTTTACATCAACAGTTCAGGTCATTTCCTATCTTATTTTAAATGGTTTACACATTCCTTAGCTTGGATCCACTGACATCACTGTGGATGGTTGATGAAGCACTGATTTGCAACTGACAGGATCTGGGTGTAGACTGCAGTTCAGCCCACTTGCTTGCAGGGTGGAGAAAAGCCCATTGCTCTGCAGTGATCTTGAGATGTAACGGAGATGCTGGTTTTGCAGCACATTACGCACTAACCCCAACCCTTTCCCCAGTAACATCTCCATGTTGAACAGACCATAACATGTGCATCTGTCTCTCCCCCTAAACACTTTCTCACTGCTTTTCTTTCACATTTCATGAGTGCAAATTGCCTTTCCTTTCAAAAATAGCCAAACTGGTCTGTGTCCAGTTGAACTCTGACCACAGTTGTTCTCAACTGGTTTTCATCTCTAATGTCTGTTGCTCCTGTTTAAGACCCAAAGAACAGTTTGTACACTCGGTTTATCTACTTTCCCTTGTATTTGCTGCTTTTAGGGAAGTCTTCGTGCTGACCATGTCCCTAGCAGCTTGGGTCCAGTTGCAGCCTCTTAAAGAGATAGTTTACATCAGCCTGATCACACTGCAGTTGTATTTGCTTTGAAGTGTTGTGTGAATTTTTCTGGGTTTTGTGGCTCTGACATTGTTTGCGGCCATCAGGGGCTGGGAAGTCATTCGGCCCCTGTACTCAGCACTGGTTAGGCCACATCTTGAGTACTGTGTCCAGTTCTGGGCCCCTCAATTCAAGAAAGATGTTGAGTTGCTGGGACGTGTCCAGCAAAGGGCAACAAAGCTGGCAAGGGGTCTGGAACACAAGCTCTGTGAGGAGAGGCTGAGAGAGCTGGGGTTGTTTAGCCTGTAGAAGAGGAGGCTCAGGGGAGACCTTATGGCCAATCTACAACTGCCTGAAGGGTGGTTGTAACCAGGTGGGAGTTGGTCTCTTCTCCTTGGCAACCAGCAAAAACCCAAGAGGACAGTCTTGAAGTGTGTAGAGGGAAGTGGAAGTTTAGGCTTAATCTTAGGAAGAAGTTCTTCACAGAGTGATTGCCCATTGGAAGGGGCTGCCCAGAGATGTGGTGGGGTCAATTTCCCTGGAGATGTTTAAGAAAAATTTGGATGAGACACTTAGTGCCATGGTCTAGTTGATTAGTTAGGGTTAGGTGATTGGCTGGACTTGATCTTGGAGGTTTCTTCCAAGCTGGTTGATTCTGTGTGATTCTGTGATTGTTCTGACAACTCAATTCTTTAATATAATCTTGTTCAAAAAGTTATAAAGTTGTTATTATTTGTACAAATAAGTGCCCTTTTGCATACGCACCCATACACACACACACTAATCAATGCATTATAGGAGTTAATTAATGAGAGAGATATTGCTTGTGGACAGTAGATGCAGCAATGCATTCATCCACCAGGTCACGAATGCTCATTCTTTGGATTTCTCTAACATAATACACAGCAAAACACTAAGGGTACTGCAGATTAAGCTATTAATTGCATTAAAAACTGTCCATAATTAGGTTTACAATGTAACTGTAAGCTGTGGGATCAATGGTTCCTGACACCTGACAAGTGGCAGGAGGGTAAAACCTTTTACAACTCTGATGACACTTGTGTGTATCACATTGTTATCGCATGAAGGGTGGAATTTAAGGGTTGGAGAGTGGGCCAGTTTCAGTGGTGGTGCAATTGTTAGGAATTCCTTTTTCCTTTGAAACCAAAGAAGCTACTCCAGACCTGGATTTTGCATTATACTTCTGTGCTTGACATTGGCAAGGGAGCAATAGAATTAAGTTTCTTTTCAAAAGGATATGGTATAAATTTTGGCTTTTGCTTCTTTGTGGAGTGGGAGCATCTCTCTGAAGGCGTGCCTTCCCTGTAGCTAGTCATCATGTATAAATGGAGGAGACTATACAATTACTTTATATAATTCATACTCATGCAAATTAAAAATGGCCACACTCCATTGTTCTGAAACCACTCATTACATCTTCAGCTTTTGATAATGAAACTCTATTCAGAAAATCCTTTGTTTCTGCATGAAAATAGCTGACAGAGAATATCTCTCTACTACCTGAGGTATGAGATGGATATATATAGATATATGTCTGCCTGTGCATATCCACGTGCATCTTTTCACCCAAGCATAGCTGTTTAGACATACAAAGGCTATACGTACAGAACACAGCAGTATATATGCGGTGCTTACCGAACGCCGTCAAGTGCACACAATTTCTGTAAAATATGTGTATGTTCTGTTTATATAGGAAGATACTGTAAGATAAGACTTTATTAAATCAAAAGGAGCACTTAAAAATTGCCTAACTTAAATAGTGTGTCAGGTTGACCTAATTTGAGGGAAGCTGCTAAATAAGTCTTCCTGTCTTCCCCAAAACACCCCAAGGATCAGCTCTCTAATGTACTGTTCTGCCATCAAATCTGTATAAACAAGTATAAATGTTTAAAAAGTAAAGAATACTAATCAAGAGAGGGAAGACATGCACTTCATAAATCTTGCCTTCAATTTATTTGTCTAGTATTACAAAAGCAGAGGAGATATCAATTAATATAGGCAAAGAGGGCCCATAATTTATAATTAACTGGCAAGTGGTTTGTAACAAACAGCAGCACTGAATCTAATAGCCAGTAGAAAAATAACTAGTGTTGATTTGTCCCTCAGCAAATTAATAGAGTGCTTATCAATGACAGGGTTACATAAAACTGCTAAATAAATAATCATCAGTGAGTTAAAGTGAAGCAGATTCTTAACAAGCTTAATCTGAACCTCTTGACATCTGTGGACTATGAAGAGATTAAATGCTAAGAAAGAGAAGATACACTATACACAGTGTAAGCATGCTCAATAGCTGTGCAAGATCTTGTTCTTAGGTAATGAGAAATAAGGAAATATTTTTATTACAAAATTGCATTGATAAATGTTTTTCATTATAATTAGACAGAAATTTATAAACAGTATATCCAAGAAATGCTGAATCGGAATTACTGAGATGAGAATGGCACTACATTTCTAAGCAACGAAAACACATCAGTGAAGCCAGTTTTGATTTATTTTGAGCTCAAGGTTTTTTCTTGGTTTTATTACTCACCTTTGTCCACTTCTGGTTTCTATGTCACTTTTGCTGATATTCCCTGGTAGCTTACTAAATCATTGCAACAGCTAAGATTTTCAGAATGTGTCTTATTTATGAGCCTGGAGATATATATATATTGGATATAATTTCTAGACATGTTTTACTTTTATAAAGGCTTTTTGTGCAATAAGTCCACATATGAAAGTCTCTCCAGTCCTTGTTTAATGATTATATGAGTTAGTTTTGTCCTGGAAAACTGGGGAATCTTAAAAGGCTTTGTCACCAAGTGAAGATGTACAGAAACATTCTTCCTGAGCAAGAGGAGAGCAGAGACTGTTTTTCATTGTTCTTGATGCACAGGGATTGGGGATGTAATGCACATTCCAATAGGTCACCAGTACCTACTCACAAGGCTTCTGGTAATCAGTTTATGGCTGTCATCTTTGCAGATTTTTGACATTAAAAAGGCTGTTCTATCTAAACCAGCTGTGAATCAGACCAGTATGTGACCAGTATGTGAATTTTCAGGGAATAAATTGCTTTTATGTTTTTCCTTGAATCCCCTATCCTTTTTCCAACTCTGAGAAGAATGTTATTTTATGCAAATAAGACTACTATCTTTTTGGGACACTGAGGGAATGTGCAAGCAAAAGATGAGCTTAGTAATTTTGTTTGAAAGCTTTGCTGGAACTTACAGGATTTTGATCTGAAGCAAAATCTGACCTACAATAAAGACCTACAAGTCCTCCTTTTTCACATTTGAAAACAAAGCTTCCCTGACCTAGTTGGGCAACTTCTGGTGAAGACCACCCTTTTAGGGGCTTATACCTTACCATTCATCCCCTCTAATCCTGTTCATCCTCAAGGAGCAGGAGAAGGATTCCTAATGTGTTACTAGTCATTCAAAGAAGTTTCCCTTATAATCTTGTCAAATACCATAATGAGGCAGTTCAGGTACCAAACATAAGTAGCTTGATGAGTCTGAATTACCTTAGGTGGTGTTATGAATAGGAACTAATTATCTGCCTGCAGAGATCTTCCTGGTGAGGATACTAATTTAATCCTTTCCTAGCTTCATGGTTGGGTGGTTTTTTTTTTTTTTTTTTTTTTATATTCATTTTTTGGTGTTGTTGTTTTGGTTTTTTATGGTTGTTTGTTTTTATTTTGTTTAGTTTTGGTTTTTTTTGAGGAGTGGATTTCTGTGATTCTGTGATTTTCTCAAATCTCTCTATTACTGC
This sequence comes from Picus viridis, assembly GCA_033816785.1. Lineage (NCBI taxonomy): Eukaryota > Metazoa > Chordata > Aves > Piciformes > Picidae > Picus > Picus viridis. Next base: position 30,303,991 of record CM066576.1, read on the forward strand.
TAGCAAAGAACATTATTAGCAAAGTGTTATCTTTATGTTCAGACCCTCTTCTGTCCCTTTTATAGACTCTTATCCATATAAAAAATTCCTAATTTTTATTCAGAGACTGAGTCACCACTTACAAATAATGGAGTGGAACCTCTTTTTTTTTCTTCTCCTCCCCTTAGAATGAACCTCTCTATGGAGACCCAATGCTGTCTGGCACCATGCTGCAATGACAAATCAATATTGCTCAGAAATTATTAAACTATCTACTTAAAAGCAAGGAACTTCCTGTTGCTTTGAATTTAGAAATGTCTTAAACTAAGCGCTGAACAGGTCTGCCTCTTCATAGCTCTGTGCAAGCTGGGTAGTAGACCACATCTTGTGCATACTGTTTGTATTATGTCTGTATATTGTAGTAATTTGTTGCCCTTTTCTATTTTTTAAAGATTGTTCCTAAATCTAGTAGAAACTTTCTCCCCCACTCAAATTGCAGAGTTGCCTGACTTGCACACAACTATGTAAGTCATGCTGGGTTAAATAAGAAACTAATGGGTTCAGGTAAACATGAATTTCTGTTGTGTAATATAAGGGCAATGTACTGTTATAGAGCAGAATGTGCCTTATCTGTTCGGAGCTCTCCATTCATCCTACATCACATGGGCCTAGAGGCTGCTAAATGTTTGTTCCTCAGTAGCTGCTGTTTCACATCACATCTGTGATGTACAGATGGTTTCCTGTATGGTAGTGGGATGTTGTTGCTTTCCACCTCTACCATCTATTCTGTAGAGACTGTTCTTACCCATGGAACAGTTTTATGCCCCAAAGAGCACCTCTCACAGGAGTTTATCGTGAACCAAAGTCAAGCAGTTGAGGAGTAGAGATTTTCTCTGTGTTTTGAGGTAACAGGTAGATGGTGATATGGAAAACAGATATGTGGAAAAGAGAATATTTAGTATGTGAAAAATACTGTTTTGAGTAGTTGAGTGCCCGTGGAGAAGTGAGTAAGGAGATGAGTGCTGTGTTTCTCATGGCACATATGCAGGAGCTGTCCCAAAACTCAAGGGCTAGGGTTTTGGGAGTGTTTTTTTGTTCTTAATAAAGAAAACGTTGTAGCTTCACACATTGCTATGAACACCATGGTGGGATTGCCATGTCTAAGGTGCCATCAGGAAGATTACAGTGCATTCATAAAAATCAAGCTGATGCTAGCATGAATATTCCTAAGAATGAGACCTTTTATACTAAAAAATGCTGAAGGCTGAAAAGGGCCTAATTTATTTAAATTATCTGTACACATGTCAAGCCCCATACTTTCCAAAGGAAGCTGACAATTGCAAGTTTAAAGAAAGATTTCTTAATTTTAACAACAAAAACCTGACAGAGAAAGTTACCCCAGAAAGCCTGAGGAACTGAGACAATAATCATCCATAGTGACGCAGATGTACGAAATACAGGTTTGTGCTATTAAGCTTTTAAATGTCAGTAAATGGCAGTTTAGTAGATCATTTGCTAATAATGATTACATTTCTCATTAAAATGTTTCCTTCATTATTCTTCAGTTAGAAATGTGTAATTCAACGATTGTTACATCAATTATACTTAAAAAGCTCATTAAAATACTGAAATATTATCTCTCATAACCAGAGTACTTTAAGAGTACTGTACTAATTACAAATGGAATAAACTCTTGTAATATTACCATTTCAATTGATGCTTTATAAATTCTTAATGCAAAGCTAACATATAAAAAGTAAATCAAATATATAGATCCAATAAACCAAAACCTTTTTAATCTTGTTTTATCTTCAAATGGATTCTGATTATTTTAATTAAATAATGCATGATATAATAAAGATATAGGATGTGTGATTATTTCATTGACAATTGAATATTGGTGCTTTTTATTTATGCAAGCAATTTATCACAGACAATATACATCAAGCATTAAAATATTGATACAATTATGCCTATTCTGCTGAACCAATAAAAATCCTGTGACACGACTCTGCTGCTGAAACAAGGATGGTTCAAAATTCTTGTTAAATTTTAATATTGTGATGTGCTGGGTTATGCTAATTCTGGTGTGGAATAATATCTTCTGTATCTACTGTTCTGCCTTTTATTTCTGTGAGGTTACAAATCTGGCTTCACTTAGCATGGCTAACAAGTGCTGATGTGCTTGCTGCTTGGTTGGTCAGTCCTAAGAAGAGACTTTAAAAGACAGCTTTGAGTTTCACTTTTGAGAGTTACTATTTTGCTGTGAATACAACTGTTTAATTTTGTTGCTGCTGTGTCCCACTATTCTTTTTCAAGAAGCAAAGGCTGCTGGCCCAAGTTAGGAATAACCTTTCCTCTAGTTGATGGATTTAGTAAGACTAGTTTCAAAGTAACTGCATTTTCATTATTGAAAGGCTACCATCGTGGTGTTAAGATAAACTAGAAAGAGAACAATCAGTTTCTTTCAGTTGGAACTCTATCAGATCAGAAATAAACTGTGAATTTTGGCAAGATTTCCATATCTTTAATCTTATAAAACTGGTTTCTTCCTAAAGGAACTAAAATTAGTTAATAGGCTAGTAATTATTTTGGATTATTATGTGGATAAGCTGATGTGCAGACAACTACAAAAGACTTTCTACTGAGTTGGTCTTCCCAGTCAGTTGAAAGGAGCCTGCAAAGTTAAACAGCCCACAAAGGTGGGTGCCCACCTTCATTTGCTATGTCAGCCAAGTCAACTGTAATGAAAGTTGTATTTCCATGAATAGAATAACACTGCAAAAGTTTGTATAAGATTTGACCTATCCCTCCATTACTATGCCCTAATTTTGAGGGAACTTCTCAAATACCTGATGTGTTTTTGTAGCACAAAGAAAACAAAGTGGCCTAAACCCAATACTTGCATCTATGCTAGTTTTCGGAAATGGCCTTTGGATATCACAGTTCTTTCCTGTGAAGAAAGAAATGGCAAGCTTCTGAATAAACAGCAGTTGAAAGATTAAAAAGTGTCAGCAAAATATGAGGATTTTGCAGCTATAGGTGAGAATAAGCCGTTTGCTGAGGGTCATCCTTGAAAATGTTCAGGATTTTCTGAGATCTAGTAGACACTGTTTCCCTTCATAAAATTATAAAACTGTAATTTATGTGCCTGATTCTCCAAATTGATCAGCACAACCTACAAAGTGTCAAACATTTAATTCTATTTATGTTCAGTGAAGGAACAGAGCATTTAATATCTTGCAGGATGAGAAGTTCTCTTTTTTCATAATTCACTACGAACTTAATCAGGGTACTTTATTATCTTATGAGAGAATTTTTCTTTTCTTTTGGCTGGATGTACTTGTTTGTTTCAGTAGATACTGCCTGATCATCACAAATGCCTCTGTGATGTCATATTTATGAGGTCCAGTTTAGCTTAAATTGAAGCCAAGCTCTCAGAACAATGGTCCATTGACCAATGGCTGGTATTTCAAGTCATTTACTTAGTTCAGGTAAGTACAACTGAAATGGAGGAAAGTTTAAATACCTTCTGTTTGGGGTTTCTATTTAATGGATGCTTGCTAATTGATTTTTAAAAATCAGTAATTTGTAGGCATTTGATAGTGTTTGCTCTTAAGTTTCTATTTCCCTCACTCCTAGCTTACAGCCAGAAACTATGAGGGGATCGCATAATCACAGTGCTGTCACATGTCTGACAGAGGCTGAGGACCCAGTGCATCCACCCACTTACAATTTGCCAGCACTTGAAAGCCATTACTACATGTGCATGTTACACTTGTGTATGTAGATATGTAGGAAGCACAAAGTCCCAACAAAAAACCATAGTAATATTTCTGTCAGTAAATAAGAGTATTTTCATTCTTATCTATATGTCTTGATCAAAGTTATTTTTCTTTGTACTCTGGGTTGCGTCTTTACAGTAGTTAATTAGGTGGTGGTTGAGAGGAAGGGCTTGGTAACCTGTGGCTTTGAATCATTATTTTAAAGGAATAAAAAATCTTGGGGCTTATTAGCTCTGAAAAATACCTGTTAAAGTAGCAGCCCATACTGAAAATATGCACCTTACAATATAGATACTTTTTCTCTATAAAAGTAGCTGATTTAGTCAGAAAGGTGACAGTTAAGACTCGTTGCAGGAGAAATTTTTGCATCTTTGCAGAGTGACTTTTTTTTTTATACTTTACCATAGTGGCTGTCCATCACAGTTGTTATGTATGCAGGCTGAGTGAGCCCGCGGGGGATCCTAGTTATTTACACTCTTTTTCAAGCTTCGGAGCTGTTATAATCATTCGCTGTCAACTTTGTGCTGACACTGAATTTTACTTTGTGTTTTTTATGCTCGGTCCGGGTCTAAAATACTGGCATCCATACCCTACACTGTAATTCTATGGGTGACTGAGTTGACCAGCAATAAACAGTATTACTAACAGAGCTTTAGAAACCTGCTGCATATGGAGATTTCAGGATTTGTTGATTGTGGACAGTAAACAAAGTCCCCAGGCTTTATGCTTTTATCCTAGTGGTGGCCCTCAGGAATAAACTGTGTACTATGTTTCATTTTCAACTTTAAAAAAATGTAAATATTATTTTCGTTTCCTACAAAGCTGGAAAGTTAGAGCAGGAAAACTTTTCCATTGCTTTTTTTTTATTTTCATACTTGCTTGTTTTCTCTAGGCCTGTATTTTAAGAAACACCTCTATTTCTATGATCACTAAGTAGTGGACCTGGTAAAGACCTAATATTTCACATTCAAATTGAAATCATGTGTTGTATGAAATGTTGGGAATAAATTACCATGAAAGAGTATGCATTGACACATACATAGAGTTTTTACACCCTTTTAGGTTGAGAAAGGCAAATCTTCGTGGCCATCCTTAAATGTCTTACATCTTCAATGGAGTGAGTAAATGTGGTGGTTTGGCCCTGGCTGGGGGCCAGATACCCACCAAATCTGCTCTATCGTAATCTTTTTTAGGTGGACAGGGGAGAAGAAAACTATAACAAGCGGTTCATGGATCAAGATAGAAACAGTTTAATAGGGCAAAAGCAAAAGCCATGTGTGGAAACAAGAACAGACATAGATATTATTGTCTACTTCCTATCAGCAGATGATGTCCAGCTGCTTCCTGGGAAGCAGGGCTTCAATACATTTGTCGCAGTTGCTTGGGAGTACAAATTCCATTAATGTCTTCCCACTGTCTTCTTTCATTTAGCTTTTCTATCTGAGCTGACATCATATGGTATGGAATATACCCCTTTGGTCAGTTTGGGTCAGCTGGCCTTGCCATGTTCTCTCCCAAGATCTTGCCCACCCCCTCAGCCTACTGCTGTGGGAAGGGAATGCTGGAAAAGCATAGCCTTGGTGTGGTGCAAGCCCAGCTCAGCAGTAGCTGAAACCCTGGTACGTTCTCAGAACCCTTCTGCTACAAAATACAGCACTACAAAAGACGATCTGGGGAGAACTAACTCCATCTTATCCAAACCCAACACAATCAACAAACCTTTTTCACATGGGCATTAAACCTTTACTTTATGAACAGGCCCTTAACCTTAAATGATAGCATACTGACTAACTTCTGCATGTTTAAAGGGTGAGATATTTGTGTCCAAGCTACCAGCTCCCATGTGAAATTTCAGGTACTCTAGGGCCCAAAGGGAGTGATCACGCAAAATGATATGACCCTGTTCTTTAACTGGACTTGAAATAAAACAGGTCAAGGAGCTTGTGTGCTTGGTCAATGTAATAAAGTAGACAAATAATTACTGAGCAAATCAAACACACTTACACCTCAGATGATTTTGAAATATTATCTGTAATCGGGCACTTCTGTGCTAGGAGGAAAGGTTAATAAAGTAATTTAAAAAAGATTGTGTGGAGTATTACAGAAACAGAAGAGGACTGGTGATCATAATTGTTAATCTCCTGAAACACCAGTCCTCTACTGCACAAGGCATATATTTTAGTACAACTCCTCATTGTTCATTCCACTTATTACTGTATTATACTGCCTATTAATTACCTTTTGTAAGAAATCTTGTTTGAACTTTTTTTTTTTCCTTAATAACAAATAACACCGACGGAAATATTTCAGAAGAAAAGCTTACTTAAAGTCTCACCTACTGCAGATTCAGATTAAAGCATTTACAGTAGAGACAGATGTACGTGGAGACTGAGTGACTATAGAAACTCTGTTGTGAAATTCCACAGTAAAGTAGGTAAATATGCCCTCCACTACAGAGCTATCAGCTTAAGCAAAAGAAAGCTCTGTGTGTAGAAACATCTTAGCTTTAAGCTGTCTATTGCCTACCTCCTTTCTTTATTCTGACACTGTTATGTTCCTTATGCAGAGCATTACTGAATGTGGTTGAAATTTATGCAGTCACCACGAAGCACCTATACTTGGACTCATGATTGTTGGTAGGTTGTAGAGCAGTGTCAATGAATGGAATTGCTGTGCCATCTTCTGAAGAAGATGTTACAGATCATGATGGCAGCAATTGTATAAGTCTCTCTTTTGAAAAGACTGACAGTTTTGAAATGGACATTTGCAATTTTTGCAGGAAAATGTTGTCCTTGGCACAGCAAAACAACCTGACTGCTCAGAAAAAAATTACCACTTGTTAACTCTGGTGATTCATGGCAAGAAAAAAAAATAAAAGGGAAAAAAAAGATTTTTGTACTTTCAAGAAGAATTTTCCCATGAGTTTGGGAATGAAGGTGGTTCCTCTCACACTCCTTTAGGTGTAGTTAATTTCTGCCATATATCAAAATGGTTTCAGCAAGAAAACAAAACAAATGCTTTTCAGTGGCCTAGATGCCTAGATACTTTGCTAGCTACTCCACCAACATCTTGCACTGGTCATCTTTAACCCAGAATGTCACATTTACCCATTAAGTGGAGCAGGAGCATAGCAGCTTGAAATGCAGAGTCTGTCACAATTTCTACTGTCTCTCTCTTGCATCATTTGCCTCCTTTTGGATGGCTGTTTCACGAAGTACAATGACAGATGCTTGCAGCTCCTGCAAAATACTTCCACTGACTTACAGTAGCATGAATGGTGGTTAGGGTAGCAAGAGAACCAAAAAGATGTATCTTATGGTAAATATTTATAACAGTGAGTTTATTGTGCATATATAATTATGATTTGAATTGAAAAAGTCTACTCCAAGGAGGCTTGACTTTATGAGAGAAACACAGACCTGTTTTCCATCTCCAAGGAATATAATCCTGAGGATGTCTCAACAAATTATTTTCTGTAATGTATAATTTTAGCTAGTAGTGACTAATGTGGAGTAAGAATATGGTTGTTCCTTGCAGCCTTTTAAAAAAATTCATCTGAGTAATTTGGTTCTGGTCAAAGCAGATCCTTTTTTTCCATATTTTTAACACAGATGAGTAAGAATGTTGTTCAGCTGCACAATTCTACCTTTAGACTGGAATTTTCCTTTTGAATATATGAGATACACAAGTGGAGAAGGAAACTGGGTAACATCTATATGGGCTTTATATAATTAAAGCCAGAACGATGTGACTGTTTTTTGCAAATGGCGATTCAGGATTTCACACTCTGAACAGCTGAGACACCCTGAACAGGTTAGAAAAGTAATATAGTCACAGTAATTACTTTCATCTGGCAAAATATTTCAGTCAGCAATGACTAGCAATAAAGTAAAATGATCATCTTTAGTATACCTATTACAAAAACAATTCTCCAAAATAAGAACAGCTTAATATATCTGCTCAAATATAGAGCGTCAGTTCTGGAGTCGTACATTGCTTTCCTATTTTCAGGGGCTGTGGTGCTCTCAAAACAAAAGCAAAGCCTGGTTCCAGAGAGAGGGAGAAAAGGGGGAAATTACTTAAATTAACAATGCATAAATAAAGAGAATAATATCCATCATGTTGCTGTAAAAATAAAATCTAGTTTTTGGCTTTAAGGTTTTATACAAATCACTTATATCCTCCTCAAAAGAGATCTCTTTTTTAATATATAAATGTAGTGAATGCAAAACACCATTAATCCAGTAGTAATATCATCTGATAGTAGTTAATCCCTTCTTAGGGATGGTTTTGCCTGGTCCTTTGGAGTATAGAAATGTGCTTTTACTGTTAGGCATTTTGTTTAAACATCAATCAGTTCTTAATGCTTAATTGTCTTCCTTTCCCTCCACCCCTTCACTATAAAAGACCACCAAATAAAATGAATACTCTCTTCAAAGGTATTTTCTTGGGCATCTTATTACATTCTTTAGTCAGTTATTTTGTATTCTAAGGTTATGGATCAAGGGCAGACCCGTGCCTGTGGTTTGGACTTGGCTATCTGCAGTGACAGGATGATGCAGGCACACCAGAAGATCCTAATGTGTCAGAGGAAGTCTATTAAGTTCAAGCCCCTAAGCTGTCTCAGCCAAATCAGTGATACCAAACTTACATTTGTTTTTCTGATGACCATTCATTCTGGTGAAATGAAGAAATTGCTAGTGTGGTTTTTGTGGCTTCAGGGGTGCAATCTATGAATGTCATGTATCTTTTAGCCTCTCTGCCTCTCTGAAAAATTATTGAGCATGCTCTTGTATTAAAAAAAAAAAAAGTCAACCATTTTTATTGCAGCTGTTTATAATTCACCTTGATCATAAAAAGTTGTGGAAAAGAAGCTTCTATAGAAATAGTTATTGTTGGGAATAACAGATAAGGTTTTGGTGGGGTTTGTTTTGTTTGCTTTTGTTTGTGTTGTGTTTTGTGGTTTTTTTTTTAATCTGGACTATCTGCAGACAACTGTGTAGCAGGAAGAAAAAGCAATTTTGAAATACATCTCTAAGATTCATGGTGATTTAGAATGGCAGTAAGTACTGTTAAAGACCGTGGACCTTGCACTTGTTCTGGAAGCTATGGACTTGCCTGATTTTGAGGTTCACTCAGATCAGAGAAAAGTGATTTAACAGCTTTAGGTACAGATTTCAGTTTGTTTAAGTTTCCATCAATGTATATCAAGACGTGTATCAGATGCTGAATGCACTTTTTTTTTTTATGTTGTTTTAGCCACATTACAAAAAATAGAGTATATTTGGGACATTTTTGGTGCAATAAGAACAATTTGCTTATTTTATTGCTTTTTTAGGCTCCAAGATATTTTCTGTCTTGTTTGATATTACAGTTTCCTTGTCTCTCTTTTGGCAAGTTGTAAGGTAAAATTCTGTCTCTATTGAAGTCAGATTTTGGCTGTATAATTCTGTGGGGTCCAGTTTATGTCCTCTTTGTAGTCCCCTTTTGACTGGTGTTTGTGTAGCAAATTTTTACCAAGGAAGATCCAAACTCATGAATCCAGGGAGTACGTAAGTGAACTCTTCAGTCAGAATTGTTTCATTTGGTCAGGCTGGAGGTTTTATAAATGCAGGGGGGCACCGCTCAGATAGACTTGCAGGCCAGATCAAGCAATAAGGGATAAAGTCAGGTTCCTCCTTTCAAGTATGCAAAGAGAAATTGCATAGGCAATTGTATAGGCAGCATGTGTAGGTCTGTCACATTTGACTTGATTTTTACTTTGTGCTGTTTTCCTTCTGAACGGGGCTGTTTAGAAAACCTCAGTTGAGAACATTGTATAAAGGGTTGTAAAAGGGAAAAGAAAGGGGAATAAAAAAAGTTTTATAAAATGTGAGTTTGATTATAGCATGTTTCACCCCAGCTTTATTAGCTCTGTTTTCCTACTGTTTGTCCAAATTCCCTCTCTGTGAGACTCTTATTTCTAAGTTTACATGACTTTCCATTCCCCTTCTTATTCCTTTTTGTCTTGCTTCTGTTTTCTCCTCCTCCCTGTTTGCCAGTTACTATACTTAGGACAGCTAATTCTTCAGGAATGTGAAATGGCATTCAAAGTCCTGAGCTAATTCACCAAGTGCCACAACTAGCAGGAACATCTGCATGCAAAATGTGTAAATGGAAAGCTCCTGCAGGAAGGATTAGAGATTAGATAGAGGATGGATAAAACCCAAACTACTCAGTCTTGTTTCATCACCGTTTTGAAATACAGACTGTTTAAATTAAGAGGTCTCACGTGTAGGAATGTACACCAGAAAATTAATTAATGTGCTTCTTTATAATGATAACTTAGACGTGATTTTTAATATTATTATTTCAGAATGTGATATATACAAACCAAAAATCACTTCCTTTTAACTTCTCTATATATGTAAAGATAGAAGGTGTGTCAGTTCTCCCAGGTCTCCCAAAATGAATCACTAACTGTGAAGCATAGTAATTAAGCGTACGTTTTGATTTTGGTTTTTTGTGCAAGGAAACAAAATTATGTATATGTATCAGGTCTGTTTGTTTTCAAAAAAATAGCATTTTAAGAAGAAGAAAAAAATTTGCTACTTACAGGAAATGCTGAGGTGTTTAAAAAAAAAAAGTTTAATTTTAAAAGCTAACTTGATAAATCTTTATTCATGTGACTGTTTCTTTGTTCTCATCAATAGCTTCGTTGGAAACACTGTTTGGAAGACTAAGAACAGGCAATGCCAGAACCAACTCTGTAAAGCTCCCATACCTATTGGTCCTGGACTCTGTTTGAAAAGCAGCTTTAATTTGTCCACATACTCAGAACCTGCAGTACTATTACCTCAGAGCTGTTCCATTTCTCTCATCCCTATTTGGATGGATATTAGCATGCATTAAGCCGAGGTGTGAATTTATAGCGAGGTGGCAACACTGTGTTAAATGTCAGTGTGACGCTTTTTGGCTTGCACTAGAGAACACCTTTGCATGCTATGATTTAGCAGAAGTATTTTGGGGGTGCATCTGCACTGCTGGTAAAGATGTGACTGTGTCTACCCTGGACTTACTTTGAACCCCTCTGTACACAGAAGGCCTTGCAGAAACCTCATCACAGGGTGCCACATCAATATTTATTGTGCTGCTCAGATGCATGTATTAGGTAGAGTTGGTAACATCACATCACTTTGCCCAAGATATTTACAATAGTGAAACATTGTGTATAATGAGGATACTGCTGACACAGTAAGTATGGTGGTACGTGGCAGAAGGAATTGGAAAACGCCACATTCAGCTATTTGAAAAAACAGGAGATCAAACCCTGAAATCAAACCTGCAGCATATTTTCGTTTCTATATTTTGCTTTGGAAAAATTTAACTGTTCTCAGAATTAAAGTGGTAAAACCTGAAACTGGTGAGAAAGCTCTGAAATTACATGTAAAAGTGTTCCAGCTAACTACTTCTGGCTCCCAAAAAAGCAAGAAACTAGCAAAATATCATCATTTCTGATTCCAGAAGTTTAGGCTGATCCCTCATATTTTGTCATTCCAGTCACTTGGATGTGGTGGTTAGTCATTCATGTGTTCTGAAACTGAAGTTGCTGATTTTCTGCTTTGGACTCCGTTTAGAACAATCTGAGAGCTGTTGTAACCCCAATTAGCTGTCTACCCTGGAGTGAAGAAAGATCTTGTTATCACAGAGATATGTGGGTATTTTGTGTACCTCTTAAGGTCCCCAGGAAAGTGTTTCCTGTTAGTCAGAATACCCTGTAATTTCCTTTTCTTTGGATTGCTCCTGCATATAAAAAAGAAAAGTTGTTTTAAATGATCCTATGTATGTGCACAGAACTGATTTAAATAATTTTAAACATGTATCATTATATGATATTCTCATTCATGGCAGGTGAACAACTAATCTACTTGATGCAGTGATACTAAATATGCTTCTAAGAATGTGTGTCAGTTACAGTGTCTGTGTTTGAGCTCTTCAATAAGGTTTTAGTTATTTCAAGTCAGTATTTTCTATTGGAATCCCCCAGCTAAGAAATAAAACGAAAAGCCAAGTGTCAACCTTGCATTTCAAGTATGAAGTGGAAACAAACCAAATTGAAAATTTACTAAATGAAATTTGTTCTCTTCTGCCATAATTCAGTTCACATTTGGTTTGTTTGAGAATTCACGTATTCTAATCCTTCCTGATCACATTTCTGAATATCTTAGTTTGCTGCATCCACTAAGGCTGAGTTGTTTGGGTTTTGGTTTTTTGTTTGTTTGTGGGTTTTTTGTTTGTTTTTGGCTTTTCGTTTGTTTGTTTCGTGTTGTGTTTGGGTTTTTTCTGTTGTTATTTTTATTTGCTCTGGGTTTACCTTGCAAGTGGAGGCCTCTCCCTCCTGACAATACCTTCCACCTGAGGGCAGCACAGTCATCAGCTCTGACTAACTTAGTATTTCTTCTCCCAATCCAGTTTCACTTCAGCTCCAGCTCAGGCTTTGTTTTAATCCTCCCCTTTCATTGTTTGCAATAATGAGATATGATCACTCTAACTTTTCAGACCTTTTAACTTCATTTTACCGGCCGCTGCATCCCTTAATTCATGCTACAATACAGATTTGCCTCTCTTGTTCCCTGCACGGTTATAGCGTGACAGCATCTTTCTTCGTCTGATATGAATGTATTAATGGTAGATACAGCATACACAGAATGAGGTGCTAGGAGGGTCTGAATATCAATATGAAAGTATATACTTTTCATTTCATGACATTTCAAATGAAACTTTACCATTCTTTGTACTGTTCTGAGATTAGTTCACTTAAACTGGATGCTGACAGTGCAAGAGGTAACACCTTTCAGCAGGTAAAATATGTTGTTATGGAAAGGATGTATGGCCAGAATGCTGACAACAATTAGCACATGCTACTCATTAACAAATGGAGATTACAACTGAGCTGAAATGGCAAGCTGCCATCAGTGTGATAGTTACGGGGCAGTTTAATTTCTAACGAATGTGAGCACTGGATTAGTAACAATATTCAACAAAATGCTGCCTGCATTCTCTTATGGCTTTCATTACCAAATTGAAAATCTGTGTAGATTTCTGAAAATTACTTTTAAATGTAGCCAATCTCCTCCACTGCAAGGCTTGATTTGCTGGTGAGGGAGTCCTGCTGTGAGATTTTAATGAAAGATCATAGTGCCCCTCCAAGACTGTCAAAGAGCTATGGGCCCTAAAAGACCTGAAATAATCTGTTTTACTTTTAATGGCAGCCATTTTATATTCATTAAGATCAAAATGCAGTTTTGCAGGCAAATTGCAAAGCTGTTCCACTCACAGCTTGAGAACCTGGAGGCCCTACAGCTTTTTATCTTGTTCATAAGCAAATATGCAGTTAATATCTTTTAATATGCTTTGATGCTTGGTACCTTATGACACATTGTACTGGAGGTTAGAGAACTGCATGTTTCTTTGGCAGTGCTAGCAACGAACTAAAGCACAAGTCCTTTTATTTCCATAATGGCAGAAGAAATGAGTCTTTTTTTTTTTTTTTTTTTTTTTTTAATATGAGCTCTGCTCAAATAAATTGTAAAGCACCGTGTAGTATATGTTCAGGGTCTCGTAGAAGGCACATTTTTTTCACTACATTCCATCTGTTGGTGGCTCTTATTATTTAAATTTATACAGCCACATTATTTAAATGTAAACAGCCAAATAAGATAGGATCAAATCATTGGCATCTGGGAACTGTGCTCTTATCCTCTTTGATTGTGATGTTGTGTGCATTATTAATGGAGTTCTAAAGACTGTGATTCCACCTGATATACTGTATGACCTTAACAGTTGTGATTTTATCAGGGTTTCACTGTATGAGAAAATGAAGGTATTTTGCAGCTCATTTATAGCAAGGCTAGTTTGCATTATCGTGTGTCCAGAGTAGTTCTGATCTTTATGCGTGCGTATTTTAAACATAATTTCTGTTCTTGATTGCTGTATTTCTGGTCATGTTACAAACCACATTCCCTCAGATTATTTTCATTGTATTAACTCTACTTTCACACTATATATGTTGGTTTAATTGCATGCTCAGAGTAATACTTTGTCATCTCATCACGAGTGAAGTAAAATTTATCACTTGTGGGCAGAATTCTGTTCTCTCTGAAGCTGTTGCTCGGGATCCAAGATTGCAGAGGTTAGCAAAAGACCCTTGCTGAGAATGGGACAATGGGAAAGGTACTTAAATAAATATCCTATCTTAAGGATGGAAGTATGCAGATATTTGTAATAACCTTTTGCTAAATCTTATTTATGTGATAGAACTCAACTTCTTTCTTTTTCTTTCACTTTTCCTCTTTCTGCTGTCATCCAGTAGAAGGTGCAGAGTGTCTGTCTCACTCCAGAGAGGGAAAGAGACTCAGTTCTTTTTGAACATTCCCATGTTATGAAATTAGAGGCCAAAATATCAACAGTAAGGCTGTTTATTAACAGAATAAAGTGGATGGAACAGAAGAAGGGAGAATAGGGAGGGAGAAGAGGGAGAGAGAAGAGTAAAAGAATTATATTACCACACTCCCCCTAGCCCCCAAGATGGTTTGGGTCTGTGGACAAAGGGTATCACCAGTTTGGCTTGGAGGAGATGCCATCCTTGTTGGCTGTGCTGTCCTTTGTTGGAGGAAGGGAGGGAGAGATCCCAAAGTGCAAGTCCAAGTCTTTCTCGGAGCAGTCTCTTCAGCTCCATGAGTTGCAGCAAGCAGAACTTAGGATATGGAGAGAGGGTTCCTCCTGGCTTGCTGCTTCCAGGCTACATGGAAATGTCTTTTCTCCCGTGTCTTTCATACAGTTTTTCAGTCACAGGTTTTTTAGGTATGTGTCCAAGTGGTGAATCCATTGCCCTTTTCACCATCGTTCATTTCCTGGTTAGCTGATTGGTAGAGATGATCTTGCCTATGCACCTTCCAGAGAGTCGTTATCCAGTGGCATCTTCCCAATACGCATTAGCTATTGTCCCAAAGGTGATCTTATCTTTGTTGATTCACATCAAAAGAGACAAGATTTAGTCTCTTACAGTGTCATAGCCTTTTTTCCTTTTTCAATCAAGAAGATCTACTGAAGATCATATGAAGAAAATTGTCAAGACTGGTTGATTTTTATGGAAGCTATTTCCAATTGTGTTGTCTCAAAAGAAAAAGGGGGGAAAAAAAAAAAAAAAAAGGTGCATTAAGACAGCTCCATCAAGAGGGCAGGCACTCTGTCCCTGGGCCCTCCCAACTTCAGTGCCCTGCAGGCACAGTATAATACTGTATGACATGTTTACAAGTTCTAACATCTTTGTGCAACTGCATAGCTTCCTTGCAGGGCTACAGAACTTGAAGCTTTGTATGTCTGGCAAAGATGAGGGAATTTGATAACCTTCTCTCTTTGGGTCTTAGGGCGAGTTGAATGCATCTGGCCTCCCCAGGCACAATTTAATGGGCTTCTGAAAACACTCAAAAGGCAGCCATAAATGTGTGGATGGGCAGACAGCCAGGGTGACCTGGGGGATGGGGCCAGTTTGATTTTAAGCCAGGTAAGGTCGTGAAGGTCGTGAAGGAATGTTTGAGGACAAAACTGGCTGGGGGAGTGCAGTGAAAGCCTAATGTTTGACTGGAGGAGTGCAGTGAAAGCCTAATGTTTGACTGGAATGTATTTATAGAGCTTGAACCCGACTCTGTAACTCAAGAGCAAAAGCATTCCCACCTGTCCAACTTGAAAAGGGAAATGGAAAATGTAAAGAATATGTAATTAATTTCAATTGCAGACTTCATATATCTTTTGCTTGAGTATACACAATCTTTATTTCCTGCAACAAGTTTAAGATCCAATGCAGGAACTCTATATAAAATAAAATAAAGAACAGCTCAGTCCCTGTGTGTCCCTCCCCCAACCAAAAAACCCCAAAAACAGTTTCCAAAGACCTTTACTGGTTTGAGATTTTGACTTTTGGTCCTCTTTATGAGAAGAATTTTACTGACATAATGCACTTAAAATGGAGCCTCTTCAATCTGATTTCTCCCATTAAGGAAGATTATTGTTTGACACCCAGAGAGAGGTTGCTGTAATGGAAGCTTTAAAAGATAAAGGCTTACATGTTGATTGGTATAATTTGGAAACAGAGTAAATATTGGGGAGAGGGAGGGGAGTTTTCTTTGCTAAATTAGCATAAAGGGGAGAAGTCCTCTTTCTATTTTTACTTAAATCAGAAGTCATGGCTCTTGAGGTTGATCACCTTTATTTTGATTTCCTCTGTGCTACTTACAGGTGAATTAAAAATTTTAGGTAATTGAAACATGCATGCTCAGCCTTTTTAGCCAAAGAGGGGTCACTGTGTTGCACAGCCTGGATTTATTTGAATTTGCCAACAGGCAGATAGAGGTGGTACTGTCAAGCACACTGAAGATACCTACCACGGGACTATATCATGATATGTTGGAGCTATGGATGGATTATTCAAAAGTTTAAGAGCCAATAGCGTTGTATTGATGACAAGAATGGGACCTATTTCCAGGATACAATTTTGACTCATAATGCTGCCCTTTGAATTTAAATCAGTTGTCTGTTATAAATCTGAATATTCTATTCTAAACATAACAGAATTCACTTGCTTTCAGAGAGTGATACCTTGAAGTATAGCAGCAATAAGTGGTATCTTGCAAATTCAACCCACCAAAAAGTTATCAAGAGCTGCCTTGAAGGGCTGACCTGGTTCCCAGTACTGTTCTGAGATAGGAAATTGTGTCAGGTTGGTCATTTGACAGAAACTCTTAAGCTAAAACAAATTTGGAGGTCAGGAGAGAGAATGGTGACAGAAACACCTGTCCTTGGGATCTTATTTAGGAAATGCAACAAGATTTTACTTTAACAGGGTCTTTCAGGCAGAAAAATATGGCAGTAACATGTGTAAAGGAAATTTCAATATGTTTTGACAATAGTGTAATCTAGAGAAAGTGTTATCCCTCTTGTGGAGGTCATCATTCTTAATACACTGTATGTCATCAATTCTCAGGACAACAGGGAAAATGATCTAGTCAATACATATGAAACAGAAATCATGCATAAACATGCTGCCTCACTATAAAGTGGGTGACACCAGTGAAAATTGGATAGCAGGCCTGGATGCAATTTTCCATAACTTCTTATTATTCATAAGATCGTGTGATCTAATAAGCCACACCTCAAATTACTGTCCATTGAAGGTACTCGTGAATGATAGATTCTGACAAATCAGACAGAGAATACATTATGATTAAGATCTGATGCCAGTAGTGCCAGACCATCAGCTGCTGACTTTTTTCATCTGCTTTCTATCAATGAGGTGGTGTTCTTTTTTAAAATGTTGTTTCTAAAATAAAAACCATAAATCCTTAGTTTATAAATGCTTAAAAGGAAGAAATGTCTAAATGATTGTTCTATGTGCCTTGTTCTGAATGCAGCTCTGTTTAACTTTGATCATGGAAGAAAATCACAAGCAGATAAAGAACAATAGGAAGTAAATGTAGAAATGTCAGTTTCAAAATAAAAAAGTGTGACTGTGTTGCTTAAATATTTCCCTGTTACTTTAAAAAGTGTGTTGCTTTGCCTTCAGGGTGCTTAAATGCAAAAATGAAAAAGGAAAAGGGGGAGGGGGGGAAGTCTTTATTTATAGTAATAGAGGGGCTCTAATTAAGAAGACTGACTGCAGGAGGACATTTTTGTGTGTGCTTTTAAATAACTGCCCTGGTCTAGGTCTGTGAAAGGGACTCTGCCCCTTTAATTCATCAAATGCAGAAAAACTGGCGTATCCAGTATCTACAAGCCACATTCCAAAGGGAGATGTTTTCAATTCACTCATTATAGAAAGGTCAGTCAGGTTCAAGTTCAATGTCATGGAAAAGAAGTACTCTCTACAAGGAGTACCACCCACACATGAAAAAGTGGAGGGAGAATTAGATGAACTATGTAACCTAATTTTTTGGGCAAATACAAGAAAATTAGCCCTGTGTGCTATTTGAATTTAAAACCACATATTAACAATTCAGCTCTAGAAGGTGATGGGAACCACAACAAAGTAAACACACTCTCCAAACCACTCGGCTGTAATGATGTTATTAGTATGCATGTTGCTGAGCCCAGATGTAGCCTTTAACAGTCCAAGCTCTTCCAGTGCTTTTTGTTATAATGGCTTCAGACACTTTTCAATGTGGGACACTCAAAGACCAACACTGCAAAGGATGGGATCAGAAGATAATTCACACTGGCGAATGCAACATGACTGTGATGTCCATTGCCACCATGTCCCATTGTCTGCAGCAATAATAGAGGCAGTGTTGGGAGACAACAAAGCACCCATAAAGAAGTATGGATTAAGTATAAGAGAACCTCTGAAGGGCTCAGCTACTGAGCAACCTCCTGGCTGGTGGCAAAACACTTGCCTAGGAAGCGGAAGACTTGAGTCTGAGTTTCTTCCAGGGATCTCACTCACATACACATTCCTGAGCATACTCTTTGTTATGGAGATATCTGATGGTCTTCAGTAGCTTACACTGTTAAACACAGTCCCATCCAATGGTGCAGTGGATCATGATTATGAAGTGCTCTGCCCGATCTAGGTAAAAATTTACATTTTAATACAGTTTCGTAGAAAGAATTGCTGGGGAAATTTTAAAAAGCCTGTGCCATCTTAAAAAGTGTGATTTAAAAATAACAAAGTGACTTTTGACAAATCTTTCAGTGTTTTTACAGCTTTAGTCTCTCATCCTGCACTGTTGTTTCGAAATTTGTACATGCAGCTATGTCACTTTTAGTACAGATCTCTGGAAACAGGAATTTGTAGTGTTTCCTGCTTTTCAAGTAAGCAAGCAAGCAGCGGTAAGGCTGGTGTTGCATTGTGTGATTTAGTGTAGGTTTCCGTAGTGTAGAGGGTATTTTGCAATAAAATTTTAAATTAGGATGAATATATTTACTGCCTGTTGTGAGTCTGCCTTATGAACTGTATGCTTGATATTTGGCAGAATGTGTAAGAACTGATAATTAGGTGTGTGTGTAGGTAGTGACATTTGTTTAAAACAAAGTACTGTAAAACTGAATTCATTTATGCCTCTTACTTTGTTCAGTTGCTCATAGACAAGTAATAAAATACACCAATAGTATCTCTGTTTGCAATAAGCTTTAATTATACAGACACCTGATAAAATGCAGATGAGGTATCTGCTCTCTGTGTATGAGGAGTCTAATAAATAGAACTGGCAGCTCATCTATGTGCATGTATGTGTATGAGTGAGAAAGAGAGTGGGGAAAAAGAGAGGGACTTGCATGCAGTAACAATGGTGTCTTTGAAGGTGGGACTTTCGTGGCTTTATTGGCTGAAATTATCCAATGAAAAGGGTTGGTACCATTGTGAATATGTATGTATATATGTTCCAAGTATGTAGGTAAAGGGAATAATAGACAGGTATAAAATTCTGTTCTTTAATGATCAACCTTAGATTTTTATTTTGATCATTTGATGATCTAGAATGTTCCTAATGTCAGTAAACACAAAAGATTTATATACTTGAGAATGGATTTCAAAATGATGTGGGGAAACATGGACACAGGATACTGTGGTGGTTTGTGTTTTTTTTTTTTCTCTTTAAACTTATAGATCCTGTTCTGTGGTGTTCACAACGCAAGTTTCCTTATCAGGCAGAGTCTAGCTCCCACATTAACATTCTGTGCCCTGGTCAGTAAGAATCCATTTGATCCAGGTGTAGCCTTCTCCTGTTGTGGCTGAATGTTGTGATGTCATGAGTGCACTTTGAAATCTGCAGCAGGGCACTGCTTCTCCTGCATTCTGTAATGATGGCAACTAGATCATATATGAAAGCAAGTCTCAAGGAATGTAAGGTCAGTGAAAAGGTTTAGTTTGATTTCTGCCTCCCTCAACTTTTTGGTTTTCACTGAATTATCCCAGATTTCATAAGAAAACACAAGTTAGTGATCATTAATCCTCTACATACTTTGCTTACCTTTTTTAGGGGATGTTAGGGGCTGGATGAAGTCAGGCCTGCAGTAGAATTGACTGTTTAGTGTCAGATGTTTATTGCAGCAATCTTTCCAAAAGGAAAATATGTATTCTACGTCTGGTGGAAGTAAAAAAATTTCTCCTTAGCTCCATCAGCCTGAAGTCCAGATTATTTGTAAAAGCAGAACATGATATATGACACTCCTGCTGTTTCTTACTTAAGTCATGATAAGTCAGGATAAAGAGGAATTGTTGCTTTAGCAGGTATTATATGTTTACTCTAGTCAGGTCTCACAAACTATCTCCCAGTAGCAGAATGTATGGAGTACGCTCCTGAGAGCATCCTCCAGATTAGCTTCTAAAACGTTCCTGATTCAAGTTATTCATACAGGCACACTATGGAAGTTATTTTGTTGTCCGTGTAGTCCTTACACTATGATGCTGAGTCAAGACAAGCAGTTGGATCCAAGCCAGGAGCATATTAGATAAGTCTTTCTCTCTAACAGTGCATTAAAGGCAAAATTGTTTGTGCCAACATTTATCTGGTCTTTCTATATCTGACTAGTCTGTAGACCCCAGATTTCTGTAGTTCAAGTTCCCAGAATAATGCATAGAAAGTTATGAAAGCTACAGCATTTGGAACTCTCTGCTGCTGCTGAGGGAATTCCAGATTCTCTGTATTTCACATAGTGATTGACAATACTTGGATAGAACTATTCCAGATGCTTGCTACTTTAAGAAGTATGTGTACTCCTATTCATAATGGAGAAAGATATTCTGCCAGCCAGTGTTAGGAAACAATACTTTGGAAGCATCAGGTCTCAAAATTTGGTAGGAATAAAACTTTAACTGCTGAGAAGTATTATAAAAAATGTGGAGAGAGAGAGAGGCCACCATATAATTTTGACAGCATTCAAAATTGCCATCAAATAAAGCACACGGGAGTCATCAGACTTGTGGGTTGTATTCCTCATCAGGTAGATAATGTGTAAGAGGGTAAAAGGACAGTGGCCCCATCATTTGGATTATTTGCTGTGGCATGTACGAGTCATACTGCATGAGGGGAAATAATTTGCGCCCCTTCAGCACTGACTTGCTTTGTTCTCAGCTGCACTCAGCCCTTAAATATTTGTGTTGACCTGATGGCAAGTGAAGATGTGTGGAGAAAGGAGTTCAAGCTGTTGACCTCCCAACACAAGCTTCTGCAACTTGACTCCAGTTGTTTAATATCTATGATCTGTAGTTGAGCCATTCTCTTCCCATTGAGGAGAAATGAAAGATCTTTCACACATGTTACATAAGGGAGCAAGCAAGGTTATCTCAGTGTGGAAATGTAGAGATTCTAACATAGAAATATCATGGTTTCAATCCAAAGTGGGATGAAGGTTTAAATACTGAAATTATGTTATGTACTGTGGTTTGACAGTGCTGGGGAGTATCTGAAGTGTGCTAGTATCAAAGTTCCTGAATAAGGTAAGAAAGGATTGCTAACTTTTGTGCGGCTTTTTGGGAAAATGGTTTGAAGTAAAAGCAGAAGTTCCCACTGAATTTACATAAGGCAGAATGTGTGTGGATAAAGAAGAAAGCCTCTGTTGTTTTGGCTAGCACTTGCAAGAACTGGTGAGCAGTACCTGAGTATTTTTGTACTCCTTGGGGTGACATAGATTTTTAAGTACATATGCATTTTTCATCAGAAGTTTAGAGTTAATAGGATATTGTGCCAGTTGCCAAGGTGTTCAAAGAGGGTTTTTTTGGACAAGAATCTAACAAATAAAATTAAAAAAAAACCAAAAACAAAAACCATCAAAATAAAACCACCAACCCCCAAAAGCTGAAAGCTGGCACAGATACCAAACTTTTGGAAACAATTTTTTTTTTTTCATTTTTTTCCCAGTTGTAGCCTGGGCTGGCCTTTGCCCCTCTCCAACTCCTCCCCTCCTCTGCTGCGGTGGGGCTGTCTCTGTGTTGTTTCCCCTCACCCTTGCTACCGGCTGCCATTTTGTTGCACCCACTTCCGGTGAGGTGCCTCAGGTGAAACCGAGGGGGCGCCATGGCGTGTGGCTGCTGGAACCGGCCGGAACTGGCAGCGCCTGGCAGGGGACAGTTCCCGCCTCCCCAGAGTGCAGCTGACGCCCCAGCACCCACAGACAGCACAAGTGCTGATCGTGGAGGGAGATGAAAATAAAGGTCACAGAAGATTAATGGAAAAGAAACGTGAGGAAAACCAAGGTGAATAACACAAAAATGAGTGACGATTTGCAAAGCTTGAAACCAGCCAAAGGCACTGAATTGTTTATGCAATTGAAAGCGGGTGGGTGGGCAGAGCGGTGAGACATGTGGTGAGCTGCCTGAAACATGAAGGTGAGGAGAAGGTGTTTGATGAAGGAGGCTGGAAAGGTCCAGGGGAAAGGGGGAGAGATCTGCAGAAGAGGCAAGGCAGCAGCAGGTCTCCTTCGAGGAGCCAGGGGCCTGGCCAGTGCACAGAGCCCTTGCTGAGGCATAATGTGACAGGGAAAGCTGCAACCTGGGTAAGTCAACAAAGGCAGACAAGCCAAAGGCACTTGTTATATATGAATTTCAAAGATTAGACATTGGGTTTAGTAACTGTAGTGACAATACATGTATTCCTTGTGTTACCAATGGGAGTAAGGGGGGACTTGGGCCGTTATGTATATTAAGAAAATAAATGTGTGAATTCATAGAAATATCAAATGGTAAGGGTTGGAAGGGACTTCCAGAGATCAAGTCCAAGCCCCTTGCCAAAGCAGGCTCACCTAGGGTAGGTCACACAGGAATACATCCAGATGAGTCTTGAAATTCTCCAGAGAAGGAGACTCCACAACTTGTCAGCCTGTTCCAGTGCTCTATCACCCTTACAGTCTTGAAGTTTTTCCCTCATGTTGAGGTGGAACTTCCTGTGTTCCAATTTTTATCTATTGTGCTTGTCCTATCACAGGACACCCCTGAAAAGACACTAGCACCTTCTTGACACCCACCCACCAGATTTTTGTAGACATTAATAACATCTTCTCTCAGTCTCCTGTGTCTATACACACATGTTGACAATGTCCAGGTAATTCAGAAATTCCTTTCGAGACATCTTAAGTGCAGCATTGAAATCGGTTGGCAATATTAATCAGAAAATGTGTCACTGTGTGGATAATTATCTGAAAACTTCAAACAAAATTATATTTTTACACATGTAGATGTGAGTTTTCTGTACCTTTCTATACAATTAGACACAATACAACTGTATTCTCTTCAAATACCTGAAGCACAAATGTGCCACTCACATCTGTCACAAAAACAGTATGTCACTTGTTATTCCATTGGCTGACTTATGTCATCAGTGTTCTGGTTTTGCTGGTGACCAGCAATTGTGTGTCCTCAGAGACTGACTTTCTGGCTGGCCAGGTCTTATTCAGTTCTCATTTAATGAAGTCTGTATGTGAGAAGGCTGTGAGTCATTTTGTGGTGTGTATTTTTGCTCCACTGTGCCACTATTGTTGGCATTAATGCAAACAGCGGAACTGGGGGTGGGCAGAGAATAAGAAAGACAGCAAATGGAAGAAGGGAGAACTAAAGAAAGCAAACATGCTGGGAGAAAAAGTACGTCTGGGGCAGAGGAAATTTACAAGAAGATTCAGGGAATGTGGCCTGTGTTTGTTGATTTTCCATGGTTCTCTTAGGAATACAAAAGCAGTTAAGACAAATTTTTGGATCTTTCCCCTTTCTCTATGTTCTGCACATTTGTGTCTTATACCTTTATTTTCTGTTTTATTTCTGCCTTAGAAATGAAGGCAGACTTTCAGGGTAAACTTCCCAATTATTTTATATAGGCATATATAATGTTACTCTGTCTTTATGAGGGATCCTGGCCACACGTGTGCACAGGCTGGTGTCAGAGACCCTTCAGTATGGATGGGTTGTGATTGTGCTCTGAGGTGGAGCATTCCGAGTGGGTGCAGGCGGGAGAGGGGGTTTTCAGTGTGTGAAATTGATCTCGTTTCAAGGTAAAATCGATTTCCCCTCTATTGATGCCTACTCTGAGTTTTGACACATTGTTGCTTCCTTCTTGCAGCATTGTTTCCTACAGAATTATCACACTTAAATACCTATTTAGTAACTAAAATACCCAATTTGTTTTTACAGTCCTGGAGTTCAAGTGGCTAAACCTGGTATGTTGCTTCATGGCACAACCAAAAAGCTCTCTGTAGTGAAACTGCATGAGTTCATTACTTGGTTTTTGTGACGTGGTGGTCAGATGTGCTAAAGCATGCTTAAAGCTATATGTAGCTTAGAAACTACTCTTCTTGCCATCATTCTCTGTCATTTCATTCTGCCCCTGTACACTGCACTGGTTAGGCCGCACCTTGAGTACTGTGTCCAGTTCTGGGCCCCTCAGTTTAGGAAGGATGTTGTCTTGCTGGAGCATGTCCAGAGAAGGGCAACGAAGTTGGTGAGGGGTTTGGAACATAAGCCCTGTGAGGAAAGGCTGAGGGAGCTGGAGTTGCTTATCCTGGAGAAGAGGAGACTGAGGGGTGACCTTATTGCTCTCTACAACTACCTGAAGGGAGGTTGTAGCCAGGCAGAGGTTGGTCCCTTCTCCCAGGCAGCCAGTACCAGAACAAGAGGACACAGTCTCAGGCTGTGCCAGGGCAGGTTTAGGCTGGATGTTAGGAAGGAATTCTTCATAGAGAGAGTGACTGCCCATTGGAATTGGCTACCCGTGGAGGTGGTGGAGTCACCTTCATTGGAGGTGTTCAGGAGGAGGCTTGATGGGGTGCTTGGTTGCATGGTTTAGTTGTTTAGGTGGGTTGGATTGGTTGATGGGTTGGACGCGATGATCTTGAAGGTCTCTTTCAACCTGGTGTATTGTATTGTGTTGTATTGTATTGTATTGTATTGCATTGTATTCTTCTTGTGAATTTGGATGTGAAAACTTCCTCAAGACGTCTGTCTCGATCCAGAGAGGGAAAGAGATTCAGGTTTTTAATGAATATTCCCGTGTTGTGAAATTAGAGGAACAAATGAGGCCAAAATATCAACAGCTAGACTATTTATTACATAAATACAGTGGACAGATCAGAAGGGGAGAGAGAGAGAATAGGGAGAGAGAGAAGAGAGGGAGAAGAGGGAAAGACTTATATTACCACACCCCTCACCCCCAAGACAGTTTGAGTCTGTGGAGGATAGGTGCTGCAGGAGATGTTGGGTCTGTAGAGAAACGGTGCTGCAGGAGATGTTGGGTCTGTAGAGGAAAGGTGCTGAGGCTTTGGCTGTAAAAGGGATGAGGTCCTCTGAGCAGCTTCTTCAGCTCCATGAGTTGCAGCAGGCAGAACTTAGGGCATGGAGAGTCCAAGATCCATTGTGTTGGCCCCGTGATGTTTCCAGCATGTGGTGCCATCTGCTTTCTTCTGCATTTTCCTTCTCCAATTTTCTTCTACTAAGCCAGTAGTTGCTCCAGTCTTTTATACAGTTTTTTAGCCCTTAGGCAAATGTCCAGGTATCATTCCCCAGGAAATCTTTCTGTGTACTCAGGTGAGTTTGGGCAGCCACTGGATAGAGGGGGAAGGCCTCCGCCTCCTCCTGCTCCATCTGCCTACCCACACACTCTTTTCACATCAAGAAACAGGTGGTGAATCCATTGTCTTTTCTTGGGGTATCTGATGGCTGGAAATGATCTTGTCCTGAAGATGTGAATGCTGGGCCCTTGGGCCATTGTTGTAGGCCAGCTGCAGTCCAGTGAGCAATGTTATCTTTGCACCTTCCAAGAGTCCTTCCTAGTGGCTCTGCCCAAAGCACATCAGCTATTGTCTGTACAAGCAGCAAGTGATTTTATCTTTGTTGAGTCACACCAGGAGAGACAAGCTTTAGTCTCTCACAAGGTCTCAGTAATTTCAACCTGCATCCCAAAAGAGGAAGCTCTCTGGTGTACTGAATGGTTCTAGACTTCAGTTTACTGTCTGATTCTGTACTGTAATGGATGTTAACATCATGTCCACAGCTACACTCTATGTAGTATTTGCATCGTGCTTTCCATCATTTAAAGAGCAGCAGCTGCTAATATAATGCTTCACAAGTTTCTCCTGAAAATGAAGTGCACTTGCAGATGATGGCCTTTCAAGTTGAATTCAGCCCATAAAATTTGTGGAGAATATTTTGTACAAGCATGGCTTTGAAGCAAAGGCTTGGGTCTAAGCACCTTTCCTGAAATCTAGAGTTGAAATCACATTGGTGGCCATTGTATTTGTGCTAGGTATAGCTACTATCCAGTAACAGGACTGCTGAATGTTTTGGCCATTGTTGCTCATTGGCTTAAATTGTTTCAAGGAAGTGGAAACCCATTAAAACCCCTTGACCAAACAGCATTTTTTTTTCCCCTGTATAAAAGTAGCTTTATACCTGTTGCTAAGATGTAGCTAGTATATTTTTTGAAATCTGTAGTTTTCTTAATGTGTGAAGCTTTTACAGGAATGACTGTGTTTTGCCACTCAGTATTGTGAAACAAGGAGAGACAGAAGTGTTCACCTTTTCTTTACACCTCTGAAGTACCCAAAGCACATGCATAGTTCAATGTCATGTAAGAGAACCAGGGATGACTTCTCCACAGAAGTCAACAGAACTTGTGCCATTGACTTTACAGATCCAGTGTTTCACCCAAGAATGCTGTCTAGTGATTTTTAGTATTGATGTTCTGTGACAAAACTTACACTTCCTTTTTATAGAAACACGCTTCTTCCAGTGATGGACATGACCCAGCAGTTTAAGTGGCTTGACTATATCAATTTATTCAAAAAGGAAAACTTTAAAAAGGTAGTCTATGTGTTAGTGCCTTAGCTGAAAGCTTGTCATACTGTCTCCTTTCTTCATTCTGCCACCTTTTAAAGTGATGTTCTGGGGAGATGATCTGTAATAAATAAAGCACAAAGAAGCCTGTGTTCAGAGACTGTATTTGTTTAGTGAACCTCAGAATTTCTGAGATAAAAGTTACAAATGTTTATTTTAACAATGACATGAGAAGGGAAGGTTTTCTGAGGAGCAGTTTTGGTACAGCCAGATCATAATGATATTAAACAAGTTACATCTACAGATATCTGTTGTCAAGTGAAAATAAGATGCGGTGAACTCAGAAGAGTTCCAGAAAATCGAGTTATGTTTCAGCAGAGCATAATTTGTTTGAAGAAATGGTGACTAGTTGCATGCAATTATCTGTGGTTTTGGTGTGTTGGTTGTTTTTATTTTCTGTTGTTTTTGTTGGGGTTTGGTTGTTCATTGTTTGTGTTTTGGGGTGGGGTTTTTTTAGGAGGGAGAGACAAGAAGAACAACAAATCTAAACATTTCTTGCTTTATTGTGTGTCCTGTTTATTTGTTGCCGGTTTGGTTTCAATTAAAACTTCCAAATGACCAAATGAAAAACAATTATAAGACCTATCAAAATCTCTCTGAACTTTCAATTTTGGTAGGAAGTCACTTACTGTGATAAGAGGAAATCTTTAAAATGCAGCCTTTTTAGTTGCTTAAAGTTGAATTTATGTGATCCTTTGGAAGTTGCTGTGTATGCCTAGAGAAGGAAGGCTGAGGTCAAGCATTCACACTGAAGAGTATCCCAACCTTTTTTTTCTGTGAAGGCACATCCTCTTCCCTTGTTTCTCCAAACCAAAACTGAATTTTTGTAAAATTCAGATGGTTTAGACATAGTCTTACTTGCATTTATTTATGTATAATGATTTTTAAATGTTTTATTATTATTAATAGGAGGGTTTTCTTACGACTTTTCCTTAGAATGGCTTTGAGATGCCTTCTTACAAGATTGTTGACTATTTTTAAACAGTGGAATGTGAAAGGAGGGAATAGAAACACCCACAATGTCTTTTTTTGTGTGATTTGGGCTCTGAATAGATGCCTTCTTTCTTCTTGATCTGTGGCTGCAAGCAAGTAAGTGCAGGATATTCATCCTGAGCACATAAACACTGGTGCCTATCTGAGCTAGCAGAGCTGCAAGGCTTCCAGTTGACCTGAGGGACCTAGTGGCTGTATGTTGAAGACTGTAGTTATGCCCCATAGTTGTAATATAATCTTGAGGAACAGCCAGGGGACTTAATGCAGCCAGCATTAACTGTCATGTAATTTCGTCACTGTACGGTGATGAAATCTTGGCAAAAGCAAGGAGATAACAAGAAGGATACGCTGCCAGTGCTGTGCAGGAAGAGAGAGGCTTGTGCAAGGGAACGTAAATAATTTTGTGTCTGAGGACTACTCAACATCTGCAGGATTTCCCTGTGTTTTTTATAATTTCTGCAGGCTGCTTGCTCAGCAAAAAATGCCATGTCCCTGTTGACAAAGGGTGAGATTTTCTTCTGTAACTTCAGGTACTTCAGTGGTGCCTGAAGTAAGAATACAGTCCGAGTCAGCTCTGTCCTTTATCAGTATGAAATGGCAAAAGGCAGTTCAAGCTTTGCAAGGAGCCTGTTTCTGCTAATTATGTATGGCCCAGTGTGACCTGATTCCATACTAGGGCACTCTATGGGATAGCACAGGCCTTTCAGTCCCTTTGTCCACTGAAATTCATTTGAGTTTGGGTGAGATTATCCTCTATCACAAACTGGAAATTTAGAAACAGGAGGAGAGAAAGTATAATATAGTCATGTAGCTAATGTGTTACAGAAAGGACATAGTGAGAGACTTATGTGTTATTTAGTTGTACAGCTAGGTCTTGCTTTCAGACAGCAGAAGTTTCCAAAGCTCAGCATCTTGGAAATTTAGGTATAATGTATAATTGCATCCAACATTCAACACTAGTTAAGTGGTCTGATGACTCAAACGGTACATGCAAGCTGTAAAAGGAGACTGTGTGGAAGCTGTCTGAAATAAAGGGCTTGACATGCAGGGTTATATTTCAAGGAATTTTTAAAGGCTATCATTTATTGAATTGTTTATTAAATGTATGCATTTAATTGAATTTCTGTGTAGAATACACACACACATATTTATCCTCTGGAGAAGTGATTCCAAAATTAGTAATGACAAATGAATATATTCAGAAGCCCAGAAGCCGAGTCCAAAAGACTTACAGATACTGTTTTTCTTGGATGGATGTTAAAAACCTTTACATTTTGAGAGGATTCCTATGAGAAAGCACCTTTAAACTGAGAAAGGTCAATTTCTTTGACAGCCAAGACAGGAGATTTCAGAGGGGTTATTGTGATCCAAAACCTGAATTATGTATGTCAGTCCTTAGAGTGTACCTTTTAAAGTGGGAGTGACTAGGGCTGGAAAGCTGGTGGGATGGTGGCTGTTCATTTCCAAATACAAGTAGGATATTGCATTTAAAACCTATGCTGGAAAAATGGTAAGGTTACAAAGTTAAGTGCTCTGAAGGCAAGAAATGCTCCAGTTAGTGTTTCTGAAACCTCCAAGTTATTCAGTGGACACGTTCAAATGCCTGTATCAACAGAGGTGGGGATCCCAATGCCCACAGGCATATGTGCCATTTTACTTTTGATTCAGAGCAAATGAGGCAAGGATGTAGTTAGAAGGAATGCCATGGATATTTGCCCATGCTCTCACTTTAAGTTAGTTCTTCTAGGGATTGCTTAGTGCAGTGATGGCAGCACAGAGACCTTTCTGGTCACCAAAATATATTGAATGTTGAGGGCCAGAAAGGGCAGTAGGGAAGACGGAGACTTACTTCTTCCTGTCTTGGAACCTAGTCACAGACGGAGATGAGCCTGATAGAGCACTGCCATTTTGCACTGCCTTGGCAGCTGTAGACTGGATCATCCACAGAGCAGGCTGAATCATCAGGGAAACGTTTTGGTGACAAACCTAAGGCTCTATTGCATAGGAGTTGTTTGGTTGTTTTGTTTTATGGAGGGGGTGTGGTTGTTTGTTTTTTCTATTTTCTTTATTTCCCTTAGGAACAAGAAAACACAGAAGTCTGATCGCACAATGACTTCCCTTCCAAAATTGAAGTTACTCTTTCAGAGCATGAAGGCATCTTTCTGAGTGAAGGGCAGGTGGGGTTTGGGGGAGTTTTTTTTAATTTTATTTGTAAGTTTAACATTTTTTCTTTAATGTAATTTGAGAAATGGCACTATTGTTTTTGTCTAAACTTTACCAAACAACTATTTTTGAGGACATTTTAGCCCAAATCATTAAAGTTTTGCAAAACTGTAAGCACCTTTAGAGTCCTGCAGGAGAAAGTGACAAACTAAACTGGAACTGTTGCATTACTCATTTGTTCCACTGCAATTACAAAGTTTGCATGTAAATGTTATAGGACATGTTCTACTTTGAATTGTGGTTGTGCCCCTTTTCATGCTGAATCTATTGTTTATTTATACCCTACTCTGATTAAGAAATTACTCTCTGGCTGCTGGAATGACAGTGAGTGAAGACCTTAGTAAATTTTCACACTCTCCAGAATCCTTGGTCTATTGTTATGTCAGTATTCAGATCATAAGAAATGGAGTTTCAGCTAGAGTTACAGCCAACTATTTTCCAAAGGTTTCTAAAGCTAGAAAGCAAGTCTCACCAAATTCATGAGCTCAATATTCTTCACCCGTCAGTCAACAGAGATGAAAAAAATCACATCCTTGAATCAAACTATTTTCTTTCCATCTTCCTCATTGACTGATTATTTTGAAAGTTTTCATTGTGAATGCATTGGACAGGGCACTTCCAAATTTTCCACCACTTCTGTCTGTCTTCTAAGAAGGAAATCACTTTGTTGGAGAAAACAGAACAAAATGTGAAAGGTATGCTTTTACTTCAAATACAGATTTGCTAAAATCAGCTAAGATCTTGACTTTTTTTGAAAGAGTTGCATAAATTTGGAGCAAGTGTGTCTATGGTAGATTAGTGGGAAAGCTAAAGACATATTTTATTCTTCAAAACAGCAAATATACTATTGTACTGAGTAATTTTCTTCTTGATTCAAAACAAACAAAACCAGCCCAAACCCTCCAGAAACCTAATGTAAGATTTCCTTGCAAGTAGCACAGTAAAATCTTAATGGCTTATTTCCTATGGTTTCCTTTCATAATGCAGGAGACAACAGAAATAAAACCTTGACAATAAATTATACCTCTGACTCACCATGAACACAGATTGTCTCTTGAAATGTTAAAATTCAGCTGATCTGTTAAATAATAGTTTTTATGAGGTGAACTTCTGTTTGTGCTGTTGGAGTTCTTTCATACCAGTATTCATTATAAAGCTTTGGTAAGGTATTTTCTAGGAAAAATGAGAACTTCTATGTTATTAAGTACAAAACTCCCTCCTCATACTCTATTATTGTGGTTTAGATTCCATCCCCCCTCAAGATGAAAGATCTTAGGCCTAGCATAATGATTTTACTTGTCATTTCTGTCACATTGAGACCAAAAGAGGATGCGATTTTGTGAACTGCTATTGGTAATCAAAGTGGATAAGACTCTTTTTCCATGGGATTTTTTATTTGGGTATTTAATCCTATATTGAGTGAGAGGGAACACTGGAGGAGGGTTTCTTTCAATAATATTTTTGCTCCCTCTAGATGTGTTGAGGTCAGAATATTCTAGTTGTAGTCCTTATGGCTGTAAAAGATCCATGAACTTTGAACAGAAAAGTCTCATGGGGGTTAGTGCAGAAATATAAATGGCAGAAGTTAAAGGGGTTGATTGTCTTTGCAGGAAATATATATACTTTTTGGAACACTGGAGTGAAAGTAAAGACAAATGAACATCCTTATGGTGTAATCACCACATTGAAAAATCAGGTGACTTTACTACTCAAACTCCCTGTTAGCTCAGTGAGTTTTTATGTTCTTTATATCTTCGTTGGTGGATGAGTCAATGTTTAAATGCTCATTTGTCATTTACTATATAAAGGAAAGCTATTACCTGAAACTCATTTTTACAGTTTCAGGCAAACTGAAATAATCATTTTCAAGGACCTAAAGCTGTTTCTTGAAGAATGTCATCATTTTCTCCCTATTTTACTTACCACTTACACTAGTATATGAGTTGCCTTCAAAGCTGTACCTTGCAAAACTTGGCTGAAGATATTGCCAGCCACCATACCTGTACAAACTAGGCTAAAGAAAGTTTCAACAAACTACATTCATCTTGCAGACAGGACAAAAGAACAGCTTTAAAGGTGCAGCTCACACTGAACCTTTGTGATGCTCGCTCAGTGCTAGCCTGTAAAATGCCTCGCCCTGCAGGCTGAGCAGCCCAGTTGGCCCACAGGAAATATTTCAAGAGTTTGGGGTAACGTTGCTACTCTGACATGGAATCACATTTCCTTGTGCCCATCAGGAGGGGAGCTGATGAGAGATTGCTACTCTCTGAATTTCTTCTAATGATAAGAATATCTCTGAGTAAAGGAACTGTCTATCTGAAGTGGTAGAGGAGTTGTCTTCATTCTGCATCATAATTTGATTGACGTGATTAGATCATGTTTCATATAATTTTTGTCTATGTGTCGTCTTCTCCATTCTCAGTCTATGTTTGTAGCTTCTGTGAATATCTACATGCAGAACTTTCTACCCTCTGATGTTTCTTAGGACTTGTGTTCTGAGATATACCAGTACTAAGAATTTTCTGTTACTAATAGGGAAAAGAATAGCATAGCATAGCATAGAATAGAATAGAATAGTATAGAATAGAATAGAATAAACCAGGTTGTAAGAGACCTTCAAGATCATCATGTCCAACCTATCATCCGACCCACCTAATCAACTAAACCATGCACAACTTACTGCTTCTAATTGCAAGAGGATATTCTTTCAGTGTCATTGCCTTGCACTGGGGCTGTACCTTTTCATATACTGGGCCTACACAGGAAAAAAAAAAAAAGCAGTGTAGACAATACTGTACATTTACTTTTGATAGTTTAACCTCATAATCTTAATTTAATTTTAATTTTCTCAGTTCCCCTATGCTTTGCCACCCCTTTGTGCCTCATTCTTTATTTCACCAAATGGCTGAAACAGGCAAATTAAGTGATTTTCTGAGGCAACCAAGTGGTGAGACCAACAGCAGTGTCTCTACAGGAAATTATACCAGTCGTATGATTGTGGATCACTAGGGGTTTTGCTGTTCACTTGCAGTCACAGGCATGATGCCTTTGACATAAACTCACATTATGCTGCCTCTGTATATTCTGTGTCTCCTCATGTGCCGGTGAATAGACTTTGTCTTATATTTGCTGCTATAAAGGAGAGGTCCACTACATGCAGAAGGCCTGTTCTTCCCTTAATCCCATTTTAAATCCAGGTTGGTACTGGATTATAGGTGATAACTTACAATAGCATCTAATTGTTACAGTTATCTTATTAGGATGACACATGACATGACAAAAATGTTACATATGCTCTTTTAAACTAACCCATATCTGCTGCATGTCTCATGATTTGTGAGCACCAGAGAACTGTGGTTTACATAAGTCCTTGCACTTTCATTTTATAAATATCCATAGGTAATTTTTTAAGTCCAATGTACTTTTTACAGTGTAGTATTTTGAGTCTAGTATGGTGAGAATGGAGAAGGAATCCATGAAGACTACACCAAAAAGGCATTGATTTAACATTCTTGTTCTCTCTTTTCTTTTTCATCTTTCTTGCTTCCCCTCCTTTTTCTGATTCTCTGGAGGTGATGCTGACAGGATGGGAAAGGCAAGACTGACCTTAAAAGTAACATTAGGCAGTTAGTACCACTCAAGAAGTGTTCAGAACTTAGTAGGATTGGTTCTCTACACATCTGCCCTTGAAAAAAAAGTCAAAGGTAGACTAATTTTGCCTTGCAAAACTTCTGCCTGACTTATAGTTGATTTCAACTATTCTACCTCCTTTTCAGGAAACATGTACTGTTTGCATGGGTCATCTGCTTGCACAGAAACAGGTTTCAGTACTGTGCTTTGACTCCAAGTGTATCATTGTTTGAATTCACAATTAACCTTTGCCAGAGCTCTTTGTATCTAGGGACTTAATGTTTTCAGCATCAAAAAATTATATTGCTCAGAGACAAAGGGACATTGTCATAAAGTCTTTTTGGAACAGGGAAAAGAAAAAAAAAAGGTGGTTTTTGGTGGTTTTTTTTTTCCGACTTGAGAAGAAATCAGAAGTGTTTGGTGTCCAGAAAGTTCTTTAGGTAGGTATATCAATTGCCTGGTAACATCTCAAAAGACATGTATCTGCACACAAATAGTAGTCAAAGGTATTTCCACTACTTCTCTATTCTGTAAAGGTCACACAGCATAAATTCTGTTCTCATCACTGAAAAAACCCAATCGACTAGTATGAATACTAGCTTTTATGTGCACACTTTCATATGGGCCACCAGATAATAATTAAATTAAGGCTTGTGGCTCTCCCTAAGGTTGATCTTGTGAATATCTAAAGATCTGATTGATCAGAGAAGTTCAGGTTAACTGTAAAATTGATCAAAAAGCAAGCTAAGAATAACAGCTCAGCTGAGCAGTACTGCTGAGTGATAAACCAACTGCTAGAGAATGTGACTGGAATGATGCTGTAAAAGCCTGTTTTCATTTCAATGTATTTAACATGGGACTGTCATTTAATTGTGTTTTAATTGTTTCTATTTGACAAAGAGAGCTGAACACTGACATGTCACATGCATCTGTATCTGTTGCATAGTGAGAGAAGGATATAAAATGTGATCAAAAAGCACCTGAGTCTTTGTTACTAATTGGACACATTGCTCACTGGTTTTGTTCTATGGAGTATACTGGGCTTTCAAGTTAAGTGGGTGACTATGTGACTTTTTGCGGTAATAAGTGGTTCCCACTCATAGAGTTAGTCTCAATCTAGGAACCTTTCCTCCATGGGCAGTTTCTGTCCAGTACTGAGCACAAGCAACTCCCTTCAAAATTAAAATCAGCTGTTGGAGTAAACACATGGAGATTTCTTTGATGGGACAGCCATAGCAGCCCTTCAGTTAATAATGTGAGTCATCCTTCTTAAAGGTGTAAGCAAGGAATGATGGCTCCAACCAGTAACTTTGAGACTAATTTTTGAGTCTATGTGTACCATTTTCCCAATGGGATACCCAGGCTCTGACTTATTCTCTAGAATAGTGTAGAACACACACCAAGTGTCTTCCAAAAATCTGAGAAGAAAATACTTTTCTTGGGTAAGAATCACACCAGGTATTGGACTACTTTATGTGACTGTAGCCCTAGGATCACAGATTTTCATAATTTCATTGGACTTTTGTGTTCATTTTCTGAGATAAAAAGTGCTAAGCTTCACTTTGAAAATTCCTGCATGTAAATTCCATCTCTCTTTGTGATTTTCAGTGAACTTGATTTTTGTATATACTGCAAATTAGCTGGACTGGTTAAAGTAGGTCCAAGATTTTATTCAAAATAGGACCTGAGTGAATATTTAGAAAATCTTTATTTGCTGTTTCAAGCTTTTAAGTAAATCTTAAAGTGAAAATTTTATATTGCTAGTTAAAAAAACTCCCCACACTCTACTGAAAACAAATTCAGAAACCACTGTACTATTGAAGCAAGACATATCACATCTTGATGGACAGCACTATCACATTGTGTTGGATCCTTTCCCTTTATTCTGTGGATTGTCAGGCTAAAATCTAGCCTTTATTTTCAAAGAGAAATGGGGGGATAACTGTATTTGTGTATGTTGTCTTTACTGGATCTACATATGTAGAAAACTAACTTCAAGATCATTCCCCTGTTCTGCAAAAGCATAAACTACTGCAGCATGCAATTTGTCCAGTGGCTATAGAAGAAACATTGAGATAGTGAAGCATTTGTCAGAACTGGTCTTTTGTGTTGCCTTGCAGAACCATGTTGTCTTATAAGGATATTTATACAGTACAGGGCTACTGTATAATACCTGGTATATATTCTCTGTGCAATGCCAAAAATGTAAGATGCTATGCTCTTTAGTTTTAAAAATGTCAGAAATGGAAATTCATGCTATTTGACACTGCAATAATTTGCTGAGAGATGTCTGAATATGTAGCCTTTTCTCTGATTTTGCACAACAGTGTGGGCTGTAATATTGCAGTAATTACCCAGTGAAGTCATAATTGAAGGATAAAATTGAATTTAGGGTCTACATAATTTAAACAGGGCCAGATTTTACCAAGTATGACACATTTATGGTGTCTGCTATGTGCCTTATAAAACATACTAAATTTTGAGCCGATAACTCAAATGGCTCCTGAGGTATACACTTGTGAAAAGTCACAATTTTGCATTGTGCTGAAAAGCCACCTTACAATACAGTGACTACCATAGCTCTTTAATATCCAGCAGAGTTCTCCTGCTGTGCTTTGTCAGTCGGTAGCAACATCCAAGTCTTCTTGTAAAAGTAATTCACACTTTTTTCACAACACTGTTGCTTTAATTACCACTGAACTCTGCTGTTGCTCAGACAGGCCTAGCAGGACCAAGAGAGGGTCAGCGCTGCAGTCACTGCAAAAGAAGCAAATGGCTTTTTTTCTTACTTTATTATTAACAAACCATCTTTGATTGAAATGCTCCTAGCTTCTGAGACTCAGTCTTGGCTCTGTGCTCTCTCGAGCTATTTGTTATCAAAGTAGACCATGGATGTCAATCTGGAAAAACATCAGAAATAATACCTAAAATCCTAGTCAGAAAACTTCATGTGAAGGCAAGCCTTAGATATCTTTTGCATGCAAACAGCTGATCAGATTTATCGTATATACACACTGAATTTGTGATGGAAACAAACTAACTCACTAACATACTGTACATTTTGTGTGTGTGAAAAGTATTGCTATCCAGTTGTTTATAATTCTTTTTTTCCTCCTTTGTATTTATTCAATTTGTTATCTCTTGTTAAAGCCAAAGACATTCACAGAAACAAGTGAAATATGCTGAAAGACAAAGATTGCATTTAAAATTATAAAATACTGCTTTTGTGGCTTTGTCT
Source organism: Picus viridis (assembly GCA_033816785.1). Taxonomy (NCBI): domain Eukaryota; kingdom Metazoa; phylum Chordata; class Aves; order Piciformes; family Picidae; genus Picus; species Picus viridis. Next base: position 30,340,685 of record CM066576.1, read on the forward strand.
TATAAAATATTTCGTATTTATATATCATCTTTCACACTAAAGAACTCTAAAATGACCTTTTAGTAGCACAAACTTAATTTTCCAACTTGGGTTCAAGTGTGTTTGTCTCACTACTTACCTTAGAAGGTCAGGTTTGAAAACAATCCTGTTCTTTATGCCCCTGTATGTGGGAATCAGTTCACCGCGGGAGAAATGCAGTGCTTTCAGCATGGCAGTATTCTTCGTAAACTGTGACATTACAACATTTTATAGAAGGATGTGAGTGTGACTTCTGTATTCCAGGGAAACTGCAAAGGGAATTTTAGAGCTGAAACTGAGTTAGTTAACATTAAATCCAGTACAGCCTACCAGCCTTAACACTTATTAAAATATACCCTATGATCTGTGAATATGATTATGGATCAGCCCTCTGTTTAATATCTCACCTAAAAGATGATACTGCAAACTGATACCACACCACTTAACACCACAGTAATGCACTGATTCCTTTCTGGTTTGGAAGAAATGGCACCTGTTGGATGAATATTCAGTTAATTAATTAGCAGTAGTATCTACTGAAATACACTAGGTTTGTCTTGGACTTTCACAATCCAACAGTCTGAATATTCTTAAGGTCCGAATGTAACAAGATTAAGTCTGACGAGGTAAGCTATCATCTGTGAAATGCTCAATAAAACCTCATCCTGATCAAGACTGTTCTTTTTAGTTGTTTGTCAGCCTTGCAAGTCTTTAACTACAGCATTAACAGAAAACACCTGAGAAATTTGAAAATAACTGCCCCTAGTTACTCCAAATATTTTCTCATTCTGTAGCATCTGGAATCAAGAGGGCTAGAAAGCAGATGTCTGAAAAAAACAAGTGTGAGCAATGAAATGCAATTTCAACATGGTTTTAGCAAGAAGAAGAAAAACTTGGAGCAGCCAATTAACAGGGCATTAGGAAGGTCTTTATGAAAACACCATGCTGGTTGGGCTGTTGTGCATGAGAAGCTTCTGATTGTTACTTATGGTCATTTCTTAGTAAAACTTGGGAAGATGGTCTCCCAAGAGTTTCTACATGGGATGGATAGAATTTTGATTTTCTTAAAAATCAGCTGCACTTCAGGGACAGGAATCACTTCAGCCAATGTTGAGTTCTTTAAAGTCTCCATTCTCAATATTGGGAAATGCATGCCAGGAGGGCTTTGGCTTCAATGTGTTCTTGTAGCCAAGAAGGCCAGTGGTATTCTGGGGTGCATAGAGTGTGGCCATCAGGTTGAGGGAGGTTCTCCTCCTACTCTGCTCTGCCTTGGTACAACCACATCTGCAGCACTGTGTCCAGATATAGGCTCCTCTATTGAAGAGAAACAGGTAACTGCTGGATAGAGTACAACAAAGAGCCACAAAGATGATGAGTGGACTGGAGCATCTCTCTGACAAGGAGAGGCTGAAATATCTGTCTCTCTTTAACCTGGAAAAGAATGAGAGGGGATATTATAAATGCTTATCAATATCTAAAGAGTGGCGGTCAAGAGGATGGGGATCAGCTATTTTCAGTGGTGGCCAGGGATAGGACTAAAAGCAAGGGATACAACATAGAATGCAAGGGGTTTCACTTGAACTCAAGGAGAAACTGCTTTACATTGAGGTTGCGCATCCCAGAGGGGTTGTGGAGTCCTTTCTCTGGAGAAGGCTACAGTCCTGTGTGACCTGATCTAGGTGAACCAGCTTTAGAAGGGAGGTTGGACTAGGTGATACCCAGAGGTCCGTTTCACCCCTACTATTTTGTGATTCTGCCCAAAGAAAACTACATAATACTGCACAGTAAATAAAGCAGCTGAAATGAGGCATGTTCGACATACACACTTGTCATGACCTGGACACGTGGTTGTTTATATCAAGAGTAACCATGAAAAAAGGTAGAGAGTTTTCTTTCTTCATAACCTGCTTCTATCAGATTCATTCAGAAGTACCATTCTCACTTCTCTATTTCCTTTTCTGTAATCGTGTAGCTGACTATTTGCTCTGCAAAAGGATAGTTAAAAGATTTGTACTAAGGATAGTTAAAGATTTGTACTAAGTACTAATCTTAGTACAAATCTTAGTTTTGTGTTAACTAAATAAAAGTCCTCAGTCTTTTAACAATTCATGCAGTACTAAACCCAGCACATATCATATACAACAGCTTGTGCGGTTCTTTCAAGAATATCCCTGCCCTAGCATGGGTAAATGTTTGCTAGAACCTGAATATGACAATGCTGTTATTTGTTGCTCTCTGGCCTGAGAGTATCTGTAAGCTTTAGCTGCAAGGGATACATCTAAAGCTGTAGCTACCTCTACCATGAATCCTGTAAAAAGTCCTAGTTTTTCTTCCCCAGATGCTTAGATGCTGCCTGTCCTTCCTGCCCTCATATGCTTGGATGCTAAATATGCTAAAAACTAGATGTGCACCTTGCAGGTTCCAGTGGATCAAATCAGAAGTTATTGAGGTGGGAGGGACAGGAACAGAAAATGAAGATCCTATATTTGAAGAATTAGAAAATAATGAAAAATAAGAGCATGTAATCTTCAAGTGTTTAAAAAAACAGCAGTTATTTGTTATGCCCTGGAATCCTGCAGTCGATTCCCACAAAGATGATGCCTCTTTTGTCAACATTAGAATGTATAAAAAAAACAAACCAAAACAACAATCAAAACCCAACAAAACCAAACCCCACTAAAAACCCAACCCAACCAACCAAAAAAAGCCCCAAACAAAAGAGAGAGTCTAAAATAACATAAACTAAACAGAAAATCAAATGACTGCAGACTAAGAGAAGTTAGTGAACCTATTTTTTTGGGTGGGGGAGGTGGGGTTCACTTAAAGTGCTGCTGCCTGTACTCCAAGACAGCAAAATGAAAAGAATTGGCAGCAATCATATGTTTTCATCTGTGGTACAATACAAATAACAGATTACAATAAGGATGTGTAAATGCCCTAGTTGCAAAGCATCTCTTTTCGTCAGGAAAATAACTCCAAGTTTTAATATCAGAGTACTGCTAAAAGCTTCTGGCCTTGCTGTACGTTTAGCATCTAAGGAAGTATCTAGTGTGCTGCTGAAAAGCTCATACCTGCCGTTCCTCTAGAAGGTACTAACCTGCATTTGTTTGAAGAGCTGCAGCCAGAAGAAGGCAGGGTGTTGTTCTGTAAATGGTACATAGGCCCATTATGTTCTCTTACATTGCAGGACCTGTATTACAGTCTAACATTTCCAGTTGCACCGAAGAAAGAACCAATGTTTTAAGTGACAGCATTTAGAGCTCAGAAGAATTTAGACCAAGTATAACATAGGTTGGTCATAAACATCACTCACTCTGTGCCAGGTGGTTTGATGAGTATAGAACAAATTAGAATTTGCAGCCTCTTTTTATTTGAGATTAATCAAATCTGAAGCAGCATGAAATTACTGGATCTGAGGTAATAGGTTAGATTGTAAAGACTGATACTGCTAGTTTTTATATTAAAAATTAATGTGAAGTACATATTCATGCTGAAATAGCCTATACTTATTTCTTAAAAACTTAATTGCATCCCTTTCGAATTGGAGACAAATACTTGTTGACAAACTTTATTTTAAACTGAAGTTACAAAAGCAAGTTGGGAAAATGAAAGAGTCCAGACTTCAGCAACCTATGTAAGACTGGCAATGAATTAATCTGCATCCCTAAAAGATCTCTGTAGGCTTCATCCTGACCATCTGACTGTATTGCATGACAACTCCATTTGCTAGCCATACCAAACAAACACAGAAATACCTCACCCTTTTCAGATTAAAGATAGCGTTACAGCTTGAGAAAAAGCTTCCCAGTATGGGGACATGACAACTATGAAAAACTATAATTTAGGACACAGAGGATTCTCTTTATGCTTTTATGTGGAATTTCACTTTAATGTGATGTAAATGACAGTAAGAAATACATTCACAGAATGTTAAAGCCTTCCCATTAAAAATTCTGTATGCATTTTATATTCTAATTCATGTACAGTCAAAAACCCTGATAAAATCATAGTACTGATTTGACTGCTGCACTTATCGTATTAATGAGGATACTTTATGCCTTTTGAAAATTGGGATATAGTCCATTATGTGATTGTGAACGATCTGATTGTATCACATCAATTTGTTACTCAATCCCACCTCTCCCTTTAGTCAACTTTGTATTTAGGTAAAGCCATTGGTGAGCATGCATGGAGGCAGGAAAAGCTATGTTTAAAATTAGTTTTTTCTTCTTTTATCTTTTCACTTGTTAAACAGCTTGTATATATTTTTTCCAAGTCCTGAAATTTGCTCAAACTCTAGAGGGGAATTCATAGAGGTATCAAAAATCTCTAGAGGAGCACTAGATAAGGCTGGCTGAAGGTAATGCTCAGCTAAGTCAACTCTCCAACTTTCTGGATGAGTTTGTAAAGGTGAGATCCACCTCACTTAATTTTGGGCATATACCATATTTCTCCTTGCTCTGTGCAGTCACCTCTAAAGGATTATTAACTTTCTTCTTATGCCTATGACCCTCCACTGAATGTATAGAGGATTGTGTTTCTAATTTGCATCTTTTAGGGAAAATTAGAAAAGAAAAATCTAGCTTACTGTGACTGAATCTTAAATATCCTTTTCAAAGTGTCTAAAATGGCAAGACCCAGTATTTCTATTTGTGAGCACCATGTTTATATGTTGGAACTCCATGGATAGTTTCAAATATTTTAATGTCTTTGCTTTGATAGTCATTATGGCCTTCATCTTTAGGAACACCATTGTCCTTGTGGCTTTCTATCTGATTGTTTCTGGTTTTAAGTCTGTGTCAAATATTTTACCTTGCTGGAAATAAAATCCTGCTGTCTTTCCCATTTGTGGCTATTGCAACGGTTTCCAGACTGAATACTTCTCCATATTTCATATGAAAAAGAGGTATGAATTCTCCAAAACACAGTAGCTGATGTATAGAAGTCCTACCTCTAAGGCATCTTAAAGCAGCATTGTAACCAGAAAATTAAATCTCTGTTCTGATGTCTTTCCCTTAGAATCTCTCCATTAAATATTTAATTCAGTCTTAATGATGATCTCTGTCATTAACTTGTCACTGAATGTTATATTTTTCAGATGTTGTCACCATTACTCAGTGTCCTGCTCCTGTCTGTAGATTTGGTTTTAAATATTACCTTCAGATTTCTCACCAGTCTGGCTTCATGTTTCATCTCTTTATAAAAATTTCTTAGTACCAACTTTGACTTTGAGGTGGTACTGCCACCTGCTACAATGCATGTTCCAGTGAAGTGTTTGTGAGAGCTTTGAAACAAAATTTTCCAAGTCCCTGCTATGCAAACTTGTACTTTCAAGGTTTGGACTTGTTAATGCACAACACAGCTTGAAGGGTTTATCGAAGTGTATCTTCTCCTGAATTTGACTGCCAGTGCCAAAGCAGTTTGTTTGCACTGGCTTGCTTGACTTCTTACTATAGTGCAAAGGAATCAACTAGACTGTGCACGTGCGTGCATATGCACGCACACACATCTTGCAGGCAGTATAAAACTGTGGTGTGTAAATGTATTTTATTTTAAAGTGTCCTTTTTGTGGGTGGAGGAAAGATATATTTAAAGGTCAAAGGGAAGCATTAGCAGTGTTAAATAAATTTTAACCTATTTAAATTCAAACTCACTAAGAACTTCATACAGTCTTTTGGACAAAGCCTGCAATGTTCTAATCTCTGCAAATCCACTCTGTACTGTTCACTGCTCTTCTTATTAATCAGTTCTACAGAGCTGTACTCTTCTCAATACGGTTACACACAACCCATTTTTATTCTTCAGCTTCAGCTCGGCCTTTTCTTTATTTTTGCTTCATCTTACATTCAATTACCCACAGCCTAGTTTTCAGAATAGGGTACTATTGGTGGCTGCATTTAAGCAACAGCTCATTATGTCATCTTGCTTCATATATTTTACTCTGATCTCTTTTAGGATGAATGTCATTTGAGAAATTTTTCCTCTGCCTTTGGGGAGAAATTACGTGCCACCTTCTGCAGGGTCTCAAATTTGCCTTCTCAATGCCTTTGTCATTAAAAGGAGTAAACACCCAACTTATTTACATCTTGAATCCTCTTACTTAGCTAAACTGCAGACATATTGCTATGGTTTCAGGAATACCAAAGTATTCTAATTATTGTTGGTTTATTTATTACTTTCATAATACAATTTAGTGTTCCAAATTCAGTTTCTACTTTCTTCAGGAGCCTTTTGTATCCTCTGTGCTATACGCTTTTGTATTTGAAAATTCCATCTCCCTTCCATATATGTGAGTTTATGACAAGCTTTCTTGAACTGTAAGCCAAGTGAAAATTCTCTTTGAAAAAAATTCGGAGCTTATGATGTTTGATGAAAATATTGGTCAGAAGCCTTCATTAAAACCAGAATATATTTACAGTCTTTCCTATGTATTCACAAATATATATATATATATATATATTAAAAATGCATTAATATATACACTCACTGATTGTTTATATTTATCTGTATGTAGTAAACCCACACAATTGTCTTCTACATAGTTTTGTTGTATTGATAACAGTTGTTTTGCACAAATTCCATCTATGGCAAAATTCCTTTGGAAAGCTAATGGCTCTCTTTCCTTTTTGCTATCTTCTGATCCCAATTTTTTGTTTTGAATCATGTCTGCTGTGATTTTTCTCCTTGCACAATTTGTTTCATCTTCTTCTTGGAGAACTAGAAGTGCAAGTCATGTTTTGACTTGGTAATGGAGGCACATGTTTTATCTTCAGTGTGATTTCTGTAATGTATGTGTACAGAACCGTATAAAATTAAGAACTGCATTAAGTACCAAAAAAAGAAGGCAAAACTCCCAGCCACAATTCTTTAGAAAGCTTGTGCTGAGAATATGGAAGGGTTTCAGATATGATTGACAGACAAATCCTTGCCTTCTAGGAGTATAAAATATAGTAAAAACTGAAAGTTCATGCTAGTTCTTAAAAATAATTGTCTTTCATTAATATTATTATTGATCATGTAGTAGGAGACACAGACTGAGTGATGCAAGAATTTCAAGGAATGCTTTACAGCTTAATTATGTTTCCCTTGGAGATTTAACATAATTCAATTTATTTTCCCTTGTGCTTCATCAATCTTTATATGAATAGAGAGAATATCTGAACTTCATTTCTAGGTGAATTCCTGTAGATTCAAGAACTTTTGACAATATACAGATTAGAGAGAAGAATGGAGCACACCTTCTGTGGAGGAGTGAATCTTCAAAGCCTCTAAGATGATGATAACACAATCCTCTATTGCTGGTAAATTTTCAGAGGACAAAGTGCTGATGCATATGGCCTTGGTAAAGCCAGTTTTGCTATAAGAAACACACTGGCTAGTTATTTCTGAACAGATTTTATTGTGCGTGGAAGATGCACATGCATATTCTCTTTGTCTTGCAAAAGGTACAGATGAATTTAGCTCATTTTCTGTACAATAGTCTATTATTGCCGTAATCCATGTCACAAAGTAAATTATATGTGGTTTGAATCTTGCAGTTGCTTGGTACACAGCAGGCTCTTCATCTCCATTTTGGAAGCTGCCAAGTTATTGAAGGTATTCATCACCTTTTACAGCAGGCTTCCAAAACATCCACTGAAATGAAATAGAGATAATTTTTTAGGTAAAATTATCATCACCTGAGATTTTCTTTATATGCATTGTATTGATATTCATAGATGTGTTTCATGTGAGGAAAGTCCTGTGTTAAGGAAGTAGGTGTACTTTGCTAATACTGTTTTGCTACAAACCATTGCAGCTGGTTCTCTCTTGCCTGTCTCAGAACACTCGTAGCACCTGACAACCTCTCTGCGTGCACAGGGGCTGTGAGCAGGCTGGAGGGGTGAAAGCTGTGTCTAACCCAGCCAAGGGTACATGGGGCTGCTTGATGGCAGTACTGTCACAGGGCAGTTCAGACGTGTCATTTACCCTGTTCATGCATCTACGACGTCGTCCGGTTGGCAATGGCAAAGAGGAATTGGAGCTCTTCTCCTGCTAGGGGGTTAGATGAAGGAGCTTTTTAAAAAATATCAAGTCCAGATCTGAGTCAGTGACTTTTAAAATGAAAGGTCTGCTCTGTTACCATTAATGGGCAGACTTTCATAATTCTTTGCTATTAGAGTACTAACTCCCTCCTTTCAAAGCCTTCCTGAACCTCTCATTGTCCAGCATTTGTATCCCTCACTTTAATGAGTGCTAAATAAGAATCATATAAGTATTTCAATAATTCTCACTGGACAGTTAATTAAGCAGCACTGACTCCAAGGAGCAGTCAGCTATTACCTCCTTTTACAGACAAGTGCTTCTACAGACACAAAGGGAAGAGGTCAATTTTAAAAAAAATGATGTGTGGATTAGTAATCTTTCTCCGTAATAAATGACCTAGCTAACAAGCTGAAACAATGAAATAAAAACTCACCTCCTTTTTTTTTTTTTTTTTGGTCCCCTCATTTTTCCAATCCAGTCTCTTGTGTTTCTTCAGATTTTTTTTTTTTTTTTTACTTATGCAGGAAATGAATCCTCTTTAACTTTTTTGGGGCCTGAATATTTCAATCTGGAGCTGTCCACAATTACTTCCCTCGAAAAATCACGTTGGACATGGCCCTGCCGAATACTTCATTGCACATTCTTTTAGCAGCTTCTGTTGTTTCTCATGTTTCATAGATCCTACCACAAACTTCGAGTGAGTGCAGAGGACTATAATACCAGTCTTACACATAGGGTATTTTGTTAAGTCCAGCAGTTAAAAATGTACAAAGTTTCTTGTAATAATCCATTCATTCTGTTCTCGCCTGATTCTTGGAGTAAGCCTGCACAATTATTCAAATCCCAGCTTTTAGCTACAGCATACACCTCGCCATGGGGCTATGCCTCTGTAATCTTGCTTTGGTCTTGCATGTCAAATGGAATTAACTCCCATAAGAAATGTATGCCAAGACAACCCAAAGTGTCTAATCCTACTGCTGTCTTAAATTTCTGAAACTCAGACCTGTCATCTTTTTCTATGGCTTTGTTGAAGTTCTCACTTATGCTTCAGTCCATCCAAAGATGAAGTTTAGGGAAATTTGCATTTTTATGTATTTTCAGTTGTACACTCCTATGGTCTTTTCAAGTGTTCCCTTTGTAGAATTTTTTTTTTTTTTTTTAAAACTCAATTCCTATTTTATACTCAGTGGAACATCTGATAGAGGTGGATTCTCTTGCTTTTAGCTGGCAGTATGTAAGTTTAAACATACAGAGCATTACACTACTTGACAATGCTCATGCCACACGGGTGTGTGGAAATAATGATATCATCGTTATGACTATACCTTAACAGCTCAGCCTAGCTAATCACAAAACCTAATTCTGACTTGATTAAATCTTTAATCATGTGGCCTTAGTCATGAATAAAGTGCTTGCTGAAATTAGCTTTGCTTAGTGTAACTACACTGTTTGTGTGTTGTACTAGAAGTAGATTAGCTTTCAAAGCAGCCTTTCTAATGTGTCTGTCTTCTGCTGTTCTCTAGAGGGCATGCTTTCAAATTTCAACACAAAAATGCCTACATTATAAATAATGAAGGGCAGGATAAAGCAAAGCATTATCAGAGAGAAACTTAATTTTCCACTTATTCAATCAAGTATCAACCGGATCTGATTAAGGGTGGCCAATTTTAGATGAACCAGGCAAAATACATTTATGTAGGGGGTCCAGTTTCAACCTAATTTCAGTAAAAAGCAATTACAAAATTATAGTCAGATAGAAAACTGGTTCTTCTAGGTGTCTTGGCTAAGTGAGGTTGGAAGGGTAAAACTGTAACTTATTGTAGTGCATATTTAGTAAGTGGTAAGCCACAGCACTCTCCACTTGAAAGTTAATTAAGGCCACAGAATGACCATACTTGTACAGCAAATATGTTAATGGGTTAGCTTTGGTAACTGTCACAACAAAGCCCAGCAAAAATAATGGCTTTATGTATCTTTTTCACTGATCATTGCATCTTTTAAAAAATGCTGTTGTATTTTGCTTGCTCCATTTCATTTTCACTATTTTGGGATAGAGTGTTGTAGCATTTAATTTATATATTGCTTAATATCATTGTTAGAAGCTAAGACTGAAATACTGAGGTGCATAAAAAGGTTTAAATATTTGCTTGTGTACTGGCACTATGTAAGTGTCAATAAACAGTGCATGCCAGCAATACTTTCTCTTTATTTAGTATTTTCAAGCAGGCTTACATTGCTTTGAAAGAATACAATTCTGCTCGTAAATCTTGAGCTAATCCTTTATGTATAGTATTTCATTTACGAGTGTAATTGCTACATTATCTTTGTTGCTATTGAATAGGTGAACTCAGTGGCAAACAGATTGACTGTCCTACTTTAAGTGGATTAGATATCAAATTTTCTTCCAAGAAGTTTCCTCATGCAGACTATGGTCAGTTCTGTCCTTCAGAGCTGATTTTGCATGCTCATTTCCCACAAATGTTGAACGTCTTTAGCAGCTCATGTGAGGATGGGGCAGGTGAAAATCTGGGGTTTGATTTCCCTCCCCAATCCCAGCTGTCTGCCCTTATTTCAAGAAGCTTGACAAGCTTCATGTTGAAAACTACTAAAAGCCTTTTTGAAATGTGTTTGCTAAAATACTTGGTGTGTCTCTTGTCACCGACTCACTGATTCACAGAATGCATCCAGTTGGAAGAGACCTCAAAGATCATCCAGTGCAACCTTCAACCCAGTACTGAAGGGTCAATGCTGAACCACGTGCCTAAGCACCAGGTGCACGCACTGCTTGAACACTTCCAGGGAAGGTGACTCCACCACTGCCGTGGCCAGGCTATTCAAATGTTTGATGACCCTTTCAGTGAAGAAATAGTTTTTAATATGCAGTCTAAACCTCCCATGGTGCAGCCTGAAACTATTTCCTGCAGTCCTGTCTATTGACGGCAAGGAGAGATTGGTCCTCTCCTTGCTCCAACCTCCTTTCAGATAGTTGTAGAGAGCGGTGAAGTCTCCCCTCAGCCTCCTCTTCTCCAGACTAAAACACCCCAGCTCCCTCAGGTGCTCCTCATAGATGATGTGCTCCAAGCTCTTCATGAACCTTGTTGCCTTTCTCTGGACACACTCCAGCACCTCAATGTCCTTCCTGTAGTGAAGGGCCCAGAACTGAACACAATACTCATTAAACTGATCAAGAAAATCCACAGAATTTGTAAATTGATAAAGATCCACTGAAGTCAGGTAGTAAGGGGTTTACTTTTTTTAACCTACTAGTCTGAAAAGTTACTGTGAAATTAATATATGGATTGCTGCTGTAGCAACATTAGGTAGGCAGTAAAGGAAATGCTGAAAGGTATTTTTTCAGTGACTTTCTCTTGTTACTTTTCCTTAATATATTTCTTGATTACTTACACCATTACAGTAAGAAATCTGTTGAATTTTGCAACACATTATATTGCTATAAAGAATTTAAATATATTTAGCTACTAAAATTAATTCTGTGCTGAAACTTATCTCACATTTCACTTGATAATGATTTCACTATTAATCAGCTACTGCTTTGCTCATACTTCGAAGAAAGAATAAACACTTCCAACTAAGGAACTCCTCTTCCTCAGGAAAGATTCATATAGTTGTCCCTGGCTCCAGTAAGGAAATGAACATGAAAACTTATCATGGACCTGGATGCATGTTTTTTAAGGTTGTATGTTTTCCATCAGAAATATCTGTTTTGTTGAAATTTAATCTCTCCATAGAAACAGGTTGGATTTTAACAATACTTTTAATAACAGGCAGCAAGAACATAATGTGACTTTAAGAATGTCAATCTGTTAATTTCTCTGCTTTTGGAAGGCCTCACTGTTTTTCTATTCAGCTATTATAGGCTCAACTGAGCAAGCAGCAAGGAGATTTATCCCAAGGTGTGTATCTCTAGCAGGTCTTGGGAAGAGTCTGTTATCTTGTAGTGTTCTAGTGTTCTTCTTATTGTTGTAGTGGTTGGGAACATTGCCACAACACTAGAGGTAATGGGAGATGTCATTTTAAATCTGTTCTGCCACAGACTAGTAAAGGCACTGAGAAGCTTTGCAGTTTGGAGTCAGCCAAAGAAAAATTATGCCTCATGAAAAGTTAAGAGAAAATGAAAACCACCCATGACACTGCAGTGCACAAAAAATTTGATCAGGTTGCAAATGATTGTCCCTATAAGTGGATGGCCCATTAGGAGTAACTAAGAAACCTCACTAACAGGAAAGGATCTTCAGGTAGTATGTAATTATGAAGGATGAATAAAGTGGGAGAAGAATAAAAGTGTGTTTGGAGAGTAGAAATGATAGCAAGGCAGAAGGGAAAAAAGCAGTGCATGTTTCAAGCAGCTGAAGAATAACCAGAAAAAGAATGGTAGGGAGAAGTGGGAATATTTCCAGGTCATCATGTCAGTGCAAGTGAGGAAAATGAGGCCTAGCTGTTTTACTTCAATAAATGAAGCTGGTGTCAGCTTTGCTCAGTTAATGAGTGATACAGCGTGAAATCAGAAGCTGGGCTTGAGTCACAGCATACACACAAATGTGCAGCGTACAGGATGAACGGCAATTATGCATGATGAATTCCTGGCCAACAAAAAGCAGTAGTGATAATGTGGAAATTTGAAAGGGGAAAGCGATGCCTCTTTGCAAAATTTATATTGGTTTGGGGGTCACCAGTGGACAAATGAAAACTGTTGCAATATATGGCAGCCCTTGCTGTTTGTCAGCCCCCTAGCTGTCCATCCACTGGTGTGCTCATCTGGGCATTGTGGGTATGCCAAAACACTTCTGCTTTCTCTCTCTTCTGCTTTTTCAGCAGTTTGACCCCTGAAGTTCCAGTAGTTGAACCATCCCTGCAGCAATGCTGAAAGATGTGAGGCAGAGAGCTGGGTACCGGTTGCATCCCTTTGTCCCAACTCTATTCAGTCTTGAGTCAACTTTCTGTTCTTTCAAACATTCCCTGGTTTACACAGGATAGAGAACAAATTGAAGACTCCATATGATATGGGCCATGGGAGACAGGAGCCTTGTTAGCCAAACCTGGGCACCTGAAAAGATCACAAATTTGTTTCTTCTTAGAGATTCCTCAAAAGTGCTGCAAAAATGTCTGTCTTTCCTTTCTCCCAAATTTCTCTTCTAATAGGCATTGCAGGCCCATTACTCAGGCCTAGTAATAGGCATCCCAGGCCTATTACTGGTCTTACTCAGCAGTTACCTGAAACCATGGGCACAGACCCTAAAATGCTGTGGGCTGTAATTTCATTAGTATGTCAATACTGCCTGTACACTCAGATCATCTTCTCTGATACTGTGTCTTGGTGAAGGCGAGGCATAAATGAAAAGCAGATTAATTGAGACTAATGTGGTCAAAACACTTTTGATGCCGATTCATTGGCAGAAGTGTTTGATAAACTTGGATACATCATCTCAGCTAAAGACCTCTGCCCAGTGATCAGTGGGTTGTGTTATGTTTTGCAGCTAGAATATCTGCTTCATGGTTTAGCTTGCAAAGCAGTTATGCTGTTCCCTAACAGAAAGTATCCTTCCATATGTGACTAAGCTAAGCGAATACGTTTGCGGTGGTGGGGTCTGAAGGTGACTCTTTGCAGCCCGTAGTTTATATCAGATGTAAATGTAGATGGGTGAATAAAATTAAAAATCATTGCAATCTTTGAAGTTCTTCTTTCATATCCCTTTGAAAGTTTATCTTGAATACTTTATAAAGGCTTAGTGTTGGGACAAATTTCCCTCTTACTTTTCAATATGGGGTAAAGATCCCATATAGTTCCTCCTCTGTGTGTGTGTCTTGTCTACCTGAAAGCTCTTTGGGGATGGGTGATGTATCTTAATACATGCTCTGAGACCAGTGACCTGCTTTTGTCTGAGATCTTGAGATGTCAGTAAGATATGAATAACAATTGCAGCCACGACTGAATCAGTTCTGATTTTTTAAAAAAAAAGTGTTTCATTTTACTATCTCATGCAAGAGCAAGAAAGTAAAAATAGGCCACTTTAAGGAAATGATGCATAATCATGGACCTTAAACACCTTAGCAATGATCCCATCACTAAAGGAGGCTTGAATATGCTCACTGCATTCTCAAGAGATATCCAAAGGAAATTGCAGGAACAGGAGAGACTGACACATTGCTCAAAGTTGTGTTTTGGTCTCAAATGACTTGTGAATTCTTCTGGAAGTTTAGTGGTGTAGAAATGTGTAATGGGATTTTTTTTGTTAACCAAAATACTTCTGTTAAATACATATAATGATTGGGTGATTCCACTTTGTTTTAAGATGAAAGATGTAAGGCCAGTGTGCCATGCCACAAAACTTTAAAATATATCCAGTCTTTCTGATTATTTAAAAATAATCCATTATCTTGTTTTTGAAGAATTCACACTGCAGAACTATCTTCAGGTTGCTCTAAAGGACAGACTGCATCCCAAGAAACAGCTTGAACAGGAGCTATAAAACAACTTCCCTAGGGCTAATAATTTAGACAACTGAATCTTATTCTACAGAAGTACATCAAATGTCTTAGACAACTGGTAATGCCTCTGTTGGCTTTTTGTTGACTGTATCCCTCTTGGTCCGAAGCCTTCTGAAGAATGTGACTGAGGAATGGAAAGGTGCAAAGAACCCTGGGCAATAATATTTTTGTAACACTATCTACCAAAAGAGAAAATCAGTTGTCTTTGCAATGACCACACTCTTGTGCCCTTTGTGCCTTCATCTCTGGCTGACAGTTTTTAGATCACTTTTTGTGTTGTTTTCCTGTGTGGTGAAACTTTTTCAGCAGCGTTAAGTCACCTTATTTTTCATACTTTTGCCACAGCCTCCCCTTATCCCCCTTCCTTCTGTCAGCTGCAGAGCACAGATTTATTCTTCCCGTAATCAGTTTCTGCATCATTCTGGGTGACCTTGATTCTGGCTGCAATTTTGTGACTTCTCTGTCACCACTTTCTTTGTGTATTTCTTCTCACACTTTCACTGCCTTCCCTGTTTAAGACTGTCTCTACCTTCCTATAGAATATTCCTATGCAGGATATAGCCTGGGGTATTATTGTTTAATATTCTAATAAATGTATGCTTAAGTGTGAAGCTACGTGTCTGTCTACACTACCAGAAATATCCTAAACCCAGTCTAGCATGTGAGAACTCAGTCTTTGCTTGAAAGTGCTTACTTTTAGAAAGTCTGGTCCTGCAGTCCAGCACATGGTGCTGAGTCCTGGTCTCAGTGGAGAGCTCTAACCACACATGTGAGTTTCTCTGGGCCACCCTTTTGCAAAAGCAGTTGTCCAATGCACAGCAGTGCCAAAAAAATTATAGAAAGCAGTGTGTTAATTTTGGGGGTATGTCGGGGGGGGGGAATACTAAAACACCAAAGCCATACCTTCCAACCTTTGCCCATATGCAATTTTTATTCTTTCACTGTTGCCTACTTGTTTCCTTTTTATTTAAATTGTTTGTTCAAAAGCACCCTCACAAACTTTTGCTTGGATTCCACATTGGCTCATTGAGTGTGACTCTCTAAAGCTTGCCTTTTATCATTATTGCTTTCTTGATTGTTTAAACTCTCACAGCTCCAGCAGCTAAATGTATGAGTATGATCTTAAGATGATGGTCTCACTTTCAAATGGGAGTATCAAAACCACTTAGCAATGTGCTTGCAAAGCTTGCAAAGTGATTTTTAAATCCTCTGATAGAAGCTATCTATTATAATCATTCCAAGTACTATTATTAATGTCTTCAGCCTCTCTGTTCTGTTTTTGCTAAAGCCATGCCCAAGAACAATTAGCTGTTTGTTTGACCCACATTATAATATCAGCTCTCCATTATGATAACAGTGGTCTGAGTAAGAACAACACACAATCTTCAGATTTAATGGGGCAGAAGACTGCAAAGGGCCAAACCCATCCTGATAAAATGCCCCTAAGTCAGCAACTTTATGCAGAGGTGGATCTGGCGCAATGTGAATTCTGTAGCTGTATCTGATTGTTACATGAAAATATAGGACCATTATCATTGACATTGCAGAAGATCAGTCATAAACTGCTGTTGAGATAGCAAATACTGTGGGGGAACTCAGCATCACAATCTGTTGTCTTTAGGGGTGCCAGAGTGATTTTATCCTGCCTGTTGGTTTGCATTCAAATGAGAAACAGAGACTTTGAGGAAGAGGGAATGTATATGCAGATACTCCTCACCTGCTGTCATTAAAATTGTCTGTGAAGGGGCTGATGCTTTTATAAGGTCATTGAGAGCTGACCCAGTGGCACAGCAGTGGACGGACACAATGCCAACAACATCAGAGCACATAGTGTATACCAATTTTCTGAATAGAACTGTTGATATGACACTAAATGGAATTGTCTCGTCTTACACTGTGTTTGCAGCACAGAACCTGAAGCTACAATGTATTCTGAGATCCTATTGCTTAAAATGTATATATTGGTCTGATAAATGGCATCACATTATCTATTTTATGCTTTTATTGAATGCAGAACACGTGCTGCTAAGAAACAAAAAGGACACGCATTTCTTTGCAGGCACAGGATTCTGCAACCACTTGGGAAGTATATTCTTGATTGAGAACCAAAACATTTCATGATGCTTAACAAACCTGCAAATTGAAAAATCAACATCTGCCCTGTGTAGCAACATAGCAGGAGAAAGACCTGTAGCCTGAAAAATTCAAAATATTCCATAAATTATATTTCTGTGCATTTAAAAAATGACTACTCTCTGAATCAAAATTTTCAAGCTGCTTTTATATGAAAGCATATGTTGTGTCGACAGACAGTATCTCAGCCTGTAGTCGTACGTGAAATGTGCTGCTGCAAAACATGAAGGACAGTCCTATGAACATGAAGCTGCAGCTCGGTGAATACGCCGGTAACCATATTTTAAAATGAACGATACACGTCATTAAATCACGGAGGACAACTAACTCAGTTGTAGGAACCCCACGACCGCAATGACAGTTACAGTTCCTATTTGAACGTGTTAGCTTTCACCTGAGCAGCCAATGAAAGCGAGCAAAGCACAGTCCACATTCAAACAGATGAAGGCACTACTCTAAAAGAAATGGAGAGAAACCTGTGATTATGTACTTACTGTAATGCTGGCTGCTTGCTCAATGTCTGTGTGGGATCTTTCTGCCATTTCCCTTATTTACATATCACAGACATGTCTTTATAAAGTTACTTTAAATAATTTATTAGATTGATCTTTTCAAAATCCTGCTCCGGCTAGGTGTCATTAGGAGAAGTTATGCCAACTTATTTAAAGGCTTGTGCCTGAGTAGGGCATTTCATTTACCTGCCTCACTGCTGATATTCTAAAAATACCTCCATGTCCATACTATTATCCATTCTTCACATCCAATTGCTCTGTTATGGTAATAGTCAGAAGCACACCATGTAGTAATTACTTACAGCTGACTTAAGAAAAGAATATTTAACTCCCCCACTGTTCCACTAGAAGGTCTTTATGCACTATTAACTCATTCCTGTTTATTAATACTCCACTGGTAATTCTGGCTGCTGCTTTTTAGGTTTGTAATAGGAGGACTATTAAACAGCAATTATTGACCATATGGGTTAGTGAATATTCACTGTGGTTGTTGGGTGGTTGTTTTGTTGGCTTTGTTTTGTTTTATTTTATTTTATTTTTTTCATTCTCTTAAGCTGCTTTTAAAGAGCCACATCACAACATAGCGGTGCAACTTTACATCTGCCTGGGATTAAGAGCTTTGGCAGCGTTCCCCACCTAGAAAATGTAAATTCCGTACTTCAGAAATTTCAGCTGAGGCTAAGAAAATACAGAACAATTTAAAAAATGTGCAGATGTTGTGCCAGAAAAAGTAAAAGGCCTTTTCCAACCTAGTTTATTCTATTCTATTCTATTCTATTCTATTCTATTCTATTCTATTCTATTCTAAAAACCTTTGTTGTTTGCTTGTTTGTTTTGTTTTTTCTTTTTCCCAGCATTGTATGGTTTGATCTCCTTTTTGTCTGTCCATCTTTCTATTTCTCTTCAATATTTTTTCCAGTTTTTATGTTAGAATTTTTAAATGTTCAAGTGTAAATCTCAAACTATTGAAAACATATAGAAAAATGTGAATTATTGCACTTTTAAGAACTAGAAACCTGCCTTCCTCAGTAAGCTTGCCTAGTAAGAAGATTGAGGACAGACAAAATTACAGCAATTATCTTTCAAATAGCTAGACTGAAAAAAAGGTGGTTCCCTCCCTTTCCTCTTCTACCTTTTTTTTTTTTTCCCTTTTATAAAATTCTTAAAACCTCAACAGTAATAACTGTCACTGTTCAAGCTGATAGCAATGACTTTTTTGCACTGCTCTGCACTGGAAAGGCCAAACTTGCTTGCATCATCTTTCATTATGGTGAGAAAATAAACCAACTGAAAGATGGGGAGAAAAGGGGCTGCTGCAAGGAGAGTGAGACAGAAAGAGAATTTAAAGATTTTAGCATAATAAGAAAATGGAACAGCCATGAGAAAATGTAAGCAAAAATGTAAGCAAAAATGTAGGACGCTCTCTACAACTACCTGAAAAGTGATTGTAGCCAGGAAGGGGTTGGTCTCTTCTCTCTAGCAACCAGCACCAGAACAAGAGGACACAGTCTCAAGCTGTGCCAGGGGAAGTTTAGGCTCGAGGTGAGGAGAAAGTTCTTCACTGAGAGAGTTGTTTGTCATTGGAATGGGCTGCCCAGGGAGGTGGTGGAGTTGCCATCCCTGGAGGTGTTCAAGAGGGGTTTGGACGTGGCACTCGGTGCCATGGTCTAGTCATGAGGTCTGTGGTGACAGGTTGGACTCGATGATCTTTGAGGTCTCTTCCAACCTTGGCAATACTGTGACACTGTGATAGGAGAAAAAAACACATGAACTCTAGAGAAAAGGCTGCAGAGGGCAGAATGTGCCATTACAGGCCCCTTGAATTTTTTTTTTTTTGTGCCTTTTGTGTCAATATCATTAGCACAAAAGAGGATGTTTTTGGGAGCATGGTGACAGCTGATGAGTACTGTGAGGCCTGAAAAATATTTTAAACTGAAATTATTTGCTAGGTGAGTTGATTTTCAACATAAAAGCACGCTTTTTTTTGCAAATGTTTTGCAAAATGTGTTCTCATTTTTATATTCTCTCTGAGACTGACTCTAATGCTATTGAGGAAAAGTCAAACTGTCACTGACTCTGCTTTTTTTCCTAGAATTTCCTTAATTGTTATATACTATTTTTACACTTTCTTAGTGCTACTACTTTTGTGTGTTTGACTTTAATGACTAGTCCAGCTGTGTCAGTGTGGTGGTCTGTGCTGATGGCCAGTAACAACCAATTCCATTCAGACATAATTGTGGGTAAAGTTATTTCTAGTAATTTTCTTCTACATTCAAAAAATCTCTGCAATACTAAATGATTAATGTAAGAAATAATTAATTTGGAATTTGAAATCTGATACTTTATTGCTAACAAAACACACCAATGTTTCTTTTTACTTTCTTTTTCCTTCTAAAAAATTACATTATTATTTTAAGTTGAAATTATTTCTTGGACTAATAAAGCAAATTAGAAAAGATGGTTAGGTATGATGTCATCACAGAAGTAGTTTCTAACTTAGTACAAAAATTAGCAAGTAATGGTCTCATCATTTACTGCTTGACCTGCCCCCTCCCGCCAAAAGGGGCCTTTAGTGCAATCGTAGTCTTATGCAGTCATGAAAGTGTGCTGACACCATATCAGACATATTCACATAACAACAACAAAACCGGTCCAGCTTCTGGGCTGTGAAGAACAAAATAGAGGTTCTTTTCTGTTTACTATCTATCAGACAAGAATTGCAAACTGACATTCATTCTAAAAATAAACATCAGGCCATGCATTCTTTTGTTCTATATTGCTGCCTAAATTTTCACTATAAAATTTTTCTGTGATGTCAACAATTATTCTGTTGAGGATGTGTATTTTTTCATAAAAGCCAGTGCACCTCAATGTGATGCTTTTAAGTACTAAATGTTGTAGATACCTTATTTTTTCCCAGATCCAAAACTAATAGAGGCAGAACTAAAGGGTTATGACCTTGGTAGAGAAGCCTGGGACTGGTATAAGGCAGGAGGTGCTTGCTTATGGTTGTTACCCCTAACTTGCCTGAAATAGCTGCACGATACTAGTAGGATCTGTTGAGTGACATTAGACAAAGGGGCTAAAGGTATGAAAAGGTGACATTGCTTTTATTGCCTAGAAATATGGGCTAGTTAATTTCCTTTATGTGCCTGGCATTTTTGCCATGCTACTGGTTTGTTTGTGTGGTTTTGTTTTTCTTTTTTTAATCTTTTTTTCTCGTATAGGTTGTTATTTACAATCATTGTTCAGGTAGATAGGCATCATTTCAAGCTTGAAATAAATGAGTAACTGGGAATCCTGAGTGAGTGCCCTTGATGTGCTGCAGGGCTGCAGTAGGTCTCTGAATGTGGGCCACACGCAAAATTTACATTAGATTGATGTCGGGCCCATCAGGAGACTGCTGCAACTTCTGGGCTTGACAACGTAACATAGAACATCAGAGTTTTGTGAGGAAAGGCTTACTTCTGAACCCTAAAATGAAACCTGAGTTTGTGTCAGTTAAATGCCTTGATTTTTCATTCCTAACTTAAACCTGCTCTGAATTTTGTTCTGGTAGAAGAATGTTCAGAAATTACATTTTTACAACATAAAATTACAGCATTCAAGTGACTATGCTGCTGGTATGTACCTTAGTTAATCTGGTAAATTAGTAGAGCTTGATATTCTTAGTGAAAGTAGAGTGCAGGAACAATCCCTGGACATGCTTAAAGAAAAATGTGCAAGTGATTCAGTTCTTCTTGCTGTTGCAGGGAACAGAGTAGAGATGTACCACTTTGTCAGTTCATCTCCTTAGCTCATAATTTATTATTTATTACAAGGATTTGATTTCTTAAGTCTGTCTTTTTTTTCTGTCTCTTTCTTTTTTTTTTTCTTTTTTCTTTTAAGATATAACTGACTATTTGATCTTGAGGTTGTTTTTTTTTTTTAATTATGATTGTTATTATGTACAGGTATGTGATTTTGGGCTACAGCAAAACCCAAGGTTTTTAACACATGAAGTGTGAGTGTTTTCATCATGTTTTGGCACTTTTTGCATCTCATGCCGAAGGTGTGATTGTGTTTGGTTCAAGTACATATAGGGGCCCCTGTAGCCTTGCTTTTCAGGGACTTTCTGACTCTGTTATAATTTGTTTCTCCCTTTTGTGGTACAATCAAGCATGAACTCTCAGTGTGAGATGTAAACTGATAAGCCATCTGTATGCTAAGTGATTGTGTCTCACCTTAAATACCCAGTGTTAGCCAGACTTTTTATGCTGCACATGTCCCCAGCCATGGTCCCCATGCTGCCCCTGCCTGTCTCTCACATATACATGTACACACCCATATGCACACACCTCTAGAATGCAGATTTTTTCTTCAGGGTACTATGCAGCCCCAGTGAAAGTTGTGGAGTGCTTGGAGTTTGTGTTTTCACTCATGCGAGCATGTGGATGCTGTGATTCAGAGCACAATTGGCTCCCTGTTTCATGCCTTCAGTAAGATGTGTGAACAGGAAGCAGAACTGAACATGTTTGTTTTGCCATCCCATATCTGCTATCTAAATATTTTACATTAACCTGGTAACTTCTGGTGACATCTGACAGGGGATAGTCACCATTGAATCAGTGGATCTTCTCTGGCAGTTTCTTTTGAGAGCAGTGTTGCTGTGCTCTCTTAATGTGCAATACAACACTTGTTTCTCCCCTGGTTAGTGGAAATGAGAGGAAGGGGCAACACAGGCTTTGCTGAAGGAAAAACAGAGGAGACCATCACTTCAAACTGGGACATATGGTGGTTCTGCTATCGTACTTGTGAAGCCTGATAGCTAACCTGCTTTAGACACCTAGAATTTATTTGACAGGATTTGAATGCTAGCACATGTTTTGCTATAAGAAAAAAAAAAAAATCACAAATAAGGTTTTAATCTTTTAAATGTGAAATTTATGATAATATCTGATTTTCTTTCTTAAAAAACAAAGCAAAACAAACAAACCAAAAGAAAACCAAAAAACATCCCAAAACCCCAAACCTACAAAAAAAATTTAAAAAACACAAAATAACCCCAAACCCATCATAACTAACCCAGCCTCTAAAACATACTAACCAGTAAACTACAGAAAATACTAACATTTAAACTTATTCAAGTTAGCCAAAGTATCTTAACCAAAGATAGGTGCATCCTTGGCATAGGAGGTGTTATGAAGTAGATTCTTCCATTTGTCCAATGTTTAGCAAATACCTTTCATTTCAAAGGAAAGGACATCTTGCAGAAAAAGTGACTTATAAAGGCTAAAATAAAAAATAAACTTTGGATGAGAATAACTTTGTCGTCTGGTTCACAGTCTGAAAGAAAAACTGCCATGGCTTTGTTCAGTTCCCAGAAGGGTAATCTGAGCATGTTTGATTGAAAGAATTGAGCTATCTCATCACCTGAACTAGACATAAAAATTTACAGAAAGTATTAAATGAGGATGTAGCAATGTGATATATCCCAATTTTTTTCTCTCTTTGACCCTCTTTCACCAGACTTTTGATAAGGACAGAAGAAATAGATGGTGGCACCATACTGTCTTGACAACAAATGCTGCCCTGGACTTGTACATGGTGCAAAAACCATCCCCATGTGGAGAAGCAGAGTGCTCCTGCCAAGTGTAAGTGTTTGCTCTGTTGCATTACTTTAGAAGGAAACCTCTATAAGAATGAAATAAATCCCTTATGTCTTTATTCTTCCCTAAATGCTGGTTTGGCATCAGAGAGGAGTGCCTGTTTTATGACTTGCTATCACCAGGCAAGATCTACATTTCCTTCCCTGTCTGTCATTCGACCTTTTTGTCCTTCCTTGCACTGACTGCACTTTGGGGTTAATTTTTTATAATTTCTGATAAATCATTCAGGGGTTTTCAACTCAATGATATCAAGTCCTTCCTAAAATTTGTTGTCAGAGTTTAAAACATTTGACATAATTTGTTGCAGAATTAGAGTGTTGTGAAAGCTGGTGCTTTTGGTTTCTGTTTTGTTGTATCTAGAAATGACAGATTTCAAAAAATGATAGATAATGTTTTCTTGGGTGTTCAGAATATGATGAGTTTGTATGTGTGCGTTTCATGAAGTATCATCCAGAGACTCTTCCAGCCTTTCTGAAAAAATTCTCTGTACAACTATATGTGGTTGCAAAGAGGGCAGTCACCTTACTGGAGATGCTGTGGACCAAATGCTTCCAGGAGATAGGACTGGTGCTGACCCAGGTCCCTTTTCTGAAATACAAACTGGGTTGTTGGATTCCTTCAAGCTTCTGTTTCACAGAGCAAAGTACTTTGTCCTACTAGTGCCGCTAAATGGAAGAGGCAGCCCCATAGCAGTGAGTGGAAGAGGTGCAGCTTAACAAATGGTATTTCATCCAAATGGGGCTGAAAACAAATTAAGTTTAGCAAAGAAAACAAGTTTCATCAGTTAAGGCAATAAAAGCATAGTCCTGGAGCAAGTCAATAACGTTCAATTGACAGCCAGTCAATATTTGTACTGGATTAACTTCTTGAGGAATGTGGAGATTTCGGGGGTTTTTATGTAAACACTGTAAATAGGTTGGGACACTAAAGTATGTTTACAAATACCACATGCCAGATTAGATTAAAATCACTTCCAGGGAGCAGGATTTTTCCTACCATGAAAGAGACATTTACATCTTGTGAAATGAACACAGATATAATTTTTTTTTGTTTGTCAAATATATTCCAAAATGTAACTAGGCAGATCTCATGGTAAGGCTGCACAGAATGTGTCAAAGGACAGCTTCAGTCTGAGGCCAGATTAAGTCTTGCTGCTCCCAGACTCTGCCAGGTAGAGCTATTGTTTAGATGGCACATGGCTGCAGCATGATTAATATGAATACTGTACAAATTGATCTAAATTTTCAGAATAATTTGGTGCAAAAGCTTTTTAGAAATATGTGGTGTTTGTGATTCTTGCTCCTTGCTGAAGGATCAGGCAGTATGCATGAAGAGGACTGAAATGAAACCCAAGGTGCTACTTTCTAATGTCTGTAACAGCTAGGCTCCATCCATTTGTTTACAAGTCTTGCATCAGTTGCATGCCTAGCACCCACTTTTAACCAATAGAAATTTGATGTACTGTTTCCAAAACTGGTATTGAAGTGTACAATATTTCAGGAAGAAGGTAGACTTATTCAAGTGTTCCCTCTCACCCCCTCCCCCCGCCCCAAGACATTGTCTCCAGTTTCTATGAGTTACAGAGTGTGGTCTGGCCCATCCTGCCTGCTCCCAGGCATGGAAATGGGGGCAGGAAGAATCTAGCACTGCCCACTTCAGCAAAACAGTCCAAGCAAATCTAGTTTCATAGATGTGAAACACATGCATAGAACTAGTGAAATCCACACAGGTAACACATCATTAAGACCCCCTATTGCTGGAAGGTAAATGACTACATGTTATTGTTGTTCCTTTTATTTCTCCTGCCTTTATATTTTTTCCTTACAAAAGGTAATTAGGCCATAAACAGAGGTTTGACAAGTAATTTTATCTGCAGCAGAATTAATGTCGTAAGCAACAGATTATTTTAGCTGAGAAAATTAAAAAAAAATATATATTTTAATGACATTTTAAACCCACAAAATCTAATTTATTTTTTTTTCTGAATTTGTCACACCTAACTACTTTGATATGTGTGAAGATGCTCACTCATTTAGTGAACAAATATTCTACTTCTGTATACTTCATGCCTCAACAGCAGGCCTTTGCTGGTCTCAGCCTGTGGTACGAAGTTCCTTTTCATTTCCTTTTGAGGAAGAAATGATCTGAGGGAAAAGACATTGCTTTTCTTACCTCTAAATTTTCACTGACATTAACAGGAGGCAGGTGGCCAAATCCCTGCTCATAGCTTTGAAAACTTAAGGTTTAACTCTTTATTTATTTATTTTTATTCTGGGCAGATTCTTAGACTGCTGGAATCCTCTAAAAAAGAATTAAATATGCAAGCCTACCATGTCAGTAGTGCCTAGATAGCTTTTCTACAAAATTATCATCTACCTTCCAAATCTATAACCCTAAAATCTTGATTGGTTAAAAAGTAATGGATAAAGATTGAGACAGCACAGCAGCAGATTACACTAATCAAATGAAAAGACTATTAACAGAGCTGTTACTGTCCTGAAGATGTTGTTTTGAAATACAGATGTCTTAGCCAAGTGCTATGTCTCATTTTTTGAATACATTACCAAATAGAAAGAAGCAGAGAAAAGCTTCAGATAGTAAATTTCCCTTTGTAATAAAAATTATTTAATGGATTTCAGTAGATCGTTAGAACTTCTAAAGATCTATTTAATTAGATAGTGAGAAGTCAAGTACTGGATTCCCAGCTTGGAGACTTCCATGGGCACCATGTGTGATTTTGAACATGTGATTGAGTGTGTGCAAGTCAACATGAGCAGTTGTGTAGTAAAAGATAGGAACAGAGTAACTGCTTGAGGGCAAAGCATGGCAACAAACCCAGTACTTCTGTTTAAAGAGAGCAATCTGTGTTTTATTGTTTGGGAACAGTGTATCTAAATTATGGATTTGGGATGGCAAAAATTAAGGCAGTATTTATTAAAACCTGGGTCTTATTGTTGGTTGGGGCCAATGTAATCAGGCTATAGGGTGCAATGTTCTGTGCAGGAACCAAGTATCTCACGTGGAGCGTATGCAGTCAGCTCAAACCTAGCATCATGGATCAGGTCCCCAGACCCTTAGTTTGATTTGGAGCCCATTAGAAAATTGTCCCTGCTTAAAACCAGCAGAGGTTCATCTGGTTTTGAATTTGTCACAAACATTTTATTTAGCATCAAAGGCCATATGCTTATTAACATTTGGTAAGAGTAAGCTACTGGGAATACTACTTGAATAAAAGCAACATTTGTCACTAATGCTTTTAATGTATAGTGAGAATTTTTATCCAGCCAAAGGCTGAGTTGTGGTTTATCCTCTTGGAAGAATTTCCTATTGAGTGACAACTAAGCATGGATTGAGCTAATAACCCACACCCTAGGTTATTGAAGTCATGCAGACAGAAAGAGAAAATAGGGTGTGTAATGTATTAATTTTCATCAGTTATGGACAATACTATTAAATTACTGACTCTTGTTGAAATAACATGTCACTGATTAATAATGTAATTTCAACGTCCTAAATTTCCTTACCTAAAACTTTTGATGTAAAAAGAAAAGATTGAAGAATACATGGAAAAGGTTTTGGTTCTATAACTGATTGGTATGGAGGTCTTTTGCTTTTGTTTTTGTTTTAAAGGGAACCTAATTTTAAGTCACAGTGAAAATGAGGTTTCAAAATTTTAAAACAGTGATATAGATAAATTCAGGATTAAAATTGAGATCTGAAATGTTGTGTTGCTCCATTTTTAAAAATAAGTTCCCTTCTCATTTGCAATTAAAATGTCTAGAATATGCATAAAATGTGTGAAATTAGAGATAATTGAAATACAGTAGCTATAAATATGTCTACTCCGCTTGAAAAATAAATAAAATGTCCACTAAAAGCATGTGGAAGCCTTACCCCCTTCTCTTGTTTCTCACATTTGGATCTCTGGCATTTTTCACACTTTTATAGCTAATTTTTGTTGCAAAACAATATGTTATGTTTGTAGCAGTTGTGGGAATGCAGAATAGCCCCTGGCAGCTCTGTAAAAAAATGGAATGTTAGGAACACATTAAAAAGAATACAGCTTTCAATTTCATCCACAACACTGATGTTGTCAAATCATATTAAGTGTGATTATTTTGTTCATTTGCTGATGTCTGTTTCCAAGTAGCTGGTAAGAGATATTTTCTGTCAGACAGTGGCCAGTGATGGAGGTGGTGCCTTCTTCCCAGTATAGTGCCATCCCCTTTGCCTACTTTGATCTCTGCTGGTCCAGGGTGTTCACATCCAGACATGATGCCAGTTCTTTGGTTTTCTGGCTGCCGAGCAGAATGCTACTGCTGTGCAGCCACGTTGGCACAAAAAAATGTATCTTTCACAGATAATAGAAAGACAGACCTCTACCATGTTGTCAAATGATACCTTATTAGTGTGTGCTCTTGTGAATGCCTGCCACTAGAGTTGAGAAGTAGCTCACATACAAATTATAAAGACATTTCTTCAACTCCAATCTTGGAACTCAGAAAAATATTATTCATATGATACCCCATGCATCGTTTTTAGTGAAATTACGCTGTGATGTCCTGTCATTTTCAATGCTGTGCAGTGTTTCTGTTACTGGGGAGTACCAATCAACTTCAAAAGAGCTGCTTTGGTGTAGAAATGGGCAGCTATTCAACTACTCTGCATCCAATACAAATATCTACTGCAATTTGATGTAATTCACACAAAACTGAATTGGAAGGCCTAGGTGAAGGTTACTGCACTGATTCCTCAGTGCTCCCTGTCCTGTAATACTATTTCTGGAAGCCCTGTTTTCTGGAGGCATTCCTCATAGAGGGAATTATGCGAAAACAAAAGAGTTTCCATGCAGGTAATATCCTGAGGGTAACAGAAATTCACTGGGTTTCAATGTTGGTGTCTGTTTCAGTAGTTCCTTCCTGTTATGTGTTGCGGTGCGTGTCACAAGAGATTTTATTGTACCATGGCTTGGGAATTTATTTCTCTACCTCACTCTTCCCCCCAGCCTGAGTATATTTATTACTAAACTACCATACTGTATTTTTGGCAGAGATATGGAGTTATATAGGACTTGGTTAGGTGCCTCATTTTGAATATTACATGATTCCTAGTTTGGGGATGAGAATTATGAGGAGGAGACAGACTTTCAGGATGTATTTGAGGAGTGCTGAAATTTTAGTGCATTAAGACTGAAAGACTGGGACTAAGATCACTACACTGAGTAGCATATACTACAGAGAGATTGATACCAGAAAAGTACCAGAGAGGTTGTGTCTCAGATAGGCCTAACCACTATGGAGTCATTCTTCAGAGACAGACCAAGTGACAGAAGAACCACAGCCTTACCTGCAAGGTGCCTTTTCATACATGCTTTTTTCTTTCCTTTTAAGTTGTCCTCAAGGAAAAATAAGAGCAAAAAGTCTCTGCGTTTCTCACTGCACATCTACAGCACTTCATAAATAATGGTAGCTGCTTTAAAAGCAGGGGACAGGCAGAGGGTTAGAGTGGATGAAAGCTAGTTAGTGAGTTAGCTGGATAAATGCTTAAAAGAACAGCAGCAAAGATAATCCTGAATTTATTTCTAGGGAATTCACCAGATGACCCTTTTCTGTCTTTCCTGAGCTGTATTTCTTAAGTCAAAGTAAGGGCTGTGCAAAAACCTGAAAAACAAACCTGCAAATTTGGGGTATTCCCGTGATTTGTGCTCATCCCTCCTTTAGCTGATCACTTTCATTTCTGAGCATCTGCCAAATTCTGTGTCCAGCGTGGAGTGGCATCATGAGTGATGCCTTGCAGGACTCCCCCCAGCATAGTTTGTTGTGCACTTACTGAGTGACATGTACAAACCCGATAATTTCAAGAGCCTTTTGTACAGCACAAAACTTCAAGCAGAGAACCCAAGGAATTTCCTTTCATCAGCTTGGTTCTAATTTGATCAAAGCACTAAAAATTCAACCCGCCTTATTTCCTGTCCAGTTCTTTTACACTTTACAGCACATTATATATCAGTCTCATATCCCTGAATTTTAGGAAGCAGACAGTTATATAATTGGATCAACAGCTGCCAATCACTGTGGCACAGCACTGCATTAGTATTAAGCTGACTGTAATTCTAAAGCTCTTTTTTTGTTATGTGTATGACTGTATTATCACTGTATACATACTAGGATAGCTGAATGAGCCCCTTAAGGAAAATAAGGGTTCAAATAACACTGATGGGGTAGATAGACTAACAGAATTGAGGATTCACCGTTGTTACAGCTCTGCTGCCTTGTGGAATGTTTTTAGCAGAAAAGAAAAGAAAAGGTTCTGTGTGCTTTCCATTAATCCTACCTGCAAATCAGAATATTGCAACACTGATGAGGTAGACCATCTTGTATGCTTAAGCAAATTAAAAATCAAATGTGTTTTCTGCTTTCAAATGTAATGGGCTGTATAAGAATTTTGCATTATGCATGTCTTTAAGTCCTATTCCTTCACTCTCTGAACTTCCTCCCCGTAGACACATGCCCACACAAAAGTTCAAAACAAAGCCATTCTGGCCACTGCATGTGCAAAACACCTTCCTGGTTCATTGTGCAATTGTCATTTGCATGTGACAAAATCCATCACGATTTCATTTTGGTAATTTATACAACTATAGAATATCATTAAAAAGTTAAGTAAATAATATTTTTCCTCCCCTAAGCCTGAGATGTTAAAATTCTTTGAAAGACCCTGAATCTTGTCTCAGTAGCATCTCCATAAATACAACTGAGTGACAGCCTTGTAGAAAACTCCATGGTTTATACTGTTAATTTACAGATCAGCATTGTTAGTCACGTAAGCATTTAATTCCCAATAGCCTGAATACTTCAATACCTTGTAGCAAACAAATAGATAGCATGTACACAGTGGCAAACAAATTACGGAAAAAATTCCACACAGCTGACATATGAACTCATAACCTCTTAGGTAAAGGTGAATGACTATTAATTTAATTTTATTATTATAAGGAACTCCCTCCTTTTTTTTTTCTTTTTTTTTTTTTTTTCATATGCAATTCATTTGTATGAATTTGTTTGAAATAATTCAACCTGTAAATCATAGCTTAGGCAATAATAATAATATAAAGAAAACAGTCTAATTTGTTCTGGTTTTGGCACTCCAGGCTCAGACATTTACCAGTACATACCTGTTTCTGTTTTGGCTTTTTTGTCTCTCTCTGGGTACATGCACAGAGACATACATATTTGTATATGTTTTTAGGTATATATATATACATGAACATATGCATAACTATGTTTACAATACAGACTTTGTCTTTAAAGTGTGCTTCATAGATCTTGCATGTGTGCAGGCACAGACACAGACAAAAGCATACATGTGTGAAAATGAATTGTCTCCCCTCAGCAGTCTGATACTATGCCCTGCAGGACTTCGTCAGGAAAACTCAAGATACAGCTTTAAGCATCTCACGGTAATTAGAATCGGTCAGTAATTTTCTGACAAAGTGATAAATTCAGCTGAGGAGGTGCCTGGATTTGGAAGGCTGGGTGGGGGTGGGAGTGGGGTTGCTTTGCTTTGGTTTGGTTTGGTTTGGTTTGGTTTGGTTTGGTTTTGGTTTGGTTTGGTTTGGCAGGGATTGATCAGTGTCCCTTCATGCTGTATTAATGGAAATCTCAAATCAGAGTATGTGCCTTCCCCCTCATACCACTGTGAGGTGTACAAAGTGATAAAATGGAGTAAGCGGGCTTGTCACTTTTGAAGCCTGTTTTACAGTACTGTTTTTTTTTTAGCAATTCATGCTGCGGTTTTAAGTAATGTAATTAAACCACTTTCACCATTTTCCTGTATAAAATGGATTGTTACATGAAGAGTGTGCTCACCTTCTTCTGCTGCTGAATTCCTTCTTAACCCACCCCCTTCCCCCCAACATACACACAAAACAAGTCCTTATGCAAGTAAGAGCATGTGTATGTGCAACCATGTGCATGCAAACAGAGCTAAATGTATATCCTGTGCTACAAACACAGAAATAGTTTAATTCAAGAAGTAAGCCCTGCACCCTCTTGCTTCTCCCCTGTCCCAGCCCATCCCTATGATAATAGGATAATTGAAACTCCCATTTTCAGACATACTACAGATTAATATGGTGCAACATAGATACTTATTTCTCTGATAGTTTCCCATGTATCTTCATAGTGAATTTGATAGAAACTACTACAGCAGAATGCATAAAGCAGATGTTATCCCATTAATTAGCTCTGGACCTGAGCAGGCTCAAGACTTTCCCATTTTCAGGCCAATAGGAGTTGGTCCCAGTGAGCGTGCTCCATATCCACATTTAGTATCATCTCATAAACAGCACTGAAAACACAGCAGGCCCTTGATGAAGATACATTAGTTTATTTCTAATTTAAAGTTATGTTGCTTAACCTTAATGTAATTGGTCACTGGTGACCAACTGTTTGTATAGTGAGTTGATGACCAAAGAGATGTAATAAATTATAAAACGTACTGCTTAAACAGAGGGAACAACTGTTCTGTTAAAAGCCTTGCATGTAATAATGGTAAAATAATTACACCTCAAACAGAAGAGCCTTGGATCTGATAAAGCTAACAAAGTCTTTCAGATGAAGGTGTTTTCAGCCTGCTTTAAAGGGCGTGTATAAATTATTTTTTTCTCTCAGTCTTCGTGGGCTTAACAGTCAACTTTCAAAACTCAACCTAATATTGATTAAAAATAAATTGGTAAATCAAGATACTTTCTTTTTGAGGGGTTGCAGGGATTAAAGTAATTAGCCAATTTCTGTGGTTAACAAGAAACAAAAGGAATTTGCACAAATTATATTCTGTACATCAATTCAAAGTCACTACTACATATGTTACAGAAAAGAGTTGATTAGCTCATAGAATAACCAGGATAATAATCGACTATGGAAGTAAGTAATTGACACAACTTTAATGTTTAATAATGAATAGCACACCAGGGGCAAAATGAAGGGGAATCTACTTTCTGAGAACCAGTTCAGACCTAAAATTTCTTAGGGCAAATATAGCAATTACTACAGACTCCTGAACTACTGCTGCAGTATTGTAGCAAAAGTAACAGGTGTAGTTAAATTGAAAGCACACAAGTGGCTGTATTAAATCTAGCAGATTCTATATGCTGCAGTTTAATTTCAAACCTTCCTGCTGAAGACTTGAGGGTTGATTTGAAAAATGCGTGAATGTAATGAACACCTACTCTATGTCTGTTTTTTGTTTCTCTAACGACATTGCATTAACAAGCTGTTCATGAAATCAATGAGAGTCAGGAATAAGTGTATGATTTGCTTGTCTCAGAAGCAATAATTTCACTCTATAAATATTTGCATTTAAAATTTGGGCTACCTCCAAATGCCCTAACTTCCCAATAAAGAAATTAAATATATCTTTTTTTAAAATCTCATATTTCATTTCTTACCTTCCAATAATTTAAACTATTTACAGTGCCTCAAAAAATCATTATTTCTCTATGACTCCTCAGAGAAATATTGGAGCCACTCTATTTGCTGCTGACATTAGATTTACCTTTGAAGACTGGTTTACAAAATGGAGACATTAGGATATGAAAGTCCTTTTTTTTTTTTAACACTACTTGGAATGTAGAGTTTTGTTGTTTGCTGTATTAGAGTAAACATTGCTATAGCTACTTGGTTTATTGTGGAAACTTTAAAAGCAGATGCATTAAGGTATTTTGTTTTTAAAAACACATGATTCTTTATAAATAAAATATAAATACTGTTTGGGGTCTTGTCATGAGAGTGTATTTAAAAGCAACACCTCCCCACTCAATGAATAAAAATGTTTTTTGGTGTTCTAAATGGAGGCAAAGAATTGCTCACCCAATGGAAAAGCAGGCGGGGTAACACATCCTGATTCTTATAATTGAGGCTATAAAGAAAGTTGAGAGATATGTGCACTGTTTGTGTCACCGTAGTTGTGATCTGTGAAAATAACTTCAGAGCAGCCTTTCTTAATATTAAAATGACTCTATTGCCGTTCAACTAAAAATCAATATGGCTCGCAATTTTAATAAGGAACATGAATCTGGAAATGTGTTTAGTATCAGGTTATATAAACACACCCTAACGAGATACTATAAAATCCATCACATTAAAGGCTGTTCCTACAAGGTATGTTAGCTAAAAATGTTCAATATATTAGGTCAGTGTATAACACTACACATAATAAAGCAGGTCTGTCAAGACAAGATGCATGTTTTGCCCCTTAAAACTGTTATGTTTTGAACACTTTATAAGGTTCTTTGCATACATGAATAAGATAAGTTATTCCCATCTCTTTCTTTAGCAATCTCAGAAATGGCTGTGACCTGAAATTGGAAATCTTGTAAACACCCATCCGAAGAAAATGTGTGCGTTTCTGTCTTAAAGAGATGGTACATATTTAATTATCCCAGCTTCTTCTAGGAGAATACTATTAACATACACATTAGCATCGTCCCATTGGTTCCTCCTGCTGCTCCACCTTAGGGGCAGCAATAGGAGCTAATCTTATTGCTCCCATGCGCATAATAATGAAATTTTGTCTTGTCTCTAAGGCAGTATTCTTTGGTCTGAAGTACAGCAGGAAACATTTCTTTTTTTAGAAAATTCCTGGCCGACTCATTTTAAAAGATTTTAAAAATCAAAATTCTTCCAATGTGAATAGCAGAGCCTGCAGAATACATCGCTTTGACTTGCGAATCAAAATTAAGCAATTGTGCAAATAAATTGCTCTGTATACACATATGGAATACGGTACACTGTAGCTGTGGCTATATTCAGGTCTTTGAAAAACTAGGAGCTGTGGATTTTATACTATTGTTTCCTGCAGTGGCCACATAGGCTGTTCTCAAAGAATACTATAAGAACAAACAAAAAGACATGGCTTAATATAATATACCTTTGCCTTTTTCTTGCAGTCTTCTACTGACTATAATGGGAGGAGAAGAAAAAAAAAAACCCCAACAACCACTACCAAAACCCAAAACCAAACCAAATCCAAACCAAAACAAAAAAACCCACAAACCACAGGCAAAAATATACATGTGAATTCCAGGCTACTGAATTAAGGGAGGTTGTACCAACATTTCCCCCACTGTACATTATTTGTATTCAAGGTTTTTGAAATGACATTGTAATCTGATGATGCACCAGCCTATTATATTGTCTAGCAGGACAAATATCCTTGCGTTTTCTCTGTAGAACTAACACAATTTTTCCATGTCAGAGGTGCATAATATCCTGGCGGTCATAAGGAATGATGCTATTAATCCTCTTGGGCAATCTCCAGGTCTGATTATTAGGGAAATAAATTTGCATGCTGCATATGAGCTAGGTGAATCACCAAGAGCACAAATTATATTTCCTGACAGCAAGTTAGAGAATGGAGCCACATTGCTTTTTATCTCCCCCACCCCCACCCCACCCCCGAAAGCTATAGAATTTCAATTCATTACATGAGATTGGTTAGAATTCAAGTCTCTTTTTAAGTTGATATTAAGTTGAGTCTGTTATCTCTGTGAAGGCTAGTAGGTTCCCCTGAGTATGCACCTAATCACTACTTAAAAAAATCGAAACGTATAGTTAGTGTCATGATTTAGGTACCAGAGCTACTTTATTTATCAGTGCAGAGTGAGATAATTTCAATTTGAGGCTCTGTAACCCTCATGAATTTAACTGTCTTGAAAGCTTTTTTCCTCCTGTCTCTATCTGCCCATTTTTCCCTCCCTTTTAGTGTGTGTATTATAGTAATGGTTATTCAGGGCACCTGTTTCACTGTTCTCCGTGCATTTTCCAGGCTGTTTATTTATCATATCATATATTTTGTTGTACATTTTGTAGGGGTTTGGGTGAAATGCTGCTTGGATTTCAGTGTAGAAATTTGGCTGTGTTCTCTGTGCCAGTGGTACTGCCAGGCATTTCTGCTTTTCCTGTCACTGATTGATGTATTTTTATTCTTTTTACTGTTTGGCATCTAAGCAACACTTTTTGCATTATTAAATCCTAACTACAAAAGTGATAGAAAGTGAGAGGAGAACAAATGGGTTTATTTCCTGATGTAATAATTAAGCAGGCATTTATTATAATCAGGGGTTTATAGATGTAAAAAGGTATTTTCTCTTTCATGATACACATCCATGTATGGTATCTCTTGTGAGTGCTTTTGGAAATGTCCGGTTTTAATAGATTTGTCTCTGAAATCACAATCATGGTGTTGTGCTGTCCATGCAAACAAGTACAACTGAGACCTAGAGTAGTGAGTACAGATGGATCCAGCATGGAATCAAGTGAAGAATGTCTCAATTGAAGGTGAAGGACTATATATCCTTATGGATCAGGCACAGCATTGAGTTTGTGGCACTCTGATATGCCTCCTGCTACTCGGTGGAGCTGAGCAAAGTTGAAACCATAGAGAACATCTGCACTAGTCAGAGGTGTAGGTGTGTTTGAAACAAGAGATGGGTAACATATCGGGTAACACCAAATCTGAAATGTTCTTAATTATTTACTTATTTTTGAACTACAAACAACAGTACTGAAATGAAAGGGTTACATCTCTGACTCATGATTTCGTGTGTTGCCTATTATATAGCAAAGGAAGCACGTTTAATCCTCTCACATAAAATCTATTTAGGATTTGTCTATTCTCTCATCTGTTGGTTTTCCATATGCTTCCTGAGCATAGCTGGTGCCATTTTATTTTACAGAACAAATGTCCTTTTGTTTGTTTTCTTTTTGTTTATTTTAATAATTTTTTTCTCAGAGTATGGGCTGTGCTTATGCACAGACAGGAAGTATTTCCCACATTTAGGAAAAGGAAATAGTCTTTCAGAAAAATTCAAAGAAAGTCTATTGGGGCGTGACTTGCCTGTTCAGAGTGTTATTTCCTATTCCTGAACAGAAACATCAGACTTATTTTTGACAACAAACAGCAGTGCTGCTATAAACACTAGCCTCTTGAATTCCCATCTTGCAGTGGACATTTATACTAGTAACAGAAAGTGTTTGTTGCTCTTCTGAAGTTGGAATGGGTGATTAAAAAAATAAAACTTTTAACAGAACTGCAAAATTCCCTCCCTCCTATTGTCTGTGACCTAGCCAAGATCCCACTGACACTCCTGACCCCCAGGAAAGAAAATGAGGATCCTATGAGTTATCTGTGATTTTGGAACTTGTCAGCTTGGTATCCTCCCTCAAACCCATGACCAGTTGCTGTCACATGGCTGCCTTTTCTCAGCCTGCTGCTGTGGAGGCCAGTGGGAAAATGGTAGGTGTTTTAATGGCCACTCCTTCTCGGATGAGGCCAGAGCATAAGGCCATTTATGTCCTTTATAAATTGTAATAAATACATAAGATCTGCTGGTGAAATTGCAGAGAGATTGAGATCTAAAGATGCCTAGTCTGGCTGATTCTCTGCAGCAGTAAATCCCAAACAGCGTGTGCATAATGACTGCAGAAAGGGCAAGGTAGCAAAAGTCACGAATGAACTGAAGGATGGCAGCTAGTAAAGCTTTTATTTCAAACTTTATCTATTACTGCCCCTCATCAGCGCACAGTGAAAATACTCTCCTGGAAACAGTAGAAATGAGTTTTGAACTCATTGAAAAAAAGGGAAAAAAAAAAAAAAAAAAAAAAAGAGAGAAAAGAAATATATTAAAGCCAGTAGTTTCTCTGAAAATAGACAAACAAAAAACAATTAACCAGCCAACTGAAAAACAACTAACCAACCAACCCAAAAAAGTGGGGTTCATCCATTATTCCTTTGGACTTTTCCTTGTCTATTAATGTCCACAGTCTGTCTGCATCTTAATCGTTGCTTCTAGTAGTTCTTTGCAGGTACACAAGGGAAACTTGCTTAAATCAATTGGGCCTGTGCATTCTGTGTTGTCATGTGGCTGTGGGTGTCAGTGCAGGGCAGCTTTCCCTGCTGCCAGTTTTAAACCACCACAAAACCAGAGTATTTTGCTGAATGGAGTTTTCACCTTCAGTATGGAGAACTCTTCCTGAAGGTTCGTAAGCTTAATGCAGATGTGTATAACAAAGCCTGTACACTGGTTATCCTGGGAGGGAGGGGTGTGGGTTGGTGGTGTGCTATTGCTCAGCTCTTTATAACTCGTGGTACTCTACATGGAAGTTAGTGCTACACCGTCCGAATTCTAGTGTTTTCTCTTGGTTTTCTAATTATCAGGCTGTAGTTGCTTTTATTTTGGGCTTAGTAGGATGACAAATCAGAAACCAGTAAAAAACAGAAGTAAAGACATATAGCTCCTCTTCTGACTTTCTTATAGTTAATTTGAATAGGTAAGGGCATATGAAGTTTTGAAGGGGCCAGTTCCCCTGGCTGCCACTTCTGGGATGTGAACCAAAGAGGTCACAGCTCAGCACCATGTCTCCACTGCTTGTGGATGCATCCTAAAAAGAAGCATGAAAAGGAGGGGAAGAGTTCTAAATCAATCCCCAGCAAACAGCAAAAGCCCTCAACCTAGAATATAACCTCTGGTTCAGATATCTGAGACAGAAAAAGCTTCTGCATCAGTGCTACTACCTTGCAGTCATATGTAGCTGAAGGCTTTGGCTTGCATTTTGGACAACCACTGTGCCATCAACTTGTGTTCAGTGACCTGTCATAGCAAGGAAGGAATTTACTATGGCCTGAAAAACTGACAGAACAGTTCACCTTTCAGGGAAATGTAATATTTTCTGATAAGGAGCTTATGTTAGCTTTCTTAGCAAATAGCCTGAAAGCATTTCTGTCTGTGGCATTTCTAGATGTGATAAGTTGAAGGAAACATCCTTGACCATGACTTAACAAAACAGGCCATTTGTTTCATGGGGTAGCTGTTTCCAGAAATGTAAATAAATGGCAACTTAAGGATGATATAAAATAAACGATCGCAGAGACAGCCCAGAGCTGCATTGTTTCAGAAAACACAAGCACTATTTATGGATCTGTAAACAGAGGAGTGTGTTTATTATTGCACTTGAAATTAAATCAGAAAAACAGAAAGCAAAAATTTTGGGAAAGATTAGTTGAAATTTTAAAAGTTCTTTGGGTCAGGTTACTGCTAGTACTCCATACTTGCTTTGAAATGAATCAGACTTTTTTGTGAGGGTAGTGTGCCTATCTTGCAAGGTCTAATTCTACCGTTTATTCTGCTACCTCCTTGACATGAAGGAAGCTGCAGGAGAAAGCTACACATGTAGGTGAGCATAGCTGAGGTCATAAAATGTGCATATTTCATTTAAAAAAAAAAAACTTAAATATTTTGAAAGTGTAAATCTGGTACCAAGTGTGTCTTTGTAGAAATAGGCCCTAGTCAGAGCCCTGCAGCCAAAGCTTCATGACCTTCTCTTTTGCGACCACTGTCTGCATGCACTGAGCTGAACCTCTGATGTTGTCCTTCAGGGAGAACAGAATCCAAGACTGGTGTCCTACAATGCCGCTCCACTGGAGCCTGGTTCTGTGGCCATGGTTATTCTGGGATGGATTTAGATGCTTAAAAAAAAAAAAAAAACAAACAACAAAGAACAATAAAAAGAAAACCAAAAACCAGCACTATTGGTAATAATAGGTCACTAATTTAAAACTACCATACTCTTATTAATAAACTTGGTAATTATTAGAACTGTATTTTTGCAAGTCTTACCTGTACCATATGTGCCCCTCCTGAGGCAACATGCTTGGCTCATCTAATAGTGTTACAAACTGTGTTGCACCCTTTAAATTGAAAATGCCTTTCCCCCTACTGTTTTACTGGTATTCCTAAACTATTACACTGCATTTAAAAATGAATTGTGTTCAATGACATTAGAGAAGGGGTTAGGCTTTCTGAGCTGCTACCAGTGACATATGACTGTAGTGGCAGACAGTCAGCAGTATTCAAACTGAATTAATCTGAAAAAGCAGCAGACTTCAATGTGAAGTTTAGGAGGAGGCTGAGCAGCTACATATTTACAAAAGAGATGTCACTGAACTGTCTTTCTACCCAGGGATAGCCTATGGCTACTTAATACTTTTAAACCAGTAGTAGAAGGATTAAATACACCTGAAGTCAGGTCTTTGAGGCCATTTCCCTCTTGTGCTTTCTTTTCCTTACTTGAGTTGCACCTCAGCAGCTATTTTTTTGAAGGAGCGTGAGAAAGGGTGGGTATTCTGATACCTTTTATTAGAATTGTACAGAAGTAGGAGAATCCTCACAGAGACGCAGGCTCCTTTTTCTGTGATGCCTTTGAAAAGTTAACACATGTGAGGCTACACAAGAAACAGACACTGCCGTGGAGGAGGAGAGATATGGTAATAAAGGTGATAGCGATACCTTAATTTAACAAATATGCAGTGCTAATTATGTAAACATGTGAGAACTCTAAAATCTTCTCATCGTGTGTGTCACACAATTGAAATATTTTACAGCCTAATTCGAGATTATACAGTAAGAATGTTATTTTATATTGGCTAGTTGACAAGCATAGGCCAGGGCTGTCTATCAAACAAAACTGTTGTGCCAGATTGTATCTTGGCGATAAGCACAAAGGAAGAGCCAGTCAAATTCTGTTTACATATTAATCCTCGAATCAGGTTTAGTTCTGTACCACAGACATTTCCTTAACTAGTAGCTTTAAAGCAGAAAAGTCTGTTGGTACTTGGGTGGGCCATATTTTAAACAACATGATTTTAACAGAAAGCTTCTATGAAATTCCAGAGCAGGTTTAGCACGTGTAGCATTGAGATCCAGTTCCCATTCAGAAGGATTTAGGAAGCAACAGCTTTTCTCTTTTATCATTATGAAACTTTGTTCCTGTTTTTTTGCTCATAGAGATTGCGATAGATGCATTGAAAACTGGCAGAATTCTGGCACCTTAGCCAATTCTAAATCTTTATTGGTACTTTTGTTTTAATGTGATATTATCATCTACTAACCAAAATAAGCATGGTAAGCAAATAAGAAAATTTTGACAGGTTTGATGGCATAAAGTAGAAAATACTGTTTTCCCTACTCTGAATACGCTTGGTATTAATTTGCTCTAAGTCACTGAGTTCTCAGTCTCGTATCCCAGATTCTCCTCCCCTTGCCACCACAGTAGACAGCACTGTTCCAATAATCCGTCTGAAATTCTGGCCAAAGTGATGGCAATGGAGATGCCAATTTCAGGTCAGTGCAAAGGGATTTTGCTCTCGATGTCCCTAGTGAGACTGGACTGTCAGCCTATCCAGCCCCAAATCCAGCTTTTGGGAATACTTGGTACCAAATTTCTCATGGGAAGACAAAGACATTCTTTATTGCCCAAAGAGGATTTCTCTTCAACCTCCATCAGCCTACGGTTCATTTCTGTCACAAAGCATTAGGGTTTTCAGCCTTTCTAAGATATTTATCTTAATCCTAGCTAGGATGTCCTCATTATTCACATAAGAGTCTAAATTAAGCTATTTTATATCATATTAAGTCCTTACCCAGAAGGATATCTTGTGGCAATCAGTTCCATAGGTTAATTATGAGCTGTGTAAAATAATATTTTCCTTATTGGCTTTTAAATATGTTGTTTTCCAGTGGTGTTGCATTAGGAGAAGAGGAAACTAAGAACAGACAATTGATCTTCTTTCTAACTTTCATTAACTCTCTGTTGTCCCCTTTTTATTTCTCTTCAATAAACTAAGCAGTTCTAATCTTCACAGTCTTTTCTTCTGCTACTAATCATTTTTGTTGCCCATTTGTATTTCAGCTTTATGTTTTTTTCAGATGAGTTGAATGTTGCTTGTTTGGTACAGCATATCAAATAGGATGCACCATCCAGTTATTCAGAGACCTAGTATTAATTTCCATTCTACTCTTTATACAGTCCAACAACACAGTTAGTTTTTTGACTGCTGCTTCCAATTATTTTGCTTTTTCACTCAGTTGTCCAAATGGCATGTTTTCACCTCCCTCTCCTTTTCCTGAGTGGTTAGTTAATTTACGACTTAGCTTTGTGCATGAGTTTTGAAAATTATTTATTCAAATATGCACTACCTTGCATTTATGAACAGTGAATTTCATCTGTCATCATGCTGTGCATCTGTCTAGTTTTTCTAATCTTTTGTGATCATAGGTAACCTAAATATTTTTGCGGCCTGTGCAAATTTTGTCACTTTCCCCTCTTTTTCCTCAAGCACTAATGAATATATTAAACAACACCAGTCCTAATACGGACTGCTAAAGCACTTCATGGTGAGCCTTTTAGCTAGCTAGCAATCAAAAATTTGTTTCTAGCCTTTTGTTTCTGTCTCTAGCTGTCTGTCTTTAACATAAGATTTATTTTCAAAGCCTTGCTATTTCCAAGTGTTCTGCTGAGAGCCCTCCCACAGGGTGCAGGAACAAATGCATAACTCTGACCTCAGATGGCCAGTGATATCCAGCATTGATGTTCTAATACAGTATTCACAGGTCTGTTAAGGCTACAAACAGGGCAGTGCTGGTGCAGAGAAACACACTTGATTAGTCCCTGGAAATAGAGATGCAAGTACTGGCAGATTTGATTCAGCCTTATCCATATCCCTCAGGGGAAAAAAAAAAAAAAAAAAAAAAAAAAAAAATAAAAACCAAACAAACAAACAAAAAAACCCCACAAACAGGAAAGGAAAAGAAAATCGATGTAGGTAGGTTGGTAAAAGGAGACTTTTTTTTTTTTTTTAGTCTTTTTTGTTATAAAAAAAAAAAGTAACCCATGGATTTAGAAACAAAACTGCTGCCCAGGCAGGGTAAGTGAATGTATACCATGGGGCCCCTTGCAGTATGACTGATGATTTGCTTTGAGGTTCCAAGAGCTAAAAAAGTAACCCTACTTCCAGAACTGTTATTTGAGTTTGATTCAAGCCAGTTGGTCATCTCCTTTCACAAGAGACAGTTGACATACCCATGGTGGTGCCTGCAGTTAATTGCAAAGTATTTGGCACTGAAATGCACATCATACTGTGATTATTATTATCATCATCACCTCCCTTTCATATTTGAATGTTGCTGGAACATGGAAAACAATGGTCAACCACTGCTTTGTTCATCTCACATGTTTTTAATGGCCTGGCTTCAGTTTTGTCATTATGCAGCACTATTATAAATTTAGTGGACTGTAGTTTTTTCCAAGGGAGGACCTGCTCTTTAGTTTGTGGCTCTTTGTCTCCCTCCCAGGCTGAGCTATGTGAAATGGCTCTTTTTATGAATGTCATGTAAGTGAAGTTCAGCAGGAATACAGTAGGGTTTCAGAGAAGATTAATGTGCTGGGTGCAACAGGAGGAAGCAGAATG
Organism: Picus viridis; assembly: GCA_033816785.1. Classification (NCBI taxonomy): domain Eukaryota; kingdom Metazoa; phylum Chordata; class Aves; order Piciformes; family Picidae; genus Picus; species Picus viridis. The sequence continues at coordinate 30,382,833 of CM066576.1, forward strand.
GGGCAAGGACATGGCAGCTTGCATTGCTCCCCTGTTGTTTGCAAGTCAAGTCCCCAGCCATCAACCCCTCTCTGTGCTCAGTTCCCTTCACAGGCTCTGTTTCCTACCCTCACTCCATTGTATGTTTGAATGGTGGTTCATACCTTAAAGCTGTTATTTTCAAGTTTTAATAATATTTTGCAACTCATTTCCTGTTTCTTAGCTGACAGCCTTTCCAAAAGTAATCTTTGGCAGGTACTAATTTGGGTGATGACCACTTGATCTACATTTTTGGTGGGTAATTACTGAGTCAGAAGCAAGCAAATTTGATATCCACTGACAGTCAGTAAGGCAGGCATTTTTACTACCCAGTCATTAGAGATTCACTGGTAGTGAAATGCCCTGAATTTTGCTAGTCCTTTCAGACATAAGAAAAATCAGTCTATTTAGTAGTTACTACTTAAGTTTGTCATACTTACATAGTCCAAAATACATTTGGAAAAATGCTGATAACTTCACAAACTGATGCCAAGTTCCTAAAAACTATTAGAGCCAGATTCATTACAGAATTAACCAGGTTGGGAAAGGCCTTTGACATCATCAAGTCCAACCTATCACCCATCACCATCTAATCAACTAAAGCATGGCACTAACCAGTCTCTTTTTAAACACTTCCAGTGATGGTGACTCCACCACCTCCCTGGGCAGCCCATTCCAATGGCCAATCACTCTTTCTGTGAAGAATTTCTTCCTAACATCCAGCCTAAACCTCCCCTGGTGAAGCTTGAGACTGCATCCTCTTGTCCTGGTGCTGGTTGCCTGGGAGAAGAGACCAACCCCCACCTGGCTACAACCTCCCTTCAGGTAGTTGTAGAGAGTAATAAGGTCTCCTCTGAGCCTCCTCTTCTCCAGGCTAAGCAACCCCAGCTCCAGGCTAAGCAACCCCAGCTCCCTTAGCGTCTCCTCATAGGGCTTGTGCTCCAAACCCCTCACCATCCTTGTTGCCCTTCTCTGGACATGTTCAAGCAACTCAATGTCTTTCTTAAACTGAAGGGCCCATTGGTATGGTCTGGCAGCTTTTCTTCACTCTGGTGATACAAAGCAACTGAAAATCCAGTTGTGCTGGACAGCTGAACAGGGTTTATGGCTGCCCTATGTTGCCAGAATAGCCAGAGCACACCAGTGAGTCTTGCCCTCTGAATTGCTTGTGCACATGAAATTGGGCTGAATATCTCATGAGAAAAGGGCGCCATTCTGAGATTATCAGTACAGCTTGCTTCCGTGCGTTACTTTGGCACTAATCTCTGTTTCCCATAAGACCCTGTGCAAAAGCAAGCAAAAAGAAAACAAGCTGTGGGTACAAATAGCCAGACTTCTTTTCAAATGTCAGAGAGATTCAGATATATTCTGAGTTTTAGAAGAAATGTGGGAAAAGGGTAATTGCCAGATTCTTGGCCTCCCCATCTGGCTTCTATGAACTACCTTTTTATTCCCATTTCCCCAATAAATTTCCCAAATCATGGAGATCAAGTTCCCAAAGCAACCCTCCTGAGAACCACCTTACAAAGATTGAGAATCTAAATAAAACCTGAACTTTGTTTCTGAACCAAGAAGCAGCTGGTATTATGCCTGTTTTTTCCAGTCTGCTTCCAAATTTTCTGAAGATATATGAGTTATTTTCAATGTAACAATGTACCTGAACCAATGTTTTTCCTGGAGCCCTCAAAAAAGCCTTCACTGCTTCAATTCCTTATATCTTATTCCTCAATGTGAGCTTGTATGTATTTGTAGATCATTGTTTCCTTCAACTTTTTCCCAGCCCCTGGTGCACACCGCTTCCCACCCTTTCTGGTCATCTCTTGTCACTTGTAGTCAGTCTTTCCCAGCTGTGCTTGCAGTATCGTTGTTTTGGTGTCACCGTTAAGAATAGTGTCTTTGGTGATTAGTATGTGGCTTTTCTGGTTTCTTTTGAGTGATATTGATAAAATACGTTTAGTCTCTTAATATGGTTTAAATACATATGCTGTATTGTGCAGTCCCTTCACAGAGAAGACTGAAAAACAAAACAGTCCCCAGTAATTCCATCAGAGTTCATTAGAGTTTTGATGAATTGCAACTGCTAAGAAATTGTCCCCCAGGACTTAGAAATTAGTCAGTACCGAACAGTACAGATATCAAATCACCTAAGGAGAGCAAAACTGAAAAATACTAGCTGAGAGAATTGTCTGTTACAGAAATCTTAATAAATGGCTTTAAAAGGAAGAGAGAAAGAAAAAGCAAGTCCCTTCAAAAAGGGATGGGTCATCCCAGTGATATGGCTTTACCATCTTGTAAAGGGCTTTCTTAAGGTGATGTATACATACAAGATTAACAGGGACACATTGAGTTCAGATTCTGAGTTTGATTGCAAGGTTTGGACCAATTCAGTCCAAATACTTTGAGTTTGAAAGGTATCCAGCCATTTATTTCCAAGTGGCATTTAAAAAAACTACCACACTATATTAATCTAGTGACTAGAATTGTGCTACAGGTTATGCTTATTACATTTATTGAACACATTCCAATATCACATATAGAATAAATAATGGAAATGGGAAAAAAAATATTTTGTTTCTTCAAAACTGCATCAATTATTTCCTGCATTGAACACCATGTCAATATGTGTGCTTTATTGGAGGAAAACCACGCTCAAATCTATATCATTGGCAATGTGATTATCTTTCTAATTGTGAAAACTGTGTATATATACTTTGTTTGCTGATGAAAACAAGTATCTAAATACATCATGTGTGAAGAAGAGCAGAGATGTCATTTGGAAAACTCCATTCTAGTGATCACTGTAACAAATTATTCTTATAAACGATAAAATGAGCATGTTTTTTCCCAGTTACAAGACCTATGTAGATGAATACCTTCAAGATAATTAGACTAAAACCACATTTGGTATTATATTCTGTAAAACTGCTGTGATTCATACATACTACTGTAGCTTCCCAAATTTAAGATCCAGGTTTCTGCCACCAAAATGTTCAGCAGCAGTCTGGTCTATTTTTTAATTTATTCTGTTATTCTGAAGCTTTGAGAATATCTGGATGTGAGATTTTTCTCTGGGGTTTGTTTTGCTTGGATTGGTGATTTTTTTGTTGTTTTGGTTTTTCTCCAAGACAGGAGCCACTGCCTATTTCTAGTTGGGATTTTGCGTTCAAGCCTAACATTGGATGTTGGACCCAAGATTCCATATTAGGTTTAAAACACTGACATTGCCAATCACAGAAATAATTGCTAAATCTAAAACTAATCCAGAATTAATTTTGGATTCTGGCCACTGTAGAACTTGACAGGTTCTTGTATCTGTTTCAGATAGGTCAGGAAACTGCCTTTGATGCTACAGACTTATTTCTTTCATTAAAAAAAATAAAATTAGAAATTAAAGTATATAAAAATGAGAACAAAGGGAAAATGAAGTGTAGAATAACCAAATAAAATCTTCATGTCCTTTGGGGTTTAGAAGCTTGTTCCACTGTTGCTTCTTGGGGAGTAGATGATCTTGAAGTTCTCTTCCAACCAAAGATGTTCTGTGATTCTTGGAAGAGGCAAGCGTGCCTGGGTGTAATGAAATCATCCATCAGCAACACTTCTGCTAAATACATGCTTTTTGCAGCTTGCAAGTTATTATTTTCTTAGTGTACTTTTGCATGCCTCAGCACCTCCTAGTTTAGATAGGGGTGAAGAATACTTAAGTAATAGAGTATTTCTAACCCTGACAGAGTCAGAAAGTCCTGAAGACCACCCTCCTGAAAGGTTATCTGAAATGAACAAAACCATGTTTGAAGTTTATTCAACTTGCATCACCCTTTAAATCTGATTAATGCTAATAATAGTAAGTATAAGAACCTAACGTCTTACTATCATGTCTAGAAATGCCTATAAAATGCAAGGGACAGGAGCAATTCTTAAAATCTAAGGAAATATCATGTATAAGCCTTCTGCCTTTACTTGGCATACTACTTCAGTTTGTTTACTAAACCATAGAAATAAAAGGGTTTCTGAAACAATACTTTCATATAACCTAGTCTCTAAAGTTGTACTGTTGAAATTCGAATATTGTGTATCTAACCATCCTACATTTATCTTTACTAGAATGACTCTAAAGCAACTTCTACCATTGTGCTCTAAAACTATAATTTCATTATGTTATCCTGTTATCTTTTCTTCCTCCTTCTGTCTTTGTTCTCTTAAACGGTTATTCAGGCTTCAGGAAATTATTTAAACACTCACTTGATTCCACCAAAGTCAATGAGACTCAAACATGTGCTTAAGTGCCTGCTTAATTAGGACCCTGATTTGCATCATAAATACATCACCACTGCTCTGGAGCAGTTCTAAGGCTCATCACTGTCAGCTTTTACTGCTGTTGTACCTCTTAGAAACTTCATTACTCTCACCCTCTGATGCTGGCACAGGGCTGAAAGGGCAATCCAGCATTAGGAGGTATCTTTTCATCCCTCCTGGAGCACATCCACTGCCAAACCCTTTCTGCACATAGCTGCAGCAATGATGGTACCAGTGGACCCTGGAGAAGTTTCTCTGTTCTGCTGTCTCACCACACCATACTGCAGCATCCTTTTCTGCATTTAAATGGTACAAGAAGATTATTTGAAGGTAACAGTGAGGTTATGTAACCCATAAAAGTACAAATTACAAATATTAGCAAGGAATAAACTAATTATGCCACTCCTGTTACAGTGAGGGCCGGCTTAGAAATGGCATAATCAATATGGGAATGCTAGTTGCAATGCAGTCTGTCAGCTTTTTAACTAACCAAAAAACTCGAGCAAGTCTATTAACAGAATTGACCCTCTATCTGCTGAATTCTGCTTGTGTCAGCAATGTTTTTCTTTTATCTTGTTCCATATAAGCAGCTGTCTGTCACAAGGTCTTGTAAAAGCTGTATTAAAAAAACTCACATCTATTCTGTAATGTATATCTGTCTCCAAGTACAGAAGCTATGAAGTACCTGATGAAAACAGTAAGAATTTTAGCCAATTCTCAAACCACTAAATTCTGTTTTATACCATGAGCAAGCCTTAGGAAGTTCATGAGAACATGTCTTGTTCTACTAAGGCTAATGAAAAAATGACATTTCAGGTGAAGAATATGTTTGATGTTTTGCTAGATGAGGCTTACATTTCACCTTTGCACCATTGCTAGCTGCTAGCTATTATTACTTTGTATATATAGCTCTATATATTTATATATAGTATATATTCTATTTAGAGCAAATCATCTCTAAAGGGAAATGATTTTCTCTGCAAGAGCCTGTCTGCAGTAGCTTGGTGGTATTTGGTATCATGGCTCCTGAATGCAGAGAAGATGGAAGTTTGAACCCTTTCTGCCCAACAGAAACTAGTGAAATCTGACTACACCACATAGTGCAGGAAATTGTTTTCTTATGAGGTGCATATGTTTGAAAAGAAGTAACATTGCCATATATTTTACATGGGTTATTAAATAACTGTATAAATTTAATGATTCAGATGTTTTGCATTATAACCTGGCATCTCAGGAGGCATGAAAATAGCACAGTAGGAAAATGTCATTGCATACTTCATAGGCAGAGCTGTTAACAAATGGAAATCCTTTTATAACTATATAAGAGATCCCTCTTTAGGCCCCTGCCTGTCTCAGCCTTCCACCGGTCTTCTGAAGTGAATAAACTGTGACTAATATGCAATAGTTACAAAGCTGTTGAAACTGCCAGAACTCTTTAGGAAAAAAAAAACCAAACTCCACCACCAAAATCTCCTGTATAGTTTGCAATTATTAGTAGTACATGAATGTGGTAACAACTCATTATTAGCACTCACTTCAGAGAGCAGAGGGAGCAGATCACCATCATTTCATCTCTTGAAGAATGGATACTTTCTAACCTGGGAAATTGAAGCACAGATCATCAATATTTCTGTACATAAAGTGCTGGGTGAGTATTGCACCCCTTGATTTGTTGTTTGTTAGACTAGTTTTGGTTGGTTACAACAGTATATATTGTAGTAACTTTATTTTATTGTCACTGTCACAACAAAGTAAAGCTGCTATTATGTTATAACAAACTAAAGCTACATTTCTAAAACATTGCATCTACCAAACTACAGTGCTATAACATCTAATTTACAGTTTTTTCCAATTCCATGGACACAGGAAACATAAAATAATAAAAAAAAAAAGGATTTCATTGGCTACCCCAGCAGAAGTCCTTTCTGGTTTGGCTGTTCATCATGCAGAAAAGCAAGCAAAATATATTGTCCATAGTGGGTTTATACAGTAAGTGCACAAATATGCAATCTACAGTACTGTCAGGTCAGTTTGTCAAATACCTTGTGAGCCCCTGGCCACAGGAATGCACACCCATAGGTCTACTAAAGGCTTTGTTCATATGAGTTAATAGATATACAGAGTGTTAAACCACTACAGATAAACATGACTCTCAGTGCCACAAAGTACAGGACCAAGCTATTGAGGCACTAAGATGACAGTGGAAGGCAGACCTGAACTCAGCTGACTTATTTGCTGAACCTAATCAAAGCAGCGGTTGAAGGAGGTTGTGGCTAAGTTCTCTTTTATCCACACACACCCCCCCTTTTGTTTTTTTTGGTCTACATTGTGAATCCCAGTGCAACAGAGCAGAGCATAGAAGCTTGGATTCAACTCACTGCTTAGAAACCCATGTACGCTTGAATGGTGTCAGAAGGCTCATTAATGCTGACCATGGTTAGAACCATTTTAAGTTGGAGCCTAAGAAGTCAACTGCAGTGTCTCGATCCGGAGAGGGAAAGAGATTCAGGTTTTTAATGAATATTCCCGTGTTGTGAAATTAGAGGCACAAACGAGGCCAAAATATCAACAACTAGACTATTTATTACATAACTACAGTGGATGGACATAAATAAAGTGGAGGGATCAGAAGGGGAGAGAGAGAGAATAGGAAGAGAGAGAAGAAAGGGAGAAGAGGGAAAGAATTATATTACCACACCCCTCACCCCCAAGACAGTTTGAGTCTGTGGAGGATAGGTGCTGCAGGAGATGTTGGGTCTGTAGAGAAACGGTGCTGCAGGAGATGTTGGGTCTGTAGAGGAAAGGTGCTGAGGCTTTGGTTGTAGAAGGGATGAGGTCCTCTGAACAGCTTCTTCAGCTCCATGAGTTGCAGCAGGCGGAACTTAGGGCACGGAGAGTCCAAGATCCATTGTGTTGGCCCCGTGGTGTTTCCAGCGTGTGGTGCCATCTGCTTTCTTCTGCATCTTGCTTCTCCAGTTTTCTCCTCCTACAAGCCAGTAGTTGCTCCAGTCTTTTATACAGTTTTTTAGCCCTTAGGCAAATGTCCAGGTATCATTCCCCAGGAAATCTTTCTGTGTACTCAGGTGAGTTTGGGCAGCCACTGGATAGAGGGGGGAAGGCCTCCGCCTCCTCCTGCTCCATCTGCCTACCCACACACTCTTTTCACATCAGGAACCATTGTCCTTTCCTGGGGTATCTGATGGCTGGAAATGATCTTGTCCTGAAGGTGTGAATGCTGGGCCCTTGGGCCATTGTTGTAGGTGAGCTGCAGTCCCGTGAGCAATGTTATCTTTGCACCTTCCAAGAGTCCTTCCAGTGGCTCTGCCCAACGCACATCAGCTATTGTCTGGACAAACAGCAAGTGATTTTATCTTTGTTGAGTCACACCAGGAGAGATAAGCTTTAGTCTCTCACATGCAGGAACAGGCCCTGTGGAAAGACATGTAGAGGGACAGAAAAATATGCCAAGAGGACATCTAGGAGATACTCTCAACTCAAGGTTTTGGGTTTGTTTTTTTTTTAACCTAGAAAGCACAAACATTACAATATGGAATTTGGTGAAAGCAGGACGTATTGAGCAGCTTCTTTAGCTGGGATGTTAGCAATGAATCTTGCTCCTGGGTAAAGCCACTATACTGTGGTCTTTATCTGTGCTCCTGCCATTGTGGCTGATATTTCAGTCTGTGGCACTTTGACTCGGAGGCATTTGAAAGGGAGTTCATGGACAGTATGTTGATCATTTTAGTGTGGTAAAATGATGGTCCAATATCTGGAAGAGCTGGCAACAGAAACTTGACAAATAATTTGAAGTTAATCACTTAACTTGAATTTTTTCTTTCCTTTTCCTTTATGTTGTGGAAAATAGTTCTGCAGACACATAAATAACTCCTAAGAGCAGAATGCACTACAGCACTTCTTGAAAGACTCAGAATAGTAAAAGAATGCAACAAATTCAGTAGCTGAGCCATCAGGATACAGAGAGCAGGTATCAAGCTGTGCCATATGTACAGTCACGGTTGGCTTGGAAAGTCTCTTCTTATAAAACCAAATTGTTCCACTAGGAAGTGAAGCCAGGAGCCTTTTGCCTACAAAATTAAATTGTTCTCTTTTTTTTTTTTTATTCTGAACCTGTTGCATTTTTTGGTTTTGTTTAATGAAACACCAGGCAAAATCTCATTTTTCTCCTCCAGCTCTACTTGTCTTTTTCCTCTTATTTCACCCCTCCCTTGCCCTTCTTCCACCTCAGGGTGAATGGAAAATCTCATCTTCATTATAGGTTATTTATCTTTTCCTCTCCAAAACAGTGTCATATAAGCTTTGCTGTCTTTCACCAATATGAAGTTGGAGAAGAGTAATGGAAG